>CARXXK010000001.1:49399095-50599095 GCA_949089665.1 Macrosiphum euphorbiae | reverse complement strand
CCTATTATTTAAAACCCCATAGCCTGACAAAATATAAAAGTATATAGACTTACCAGACGTCCAGACACGACAATCAGACGCACATCTTACTAATCCCCACCACTTAAGATCTCAACTTTAAGAGCAAGGATAACTTTCTAACACCATTAAGCATATATAAATATATAAATGATATAAGCCAGACGAACCAACAAAGACTCTCCCTCTCAGTGGTTTCTTGACATACCCCATTCCAAAAAATATCTTTTTTTTATAGAACTATATTATATTCATAATATTCAGGTTAATTTATACAAAACAGTTTTTATTTAAAATGAAAAATATCACTTTGTTTGTTGCTTCGATTTGTGGTTAAAGGATATCTGTTACACTTATTTTTATGACATTCACTTAATAATATGTACGTTTTAATGTTTTATTATAACTAGTTGTGTTTCATATGTTGAATATGAGGGAATTAATTTTAGGCAGTTTAACTTGCAAGATTTCTAAAACATAATTTATACAAAAAAATAAAAATCTTTTTGTTTATTTAACTTACAATTTGAAAAATTGATTGTAAATGGTTAGTAAAATACAACTCATAAACAGTATATAATATTTATTTTAATTCATATTTGAGGAATAAACAAAATGAAATTTGTTTAACTGTTTTATTATTTTTACGTTTATGATAGGTAGGTAACATTCAATAAATAACTAAAAAGTAGACAGCTAAGTAACACATAGGTGGGTACATAAAAAAAATGAAATCATAAATTTTAAATAGTTTTTCCTATATTTGGCTGCTAAAATGGGAGTAATTAGTCCACCGTAAAATATATTGTTGTAAATAGAAATTTTAAGTAGAAATTTTAGAGTTTTAAATTCAAATGTACCTACTGGACTAGTTGTTTTTTCTAAGACAGATATATACTATATCAATGACCGTCTCATTCATAGGCGTGTCTACGGGTCTTGCCTGTCATGCCATGACCTGCGAAATTTGATCTAACTTACATTATAAATTGCGGTACATAATAATATACACTTTTTTTCTTAGATTCTGATTTTTTATTAAATTTTTTGATATTCATCATATGGACTTTTAATATCTATTACAATAATTATTGATAATGCTTCCCTTGTGGAACCACTTCTAAAACACTTCATCAATAGATTGATTTTCTAAATTCAAATAATAGAACTTGTATTTTTCTTCACTTCTAAAAAGTAATAGTACTTTTTACCACTATTCCGGTAACAACTTGTTCATGCGAAGGTGCATTTTCTAAGCTGACAATTGTAAAAACAAAACTCCACAGCACCATGACTCAAGAAAGACTTGACGCTTTAATATTTCTATTCATAGAACAACAGATGACAACAAATATTAATTATGACGAAGTTATCGAAGAATTTAAAGTGATGATACCAACAAAACGACGTTTAGAATTATAATATATATTAAGTATTAAGACCATTTGTGATTATAAAAATATTTGTAAAAAGTATTAGGTACACGTACACATTAATTATATTTTAAAATACAATTTTATATTACCTTGTTATTTTATGTATCTAATAAAAGGAATATTGTTTTTTATTCTGAAGTATTAGATAATAATAATTAATAATGATAAAGCTTATTAAGAAATTTGAAGGTCATATCCTTAATCCGAAACCAAATTTTTTTATGGGGTGTGGGGTGCAGAAACCTACTTCCCCTGAATATGCCACTACTGTGCATGACCTGCGAACAAGGTCTGGACACGCCTATGATCTCATTATTAACATCCCTACATTTACAATATTCATGAATTATTATTTAGCTTTTAACATTATGGGTTTTCACTATTGAAGAAATTAATTAGTCAATGTCGGATCAGCTATTGTTCATAAGTCAAAACCAACTCAACTTTGCCCATAATATATCGGAGTAATCTAACGATATAATATTTTTATACATATTTGAAAGTAATAATAAATTATTTAAAACTACATTCAAGAAATATATTCTGCCTGGTTTACAATTTATTAAGGTCAACATTTTTTTTTTTTTTTTAAACACACTTAAAAATATTACCTGTATCTAATGACTTACAGAAAACTTTTGGAACATTTGTTACTTACACCGTTTCATTTCCCGAAAATATAATGTTTTATAATAATAAAAATAAAATAACTCCTAATGTGTATAGAAGCTTAGTTGCTACGCTCAAATTCGTATACCGACCCATACTGTTGTCTGTTGGCTGTAGATGCTGAAGTACCAAATTCCCTGGGGCTGCAATATGTTACGTCCTCATTGTGTATTTAAAATAATTTCAACATAATAAAAGGTGCTCTGCTGTACAGTAGGTTACAAGTGGGTCACTGTATAATGGATGGTATTAATTTTGAATTCAATGATATAATATCATTGTATAAGAAAAACGATGCTGAGTGGAGACGGTATGTCAGTCTAGGTGTAAGACATATTATATACTTATCTATGATATTAAAAAAAATTGACCTACAAAAGGTACCTATAATAAATTCCAAATTAATCATATCACAATATCCATTAGGTACTTATAACTCGTTATACATCTACAACAAACCCTGATACTATCATAGATTGATACGGTACAAACCACAACACATAAAACGGCCGTTTTCACGGCCACCAAATACTACACTATGGCAAAGTAAAGTAATTTCAACAATAACAAAAATTACAAAAATGCCGAGTGAAAATGACATCGATGATACCGAACAGTCCATAAGATCGATGTCACATTCATCCGTCAAACCAAAGACAACCACCAATGAAGATAGCGCTCGGAACGGTCAACGCGTATATATACGGGTACATTTTACCGACCGAGCAACAGTACTCTTTCAACCTTCAAAACATCAAGACTTCAGAAACCAACACACTCTGCCGTCTATTGAAGGATAAGAGGAGAACGACCGACACCGAAGAGGAACGCCGCGACCGCCACAACCGGACACCGCTAGTGAAGACTGCCCCAAGCTCGACCGGTTCAGTCCAGACCATCGGACGACGACAGCCGCCGACAACGCCGACGGATCAAGACAGTGGAGCGGGGCTGACCCGATACGAAGCAGCGATACGAACTCTTGGCTACCAACCATCGTCCAAGGAGCCGACGACTATCCTCAAGTCCACCAACCAACCCGGAGTGCGTCAAAGAACCACGCATCAGCCCGTATACTCGGTGGAAATTTAAACGGTCCTTTTCAGGGCCACCCACAACGCACAGTCAGTCCCCCCAAGCGCGCCTGCCTAGGCCACGCTTTCCGCCCGGGCCTAGTGATCAACGCCACTTTTTCGAGCGGGCTGATCATAGCCACCCGGGCCGTCCCGATAATGTGTAATAAAAACATACTATACCCGGTTGTGTAAGACTACCTCGTACCCGTATCAGATAGTCACGGAAACGTGAGTAGTCAAAACCCTCTTATTTGTAACTATATGTTCATGTAAAATAAATTGAGTAATTACAGAAAAGCCCACTTGTATAAATTATTAAAGTGACGGAGCATCGGCCTCGGTAGCTCCGTTACAAGATATATAATAGTGTACTTTAGAAATTTCAAGTACCCACGAATAATATTATACAATCACAACAAAATAACTAAAATAGTTATTCTAGGTTTTTTATTATGTAATTTCTTCCAAATTTGAACTTAAAATGACCATAAAAATAAACTGTCCTTCTGTATTTTTTTAGATTTTTTGGTAACAGAATAAACTACTTACGTGGAATCTTGTTCTAAATTTTCAATCCTTAGATATAAAAGTCGAACGTTTTATAAATTTTTAACTACAAAACAATTATTCAATTTTAAATTTGATAAATTTTGTCAAAATTCGATCTTTAAATGCCTATAAAAAATGTTGGCTATGTATTTTTAATATTTTTTAAATATTATTGTAACAATATATCAGGAGCTTTGTATTAATTTTTACACTTTTTGGCCCAACAGATAAAACTTTATTGATATTTATAGAAAAAAAACTAAAAAAATTGAAAACTGTAAATGTCTGTAAACAGCTGAAAAAGAGTCAAAATATTTTCTAAATTGTACGGTGTATAGGAAATGCTAATATAAACATTCAGTGAAGTTTTCATGTATCTACAGTTATTCGTTTTTAAATTACAACAAAATAAGGAAATCGCTATATGAGAAATCGAGTGAATATCCAATGTTGTAAAAATTTGAATTTTGAAAAAAAATTTAATTTGACTTTCTAATAGACATTTTTTTTTTTTTTTAAAGTTAGATAATCTTAAAAAGAATCTTGTATTACATTTTAAAATCTTAGATTTTATTTTTACGAATTCATAACTCAAAATAATTTGCTAATTTTCGTGATTTTTCCATATTTTGTAAATTTTTGAACTTAAAATGCTTATAAAAAGAAACTGTGACTAAGGATTTTTAATATTTTTCATCCGCCTTTTAAAAAATATACTAGGAGCCTTCTATTAAATTTTCAAGCTTTTTTAACCAACAAATAAAATTTTATTAATTTTTTTAGAAAAAAAAATAAAAAAAATGGAAAATGAAAATGTCCCTTAACAGTTCAAAATAAATCAAAATATTTTTAAAATGTTATCGTGTATATAAAATGCAAATATAAAAAACCAGTGAAAATTGCATGTATCTACGGTCATTTATTTTAAAGTTACACCAAAAACCAAATTCGATTTTGCATAAAAATTCCCGCTTTTCCTTAATTTTTCTTTTGTTTTATTTGGCGCTTTTGAAAATTACTGAGAATTTTAAATTTTGACCTCCCCAATGCACCAACGATATTCACTTTCCAATCGAACAAGATACTGAAGTTGAAAATCGAAGCATTATTTCGACTACTTATCGTGTAAACAGACACAAATAATAAAAAAAAAAAAAAACACACATCATTGTAAAATCAATACATTCATCGTTCCACTCAGAATCTAATATAGTGCAATGTAAAAATCATTAGCAATGATTTTTCCACATACCTATTTAGTGCATGCCTATTTATAGATTTAACCGGCTCCTGTAACGCTGTGCCGAATGTCTAATTTTAAAGAAATTTACTATGGTATATAGGTACATTATAGTATTATACCTACATAATATATTATGGTGGAGGATGAACAACATAAATCATTAGTTTACCCTTTACATGAATTTTCATCCGTGGCTAGGGGAGTCTTCGCAGTTCGCAGTAATTATTTGTATTTACATAATATAATTCCGACTAAGTACCTACAATAATCTTAGCGACTTACTACTGGAAGCACGCTTAACCGGTTTTACATTAATTGAATAGTAGGATAGCTGAACAGTAGGTTTATCTAGTTCTAAAGTGAAGTTTGATAGTTTCAGATGGTATAACCGTTGGTATCTCTTACACGGTGTGCGTGGGTTGCATAATATACTAAACAAATTTGAATTTACCTATACGGCAGTGTTGAAGTGAATTCAGTATTTAACTCTAGTATTGTGTATGTAAGCATATTAATGTACCATTGTAGGTATCTTAGCGAAAATAATAGTACATTAAACTGTAATACTAATTTATTCATTATATAATATAATAATATATCTGTTGTTTTCTTTAGTGTGTCCACTCATAACCAATTTGAGTAGAATATTATGATCAATAATAATAAAATATATTTATAATTGGTACGAAACAAAAAATAGAAAAACACAGTTATTATGCACATTAGTGAGTAACAATAAACTAGATTATTGATTTACCTAACCTAATCTACCTTATGTATATATATATTAGTATCTATTAACTATTATAGATTACAACATATTAATACCTATTAAACCCTTAAAATTTATCAAAATTGGAACCTTTTAATGTATGGTACCTATGTGTGATTTGGTTTAGGAAAAAATGGGGTCCACTCATGACAAAATATACTTTTTCATGGTTCCAGGCCCGGTTCAAGGGGTAGGTGGCATAGGCCCACGCCTAGGGCGGCACTTGAGCAGCACTTAAGTACGAGAGTGGCAATTTCAAAATACTGATAAGTCCCAGGAGCAGAGGAGGTATTTATTGTCCCTCCCTTCCAATAATTTTGTGGTAGGTGGTAAGAACACTACGTGACTATGTGCGTATATATGGCGTATCATAATAGCTGGTAGAGGTATATATATTTATTTAATAAAATTATATGATTTACTCATATACCTAAAGCAGTAAAAATAGACATTTTTTGCTTGTACATTTCTAGGTTTGACCCCCGTAAAAAAAATTATTTACGACACTGCTATAATATAGCACATATTATGTGTAATACAGCAATGAAAAAATAAATAAATAATTAATAAAATATACTCGGAAATAGATGCTGATAGAATGTCTCCACTTAAAAACATTTTTTCTGCAGGTCATAACGATTCCTATATTATTTATCAATGAATTTAAGTTTAGCACATTTACACATACATATTGCAGTGTCACAGTGATCTACTCAATGACTGCAGCGACGAGGTATTATATAGGTTACACTCAAACCTACTATACATCAGAGTGACTTAAGAATTCCCCTGTTTCTTGTATCATATTTAATTACACACGTATTACTGCTACCTCTGTATACAAGACTTGTAACTGGAATTGTTGTAAACTCTAGCAGATTTGAAAATATATATATAAGTCCCATACTACAGTAGTACCTTTTTTTTTTTTTTTTCCTGTTTTAACGACGACTGCCGCGGGATCTTCTTTCGCGTGCTTCCGCGGCGCCGCCATCGTTTATTGGACGGATCAAATTAATATAACATGGGAGGCAGACGGGACAGCTTCCCTGACTACCCCGTTCAAGCATTTTAAATTTTGCATTAACAATTAGGACTTCTTCCTGACCTTCTCGGGCCGACCGGAGTCCGCCACCCTTGAATTCGCGTGCCTGTCATCCGATTGGCGAGCCGACCGGAGTCCACCGCTCTGGATGTTTCGTTCTCCATCAGGGCGGTCGCACGTTCCCCTGTGCCCTTAGCAGGGCCTGTTCCTCGCGTTCATCTTTTTCCTTGGTCGACAGAATCGTCTCGACCATGCGGATGAACTCCATGCGGTTAGTTTCGAACTGTCTGATAATTCTCCTTCGGGCTTGGCCGTCTTCCGGCAAGTCATGTGACAGGGGACCACACAGGATTTCCTCAACGTCGCCCGCGTTCGGAGGTCGCCTCATAATCTCAGTCATTCGAACGCGGTCGCCAAGCCATCTCGGGCAGGTAAAAACCGTGTGCTCAACAGTGTCGTCGGGGTCGACGCAGTATACGCAATAGCTGTCGTCCGCCCAATTAAACCTCTTCACTACAGTAGTACCTAGTTAAGTACACTAAAACCCAGGACACTAAAAAAATAGCAATCAAACACATCAATTATTGTTTTTTTTTAAGTTTCTTGTTTACCTACATAGCGCATTTTTTATTATATTAATATTATAATATAGTTAGGTATCTATTTTAATTCTTTTAGATTTCTCAGATAAAATAAAATAAATATTCATTTTTACACTTACTATAATGATCGAAATAACTATAATAATATATAGGTAGGTATGTCTCAAAAGTTTAGGTATGCCTAACTAACTAGTTGGTCAAACAGTATTATACTTGTACCAGTGGCGTAGGTAATTATGATGTTGTTCTGGTGGGGAATATATAATTTTTTTTAAATAAATGTCAGGTGAGGGATATAATATTATACACCACTAATCACTATACACAGTAAAATAATTTATACTGAACATATTAATCACATTATTTAACTATACATTTTTTAATCTATATACGTATAATATTCTCTTATAATATAAAAGCCCATATACCACTGAATCATGCTATTTCACAAAAAATGACATAGGTACCTATATTTGACTTGAAATTTGAAATTCAAACCGTGTTTATATATTTTTTGGTTACACTCTGAACTACTTGTAGAAACTTCGTTCTAAATGTTCAATCTATTTAGCTATAAAAATTGGTCAATTTCAAAATAATTTGCAATTTTTCGAGATTTTTATGAATTTTTCAAAATTGAACTTCAAATGATAATCAAAAAAATCCATGCCCCTCTATCTTTAATGTATTTTAACTGCTGCTATAACAACTTATTAGTTACCTTGTATTAAATTGTCAAGCTTTTTACACAGCGAAAAATTTTTATCGATATTTTAACGAAAAAAATATTTCAAATTTCAAATTCTACTACCAACTTGAAGCTGGAGTTCCCCAAGGTAAGCTACCTTTCTCCCGATCTATTCAATGTTTACTCGGCTGACATTCTTAAAATCGCAAATACTATTATAATATGGCCACTAATGGAAAATCGTATAAATTAGTAAAATCTGTATACAAACGCAAAACACATATTAATTGAAACAATGTAAAAACTTTGAGGGGGATCTATAATATAGCATGTCTTGAGCTTAGTAGTTAAGGTATACAATAACATAGAAGTATGAACGTACTATCTAGTATTATAATACATAAGTACCTATATAGTGATTTAATAATATACTCGTATTATACCAGTGGCTCACCAAGGGTGGGCTTTGGGTCTGAAGCCTATCATATCGTCACAAATATAGTATGACAATGATGAATTATTATGTTAGATACACATTAATAGTTCAACTGGTACAATTGGTACTGTACTGGTAAGGTTTGTGGAATTGCCGATCGCTTATTTCAGTTGAAAATTATTTTTAGATTTATAGTTAGCTACTAGCGATTACGTCTGATCAACTTTGATTGGTACCTAACTAAAATAACAATAATAATTATAACTGTCGTCTGTCGACTGTCTGTGCCCTGCATATGGCAAGAGAATCTCGTTTGGACATTCAGTCCGTTCGATTGTGTTGATACGTATATGTAAAAAAATCTGAATCAAAATGAGTCAAAAATGAAGCAAACCAGCTGGTACCAGTTGTACCTACTCTACAGCTGTACAAGATGTGGTAGGTGATAATAAAAAAAAAAATGATAATTTGAAAATTCGTGGTAATGGTCTACTTCTGAAGTTGTGTGTATTGTGTGTAAAGAAAATAAGAAAATGTTTAAGCCCCCCCCCAAACAAAAATTCTGTGTATTGACTGCAGCATGCCAAAATTATCGTTGTAGATTTGAGCTTGTATAAATCTTTCATAAACGAAAGATAAAGCTTGGTCAGGTTAGGTTTTAGCCATCACGTCAAGATAAAAGGTCCGGAAATGATTTTTGAAATTATCATTTGAATCGTCGTAGCTTTTATAACTTCTTTTTTCTTCCAATTTCGTTTATTTTTTATATGCTTTATCAATAAAATTGAAATTTCATTACCTTTAATTTTTGATGATTTGTAACCATGAAAACTTCAAAAGACCATTTTTAAGGTAAATTCTAGATTATAAATGACGTGTATTATTGTTTTGCAAAGAGCTCGTATGGGTATAGTACGAGCCTCTTTATAAATTGATCTCAAGGGTTAAAAAATTCGTAGTTTTATCACTTGACACCAATAGGCAATAACCTACCACCCACACACACACACATATTCATACTTATATACAAACATATACGATATTTACAAACACTTAGTATTTTTTATATTTGTGTGCAACACCTGTGATGCGTGCCTACCTAACTGCAAAACGGTATTATCCTTATTGTACCGAACACCATTAATTCATAGCAACCAGCGAAATAATACACGGTTACACGTTTGAACAAGTAATATTATATTATTGAAACGAAGTGTATTATAAATTCGTCAATAAAACCCACACACGTTTTCCACCAGAATACACTCATATTATGCGTAGTACACACGACCAACTGTAAAGCCTGTAGGTACACACGTGCAAAATTATTGAACTATGGAACAAACCGAGCATATCAAAACGACAATAACGGTGTACACATTTTTCACTTTTTTCATTCGTTCTATATAGAGGTCCTCACCCCCTTTTTATCCTTTAATAATGAATCCATTCAAACTATGATCTTTAGAATTTTTAAGTATAGGTTATATTGAATATAGTATTTTTGAATGCTTGGATTTTTGTACTATTTGAGAAGAGTCTTGTACTCTTGTGGCGGTACAAAATTCTAATTTTTTTAAATAAGAACCATATGAGTGATGTGACTCCTAAAATTCGAAATTTGGACGAAATTTAAACCTGTTATCATGATACGTTATCTTCATAAATTAATAATTATAATTCAGAGTGTTAACCTTATATAATAACTCAAAAACCGTTTTTTAGATTTTAATATAAGATTTAAAGATTATACACAACAAAATGTTCAAATAAAACACCTTATTGTTAATTTATATTAAAAAATACGGTTCTTATATTTTGAAAAAAGGTTATATTGTCACAGCCATTCACACAGTTTTAAGTCAAAATATACCTAACCTATATGAGTTCACCTTACATGAATGTAATATCACGAATAAAGGAACTGTGAGAGACTGCTGACTGTCCATCTGATATACCGATTCTTTTTATGATATCACCACCCAAAATGAAATAGTAAATACATAACACATGTGTATTGTACATTGACAATATAAATAATAATATGATAGATAAATGATAAACGTAGTGGAAAATAAAAGCTGCAGATATATCATATATGAACTTATATAATATTATTAACTAATTTGAACATTTTATAATCGTGGTCAACCTGACTGACCAAAATAAATAGTTTAAATACGCTCGAAAAAACGTCAGACTACAAATAATTATAACACTCCCCAAACGGTTTATCTCAGTGATAATAGCTTGAATTTATATAAAAAAAAATTACTCCCGATCTATATAACTTGACGATAATATTTGTGTCATCAGTCGACGAATTAATATTGTAGTTCTTTAAATAAATTCAAAAGATTTGTATTGTTCTGTCGAGAAAATTAATAAACCGATTCATCATTTCAACGAGAGCAAGACTTACTGCAATAATCTCAGCTAGTGGACCCATATAACAAATGTGATAGTGATATGCATGAATAAATTCAACAATTTCAAATGAAAATAAGTAATTTAAAATTGGTCCGAATATTTTGAAAATGCCATTGTTTGAAAGTGGAATGTTTCAAGTTCCCACGATTAGTACGTATTTTTTTAAATAAAACAAAATAATAGAAATCGCTTGAGATTATTTTACATGTGAATATATTTTAATGTCATCAAAATTTGAACATCAATCATTCACAAAAAAATATATGACTTGGCTTGAGTTTTCTATTTTTCCAGTAAAAAGTTAGATATGTATGTCACTTACGCTATACTTACTTTCTTATTAAACATTTTAATTAAATAACATTAAATGACTGCTGCTGTCGAGTAAACCCTTTCTTCTTATTTACAGTGTATAGAACGATAATCTCTAAAAAAAAAAAGTATTTCGAATAAAGTGAATTTAATGCAGTATCTACTGTGATGTGCAGTAAATAGTAATGTCGTAATGGTAGTCAAAGAGTTAATACGAAATGATGGAAACAAAGCTTCACTATAAAATTTGTCTCGTTTAAAAAACAAAATTATAGTGAACTATTTAAAACTAACTCTAGCAGTACGTAGTATTATATAATATTTATTAATTATACATTACCTATATTAGGTAATATAATATTATGTTTTATCGTGTCAGTGTCTTACTGTATATAACATTATCAATGTGAACGTCACTGCAACGTTCTATAATTGACAAAAATCTGTACTATAGGAAAAAATGATTTATCTTTACGTGTTTTATATCTACTTAACAAAAAAAAAAAAAATTAAAAATCTGTGATGTAAACAAAAAATTTTTAGATTCCTAATGGGAGGAAAATAAGGAGAACGTTATTAGTTTTTAATTTTAATAATAATATTTGCGAGTGTTTATAAAAATATTTTTTATATTTGTTTTTTCAATTAGCTAACCATGCATTTAAGGCGTCGGTTACAATTCACACCGTCGCTGGTTCGAACCTCGGTCACTAGCGGCACTTATCCCCGGGCAGACATCTGTCTGGAGAGAGAGGCCGCCATCCCCCGACCTGGCATGGAAGATACCTAAGGATGCCCAAATCAAAAATTCTGCCAAAACAAATACACACGTTTGAACAAATCTACAGTATACCCTACCCCACAGTACCATAGGCTAATGACTATGACCTTAATAGTCGAAGACTTAACCCTAATAAAAAAAAAATAATAATAACCATGCATTCTTTCATCGTGGTGTAGAACTTTCTTAGCAGTTGGCGGGATTGAAATCCAATTATTTATTAATTTTTAATACATAGAATATTTTTTTGTTTGTATAAAATGTGGTTACAGAAAAATGAAAATAAAATAGCTATTTTAATTGGATTTAATTTTAGACCTATGATTACCCCATTTACCACGATATAAGAAATATAATATATAATTACTAGTCAGTATATACATTATACATATATATGTAATACTTCATGGATTATATTTAAAAAAAATTCACCAAATTATTGGCAATATTACAATATCATAGGATTGAAATTATAGTCACTGACCGGCCAATTAATTAACATATTATATTCTGAATACATTTCATGTAGGTTAGACATCAACAGGTACGTATTCTATTAAATTTCACATTAACTATTTATTCTTTTTTTTTTTTTTTTTAATTTTTATAATTTTTATTTACAATCTGTTACAATAAAAATATGAACAATAAGTAAAATAGATAATTGAATGAATAAGTGGCTTGAGGAAAGGACGGATTTAAGAAGCCTTCCAGTGAAGACACTTTGTCAGCTGTTTATATACATTTCAATAAGTTAACAATTATTTATAAATAGAAAAAGATTAGGTAATTAACTAAATTAATAGGTCCCGACACCACCGCCTTTTTAGTCTTTTCCTAGGATTGTCGGGTATGTTTGCCGACGCAAGTCCTTTAATTAGGGGATTATCATGGTTGTTTAACAGATAAGGTTAATCGTCTATAAAGTTCTGCTACAATACACCAAAACGGTGAGATGCGCAGATCGTTATTAAGGTCTGGTTGGACACGTAGATGGTGCTTTAGTTTGGCTCGGAGCGTTTTGTATTGGAGCGGTGGATACGGTTGTGTTTGAAAATTTTTGCAGAGCCCCATAGTGTTCCGACGTCCACATTGGTTAAGCTAAGTTTTATATATTGAAGCTTGGGTTGGGAGTTTTAGTGTTTTGGAGGTTTAGGAGAGAGCGGAGAATACAGAAGTCGATGGTTTAGGAAGGATAGAGGTTGGCTGCGAAGATGAGGAGACCCATGTGAGGCGTTGACATGATTATGCCTAGATAGCGAGTGCTCTGCGCAAACTATTTATTCTGAAATAATTAATGTTGACTAGACGGCAGTTTTCACTATCGTTGGAATTCATCCAGAAAATCGACTAAATAGCGTTATATTTGCTTTCCGAATCCAATATTTTCTGGCAATCAATTCTAAAGTGAGATTTTATAATAATTCAATCAGACATATTTTTCAGGAAATATTCAGGAAACGATTTTAATACCATAACATCATTACGGAAAAATAGGTTCATGTTTCGATTGTTTCGAAACAATTTAGTAGAATATTGTCTATTTTTTTTATTTTTCAATACCTACGTTAAATGTTTACTACACTCTTCAATTATACATGTAAAATAATAACTATTTCACTCAATATCAAAAATAAAAAACATGTAAATTCGTAAGCGAAACCGGTCGTTACGATATGTCGTATTACGCTTGGCATATTCGCATATATACAGAGACGGATTCAGGGAAGGGGCATAGGGACACGTGCGCCCCTGTCAATTTTCTATCGACAATTATGTAACTACGAGTATCATATAAATGAAAAATTCAAATAATAAGAATAATACTACCAACTATTAATTATTATTTATTATAAACATTATTGTTTAAAAATGGTAGTATGTATGTATTATTAATTAAAATTATACAATTTATATGTGCCCCCCCCCCATCAAAATATTAAACATCTACCCCTGCATATATATAATATATATTATATATGCTTATAATACATATTAATATATTACCCTACTCGGCGTAATATTATGTGTTTTGCTTGAGGAAAGTCCGTATTCGAGTTAAGGCCGACTCTGAAAAGTGGAGTGTAAAACTATAAATACATCATTCACACTCCACTTTCGATAATTATGAGATGATAATATATTATATGGTCTCCAATATATTAAAACATTTTTTTTTACTATCCAATACTATTTATTTTTTCTGCAAGAGTATCTTACATATTAAAAAATGTATACAAACATGTAAAAAGATTTTCGTAATGACACCAATAACATAATAGTTTTGTTTATTACTATTATTACTTTTTACAATTATTAGTTTAAGTACATTTAATAATATAGCAATACTGATTATATAATATCATTGTTACGTTTAAAATGTTAATAAAATATTCAAACATTTAAATAAATGTATACATTTGGAAAACATTATAATCAGGAATTCAAATTGTTAGCTCTTGTTTTCGTTTATTTACAACTCAATACTTAAAGTTTTAGAAATATTATTGTTGGTATGAAAATCAACATTTGGATAATATATATAAAAGAAACTGAAAAATAGTTGTGTCTATTTATAACGATAAATTGTAATCTTTCTTTAAAGCGTAATCCAAAAAAAGATATTATTCTTTAATATTTGTTTATTACAAATTGCTAGGATAAAATATTCTATTTCTCCACTAATCGAGATCGGATAAAATGTGATTAAGGTATTGACATAGTCTAGTTTATGTACACAAATATCATAAAAACGTATACATTGTAATATTTTTAAGAATATACTCTGCAACAGTACTAGGCATACGTTTATGTAGAATTTGTAGTATTAAATAAATAGAAAACAGTCGCATTTTTATTTAAATTTCTTATTATTTCAGTGATGGCCAGTGTCATAATATTTTACTAAGTCCATAAACGAACGAAATCATCGTAATATAATAATATTATAGGTATTTCCGTACACTAAATTATTCCTTTATATAAGTAAAAATTCCTGTGTTAACAATTTTAAATTATTCAAAATAAAACGTGCAAACTTCATTTTGATATGATTTAATTAAATTCGTGCAAATTATAATAATAATAATATTTTTAACACAACATTGAATAAATTAACCTTATCACAAAAGCATACTTCAATAACATGGTTTCCATTTTCCATAACAGGAATTTTTATGCGAAATCTCCCGCCATACGTAGGTAAATAATATTACTTTCATCAACAATATTTAGGCTTGGTATTTATAGGAGTAAAATAAAAAAAAAATCACTTAAGACAATAATAATATGTTTGCTATGTTTATATAGGTACCAATATAAGTAAAAATGTATTAATGTGTATTTTATTTTATATTTTTTAATTAATATTTTTATTATTATTATTATTATTATTATTGCTAAGTCTCAAAAGTCATAAAATAACAAACTTGTTTTATTACTCGTAGGTTAGGTACTAAAAACAGGGAAAAAACAACGCCACGTTGCTTCTCGCTTCAATAACATTATTAAGAAAAAAACGATTCTCTGACGGTACGCCAGAAGATCAAATGGAGAAGAATCGAGTACATCTGAATCACAATTACCACTGGTATAAAGGCGAGTTTCTTTTCAGTGGTTCTGGACTCATCAATTCTGAAGTTATCGAATGTTTCTGTAAGTCGTTGCACATCTAAAAATCAGAAAAAATTATTACTTATGATCATAAGGCTGGCGGGCAACGATAGGTAGGTGTATCATGTTTAAGTCACAAAAAAAATGTGAACGTGAATGTGAACTAAACGAGTTGTTTAGCTTATTAAGATTTAAGACTAATATGATTTTTCAATTTTCATATACATTTAAGTTACTATCCTAAGGCTTATTGAAGAAGTCGGAACTTTTGAATATCTACTTGAATAGACGTTCTACTTAAAATTATACTTAGTATCGTTAAGTTAAATAACTTCATCTCCGACATAGCATATCGCATTTTATATTTTAGTTATTGAATTTTAATAGGTGCTGACGTACCGTATATTGTTTTTGTATACACTCGTCCGTGTACGAGGTTCCGTGATTAATGGGTTGTTTGTAGCTGTTGTTTTGTCGGAATGGATTTGTAGCGCCTAAAAAAAAAAAATCGAACAATCAGCATAATACTAATAATTATATAATAGCATCAACAAGTGAATTATATTGACAATTAATAGAACCTTGTGGAATATTTAAGTTGCTGCCAGATGTGTGCGTAGCGCCATAACCATGGTTTTCGGTCGCCAGATCTTGTAGTTTGTTGCTCGACAAGCCTCTCGGTAAAGGATTGCTGGGTACGCCATGCGGGGCTAAATGAGCTGTTTCTTCAGCCACCTATGGAATATAGATTACAGTGTAATCGCTTATTATATACTGTAATCATATTTTATAAGGCTACAAATGATGTAAACATATTCAGTGGCGTACATTCAAATTTGCTCTGGGAGAGGTTTAAAAAAAATAACCAGCACTAAAACTTTCTCTTTGCAACTACCCATTTTCCTAACAATCAAACACATTACACGTATAAGTATTAATAGGCAAAATAGCAAAACAAATACAAAGGTTTACGTAACTCATGGCAGTTAAATATTATTTAATATGCACATAGTAAGTACAGAATATTATAAATATTATATTATTAATTATTTATAATAAAAATTCTATTGATTGTGATATTCTAAATTCGAATGATTTTTAAAGTCTTCCAATGATCATATTTTTTTAATACAAATGCTCCCAATTTTTGGTTATTAACACCGGCTTCATTTTTAGTAAAAGCAACACAATATTTGCAATACGCACCATTGTTTACTTCTGAATAGGCCAACCAGGGAAAGTTAATTAGCCATTTATATTGAAATTTCAACCTCAAAACTTTTTGTTGTTTACCGACTACTGATATTTTGATAGGAAAATTGTAATTAATATCAGGGACCCAAATTTTGCTCAAAATTTCTTCTATTTCACTTTTCGTTAACAATTTATTTGTGTAATGTGCAATGTCAAAAATATTATAACTGGAAGATGTACGATTAATATCTGTAGTCGAAGGTGTAAACTGAGTGATAGGTGTATCAGATGCAGATGCAGTTGATGCCGTTGATGGTAATGAGGAACTAGAGGAACGTATAACTGTTTGAGTTGCATTCAATGAATTTGACAATGAATTCATTATTAAGGGTGGTTTCGAAAAAAAAGATTGCAGTTTCGACTGTTTTTTTTCAGCCATGATTACTATTTATTTTACCTTCAAATCCTAAAATATATCGAAATCGAATGATAATGATTATGATGTGATAATAATCATTTTTAACTTAACTACTAATTTACTAAATTTATTTTTTAATCAACGTTAAATTAACGAATTAATTTTTTTATTTGTAAGTTAATTTATTTTGTTTTTCATTTTTTTACATTTCATTATTTGAGTCTATTTTGTTGCCATGTCAAAATTTCAATAATATAGATTATAGACATAATATTATGATATAGTTTGCCGACACTAAAATCTAAAAATAAACAAAAAAAAATAAATCAATTACCTATTGATTTTATGATTTTACGGTTTTGTGAGATTATTAATTATTATTAAAAATTATTATTAACAGTATTCATGTTGATAGTTAAAACATTAAAATTAAAAATACCTACTCATCGTATTATGATGTACACAAATAATATCTGTTTGAAAGACAACTAAAATATATAATAATTATTTATTATTATTTATTACTTATTACTTATGTGTAGGGCTCGGATGTTGTTGCACTAAAAATGTTATAAAATTGATTGCATTATTGCTGTGAAAAAAAACCCAAAATTGCACTTAAAAATTGCAATTAAAAAATATTTTGTACCAAAAAAATTAAAAAAATATATTAAAAAATTATTTTATGAAATGGATTAAGTCATTTTATTAAGTAATATTAAAAAGTTTTATTAGGTAGGTTTTAAACGAGTAGATAATAAAAAAGATTCAAATTCAAATTCTCGTCAGTTGTCATTAAAAATCTGGTAAATTGTCCGGTCTTCTTATTTTTTCAGAAACCTATAAATAATTTTATCAAAATTTAAAACTTTTTATTTAAACTATTTTTATTTTTTTTTTAAGTTACCGCCGACGACGACGGTCAAATAAGCCCGACATAACCATAGATTAAACCTGTATAATCTAACAAAAAAAAGTGAAAACACAAAAAAATACATAAAATTGTATTGAAAATGACGACAATCAACAAAATTGCAATAAAATTGAAAAAAGATCAAAAATTGCAAAAAGTTGCACTTAATTTTTTTATATATTAATTGGTACTCGTTTGAAACAAATTTATAACCTACTTAGCAACGAATCCGAACAATAGAAAAAAAGTTGCAAATGCAACAACATCCGAGCCCTACTTATGTGATAGGTAACTTCTGTACTTAAAAATACAATATATACTATATCTTTATGTGTATGCATATTAACTTAACTGAGTTAAAAAAAAAAAAAACTTAACACGCCCAGTCTTGTGTGTTTATAATGAGTCGGTCGAGATAAAGACAATATTAATATGTATTTATATCCGCACGCAACTAAATGACTGTGTACGATCAAAATAATGTCTATTTTGATTGATATACCATATTATACGGCACCCATAATTTCGTTATGAAATCTTTTTTCGTTGTTGGTTAAGTATAGACAGTATAGTGTTTACTGTTTACTCAATAGTCATATTATTATGACGTATATTTGTGTATACACGGTTGATTAATAATAAGAAATTCATCAATAATATCACATTATTTTTTTTATTTTTTTTTGGTTTGAACCCGAACCCCCCCCCCCCCCCGTATGTAAACCACTGAACATATTATAGATTAAATTAAACAAATATGTCTGTATTCATTCACAAATGATCAGCTCCCGGACATATTAAATAATGTGCACCTATAGTATTAAAAAGATTTTCGTTAAATTATTTTTGTTGATACTCCTCAATTAGTTTCTCAAAAACTTAATTCCATTAGGTACATATTAGGAACAGTTTATTTAGGGTGGGTGGGTAGCTACATCAATTAATCAAATAATGGTCACGTGATAATGTGATATCCAAGACCAGTGTCCAAGAAGACAAGTGATAAATCATTTAAACATCAATTATATTAATGAAAGCCATAGCCCCAAATAATAATCATCTCCAATTCAGTTGTACGACGGTGATTATAAATAATTATCTATAGATTTTGATTAGTTAGAAAATCGATGATGTCTCGGAGTACCACCGCGAGCTTAAAGGTACTAATAATTACTGGCCATTGAGAAATTTTGAATTCCAACGTAAAATTAATTGTTTAATTAATAATTTGTATGTGTCACTATGTCAGTAATAATCTAACAACTTGAGGTTTCATATCATTCTTGCAGCCTTCGCTGCCATATTCCGTGCGTCATTGTAACAAAGATATTATATATAATACTATCGATAAAAATAAATTTTGCCGAGTTGGTAATAAAATAGAGTCGTTTATGTAAACGAGTAAATTGAAAAACAAATAAAGATAAACAGAGGTCGACCACTATATTAATTTTAATAATTTACCCGAAATAAAATATTGACAAAAACCCATCAACACAACAACCACACCCAGTTTTGATTTTAAAAAAACGAACTGATAAGTTAAATAGGATTCCTTTTTATTACATAATAGGAAGTATAACTCACCTGATGTGGATCTTCGGCAACAGGTAATTCTGACACAAACCCAGTGTCCTTCCTGTAGAAATTAATAAAAATAAACGCTCCTAAGACGAGCGCGCAAACAAATCCGTATCCCCTAAACGTGGTGGTCGTTCCTGCACAAAAATAAAATTATATGTTAAAAGTCACGTATCAAACTACTATTGGCAACATAAATACTGCATTTACCGAAGTACGTGACAAACCATCCACCGACGACAGCACCACATCCTCTGCCCAATCCATGATGGATGCCTTGCAACACGCCTTGAGCCGAGCTTCGCAACTGTTGTGGAGTATTATGGGCTATATACGAGCAACAAGCGGCCCAGACTGCAGCATGGGTTATGCCTGAAAACGGAAAAAAAACATACATAAAACTATTATAGTATTATAACAATAGAGCATAATATACTGGGTGATTCTTTTATCAAAAACCACTCATTATTTCAAAAAGTGTACATCTTTTGGAAAATATTTTTTTACATAGTTTCAAGTCGCTTATAAAACAAAGCTTTTATTAAAAAATTATATTTTTAAATATTTTTTATCTTTATAATTTTTTAAGTTTTTACTTTTTTGAATGACAACATAGGGTTTTAATTTTATATTCCAAAGAAGAATATTTTTCTTAATATTTCGATACATGAAAATCGAATTTGGGTTGAGTAGTTTATGAGTTAGAACTCCGCTCGTCTAAACTTTAAATACTATAACTCATAAACTACTAGCCCCAAATTGGATTTTCATGTATCAAAATTGAAAATACTAAGAAAAATATTCTACTTTAGAATATAAAATTAAAACCCTATGTTGCCATTCAAAAAAGTAAGAAACATAAAAAATTATAAGGATAAAAAATATTTAAAAATATAATTTTTTTATAAAAACGTTGTTTTATAAGCGACTTCAAAATATGTAAGAAAATATTTTCAAATAAATTTACACTTTTTGAAATATTGAGTGTTGTTTGATAAAAGAATCATCAGGTATAGTGATCAACTACCCCAAATATTCCGAAGCCCTCAAAATCCTAAACAACCCTTCTTCACTGCCCTCAACGAAGAGAACACTGGAGCAATATGTATATTTTTCTATAAGAAAAATCTAATCCAAAAATTGAACATTTTCCCAAATATATTACTATAGTAGGTAGGTATTATCTATAAGGATATAATTTGTATAAATGTATTTAGCTAAAAATAGTTGCAGTAAAATATTATTATTATAATAAGTATAATACTTACTATATTCGCCGTAAATTGACCCACTTTTTTTTTACACACGCATTGTATGTTGAATATGTAGTGACAATACAGTTCACTACATATACACTGTGGTGTTTCGCGACATGAGGTTAGGAGACTTTAGAACTACAGTGAAATATATTGTCACACACAACGTTTTCACCATCCTCTGAGTGCGCAAAAAAAAAAGTGGGTCAACTTACGAGGAATATAGAATATATTATAACTATAATATTATAGTATAAAACCATATGGTGCCACATAATAATAGTTAACGATATTATTTACCTTGCATGAACTCAAACGGTAATACCCACCATGGGTTCTTCAGCCAAGAGATGTACAAGAAACGCAATATGTTGCCGACGAGTCCCAAACACAACACCTAAACACGATTAATTGATCTTGAATAATAGGAACGCCGATAGATACCTACAACTATCAATATAAAATAATAAAATGCTCATACTTTGACGTGTCCCATCTGGCGAATTAGTTTGAAACTAAAGAAGTACGCGAATATCTCAGAAATGTGATTGATAACTGAAGCCACACCGAATAGCGTTGGGGATCCACCGTAATCCTAAACATTAGTTGTGATACATTATAACGGTGGCCATCACTATCTTCAGATTACATCTGTTCATTAGCGATATTTCACTCACTTGCAAATGCCAAAACAGGAACGTGAATATCAGCCCAATACCGAATCCCATAAACCACGATACAAACAAAAAAGATCCACACTTCAAGTTCGCAAAATATTTCAATACCGTAATCCATTCTGGAATTTTCTTTGTTGTTTGAGCGAAGATTTTAGTCTGAAATACAATATCATCATTAATAAGTTGTAATATGTGCGAGTGATTAAAATAATCGTAATTGCGATGATAATAATATGTAGAAAAATATAGGAGTCACAAATAATCCTACTGAATTAAATGCTTGAATATTTTTTAATACTTTATTTGTATGTAAGTATTCAGTTCTATATTCCGATTAATTTTCAAAGTACTTATTTTTTATAAGACTCATTGTCAAACACTGACCACAAAATAATTGCAGAACTAAATTAAATTGTATAGTGGTTATAATTGTGTCATATTGCACATATTTTTATGAATTTAAATAACCAATGACTATACAACTTGGAATGCTTATGTACATAGTACTCAAAGTACTTGGAAAATACTACTATCGTAAAATATTAATTTAAAAAGTTTTTATATCCAAGGTATGTATAACTATAACACACCTAAAAATTAATCGACTTTTAAAAACTTATGCGATATAAAAATATTTTGTGGTTTCTATAACATAAAATAAACCTATAAATTACATTATTACAATATTATATTATGTTTGTACCTAATACATCTTCAAATCAATACAAAATTTAAATTCATATTAAACATTCAATGTTTTATGTTAAAAAAAATGGCATTAATGCATTATCACTGGTATTTAATGTTTTAGATATTTTTCAATAGACATTAAAATATGAAATATGTATCAATAATACAAAATATAGTAAATAATAAAACAAAATCATTACATTTTCATAGCTTAATAAAAATGTTGGCAATAAAACATTTAATCAAATGTAGTTTTTTAGGACGTGCTTGAAACATATTATATTATTCATGAATTAGGTAATTAAATCTAGTTATTAATCAAGTAATTTTCTAAATTGCATTTGAAAATCGGGTTAAAAATTATGTAAACATGAAGACATAATATCGTTATTATTAATTTAATTAAATATTAATTTATACAATACAAACATGCAAAATAATAAACGGTTGACAAATTAATAACCATGGGAATACTATTACCATAAATTGTTCGAATACTCTAAGATATTACTTTTTGTTTTGTTAAAATATTCATTATTAATATTTTAAAAAATAATTTTACTCCAAGTATGCAAGGTAGTGGTCCACTTACCTTTAAGCTCGACTCTCCACCACCGCTTTCCGGGAGATCTGGGGGCCTGGGAGGCAAACCCGCGACGTTGGGCGCCAAAGACGGGAGATTCAATTGTTGCGCTAACTCCTGCTGTAGATAATCGTCCCGGGTCGGAGCCGCTCCCTTTTCCATCATCATTTCCGTCTGTTCTGTTTCGGCTGAAGTATCTTCGTACCGGAAGTTCATCTGCGTGGCAGTGATCAGGGCGGCTCCCATAAGAACGGAAAACGTGGCAAAGCAAATAGTGTAGTTCTTCTCACGGTCCTGTGGCCCATCGCACGGGTGATCCGGAAAAGCGGTTGAATGGTCAAGTGCTATGCCCACGAAAAACATGGCCAGGCCCCAACCCAACGAGCCAAACATTCTCTGGTGTCCGTATTTGTCGGCGTCCGTACCCAACAGCGTGATAACGGCCGAGTCAGCCAACGTGATGGCTGGAGCGCTGAAGAACTCGCCTATCATGACTAGAAGCAATAGAAGAAAGAACACTTTCTCTATATCCTGAGGAAAACAAATACATGTCCCGTTAATGATGTGACGAAAAGTCAATTTTTTATTTAATTTCATATCATTACTATAGTATACTCATTATACTTATATTGCACAGTATATAGACATATAGTTATGTCTTAACATAAAAAGCGGGGAAATTGGCGTAAGTGTACAAAATAAAAACTGTGGTTAACAACCGTATCCCAGCCCTTAAGAGGTATGTGTTTATGATTTGATCAAAATATATTTCACTAATTTGGTCAAAAAAAGTTATGTTTTGATTGATTGATATTTATCGTTGATGCTTTCCCAATTTTAGTTTGGGAGGGGGGATAATAATTTGGTTTTAATTTACATATTCAGGTAATTGTTGAGGAACTAAAAATAAAAAAAATGTAAGAATTCAAACATTCTATACTACTAACTACATAATATAATTACATGTGATTATCGAATCGTAAGTACTAAAAATTATTTTAATACCCATGTACAGCTGTTTATACCTTAAATATCTAAATATAATACCCAATAACTAAGCCGGGTTATTTCTATAAATGACGCACGTACAAATCCACAGTTTTTGATAGATTGGCACAACATTTTGCACACGTATTATTTGGGATCCCACATCGTAAGAGTATTATAATAGAAGCAACGGGTAACAGCTATTATATTGTACAAAAGGCAAAATGTATTACTAAGGCTTATAGAATCAAAAATACTCTACTGATTTTGACATCTCAATGAAGGTTCAGGATGGCTTACCGTATATTAATAATATTAAAATGATAACCACATATTCATATATGTTTGCCTGCAATTGGTTCATGTAAGAAAAAAATTACATATTTCTATCCCCGAAGGTGGATTTCTCATCTCAGATTCATGTATCCTCAGGCAACGCCGGGTAAAACAGGTAGTAGTATAAAAAATTCCGTTTTTTTTTTTTAGGGATATTAATAAAATTAAAAATTGCACGAACCTTTTAGTGGTTATGTTAAAATGAAAAACCTTTTGAAAATTAATCATATCACATAA
The DNA here is from genome assembly GCA_949089665.1 of Macrosiphum euphorbiae. Classification (NCBI taxonomy): domain Eukaryota; kingdom Metazoa; phylum Arthropoda; class Insecta; order Hemiptera; family Aphididae; genus Macrosiphum; species Macrosiphum euphorbiae. The sequence goes on along the minus strand of CARXXK010000001.1, from coordinate 50,574,554 downwards.
ATATAGAAAAAGGAAATCTAGGTAATAAAATACCTAAAATTAACCCTTTTTAAATTACTTATCGTATTTCTGAAAACACAAAGACATTTTAAAGTTGTAGGTACTAGGTAGGTACTCAAATGTCACTCGATATATGAGGTCAAGAGCCATGTCATTTTTGCTAGATCATTAAAACTTGATAGCGTGACAATATTAAATTTCAGCACCAGCAACAATAGGGATTTAAAAACAAAATGTTTGCACAATTTAGTATATTAAAATAATGAGCACCTGCTATCTAAGCACCCATAATTGAGCTTTACACCTTCCTTAGTTAGATCAAATGTAGTGAAATGTGTCAGCTATTAGGTTAAAGATGAAGAAATTTTAATGTCTCATAGAAAATCATATACATAGCATCTATGCTGTCAAAAATGTATTACGTTTTATAAGATACACACATTTTAAGCCGTCCAAAAAATTATATATTTCTCTATTTTCGTTAGTGCCTAAAGATTTTCAACCGAATTATAAATGACATACACAGACCACGGTGAAATAATAATCTTATTTTATCGTTTGGCCTAGGAGGTACTTACTTCTATCGTGTACACGATGTGGCTGTAAATAGGCATGACCAAGTTGTAGTGCTGTTTCTCGTTGTAGTTGGAGGCGAACTTCACGTCCAATGGTGACCGGCCGGCCGTAAACCTTGGCCGCACGCCACGAGTCCGGCGTATCACGGGCGTGGACAAGTCTGGGACTTCAAAGTCGTTGATGTCTTGATCATATTTAATGAAATCCGTCACCGAAGACACGTCCCGCTTGTACACTTTGGGCGCCATGGGCGTTTCCAGCATATAAGTGGACGCGTTTTTTTTCACAATACATCGAGTGGCTGGTGGCTGTATGAATCCCAACGGCAGCGTAAAAATGATCCAACACGAAAGCGAAGCCAATAACAACATTTTCCCCTTGCGCCATCTGACGAAAAAAATCACAAGATCGTATATAAGTCCCTAATTACCATTAAAATACTATATTGTGTCATAAATATTTATTATTAATCGTATCGCTTTCCAAACCAAACTTTTCATCGACGGAGAGGTTAATAGTAATTAAATAATTTTCACAAGCTAATTTCTACTGTTTAGGTGCATTTAGTTTATCGTGGTACTAAATATTACCTATATTGTATATTTGTTATAAATGTAAAAAAAAAAAATAGAAAACTATTTCATCAGAAGACTATAATATTATACGTATGGTAAACGTGATTAGCGTTAAAAATGATGTCTACCAGTTTCGAGTGGATTTGTACTCTACCCACATCATTATATTATTGATATAAGTACAAGCTTCTGCAACTTGAAACTATTGCGTGGCTGTTACAGTCAAAATTACATGGCTGTATTTTAAAATTTAAAATGTGTGGTCTTGATGTTATCAGATTTTCCGTTGGTAAAAAGTCTGGGCCATCAGATACTGCTGGCTTCACCACGGTTATGTTGAGGGTATTTTTGCTTTTACATTAATATGCTAAAATATACCAATAGTGAGATTGATAAGTGATAACGTATTTTTGCTCCTTGTAGCTGACTTTAAGTTTTTTAGTAGGTAAAATTATAAGCTGTAATAAAACAGATGCTAATTTATTTATATAATATATTATATATTTATGGAATCAGTAATAAATCAATAATATAATTTAATTCATCATTTCATGACAAGTATTATATGAATAGTAAACATTTTAATACGTTTGTATTATTTAATCGTGTAGGTATTGTTAAAAAATTTAACTCTAACACACCCCGTTGATATGAATTATGAATGCAACGTTACTCGAAAATGTATTTAAATCGATTTTCTGTCAAACTAAGAATGTGGGATCCCGCATGTAAAATTAAATTTTAACTTCAGTAGGTACGTATGTATATATAAGTAGTATACTAATATTAAATATTAAATATTATCACATACCTAATGTAGGTATACTTATTTATTATTATATTTGTACTTCCATTTTATGATGTATTTTTTAATCAAAACATAGTTTTTAAATATTTATTTTAAATCATTAAGTATCAAAAATAACACGGCGGTTACTATACAGAACGTTAACCTCTTACCTCGGTTGAAGTTTTTGTTAACGTAGATCAATTATTTGTGTATAGGAAATGCGTTGATGCGTTATTCAGTTTTAATCAAGGAAGAATTGCTGCATATCTCAGAGAATTATCATTTATCGCTCATAACTATTTAGCGATACATTATATAATATACTACTCGTATAATCAATATTGTACACTTATAATAAAATAATAAAAAAAATATAAAATATAATTATGTTAATGATTTAAAATATATTTTCTTCTTATGACAAAAGGATTACGTATATTTTAATTAAACTCTTCATTGGGTTGAAATTAGTTGATAAATATAAAAACTACCAGGTTCATTAATGATATCTTATAAGTACCTATCGATAATATCGACAAATATACACTATTAGTCCAGAGCTTAAATTGAGGGGTGCAGGGAGGTGGAGTCATGGAGATACTTTTATTTTAAAAAAAATGATTATGTACCACTTCTAATTATGTCCTAATCAATAAGACATTTAAATATTCAAATATTCAAGTACGTAAATTGTTTTTACACCTTTGCATACCTCTTCTAATTTTTTTCTATTTCAAGCAATAACTAGTCCATCAAATCATTTTATAGTAATACCCATTCAAAACTAAGACATCAACATTTTTGAATCTTGAAATTAATTTATTTTATCAGTAACGTGAGTAGACGGTTTTACAAAATAGGGCATGTACCATTTCCGCCAAATTTCAAAATTACCATTTCCGCCATCGCCTGTTTCCGCCAATTTAAAAAAGGTTTGATTCCCGTTTCCGCCAATCTACCTGCTATGGTAATTATATTATAATATATTCTATAAATTTGGATTATTATCCAAATTATTTTTAAGGTATATTTAAGTCTTAACTTGAAATAATTGTACTTGGCTTATATTATGACAACGTTAAGTATTGAAAAAATATACTAATAACTAAAAACTCAACTAAAAAATAGATAATATTTGGAAAAGTTTTAATAAATATAATAATAAATCAAAAGTCACTTATTCATAAATACATATTATTGTCTCATAGTTTCTATAAATATAATACCTAATTAAAATAATTAAAAAGTTACAATATTAAAAACTATGAGACAATATTATTTGTATTTATGAATGAGTGACTTTTGTTTTGTTATTATATTTATTAGATTTGTAACAAAATATTATATTTTAGATTATGAGCGGAACGAGTGTTTATTTTTTTTTATATATATCCCGTATACAAAATTTCTACCAGAATTAGTGCTTCGATTTCAATATAATATAGTACCTTATCTTTTAGCAAATCAGATCAAGGTGGTACTTTAAAGAGGTCATTTTTCGATTTCCTCAATAGTTATGTAATACCACAGTAAAACTCACCGACAAATTACGAAAAACCGCTAAAAATGAGATTTTAATTTCTAACGCTTTGCTTATCACCATAGAAACGAATAAAAAATAATAATATAATATTAATTCAACCTAAAGGCTATAATAAATAATAAAAATTTTAAAAATCCAGACTGATAAACCGTCTCCGCTCAGAATCGTTTTTTTTATACAATGATATTATATTATTGAATTCAAGTTTAATACAATCCATTATACATTAACCCACTTGTAACCTACTGTACAGCAGAGTGACATCACTTACCCGCTTTTTTTTTGTTTGAGTTATTAATAATTATTATGTTTTTGAATATCTAACATTGTCATACAACCAATGTACAATTATTTCAAGTTCAAACTCAAATATACCTTAAAAATAATATGCGGGTAATATACTCCAATAATATGGGATATACAATATACATATATTACAATAATATTATCATAATACGTAGATTGGTGGAAACGGGAATCAAACCTTGTTTTTTTAAATTGGCTGAACCGGGCAATGGCGGAGACGGTAATATCAAATTTTTGGGGAAACGGGTAATTCCGATGCAATACAAACAAACCTATATAAATTTTTCCCATATTTCGATAAAAAATTATTCCAATCGCATCGTAGTTAAGATGAATACGTATGTACATTATTATTACTTATTTTGAATCTATGATAATCTTATTGCTTTATATTGTGATGATTACTGATTATACTACAATAAGGCCAATAAGCGTAACCACTGAACGTCTGAACTGTTGAATACTCAAAATTTACTCTGTTCGGCCTAACAGCAAGCGAAACAGATGTAACAGTGCATTTGAGAGTGATTTTGGAACCTAATCGGCCGTTTAATTATAAAATGTTTAGTATTACAACGTAAAACTTTCAGCAATAACGATGTTTGAACAGTTTATTGGTGGTTGTCGTGAAGTTTCTCATTCAATTCCTTGGTAAATCGTTTCTATACTACAACATTATACCTTATGGTTATCAATTTCAAGCAAAACATATTTCGTTTCCAAAACGATAATATTCGATTGCATTTTGATTACACATTAATATAATAATATAACATTGCAAACGTACTGAACATATAACCGTCAACAAAGCCGGGCTAGTGTGCTCGTTCACCCAATTCAGATTATATCATAATAATATAGCGTGTCCAAATAGTTATTTAAATACACTCGAATAGTTAGCTTGATTGGAACGATGATTGAAGAAAATCCGAAAACTTTCGGCCGGACGGTGAAAAATAATATCGTATCAATCTCTCACTACCCCACGCCGTGTGCGATTTAATTTAGAAACCCTTTCATAAATCACCGATCCCCACTAACCCAGATCGACCTCGTATCTCCGATATACATAACAGGAATTTTATCATAATAATAAAGTAGGTATTATATATATATAGTATTATATACACTTGTTGGATGGCGTTGTCAAATTATATCATGTTGATGAAATGATTCGGGACGTCTAGCAGATGAATTCCGGAATCGGAAGGGTCGGGTAAATCGTCTTGGAGTTTCGATGTCTACGCGAGTACCAGATGTGTGGTGGTGGTGAGGGTGTATGTGGGTCGGGAAACGCACTCGGTCGCGGGTCGACGGCGGGAGGAACGGGTAAAAATCGATCGGAGCCGTTTCCACACTTAACTGTCACGGCGGCGGCCATACACGCGCCGCATCACAATACGTGAAAAATATAAATGAAACATAATTATTTTGGGAATTGTGGGAAAAATTTATTGCTTTTATAACATTGGTATACTGTAAATAGGTCAATGGGATTACGGTACACCCAATTAAAGTAAAACATAAGATCGCAATAGGAAATTTCAAAACAATATTTCTTAAGTACTATAATATTGAGGTCGGGCCTTTATTATTATTACCTGTCAGCCAGACCTCCCCAGAACGGGGCGGCCAGAAACTCGACGAAAGGCCGGGACCCGATGAGCAGACCACACTGGCTGGGATTCATGCCCATCTGTTTGAAGTAGACGCCCATCAGTGGGAACAGGGACCCGAACGCCGAGTAGAAGAAGAAGTAGAACGTCTTGACTGTCAGGAGCTCCTGGTCAACGGACCCGAAGATCAGTTCGATGATGTCTGACTTGCCTCGTATCCTGTTGGTCGAGTCCTTGGCCTGAGGATAGTGTTCCGGGTCCACCTCTCCTAGGGCCTCGGGGTCAACGCGAGGCCGTACACCAGCCGCGGCCAACGCGGGCCCTCTGGCCTCGCGAGGCACCTCATACTGCGACGCCATGTCACCAGCAGTGTGACGTCAACTTTTTTTCACTGACCTACTAACCGACTGACTGACTATGACGGACCAACCGGCCGATGACACGAATCCCCTGATATACCGACGACTACGACGACGGTGCACACAGCTTAACCGTGGATGACAACCACGGGACGCGCGTTACCTGACCCTCGACTACGTCGTGTGCGGTGGCAGAGGGGACGCCGAGTGACGCGCTGCACTCGCCGAGGGGGTCGGTAAGTCGGTGCGCGCGCGCCCACACGCCAGTGCGACCCTCATCAGCAGGCTGAAAAACGCCAACGACACGATAAAAATCAACGAATACCGAGACGATAACCGACCGACAGGAATGAAATTGAAATATACCGCGTATGCTGCAGTCATACGCATAACGAGTGTCAATGTGAACAAGTTAAATAAATGTCGTTTCACCAGCTAATAATAAATTGTGGAGCATTGTGTTCGGACATGTTTAATGTATATGGATAAAAACACAAAGTATAATAATATCGGATCTCGCCCGTGGGTTCACCTGACGATGATTTTATTTTTATCTCAATAGCTGAACTGGAAAAACTGCCGATTTGGTTATAATGTTTTGACGTTTTATTGTTTTCTATATTTAAATAATATTTTACCAAAATATTTGAATGTTAAGATATTATGTCCACCTAATAAAAAAAAAACTTATCAAAATTTTAAACAAAGCACGTAGAAGGAAAAAATCTTATTTGTATATTGAATCGATACAAAAAAATTAAATAAAACGTAGACACGTTGTATTTTAAATAAATTAATAAATACAAAATATAAAGTTAACTGTTTCGTGTTTATGATTTAACTTGAAAATCACTCCTGGAGTAATGTCGAGCGTCTACAAAAGGGCAATGATTTGAATTTTCAATGTATAAATAATACCTAATACATTCATTCATTTCATATTCATAACATAATTATTTACTATACGTAAATTAGAAACTCATTTAGTCGTTTTTTTTCGTTTTTTTCGTACTCGTTGTGCGATGATGTCACAATAAGGATAATATAATTGCATCCTAGGTACACCGTTATGTGTTCCATGCCTAGAATGTACCTGCTGTAGTCACGCAATGTCCGTGGCAGTAATAAGAAAATACATAAATAGCGGAAGACTGGAAAGTATCGAAAATAAAAAAAATAGACAATAGGTATATCAAATAGGTACTGTAAAAAATGTAAACCGAAATCTCACTGGAACCCTTAATTAAATATTTTACTAACGAAATCAATATATTTGTTATATACCTAGTTGTATAAAGACATCCTTATGTGTTAATAACTTTGATTGTTTTGGTTTATTTTGTTTTAATCGAGTTATATGAGTACCTATGAATTATTTTGTAACTGCAGGTTAAAATCGGTACCAAGTCCTATGAAGTGATACAGACATTTTTAATTTTGAAGAACCAAAATCTGCAATTTTGTTATTTCCAAGAACCATATGAAATTCGCTGAACCAAACTATACGTCATAAAGGTTCCACCTAATACATATAATATTACGGTGCCACCTAAGCGGTAGTTTCAAGATCAATTTATCATTACGATTTTATGCGATCTCGTAGAAACGAAAAATAAATTTGGTAATTTAACACTATATACCTAGTGTAATAATAATATAATATTATAATTTAATATTTATGAATCATAATGATGACATGATAAACATGTATAAATTACATTATTGCCTATAATTATATCATATTATTAAATAATATATCTAGGTAGGTATAATATAATTATGGTATGTGGTACCTGTCCGAGACTCACAAATTTGTTTTTCAAAACTTTATTCGGAACCCACATCGTTAAGTAGGTACCTATACACAATACGCAGCTGTGGAGCTGTTAGCAAATTTTTAACAAGTACATAATATAATAACGGTCGACGGAGACGTATACTTACGATAAATACCGTACACGCCCAAGAAAATTATCCGGCTCTGGTGTTTCGTGTGCGTTGGCCTAGTGTGTCACCACGGCGGGCTTGCAGATCGATTCGCACGAGGTTTAGTTTTTTTCGGCCGCACCCGCTGCCGCCAAAACATTAATTCTCCATTATCATTATTCGTTCCTCAGACGCGTACCTGTAATGTTATAAAATATTTTATATTAGCATATATTATCTAAAAACATTTTTTTTTTTTTTAAATATATTTTGGTACTTATAGACTTTTGAATTTTTTTAGTATTTTTTCGACCTATGAAAATATGACATTTTATTAATACGAGTAAAAAATCTTGAAAATTAATAAAGGTTTCTCATAAATTTTTCTCCGCTTAATCAAAAAATAAAAAATATCGAAAATACATCTACATCATCTTTTTATAAGCTTTTAAAAAGTTCAAATTTTAACAACATTTATTAAAACCACTGAAACCAAAAAATAACACAAAATTATTGATTTTACAATATTGTGTCAGTTTCCGTTTTTTTGGAACAGATAAAATGATATGATTTCAACTAAGAGGTTGGTTTTTAGTAGCAAATTGGATGTAGTTGGTATTTTGGAGATCTAATGTAAAATAAAACTTTTCAAAATAATAAAGAAAAACAAAAACAATTAAAATTTTTATGGTAAACCAGTTTTTGACCAAATCAATTTTATAGGTCTTTTTTTGTTTGAACTCAATAGTAAATAACTATAGAAATTTAACGTTTTTAACTAAATATTCAGATTACTATTGCTATAGGTTAGGTACCTATGAAATAATTTTGAAAATATTTAAGCTCTTTAAAAATAGGTATTTTGAATTTTTTCCTATTTATAGTTTTTATTTTATTTATACATGATGCAATTTTTGTTTTTGATTATAATATATCCTGTATTGTGTAGATCTCCCACCAACTCCCTCCAAAATTCGTGCTCTGGATCCGTGCCTGCGTAAAAGCATACGTAGTACAGTATACAGTCTCCTCTCCCACTCGGTTGCTCGGTGAAGTATAACATAACGACTATTATAGTATGTTTGGACGTTGTTGTAGTTTGTTTCGTCAAAAAGGTTTTAGAATTTCAAAAATAAACCAACGATTTCCAGTTTTCCACATAATATGTGGTACACCTGCCATTTAAAAATGTATGGGTTCCTACTAAAATCGTAAAATATAATATATAATTTCACATCAAGAGAATAAATCATGTGGTCTATCGATATTCGATACACTAAATTATAATATTAATTGTCTATCCTAAATCAACCCATGTCTTCCAATTCACGACGCCAAACATTTTACACAACTAACGTTACGCATACTTATATATATGTATATAATATAATACATCGTTAGTGGATGTGGATGATATTACCACCTGTTTTGGGTATGGAAGGGTGTACATTGGTAACTCTAATTTTTTTCTGCGTCTTATTGGTTATTGGCCTGCCATTAATTTGCAAATGCTCAAACAGCCTATGCATAAAAGTAAACATATATTATGAAAACATAATGCGTATAATATAATATGTATGGAGGTAATATATATAGTTGCGGTATGCATATGACAAAAGCTATTTCCAACTTCAAATTTCTTTAATTCATCAAAATATCAAACATATAAGTATATAACCCTTCAACCCCATGCATGCACTATTCACATCAAATACATTATCAAATCATGTATTTACTGTGATGAGGAAAAAATGGCTCTGAGGATGATAAAAAATTGAACTATTTACATTTTGGAACCTTATTAAAAAGCAAACTCAAAATTCAAAAGGCGCCACTTGCTTAGATCAAGCCTGTGTATCGACCAATACGAAAATGGTTTGAAATTAACTTATATATAGATAATACTACAACTACAGACTATAATGATATCATTGAATGGATTCGATATTTTAAATGACAACATATATTTTTAATTTCATATTCCGTAGCAGAATATTATGCGGAATTTATCGATCTATAAAAATCAAATTTCGAATAAGTAGTTTATTAGTCATAACTTAAAAATATTTAAAGTCATAAAAAAAGGTATTTCTTAATGTCTTGAAATTATTAAAAGTTTTTGAAGTAATGAATGTCCTACGTTGAATGGATCATCCAGTATTTTATTCCAAAAGTTCCATATAATTATGTAAAAATGCAATTAATATTCAATTTACACTTTGTTAATAATATCGGGTACCTAGACAGTATAATATATAGTCGCATTGAACGCGTTAAAGATATTTTCTTTGTATTGGTAATATATTATTTTAAGAAGCTCAGTACAACATTTTAGGTACCTACACAACATAATATATTATATTTTATTATTAATATTATTATATCATTTACATAATTAATTAATATTAAAAACAGTAATATACGAGCTGACTGGGTGCCACCATAAGCTATTGCCTATTATTTATGATAATTCCAAATGACTAAACCAAATTCAATTAATACTTTTCAGTTTTATAAATGTTAAAAACGAAATAATAATCTTGGACATTGTAACGAGATTTATTGTATTTCAACTAAAGTTTTAAAAATTAATTATTTATACTTAGTAGCTATAATAAAAAAAAATGTAAGTAACAAAAATGTACATCAAATTCGTACTATTCAATTAACTCAATACTTAATGACACATAACTGCAAGCCGGTTACTAAATCGGAAGGATGTTTCAGACAAGAAAAAAATTTGATCAAATGTCTGACGACCACTATAAATCAGGAGAAGATGATATTCGATACGGCTTGGTAGCGATTAAAGGACAAACGTGAGGAGAAACGTGTTTAATATTCGAAAAAACAGTTTACATTTGAAAATATAATATTCCTTTTGAATGCCATAAATTGACAAAAATCAAAATATGAATAAATTAATTTATGAATGAAAGTAATATTATATTCAATACACATGCTTGGTGAAAGCAGAAAGGGAATAGTAAAGAAATTTCTATTCATCAAATATTTAAAAAAATTTGAATGTAAGTTATATTTTATTAATTTATGTAACAACGCTTATGAAAAACAGAGCCGAGACTTTGGCGAATTCAAGCTTTTTATTTTTCTTAGAAGTAAATGGTGAATATTTATGTTAAGTATAGGAAACATAATTTTAAAGAAAAACTCATCACAGTAAAATCAATTCATTAACTGCTTGGACGGAAAGTAAAATAAAAAATGATGTCTTGTGACAGTTCATAAATTAATAAATAATATAGCACCTGACCATTTTAATAAGTGTCTTTTTTCTTTGATCATAACACTACTATATTAGTATATAATATTTGTTTTTTTAAATAAATAAACAATCTATACATATCTATACAAAAAGCTTATGTGGTAAGAGTATTACAATGAATTGAAATTTTGAGTAAGAAGCCACCCATTGACGACACTTAGCTTAATAGTATATACAACATAATATACATTTGGTTCTACATAAATATAATATGCACTGTTTAAATCCACTTCACTCTAAGTAGTTGTTTGAAAAAAAAAATATTTATCTACTAGCAAGGAAAAAACTAAAACTATTGCTCATAACAAATTGATGTTGTACGTCAGTTTGCCAACTTATTATTAAAATATATTTTTCATTGATACAAAATAATGAACACTATTTATTTGCTAAAAATATTCAATTGGTGTTTTATTTTAACTGGTAACGGAAGTGTAAAATTAATTCAGAGAACATGGATGTTGAAGTGTTTTGCTTGGCGAATTGCCTTGGCCACTTTAATTCTAATCGGTGCATATAATGGAAATAAATGGGTAGACCTACCTACAATATAAATATAAATACATTTCAATAAATAGTCGCACTCTTATTTAGTATTTCTATTGGTATTTAACCAAAAAAAAGTATTAAAATATTGTTAAAGTTTTATGTCACTTTGACAGTTTGACTCTTTCTATAATAGTTTTTATTCACAATTAAAATGTCTTCATATCTGATAAGTTTTATTAGTACAAAACAAAATATATTTATACAAAGTAGGCACTACATGGCATGCAATTGATGCATTATTAATAATATATAATTTAATAAAAGCAATAAAATTATATTGAACCTCATATTACGTTTTTATTATTTATTTAACATTAAAATTAGATTTACCAATTGTAGTAAAATATTAAAAATAATAATTAGAATTGTATAACTATTTACAGGCTATAAGTAATATATCGAATATTATGGACCCTATGTCAATTTTATTGATTATAAGTGCAGAATTTATGATTTTGGGACCACTCTTCTCAATTACATGGCGATTATACTTCGATAATGAACTATCAAATGTATTGAAAACATTTGCGGACATACTTGATGTATTAAAAAAGTTTCAAAGTGAAGTTATTCTTAAAACGACAATATTTTGGATAAGCATCGTTATTTTAGTAATGCATTTTATGGTACACGCCACATCAATAATAGGTTTTATCATCATCAACAATGACTACAGTCTATTTGATTGGGTGAGTAATTTATTTTTAGTTTATAATGAGTAAAACTTAAATCATTAGATTTTAAACATTACATTATTTCTCTCAAACAACGAATTAATAATCACATTATTATTTTAGGTTATATGGTCGTACACATTCATATATAACCGACAACCGTTGCATGTATTACGAGTACATGTTTTTAATAACGTTCATCCAAATAACCGTGTACAAATTAAACGACGAAATATCAAATTGCATCATTCCCATTAGCGAATTGAGCACTTTGTATACTAATACTATGGAGACCCTGGACCTCGTAAACAGAACCATTGTCGGACCACCAGTGCTTATTAATATTATATTTGGATATGTATCTTTAATTATCTTTAATTTTTATAACTATGTGTTATTCATAGACAGGTTTGTCAAAATCAATAATCAAAACAGTTTTCTTCCGATTCTTTCTGTGTCGGTGACTTTATTCGACATCTTCATATTGTATTATCTATGTCAGAGCACTGAAAACGAGGTTTTTTATTATTTTTTTATTTTTAAATATAAATATTTGTAGCTATATTGGAAAATGTCGAATTTTTTTTAATAATTTTTTTTTTTCATTCTATATAGATAAGACGGACAACTTTGATTTTGAACAAACGATCTATAACAGCAAACATTATACTTCGGCGAAAAGTAAGTTAATATAATATCGAATTATGAACATATAACTAAACAAAAAAATGTACTATACATTTTTAGATTGCTTTTTTTTCATTACGAAGATTGCATGCTGACTTCCATTTTGAGCTGTGTGGATTTTATAAAATTAACTTAAGGCGACTATTTACATTATTATTTAAGACAGCAATATACCTAACTATTCAAATGCAGTTCAACATTACCACTGTTTATCAAGCATTTAATAGGGATTAATATTATCAAATATCAATATAATATGTTAAAACTTAATATAATTTAAGATTCTGAGTTAGTCTAATGGGTTAGAAATAATGCTTAGGCTAGCACTCAGGGGCAGATTGGAGAGATATTTCACCCTGGAAGTACAAAACTATGCGCTCATTAACTAATTTACCAAATATTACATTTTAGCCAACATTTGGGAAGATATAGTGTAGTACCCACTTTATATTAATATGTTTTGTTTTGTACTAATACAACTTATCAGATATGAAGAAATTTTAATTGTAAATAAATTAATAAAAACTATTATAGAAAGAGACATAAAACTTTAACAATGTTTTAATGCTTTTTATGGTTAAATACCAATATAAATACTAAATAAGAATGTGATTATTTATTCAAATGTAATTAGATTTATATTTTAGGTACATATATGTACCCATTTATTTCCATTATATGCACCGATTAGAATTAAAGTGGTCAAGGCAATTCGCCAAGCAAAACACTTCAGCATCCATGTTCTTTGAATGAATTGCACACTTCCGTTACCTGTTAAAATAAAACACCTATTGAATATTTTTAGCTAATAAATAGTGTTCATTATTTTATATCAATGAAAAATATATTTTGATAATAAGTTGACCAACTGACGTGACTTACAACATCAATTATAAGCTTTGTAATGAGACAAAAGTTTTAGTTTTTTCCTTGCTAATAGATATGAAACAAATATTTTTTTCAAACAAATACTTAGTGAAGTGATATGGGTTTAAACAGTGCATATATTTTTGTAGAACCAACATAGATATTATATTATATTATACTAATATAGTATTAATATTATTCCCAATATTTATTTCCAATAAAGAAACTATTTGTAATTGTCAATTTTAATTCAAAAACATTTATTAATAATTTGAGGTCAAAATATTGGATTGGAAAATATTATTTATTTATTTTATTTACGCATACTTTTAGAATTTAGCCCATTTAGCCCATATTAATCGGTGCCCACATTAGGTGGAATCCACTATTTAGTATGTACTATATAGTTATAAGGCAGAGAAGTTATAGGATTTGCATGTTTTATTCTGGGCCTCTATTTTATAGCAAACCAAGATATAAATATAAGTCATAGGCCCCACAATTGAAATCTAAAATTTTTGTTTGCATATTTTTGCATATTTTAAAGGTTTAAAAAAAAAATGCATATTTCATGCATATTCTACATAAAAACTGTATGGTATTATTATATACTGTATAGTATATATACATTGTACACCACCCGATGCCCGTTTGACTATGTACTATATTATAGGTACCTACCCGCATATTTTAGGTGGGCATTCGGATAATGTTATCGAAGATAAACATCGAAGTTTTAGAAAAAGCCAATTTTTCTACAATAACCAAACTTTTTGACAGCTCAATGTTTCTCTTGTGGCCCATCGGTGTTCGTCATGATGACGTTCTCCTATTTTTAAGTGATGCTGCGCCATACATGAAGAAAGCAGGTACAACTATCAAGGCTTTGTACTCCAAGATGGACCATATTACTTGTATAGCACACGGATTACATAGCTAGGCAGAAAATATTCGGAGTCATTTTCCTAGAGTTGATAAATTAGTAGCAAAAGGAAAGCAAGTATTTTTAAAAGCACCTTCGCGTGTTTTATTTTTTAAGACAGAAGTTCCCGGAGTCCCTCTTCCTCCCGAACCTGTACTTACACGTTGGGGTTCTTGGATTGAAGCTACTTCTTATTACTGCCAATATTTTAAGAAAGTACAAGATGTTATGCAACATTTTGATTCTAACGATGCTGTTTCTATAAAAGAATCTTAAGCCCTTCTAAATGAAATTTCAATGGAACCAACTTTTATACATTCAAATTATGGGTTTTTACCATCAACCATAACTAAATTAGAATCACAAGGAATATCATTAATACTGATTCAATAACAACAGTAATTTTCACAAAAAATAAATTGGACGAAGTTGCGGGTGACGTTGGAATGAAAGTAAAAACAAAATTTAACCAAGTTTTAGAAAAAAATGATGGGTTTGCAATAATATTAAAAATTTTAAAAATTTTAAATGGAGAAAGTTCATCGATGGATGGTTTACCAGAATACCTAACGGGAAATGATTTAACATTTTATAAATATGCACCAGTAACATCAACAGACGTCGAAAGAAGTTTTTCAAGGTACAAAACCATACTGGCTGACAATCGGCGATCATTCGAGGTAGAAAATATTTAAAATAAAATTAATTGTGCAATGCAATGATTTTTATATTTCTTTTATATCTAATTTTTTTATTTTACTAAATTATAAATTAATTTTTTTGTGCATATTATCTTGCATATTTAATGAATTTGAATGCATATTTTCAATTTTTTATGTGCATATTTTTCCAATTTTACCTCCTATAACTTCTCTGCCCTAGTTATAAGTTATAACTAACATTATTGAAAATATCAATTCCGAAATTAAATCCCAATGTGTGAGGGCGTCAAATACCCACACTATTGTTTGTGGAATGTGCGATGGTTATAAACCAGCTAGCGCACCGAGTAAATTCTGGACTATCCTAATCGGAATTGGAATTAGTAGGTATTATCGCAGCGGGTTAACGTTCAATACGTTCCCTAGTGTCCCTACACATATTCGGTTACATCTGTCACTAACATTTGGTGAGGTACGATGCATCGCAGGCGCTTTGGACCCGGTTAAAGTTGTCACCAATCCTCCCTCGAAACAGGGGGCTCACGAACAGGAGAAAAGAGACCGTGAATGTTGTTGGTAGAATGGTTGGCAGCTAAAAAAGATAGTTAAACATGAGTATCGTATGGGTAACACCCGGTGATATCGTGGGGCTGGTGATCAGAAAGGTCGTGTTAGCTGGTGTCGTCACTCGTCAATATTATCATTTATCTTATCCAGCGACACGGTAGTGTAGCGAGTTAAGTAAAAAAAAAAAATAAGAAGGCGTGGTGATCACCCAGTAACTAATTAGTAACTAATAGTAACTAATTAACCAGTAGCGTGGTTTGTTGTGTTCCATTGAATAACATAGTGAGTGACTAAACGTAAACTGGTTAGTGATTTACGTCAGTAATATCAGTTTCTAATGAATAACTCCGTGTGTAGACGACCTGCAAAAGAACTGCGATCACTGGATGGTTTCTTCCCTCACCCTATTCTTGTTTTTTTTTTTTTAATTGTTGTAGTACATATTCTTATTATTCCTTTGTGTATAGATTTTATATTCTCTAAAAAAATTTAAAAAATACAGATATAGAAATACCAGATAATGTAAAGACTAAAGAGATATTAGTGTAGCTAAATTGCATATACAAAGCGCCGTGCGACAATTTTTCACAGTGGATTATAATATACAGACATATAAATTTATTTATACGGTGGATTCCACTTAATGTGGTCACGTGGTAGTTGGGACCAAACTAATTTTTCCACATTAAGTGGTTGGCTATACAAGCCGACATAACCTTGTTAGCACTTAGCGTACATTGAAATTGGGACCAGACCATTTAGCCCATATTAATCGGTTCCCACGGTAGGTAGAATCCATTGTATGTAGTATGTACTATATAATTATAACTCATTTTAAAATTGCACTAAATATTTTTAAATTTGATTTTTATAATTGAAAAATCGACAAATTGTAATATAAAAACATGACTCTTCAATGACAAACATCGCGTTGCTGACGACTAAAGCTAGAAATAAATTCTATAAAAAAAAGAACAAATATAGTCAGATATCACGATGTTATTTGTTTCTATTGATGTACTTAACTATATAATGGATATCTAAATAAAACTATTTATTTCGATAACTATATTTGTGGCCTTTATTTTATTAATTGTTTTTCAAAAAGTAAAAATGCGCAGTATTACCCGTACTGCGATTAATGCTGTGCCAACAGCCCAAGCTAGAAGGAATTCCAAGAAATGTCTAACATGGCCATTATGGTAGCTAGGTACTAATTATTATTTAAATAAAAAATATAAAAAATCAAAAAAAGCGAGAATATTTTACAAAACTAAATTTTTATATATTATATAATAATTAAAGACATATAAATTAACATTGTTTGGAAATATGTTTTGTTCGAACTTACCATTCTTTCCACCTTCATCGTTTTACAACCAGTAGGCACGGCCACTCATAGGCCGTCAGGTGAACATCCGTGAGCTTTTACATGCCCCCTATCATTGCTGTTATCGCGTAGCACTACCCGTGGGCTCCATCTATGCAGTTTGCTGTCTTTCCATAGAACTCGAAGCGAGTGGACCTGCAACGTCCAGTGTCCGGCCATCGTCGCGGTTTGGTAACCACGTGGTTGGCGGTCTCGGCCTCATCTAGTGTTGTGCTTTAGAGCACCGTATATTATCGTATAGCTTATTATTATAGGTCGTGTCGAGCGTTTCGCCACTCACACGCCGTCATCGACTCGACTCGGCCTTTGCCACTGAGTCGCCTGCAGACCCCGCTCACGCGTTCCCAGGGCCGTGCCATTATCCCACATATATAACAGCGGCCATATCCTGACCATAATCGTAGTTAGTTGGGGCCTATGTGGGAATTAGACATCAAAATATTTTTTTGAACTCCAGTTATAATAATATTAAAGAGTCAATAATTTGATTTATTTGTTAAAGAAACTGGAACCATTTATCTATTAATGTTTGATGACACCTCTGTCTCATATAAATATATAATCCTATCATGTTTATATCGTATTACTATGTTTATGTACGTACCGTTGTCCTATACGATCTAATCAAACCACTCACAAGGCACCGGCCCAAAACCCAACCAAGGACAGCGGCCCACTGGGCCAGTCACTCCACAGTTTCTTGTAATTTACGAGTATTTAGTATTCACAGAGCGCAAGAGTTCAGCTATTCAATAAAAAACCTTGTAAAAAGTTTTCAAGCCTCACCTAAGAAATTGAACATGTAATATACATTTTTACCTAGAAAATAATTTGTACTTGTTCGTGATTTTATAATAATATTTTGAAGGGGAAAAGCATTCCTAAGTCCCTCCCTTCTCCAGATAAACATTAATTTTAAAAATATAGAACTATTATCTAAAACTTGGTTTTATTTAAAATTAGTAATCTCAAGTTCTAGTTGAAATTATTGTAAACCTCTTAAGAATCTAAAAGTATAAAAAAACTTCTTAATTTACAGACAGTTAGGTAATTAATGATAATGTTTCCTAACATCTCAAACATATAGTAAATATTCGCCAATATTTATGAATTAAGGATTTAGTTCAGGTTATTCAATAATTATTATAATAGATGATAATTAACAAGGTTATAAAAGTAAATTAAATTGTTTAAGACACATAAAATAATAAATATAATTTCTTTGATTTTAATCATAACTTTCAATGTTATAGACATGGAAATCAATCTCAATAGATTCAAAAATGTTTATAGTAGAGGTTTATTTTTATAAATGTTTAATAATTAAAGGAAGAAGTTTAAGTAATCGAAAATTAGTATAAACAACATAAAAATTCTTATGAAAAGTTGTTTAATTTATAGTAATTAACAATGAACTTTAAAAAAAAAATCATACATGATATTATGTTATAAAAATAACTTTGTTAAATTATGTTTAAATTTAAAGTTTAAGATTACGTTGAAAGTAAATTGCTTCATTGTCAGCACCACAAATAAGTTGTTGTTTTTGAATATCCAATGAGTTGATTGGCATATAAATCGGTTGTATTACATCGTTGATTGATAATCGTGTTTTTACCTTGTCCGTGTTCACCCAAAAATTTGAATATTCCAGATCTCCTAGAGTATAAATTAATTTTATTAAAATAAAATTTCAAAACTATTCATCAACACTGTAAGTCTTATGAATATAAATTCTTAGATAACCAAATTATAGATATGTGAATTTTGGATTATTAAAATATTATACATGCATTGATAGACAATCATCTTAGATTATTTGTTACATGATTGATACTCAGCCTGTCCTATCTTGTCTTGTACTTAAGGTATATTAAGGATAAACATAGACAGATCTGTGGCTAATCTGATAGATGTTTCAATATGCCACTAGACCACAACTACAGCAGCTATACACAATGTTGAAGATATTATGTATTTTCTATGCTATATTTTTAACATTTTAACAAACTCGTACTGTATAGGTTGATCTGTTTTAAGAGGGACTTTTAGACCAATAAGCTAGACAAAATTGGAAGAATTTGGTTTGATAGATTTTAATTTTGAAAACAGATTATGATTGATCAACAAGTTTACTAGGGAATGATCGAGGCGATTTTGAATATTTTTTTTTTTTTAGCTGTGATATCCAAGAATAAAAATATCGAAAAAATATGATATTTTGTATTTATATTATTCATTAGGACACTAACAATAATTGGAATATTCAAAATCACATCGATCATTCCCTAGTAAACTCGTTGATCAATCATAATCCATTTTCAAAATTAAAATCTGTCAAACCAAATTCTTCCAGTTTTGTCTAGCTTATTGGTCTAAAATTCACTTTTTTTCGTTGACTGGAGCCCCCTCTAGCCCCCTTAAGGTTTATTTTATGATGCAAAATTTAAATATATTGAAAAACATTATAACAAACAAAATTAATGTTTAGATTGGTCAAATCTACATTAGTTTTGACTTTGGACAAAACCAACTGAAGCCCCCTTAAGGGTCCCAGTGCCAGTTTTTCAAATTTTCCACAATTCTATAAAATTTGAAAATTAAATTTTATATTTTAGTTGCTACCTCAATTATAAGACTTTTCCACTAATCTACTACCCAATACTTATTTAGGGGAGGGGGGGGGGTTGATAGGGTGTTTTATATCAAAACAAATGACTTTACTGGAATAACTCTCAAGCTTTGTAGGATTTTTAAGACTATTTTTTTATCTGAAAGAAGAAGACTTCCTACAGCCCGCATCAATCTCTGACTTTATATTTTAATTCAAATAATTGTATTAAAAAATAAAGAATTAAAAAATTGTAGTAAAAAATGCTTTTTATCTTATATTTTTTATTAGAAAGTTTGAGAATAAAATATTAAAAAACAGAGATTGATGCGGACTGTAGAATATTTCCTTCTAGCAATTAAAAAAAAAATTGAAATGAAATTTGATTGATTCTACAAGGCGGTACCGTTATACCCGAAAAGGGTATTTTTGAGGACAAAATGGCATCGGCACCGGGCGCCTTAACTTAAACATAAATAATTAATAACAAATAAATACTTTGTTTTTAAATATTACGATTGAGTCAGCATTACTCAATTTAAATCTCATAAAAAATTATAATATTATATAATATATTAGGTATGTATTGTAAAAGTTATTTTACTGCCCCATTTACTTTATTATTTGTATACAAATCAATATACCTGGGTCAACATGACACATATATGATTTTTTAGAACTCCATTGTAGTAATCTTCCTCCGAATGAACATGTAAATAAATGGTCTGGTTCTAAAGGGTGAAATGCTATTTCGGTAAGTGATGATGTGTCACCACTATTCATAGTTGTTAATAAGCTATTGGTTCTCATGTCCCAAACACCAACATCTCCTTCTTCAGAACCGGTAAAAATGAAATGTTTTTGACTAGGGTGTTGAGCAACACATGTTATTGGCACTTGCGTCTGAAATTCAGATGTGTAAAATATAAATAAAATATTTTGTGCCAAATACAACATGGTAAATATTATTAATATTACCTGAGTGAAATTATTGATATTGGCCGTTATACTACTTTTAGCAACTCGTAAATCCCAAAGTTTCATTTGACTTAATGCATTGCAGCAGAGAACTTCAGTATCAGTTAAGAAACAAATGCATGTTAAAGGTGAGCTACTTATTCCTTCTAGATAATCAAACATCCATATTATATGTAAATATTTGTCAACAATTTAAATTTTTAAAAACATTTTAAGAGAATATAACAGTTTGAATCCACATCCAACAAAAAAATATTTAGTTACTTACCTAGAACTTGATGAATTTGTTTAGTGTTCAATGATATAACATTAAGTTTATAATCATCACCAATGGTTGCTAATGAAAAGTTGCATACAGCAAGATCCTTGCAAGAGCATCTCCGCCCTTTACTGTAAATAATAATTTATATAAACTGAGTCTTACTAAACTAAGTATAAATTGAATCACATCATTAATTCATAGGTACCTATCATTTTTTTAAATAAATATTTTGGAAATGACAACCTTTAAATACAATTTCATTATTTAATCAATATAGTTTAATATAATATGCATAGGCGTGCGCAGGGGGTATGCAGGGTATGCAGCTGCATACCCTAAAGCTCTTTGAGGGGTGAAATTCGACTCTGGAAAATTTTTTTGCTCCAGAAAAATAATTAGTACGTATATTAAAATATTTATGATGATAACAATATATGATTAAATACGAGGGAAATGATATCAGACTAACGGCAGGGATAACATTTGATTCACGTATAGAATGATAATGAGGTGATTGCAATGCTAACCACCGTCTGACGTATGGACATACCACTGCCTATGGCAGTGCTATTAGCAAATTAAACATCCAGTTATCGGTTATCAACTACCAAGCATTTGGAAAATGTATACTTTTTGTATTTGTCATAGTATTTGTTACAATATCGATCGGTCAATACAGAAAAGCTCAAACCTATAGTAAAGTAATTATTTGAAATCCCGGAGACATCAATGATGTTTTAAAAAACGCTACCCAACAAAGAATGGCGTTATGATAAATTATAATTTTTATTTATAAGACAACATTTTATTTTTTGTTTTTACAAGTTGTATGATTATAATATATAATTTTTTTAATTAAACATTAAGATATTTCAATATTTACGTATTGTGTATATTTTATCAAAATTTTAAATGTTTAAAATAACTTTTAGGGGGCGCCGGAGGCAGCCTTCTGCATACCCTGAAAAAGAGGCCTATGCACGCCTATGATAATATGTATAAATGTTTATTGTCAAAATACCGAAGTGAAATTAAATTTAAATCTTACCCCAATGAATGTAGATTGTCCCAAGCCATGACTTCTTCAAGATGAATGTTAGAGTCTTCATTCTCACCAATGACGCGATATACTTTAACTGATCCATTTTCTGTACTAACAGCTACAAATTTGTTATCTAAAAACTTGAAATAATAATAAATATTATTTAGTTTTTAAAAACTGTATGGTGTTTATTGTTATAAAATAAATAAACTCTAACTTATAAACATCTATCAACAAGTAATAAGTAGATTATTAAATTTGTAGTTGTCATTATATCAAATAAATAGCAAAATAAAATAAGAGTAAACATCAGCGACTGATGGAATAAGAATATTTATCCTATCAAAAACTCGACCAATCTACACATTACCGATTGACCGTGTACTATACTATGGTAAACGAGAACAACTTATAATATTATGCATACTCTAATTTGTGTAACATTTCCGTTTTGTTGTACAGAATCCAAAAGTTTTGGAGGGAAATCTTTGGCAGAATTTTCGTCTTCCGATGTCAGTCCCCACAATTCTATTACGTTGTCCTATAACGGTAAAAATAATAATGAAACGCTCACATATTACACGATAATCAATTAATCTCACATCTTCGTTGTCCCACGAACCGGTGACAAACATTGTGGATGCCATCAGGTCGTCTGGCTTCCATCTCACTCTGTTCACCTTTCTGCCGATAAATTCTGCAAATATGCCCGTGTTACTCATGGTCCTTGTCCAACGCACTCGACCCGGGTTTCCTAAAGTTCCTGGAGGGTTGTAAGAAAACTCTTTGCAACAATCCTGTACGAGTATACGAATATTGTGCCGAATTACCAAAATATGTTTCAGTTTAGTTTTTGAATATTAAATCGAGATACGAGATACGATAAATTTCTTCCGGACCAAATGAAGTTAGCATCGTAAGTCGTAAATGATAAGATATTAAGAGGCTAAAAAGTTAAGACCACGATGTAGATAAAACCGAAAGTGATAAGCACTTAATAATAAACCCTCAAGTCGTAGCGTAGATGTATAAATTATTTATGTCTACGAGTCGTAGCGACTACATTGTCAACATTATGACTTATGAGAATATCGTAATTAATTTAGCCTAATCCTAAGACGTTGTTCATTTTTATTTCTTTTTAACCAAATTTGAAACTTGACTGCAGTATGGGCATTGAAAAAGCTAGTATGTATATTATATTTATTTAACTTTATTCATTTTGTTCAATATATCTATATTAATTGAAATGTATACAATTTATTTGTAACTTAGATAAATCAAAAAATCGAAGAGCATTTTTAAAATGGAAGAAAGGTTTGTCACTTCTTTTTCAAAATTACTGAAATATTTTAAGTTAAGACTTATTGTATGATGGTGTATTCCTATTACACATGTCGCTACTACCTGCAGGCGCGGATACAAGGGATGGTATATGGGGGCCATAGCCCACTCACCATTAGCCCTTAGGTACTTAAAAATATTTCCCCTTTTTCCTACATAATTATATAACATATTATGCAATAAAAAATAATTTTGTTATTATTATTATTTTATAATATACATGTACCCATCATGAATATTTTATTCTCTATAAAAACTTTAACTTAATGCCTATGCTTTTATGTACTTAAAGTAAATTTGTTCGTCTAGTCCCTCCCTTTTTTTTCATTTTTTAGATCCGCGCCTACTCTGCTTACTACCTACCTATTAAAATAATTGTTACAAATAAACAGTAGTACATTTTTTTTCATTTGACAATTAATAGGAAAAAAATTAGAATCAATAAAAACAGCAAATGTTCAAAAAGCTGCACATAAAAAACCTGAGAAAATAACCGAACCACTTCCATTATCCCAGACTTTGGCTGAATTTGTAAAAAAAACCGAATCAATGCAAGCCGGATTTGTTGAAGTGGAAGATGTTGAAGAAGAGACAGGTTATAAAAATGTTGTGAAATTGGATAATAAGACCTTTAAAGATGAATTCAGAAAAGTATTGTATTTTTATTCAAATTACATGTTATGTTTTAATGATTATTAAATTCAGTCATTAACTGTTTAGGTGGTTAATGCTGCTGATGTTGTTTTAGAGGTAGTTGATGCTCGTGATCCATTAGGCACCAGATGTAAACGAGTGACCGAATCAGCCCAAGACTTGGGAAAAAAACTTGTTGTAGTATTAAATAAAACAGACTTGGTCCCAGCTGAAATAGTCCGTGATTGGCTGTCATATTTTAGAGGGCAATTAGGAACCCCGGCAGTACCATTTAAAGCTAGTACTCAACAAGCGGGTTCACGAATTGGTCATAGAAAAATGAACAAGTGTAAAAAAGATACAGAAAAAGCTATAAGCCTGTGTGTTGGTGCAGAATTAGTTATGACACTTTTAGCCAATTACTGTCGTAGTGACAAAATGAAGACATCAATTGTTGTAGGTGTTGTAGGTAAAGAAAATAATAACATTTATTCTAAATTATAGTTAAAGTTGTTAATCATCATAATATATGTGTATTTCTTTTGTTCAAACTTAATGTTATAATATTAAACATAAAAACATGTTTTAGGTATGCCTAATGTTGGTAAAAGTAGTTTGATTAACAGTTTGAAAAGGTCCAGAGCGTGTCAAGTTGGAGCTGTCCCTGGTGTAACCAAGTATTATAATTTTATATTAATTTCACTATACCTAAGCAATAATTTAGCATTATTTTTTGGTATTTTATTCAAAATGTACAATGTATACAAAATAATTTAACTATTAGGTAATGATTAGTATGAAACAAAATATTGCTATTTGCTTGTATATATTTAATGGATTGTTTAAATTTCTGACTAAACTAACTGATTTAATAATTCAATTTTAGAAACATGCAAGAGATTCAGTTGGATAAACATATTAAACTATTGGATTGCCCAGGTGTAGTTTTAGACAAAACATCTACTACCCATAGCGTAGGATTAAAAAATGTTGTAAGTTCTGGAAATATTGAAGATCCTATTGCTTGTGCTGCTACAATTGTGGGACGTGTAACTAAAGATCAGGTACATAATTTTATATTTATGTAAACTAGTTACTGTGTAATGAGTGTGATTCTAATTACAAATTAAAAATATTATTGAACTTATAATCATTACTTAGTCGTTTTACCTGATGTTAAATTCTGAGAAATCAAAGGTTATTTGTTTCAACTAGTTTTGGAACACGGATTGCTTCTCTCGTGGCATAGAATATCGGGTATTTCTCTAATAATTAAAAAAAAAGATACTTAAGCCTGATAAATAGTTCTACAAAACTACATTTAAATGAATTTGTATAAGTTATACTAAATTATAGTTTGACTAGTCGAATGAAAATTATTTCATCCCTATTTATTATTTTATTCCCTATCACAATATTGTATTCAAAAACATTCTGTTTTTTAATAGATGCAAAAGCTATATGGAATTGGACAATATGATTCATGTGAACACTTTTTATATTTAAAAGCTAGACGGTTTGGAAACATCGGCCGTGGAGGAATTCCTGATATATTTACATCAGCTCGTAGCTTGGTTGAAGATTGGAATCGGTATGTACAGTCAAACTTGCAGGTTTACTCGAATTGTTTCCTCATTTTTTTTTTTCAGTCCATAGACTTTCCTATTATTGTATTATCCTTTGATAACTAACTTTTTAGATAGTTGCTTGAACTTCAAGTTCACCATATGCGACTGTATTGAAATGCTTAAATAGAGTAATAATAATAATAAACATTTTATTTTAGAGGCAAAATAAGGTATCACACTCTTCCACCAGAAATTGAAGCAGTCCACTTAAGTGCTCAAATTGTTACAAATGTAACAGATGTATTTAATTTGGATAATGTGCAACGAATAGAAACAGAATTCATGGAAGAACTTGCCAAGCTACAACCGGAATCAACCGGTGAAGCAGTGAAAACAGATACAATGGATGTAGATGGTAAATCAATGGTAGTAGTTGATGATGGCGTACAGACAAAAAAATCTGGAAAATTACGATGGAGGAAAAAGAAGAAATCTGAGCCTATGGAAACGAAAATTGTTTTACAGCCTGGTATTTTAAAACTAAAAAAATTACAAAAGGCCAATGCTAAGAAACAACGAAAGACAGCATCTAGATTGATTAAATGTGAAAAATTATTAGATAATATTGATTTACTGTAGAATCTAAATGTTATCAAATTTAATTTGCATTAAATATATAAGTATATTATCTAATTAATTATGTTTTATAGTATAAATAGAACTTTAAAAGGAAAGGAGAACCTCAAACTCAAAAATTCTTTCTTGCCCCTTATTACCTTCTGGTAAGATCCCCCACCTTTAAAATAGCTTTTTCGTGGACCAGCTAAATAAAACTACATACGTCATTGGGTACTTATGATTCATAGCTGATAACTCAATCATTTTGGCTTTAAATAAAGACACCCAAATAGTATCCCAATGGTCACAAAATCATCCTTCATCACCTTTTTACAAAGCCTGTGAGATTATCCGTCTCACTTGATATTAACTTAATCCCCACTACCAAGCAGAGGCCTCATTTGGTGGTGCCAAGATGGGTATTTACTCCTGTCTGATTTTAAAAACAGCCCAATTGCCTGGCCGGTTCCCAGTGGTTTTCGATTATCCATTATTATATTATATTAGAGCCAATGCCTATATTTATGGAAAAATATTATATTTTGTAGGTACTAAGAATTTATTGTCACAATGATAAATTGTTAATCAGTAATTAATTGTTGGAATATATTTATATTTGGACGTGCCTGAAAGTTGGTATGTATGTGTTTTATGAAGGAAAAGGAACAGGAGCGGTTGTTTTTTAAGTTACCTACTCATTTTGGCTGTTGAAAACTTTTAACCCTCCCTCTATTAAAACTGAAATTACGCCATTGCTACCATGACAAATAATCTCTCGGTTTGCCAAGACTTGCCAGTCAATTGTCTCTGCTCTTTGATTAATCAAAAATAATAATCTCCACTATGTCTTAAAAATCCAGAACTCTCCCAATCAACGAATTCATTCTACATCGTTTTACATTACTATTTAAGATAGTATCTTTAATCGTGCTTTTCATTCAAAGTTCATCCATCATAAAAATCCACTCCCAAACTCATTTATTCTCGTCAAAATGTACTCAATTCAAATTACTTACTGTACTTATTTCAGTTATGTGTGAATAGATCACGATTAAAGATAGCATTTTTGTTGATTTTTTTTTTTGAAACATACGTATTACACCGTTAAGAATGAGGGTACAAAAAAAAATTGCTGAAATCGTTAAGTATTTTGGAAGTTATATTCTTCCAAAGTTTGCGATTTTACGCATACGCACAACACTATATTTTACTGCCGCGCACGGCGCTTATAACGAATTTTGATTTTTTTCTTACGTTCTTATGTAGTTATAACTTTACAAGCATTGCTGAAAACGATGGTGAAGTCGGAGTGAGTCGGACTTAGTTTTAAAGTTATATAGCTAATTGAAATGTATAGTATTTTCATATACACTCCGATTTCGTCACTCATCACTCATGTCTCATTCGCTCGGACAATTAGATTCGAAAACATCAATCGACTTGTTATGTAAAACCACCTTAGGTGGGTCTCGGAGTTAAACCATTAAAACCACATATACACCTCACTCACTCGCTGCTGTCGCTCAGTTATAGCTAATTTAAATATATAGTATTTTCATATACACCCAGCTTGTTCCGTAAAACCACGTTGCGACGTTGGGTAGTTGGGCTTGGGTGGGTCTTAGATTGCAAATAACTAAAACTAAGTCCGACTGTCCAATTCTAACTACACCATCGTTTTCAGAATGCCCAACTACATAGGGAGGTAGGTACGAAAAAAAAATAATCTAAATTCGTTATCGGCGCTGCGTGCACATAGGCTAAGCACACCCCCCCCCAACTTCGCCGTAGCCCCTCAAAAACCTAGGACATACAATTTTAATATGGTATATTGCAATGGTCTGCTTGCCTTTGAAATATTCAGCCCCCCCCCCCAAGTCAAAAGTTGAAATTTCGCCTATGTGCGTGCAGCAGTTAAATAGGTACCTACTGTAGTGTTGTGCGTATGCGTATAAACTTAAACTCACTAAATTTGGAAGAATATAACTTCCAAAATAATGATTTCCGAAAATTTTTTTTCACCAGCGTTCTTAACTTGTTCAAATAAGTATGTTTCGGGAAAAAAATTCAAAAAAAATATTAGGTACCTAAGTGAATTTCTGACAATTTGACAACTAAAAACATGAATACCTACATGAGATAGAGTATCATACAGGCACGGCACTAGAATTTTTTTCCAGGGGGGGCAGAGTGGGGCAAATATTTTTTTTACATGGGCTAAAATTGTTTCAACAAATGCTGAGGTTATTTAAATGAAATATAAATATTTTCGTATCATATAACATAATATAGCTATTAGCTATATAGTACATACGTTTTATATTGTATGCTCTAAACGTCTAAGCATATAATATTTACAAACTTTTGAATAGTTAAAAATGTTTTAAGAATAATATCAAATATTTTTTTTGTACTCTATGTAATATGTAAGAAAATGTTTAATCACAGACCTTTAACAACTATATTCATAATGATAACATGATATACAAAAATAATAATTTCTTTATGAGCTAAATATTGATTTTTTATACAATATCTGTTTATGCACCATACAGTAAATGATTGAAAATCTTATAATATTGAAAAAGTTAACAAAAATGTATACAATTGCACTGATATCAGTAGGAATACAATTTGTTTTAAATAAAAACTTTTGATTACCTACCTTATATTTAACTAGTACATTTTAAATTTTTAATTCAATACATTTTTAAATTGGTATTTGAATAGTAGTGTATGTATTGACTATTGAAGTACCTACTTTATATTTTTTGTTAAATAAATAGAGGTTAAAATAGTTCATATATATATACATTAAAACATAGATACTTTAAGAAATCCTTTTTTATTAATTATCAAGTAATATGTGAACTAATTACCATGACAAATAAGATTATAAAAATAACAAAATAATAAAATTGAATAAATTATTTAGGTAATTATTTTAAATAAGAAATTTGTCATGCTAATTACTAAACTAATATAAGTAGGTAGATACGAATACCAACTCCTTACACAATAGTATTGTGTTAATCAAACATAAACATTAAACATATTTAAAATAATAAGTCAACTAAAAATATTTTTAACTGTATACAACAAACATTAATTATATCGTACATTTTTCAGTGGGAGGGCTGGCGAGGGGGCTGATCTGTTTTCTGGGGGGGCTAGAGCCCCACCTTGCCCCCCCTTGGCGCCGTGCCTGGTATCATATAGGTAGGTTCAGGAAATTCCAACTTTCAAGGGCACACCGCGGTGACAAAGACATATTCAGTTATATATTTTATACTCATATACGTACTTACTAACTACGATATACCTACTCAATAAAATAAAATGCAACCTTACAATTAGGTCTATGAATAAAACATAATATAATAATGCTCGAACAAAGTGATATAGACAGTTGTTGTTGAATATGATGATAACTGGTTTAGTGTCAATGCCCATATTGGTTTTGTAAGTAATTATTTTAAGCCACTGCAAACTTTTATATAACACAAATACACAATATGTATTTATGTATTAGGTTTAAGTATATTGTAGAAGTCTGTGGTTATATTACCGGAAATATAGTATGGTAGGTCGTAGGTAGGTACTAACTACGTCTACAGTGTTAGTAAGGTCTTCTCAGTTTTCATCTTCATGATTTGTCACCGACTGCCCATAAAGTTTACAGTTTAGACACAATATTACACCTACAGGTACTCAGGGTTGTTATGTTTAAAACCTGAATTTAAAACATTTGTTTTAAACGTTTTGTTCATTGTTTAAAACGAATAAAAGATATGTTTAAAACAGTGTAAAATTCAACTGAATATTGGGTTTTTTTTTTGGTTTATCATTAATAATAAATTTTAATAAGGGAAATCATCCAGAAAAAAAGTCAAAGTATTAAAATAATTATATATATATTACCATCCTTTATTTTAATTTTATTGAATAAATTACCAAATTTAAAATGTTTTTATTTAATAGTTAATATAATCATAATACAATGTCCACATAAAACATCCATTCAGAAAATATTTAAAACACTTGTAAGATTTAAAATAAGTAATAAATAAACAGTGAAACGACTGAAACGTAATATTATGCTATATAGTACACGGCATATAAGCGTATAAGTAAATTACTTATTAAATTTAAATTAAATTAAAAAATACACAAACTCTGAACCTACAAATATAATATTACACCCAAGTACACAACACGCGTATTAAACTATAAGTATAAAACTATAAACAGGTAGCCAGGTAGGTATTCAATATATTTTATTCCAGGCGAAGCGTTACGATACCTTTTTAATTTTTAGAGCATATTAATAATTATATTTAAATAAACTTCCTGAGTTCTTAGTCTATAAATTAGTTATGTATTAGATATGTCTCTTGTCTCTATCATTTTTAGTGCGAAGTTAATTTTTTTATTTAAATATACGTATTCAATATGTTTACAAAATAAAAACAATAAGTAGGTACCTATAATAAAGATAACATTATAGAAAAATATAGGTATACAATGGGTTTAATAAATAGTTATGTGATTTGTTAATTTTGAATGGAAACTTTGAAACTCTTTGCAAGCTCGTTTACTGTTTGTAATTTTAGATCATTGTGGAGGGCTGCATTTATTATGTACCACGGAGCACCGGAAATAAGTCTTAGGGCAATTTTCTGGAAGGCTTGAATAGGGTGAATGTTTGTGGGTTTTGCAGGGACCCAAATTTGGATGCCGTATGACCATGATGATTAGGTACTTTGTATATAAGTAGTATGTGAAGTTAGGTAGGTAATTAACAATATTATATTATTATCCCAAAAAATTAGATTAGGTTTAATACTTTAACGCAATGTTCGTATCTATTTTATTAGTTTTAGTTATTAGTTATAGTTAAACGTAGAAATGTAGAATATATAATCTAAGTTTCATATTTTTGTATGCTTGGAATGAATATAAAAAAATCCCGTTTTTCCTTAATATTTCTTTGGTTTTTCTTGGCGCTTTTGAAAATTACTGGGTATTTTAAATTTTGACCTCCCAATGCACCAACGATATTCACTTTCCAATCGAACAAGATACTGAAGTTGAAAATCGAAGCATTATTTTGATTACTTATCGTGTACAAAAATAAAAAAAGACACATCGTTGTAAAATTAATACATTCATCGTTTCACTTAGAATCTAAAATAAAATTTGTGTGCTCAATTTTTAGGACACTATTTTAGATATTTTTAGAAAGTCTTTAGAGATTTTATTATATCTGAGCCATTTTTCTTTTTTAAAGCATTATAATTTACGCCTACTTGAAGTAGGTACCTACATACTATAAATTTTAAATTACTGTCACGCCGGACACATATATATACAAGACTTTATTGGCTCGGACTTTTTATGCTTAGGACTTATCTATTGTGGAATTCTTATGCCTCAGACTTTTTCGTTGTAACTATGTCATAATATACTCATAAGACATAATATGTGACACATAAATTGACTATGCATACGGACATAGGTAAGGTATAAAAATTGTAAGTCGTAAGCATGCATATGTGTAAGTAGATAGGTACACAATATACATAATATTATTATAATTAATTCATGAGTGATGAGTGTAAAGTTGTAAAGTTGTAGGTAAACAAACGAATTAATGCTGCATCAGACATCAGCTGTTCTGCCATCAGCTGTGGCGGTACCTCGCGGAAGGTGTAATGCTTCGTTTACATTGTAAATTTGTAAACATTACCTACCATTGGCGTAGCCCCCCCCCACCACGAAATGCTAAGAAAATTTAAAAATAATTTTAATGGTCTATGATAGTCGCTCAAAAAGCCTTAAATTGTATTTAAAATATTTAAAAATGTACCATATAAGTATTAACACTTTTCAGCTACCTATCTGTGCTAGTACGTATTTAATGTGTAAAAGTGTAAAAGTTGATCAGCCCCCCCCCAAAAAAAAAAAATTATTTCCATATACGCCACTGGTGCTTTACATAATTATAAATTATAACTGCATGTTACATCGTTATAAGTTCTATATTGTCGTTCTATGTTATCAGTTAATCGAGTCGTAAAGATGTAAAGTAGTCTACTAGTAGTCTCAGTACTCACCATAGAATATAGATAGTACTCACTGACCAGTGTTTCTCAGTCGTCACGGACTACAAACCTTGGCTTGACGGTCGACCAATGACCGAATAAATGTTAATGGACGTCGGACGACGTTCACTCGAGATTTCCTTTCGTGGCTGACGCTATTAGATATTTAGGGATCATTAGCCGCCGTGACGCCGATCTCAAATGAATTCACCAGAAGGAGCCTCTGCGGCCGGGATGCCGTCTAAGATTTCGTTGGATTCGCTTCCCATCGAGGTAAACGCGTCATGGACGAGGAGAAACCGTCCGAATTGTGTGTCTATTTTCTTTATGTCGAGGGCCGAATTTGACAAATTGTACGAATTAAGTGGGTACTTTACTGGATGTGTAGGGAGGACGTGATTGAGAGAATTGAAATGTGCTGGGATTTTGATTGTAAAGTGTTCCAGTATAAGACTACGGACGTTTCATAATCATATTGATACAGGTAGATCAACAGTGTCTCATTAGAAACATCTGAGGATGGTGTGCCACGCTCTTGGTCTTCTTGTACAGTTGTACAAGTCGTATATCCATGCCTACTAAACATTATTCCGATTCCCGACACAAACGTTGGTGTTAGATAATGAGTGCATTAATTAAAAAATTTAACCATAACATCTACATTATTATAGTTGTTTGACTGTTGGTCCTTCCAGAGGCTCTGCACTGTAACAAACTGTAGAGCCGCTTCAGTGCTGTAAATCAATAATTCACTCAAATTGAAATTTTTACCCCTTAGATATTCCTAATGATTTGTGAACATATTGACGCTGACACACTGGTTAGGTCGTTAATGTATGTCAACAAACAGTTCTACGACATAATCAATAACTACTACCTATGGAAGAAAAGAGGCATGCGTACAACTAACGATTGCGAAGTAGCTTTCATGTGGGCAATGAATTATGAAGGTGAGGCTAGGCGGCCGTCAATGTGTATTGGTGTGGAAAATACATTTTGGTGTTTCTTGTTTGTTTCCATTTCACAGAAGACACATTTAATTGGAAGCAATTTGTCTGGCACACAGAATTGGAAGACAGTTGTTGGAGCGAATATGAGACAAAAACCACTACTACTGTTTTTAGTGGAGCTCATTTTTCGGAAGTGGATGCCGTTCTTATGGCTAAAGTAAATATTTTAAGATAACAAAACTATTTTAAATTTAAATCACTTATCAATAATATTTTCAGGATGGTAATTATTGTATTTCTGCATCAAGAGATCGTTCTATATGTTTGTGGAACACAATGGATACAGTACGGAACCCTGTGGTACACAAAGTAGACAGCCATTTAGGATGGGTATGGGATTTAGGAATTTATGATGATGATCATTTTTTATCATGTTCTTGGGATTCAAAAGTCAAATTATGGAATACGAGCAACTTCACGCCTTCTTCACAACCAATACACACATTTAGGTAATTTCAATTTAAAACACATTTGTATTTGCTTTAAGAATAATATAATTATAAATACTATTGATTTTTGTGTAGTACTGACGCAGCTGTGTTGTCAATTACAAGCAAAGAAAATTTTATTGCTGCCGGATTATATTGTCCTAAGATTATTGCATTTGATCCTCGGGAACCTGAAAAACGACTATTTGAACTACTACATTCTCATTCACGTAGTATTATTGACTTATGCTTAATAGAAGATTATTATTTGATATCACTGAGTGAAGACCAAACTGTATCTGTTTATGATTTGCGTAAAAATAAACAAGTCAAATCTATGCTCCTCTCTAATGAAGTAAAAAAAAAACTCATTCTAAAAATGTTACTAATATTATTATTTTTATATTTTTTACTTTTTTGGTGCAGATCAATAGATTTCCAATGTGTGCTTCTTACTATGACAATATACTATTTATTGGCGATAATCGAGATTGTATGTACTGGTTAGACTGTTCACATGGGAAGTTTGATGTTATTCAGGTAGGTTTTTGTGTATTAATTCAAAGTATAAATAATTACCTTGGTGACATTTTTCTAGGTTGTGAGTCTTGCAAAGCCTATAAATGATTACGTCCGAAACTACAAGCTTAATTGCATTAAATGTACTAATTACGGTAGTATTATGACTGGGGGAAATGAAGGAGTTGTTTACATTTTAACTCCAACAAATCCTCCAAAAATAATAGCCAAACTACAAAATTCCGGTTCAGAAATAACTTCAGTAAGTAGATCTTAGAATTATAATGAGGATATTTATACTTAGAACATGTATTTAATTTTTAGATTGACTATCAAAATGATACTTTAGTTGTTGGATATGTCAGTAGCGATGTTCAAGTATGGAAAAAAAAATAGCTATATCTGTGATATTCAAATATATTTCACTGCCCTTAATTCTCATTATTATAAATTATAATACAAAATTGTAAATATTAATTGTTTTTCATGAATAATTTAATAATGCAGAATATTGTTCAAAATATTATAATTTATATCGAACACTCAACTCAGCATACATTTTATAAATACTACGGTTAAAAGACGGTTATTTCTTTTTCTTTTTTTTACCACTTTTATACATTATACTATGTTTATTGTTTAACTTATAAGTAACACTTTTTTCATCTAATCCTAAAAATAATAAAAAATTACCTGACCTTATTTAAACTAAAACAACAATGTGGCAATTTTATTTTACATGATCTACTAATTTGTAATAATTTTTAGTAACTTTTTATATAATATTCTTGTTCCTTTGGATTATGACTTCTAGACTCTTAATAAGTATTAATAATTAATATTAATATCCTATTTGATATTATTAACAAACAATATAACATTTATTTTTCAGTACTTTAATTCAATAAATAACTATATAAGCATTATTATTTATATTTATATTAATATATTAATTATTATACTTTTAAATGATTTAATTTATTCAAATACATTACCATGACAATACATTGTAACACTTGTTTTCTAAAATTATAAATGATTAATATATTTTAACTATATGTGTATAATACCCTTTATATTGTAAAGATAATATAAAATAATATATATTTATAAATTTACTATTTAGTATTTGAAATTGTTTAATACCACCAATAAAATGTTTGTTTTATTTAGTCATTCAATCCTGTGCAAATTTAGTACCCACACATGTGTTCTTAGTGAACATGTCATTATTTTACAATTTAAAAATATGAGCATATGACCAAATGTCCTTATTAAGATTAATATTTCAGCTGTAGTAATTTACATTTGAGAAGATATAATATAATGTATTTAATAAATATACTAAATTATCGGAGGTCAAACTTTTCTGAAGTAATGCAGGCTTATTAATTAGTATGTAGAGAGCCGTGACTAAATTACAATACAATAGTATTATATTTGATTTAAGATGTAAATAGTAAAATATCTTTTGATAGATTGATCAGTTATTAATAATTAAACTATTTATCTAAGACTATTTAAATGAATTATTATTTGTACTATAAAACTGAATAACTTGAACAATGTTTTACTCTTTTCAATATTGGAAGGACCTCAATCTCCAGTAATTAACTAATTTTCTCCAAGATTGTTAGACCCTTAAAATGTAGTAGGTGACAACATGGTACAACCTAATGCCCTGCAGTTCCATGCTACTAAGGTTCTTTATTAATTTAATTTCAATAATTTGAGAACAGATATTATTATAATTTATAAATCTATTTAACAAGAAACATATTTATTATAGTGAAATACACAATTATATAAAAATATGCTAATGATTTTATAATAAATAAGATTAAATAGTCTTGAAAGTCATATATTATAATTGTTTACATAAGATCAACTGATTTTGTAACTTAAATATTATGTAAAATTACAACAGGCCTTTACATTCAACAAAATTAACTCATAATAGCGAATAATTAATTAATTTATCTAATTTAGTAATAAAATAATAACATTTTGTTTAAAAAAGAAATACAATAATTACAATGTAGGTAATTTACAAAAAAACATCAGACTAGAAACTGATTTCATTATGATGTTAATCAATAGTGAATGATAATTAGTAAAATGTTAAGTAAATTCCAAAATACTTGTTTCCCAAAATGATGGTCATGTTTATAAGGAAAAAGGAAGAGGGATCCACTCTGGAATGTTGGTAATAAAGGAACTTTAAGGAATTAATGAATAATGGAGGATTAAATTCTATTAGGAATTTAAAAGCCCAAACAAAAAAGGAATTAACAAATGGGCGACTAGTATTATTCAAGAATTTTGGTTTAATAGGCCTGATGCTACTAAATAAAAACGTTATCAAGCATTCTACAATTAATACAAAATAATTTATAATTATTTAAGTAAACATAAAAAAAAACTATTAATAATAATAATAATAATCAACTGTAGAAGACAAAATAATAATAGTTTATAAAATTTGATCATACAAACAGTTGTATCACTCTAAATTGACAAAATATATGAAATTTGGTTGTGAAAAAATTATCACATAAAACAAATTTTAGAACATTAAAACAAAAGAATTTGTTAGGTATTATTGATTTTGTAATAATCCCCCCTCCCTTCCCTCCCGCAGGTCCAACAAGACGAGCCAGGTCTCGGCACGAAGCCTGTTTGAAAAAACCCCAAAAGATGCAACGCTGGATTCACCCATGTTGCGCCCCAAATTTCCTAATCAAACATAAGTAAATTATTAATTATATTTTTAATTCGGCCAAAAATAAAAAAATGCTTACAGAGTTGTCTTAGATTCCATATGCAGTTGATAGGCGTTCCTTCAACTGTTGAGGAAATTGATCAGTAAATCTTGTCCAATTTTCTTCTCCTACTTGATTTTTGAAGCCATGTAATATCTAAATAACAATTTAAGTTTAAATATTTAAATATAAAATTAACATTTATCTAAGTAATATAAAATAAATAATAACTTTGTAAAACATATCCTTTAAGTCATCTTTAGGATTGATCCATGAAGCAATGGCATCACAAAAGAATATGAAATCTTGAACTACTCCACCAGGATTTAGACTTATCATTTGACACATACCTCTAAATGCACTGTCTTTTTCATCATTGTCTCTGATATTACGTAATGAAGTACACCTAGAATAAAAATAATATTAGCATTGCTCAAAAAACAATTTTTAATTGTTAGTCAAAAATAT
Organism: Macrosiphum euphorbiae; assembly: GCA_949089665.1. Classification (NCBI taxonomy): domain Eukaryota; kingdom Metazoa; phylum Arthropoda; class Insecta; order Hemiptera; family Aphididae; genus Macrosiphum; species Macrosiphum euphorbiae. The sequence goes on along the minus strand of CARXXK010000001.1, from coordinate 50,536,912 downwards.
TTATATTAGTAAATAAGACGCACATTTTGTGTCCCCAAACCAATATGTATGTAATAAGTTTATAATTAATCGATTAAAATAATAAAATTATAAATATAATAAACAATAAAAATATATTATAAATAAGTAATAAAAAAAGTAAAAAAAAATAATTGGTACACACCACATGCGTACAAACTGTTGTAACAGCGGGGCGACGTCTTGAGGGCACACATAACCTAGTCGGCCGATTGTAATTGCTATAAAAAAAAAAAACAAAAAAAAAACGAAAAAACTAATAAAAAATAAATCCATCAAATAACAAATAAAATAGTAAACCATAATAAGTATACAATATTTTTTTTTAAAACAAAATAAAATTAATACACCTAATATCAAAACTGATGTCTACAATCAAAACCTAAGAGTTAAATAATATTGTTTAACATTTATTGAAGAAGATGATTGATAATCCATGACGTAAAGCAATAATATAACCAAACTAAACTAATGTTAATGGTTATTAATTATTATCATAATATTATATTATAATATAAAGTACATACATAATACATTGTATATTTAAATAAAATATGCACAAGTGTTTAAAATTTAAAATATTTTATTTTCTGTTTGTTTAATGTGTGGTTAAAGAGAGAAAGTTAATAGTTTTAATTATTTTGCGACTTGGAATTATTATTAACAATTTAAATTATTTTTATTTTAGATGATTGGTGATGAATATATGTATAAATAAATATTATAGTTCTAAAATGATTATTTTAGTTATTAAGTACTTATTACATAATATTTATGTACATTTAAAAAAGTGACTACACTATCAGTGATCACATTTTTGGATGTACTCCATAAAATATTAGACATTAAGTTTGTTAGTTTAATAGTTTACACACCAAACAAATGATTACGTACGATAAAAAAATATATTCAAATGAGTAGCAAAACTTATTCTAGAAATAATAATTTTAAATGTACTTTAAGAGGACGTCACACCTGCATGTGCTGTCTCCGTCTTACAAATGTACAATATAGCAAAAACTGTTTTGCGTGGAACAACTTTTCTCGCACCATATTTGTTGTAGAACTACCAAATTTTGACAACACGTAAAAAAGAACTTTATCTGTGTTTTTTTTTTAATAGCACTGTCCAATCATTTTTCATAAGCAAATGAAAAAACAAAATGTTTAGAAGCAAATAACTTTTATTGAATTTATGTTATCTAAAATATAGGCACGCTGTTGCATAGATAATTTTCTACACTATATGTTCAGAAACTTTAGAGCCACTACTACAAACACAGACAGACAAAAGTTGTCCAGCACAAAACACCTCTTGCTACATTGTACATTTGTATGACGGAGACAACACATGAGGGTGTGACTTCCTCTTAAAAATGTTTGACTTACAAAACCATTTAACCTATCCTAACCACATTAGGTTAATGATTAATAATCGAGGTGATTTAATAAATATGCTGAATGTTTAGGTATCTAATGTGAAATAAAAAATTTACAAATACATTAAACATTTTTTGTAATTAAGATGATTTTAAAAGTAGAATGTGTAGGCATATAGTTCTTCATCACTCTTTGGCAATATATAATCTATACATTTATTTTATTTTTAAAAAATGTAAAGTATAACAAAAATATATTTATTTGAGTAATTAACATATTAATGTACTCAGAATTTATTCATATTTACCTGTATTTTCTAGTAGAGTTTTAGGTGTATTTGTTCGATTCATTGTTACTACTAACTGATTTAAAATGATTGGTACATATGGTTGCATTTCAGTACCTATAGTAATATACAAAAAATTAAAAATTATAATTTAGCACAAATCTTCACTATGAATACTCCTTTTTTCCCTTTAACTATGAATTTACTCAAATTCTGATCCATGACGTTTTTAAATATTCTTAAAGATCATATTTTTAAATACTCAAGAATTTTTATGCCACTAAAGGATTGTCCAGAGGTTGATATAAACTTTTTTTCAAATAAAAACTTATTTTGATGCATCTAAATCAAAATGTGTACTAGCAGATTTTAAGTTATTTAACTTTTTGTATGTACTAAGGATAAACCAGCCTATGTTAAAAGGTATGAAAAATATGGAGCATAACATTATGATGGTTTAAAAAATAAAATATTTAGTATAAATACATAAACATTTTATAATTTTACAAACTATTTGAGCATCGTAAGAAATAAACAAAATATTACATACAATTTTGTTTTAGGTAAACTTTTTATTCGTTATTCAAGACTATTATCCTTAGTTAAACATAAGTTTAATAATTCATAAGCCGCTCATTCTAATTTCAATTCATAATTAACTCATAATGTACATTTTCACTTTTATGAAGTTTTTATTGTGATAGGACAATTTTTAAATGGTATAAAAAAATCTATTTGTTAATATGAACTTTAAGTAAACCTAAACTATATTAATTTTTTTTTTGAATAAATTCATTATTATGGGATAAAAAAGGAGGGATGATTTTTTTTATTAGCAAGCTTGGTAAATTGAACTACCCTGTATTTACATAATAACATTTAATAATTTTATTACCCAATTTTACAGCAATCTCTCCTATTGCCCATGTAGCATTATTACAAACTGAGATGTGATCAGGATTCAAATTTTGGGCTAATATTGGCATGAAATCAGCTAAAAAATTAACAATATATTATCGACATTAATTTAGTTATTAACTCTTTGTCAGGACTTTAAGTTATTTTGGTAATATAAAAAAACTTCCACGCATTATCTCTATCAATGTTCCAACCACTGTTCTGCATTTTAGACAAAAAGAAATTCAAATCTACAAAGCTATTAATTAATATTTAGTACTATTTACTAATACACTTAACATAAAGTAGGCAATTTAAATTAATTAATTATTTTTAAATATAAATACACGTATAAACTTATTATACCTATACAGGGATGTACATGTTGGAAACATGCTTTTGTCAGATCTCCAAGAAGAGCAAAAGAACTTTGCCTTACTTCAGCTAATGGATCTTGCATGCACTGATAAAGTAATTGTAATGTATTTGAACCATTTATTAAGGTTTCAATAAATGTAGTTAATCCTTCTGCTAAACCTGATAGTAAGTCTAGAGCTACAATCATAAAATCCTTATCAGGTGCATCAAACTGATCTGGACTTTGAGAGTTAGCCTATAAATTACAATTTTTATTTTATAAATATTTAATGAAAAAAAAATTTACAATCTTATACTTACTATATTTTGGTTTAATGTTTGTTCAACTAGTGAGATACATCTTTTGAATACTGGCTCAGCATATGGCATGAATCCAGATTGTAATGCAGTGGCAACACTAGATAAACACTAACAGCAAAAATAAAATAAGTTTATTATTTTATTTAAAAAATATATGTATACATACTTCTAATAATGGAAACAGATCTTTATCTTCATCTTTCAATGCATTCCATTTTTGAATTAAGGGAGGCATCAATAAATGAATATATTCTGGCTTATTTAAATTATGACCAACCGAGTCAGCCAAAGTTCCAATTGCATCATATAAAATTAATAAATTTTTATGCTAAAATATAAATTTTAAATGTACATACATTATTTACATTATCATAAGATTAAAATTTCTTTGCATTTTTAATTACTTGATATTTACTAAAAGCAAACACTAATGTTTCTAATATAAATCCTAAATATGGTACTAGTTCGGTAGTTGCTTCTTCTTCTAAAGTAGCAAAAGCAGAACACGCAGCTTCTTGAACTCTTTTGTTGGAATCCAATATTCGTTTAAGTAACTAAAAAAATGATATAAAATATTAAGTAAGGATATTATGTATGTTTCATAAAATATTAAAATTTTTTTAGATTTTCTAATTACAAATTGTCAATACTTTCAATATTTTACAACAAAAATGTGCAATAAAGCATATTTATTTAAAAATTATTATTATTAATTAATATTGATTCATCAAATAATATTTTGCAATAAAATGATGTACAAATATTATTGTGTATAATATAATATATTGTTATATTAATTATCAAGACATTTTAAATATTATTTTTTTTTATTCTAACAACTATTAAAAATATGGAAACAATTTAACATAGGTATATCGGTTAAAATTTCTTTATATGTATTTTAAATTGAATACATATATTAATACTATGGTAAATTTAACTTTGTTGAAAATTGCCTTAAAAGTTTAAAATTTGATAGTATTTAGATACTACAGTAAGGGCCGTTCTTACAATGTCTGGTTATAGTTAACCGACACTTAACTGGCCGAATTCTGCCGGTAATAAAATCTGTAATCAGTCGGTTAGCGTTAACCGACACTTTACTGGACATTGTAAGAACGGTCCTAAATCAGATTATATTTCAATCCCTGGAAAAATTAGAATTTACTATTTACTATTTTTAAACATTTTGAATACACAGTTATAATTTAACACGTTGAGTGCCACGGTATTTATGATGGGTGTATAGTGAGTTTCCGCGCCAAAACTGAGTCTCGCCGCCGACAGTCGACTACGTGTCGACATCGGTTACCCGCGCCCGGTGAAGTTTTTGCACCCGGTATCAACCTACTTGGAATACTGATTTATTGTACTAATAATCTACAGTAAATACTACCTAGTAATTATAGTTTTGTAATAAAGCAATAGGAATCAAAATAAATGTTCAATAAAAGCTATGCAAAATGTGAATATAGAATGTACCATACTGCGAACATAAATACTCACGTATTGTTATTACACATCTAATAAAAGTACACCCTGTATATTATTTATAAACTAATATTATTTTTGTCGGCCAATTAGTGACAACACAAATAATATAATATTATTATTGGAAATAGGACCGCCGCGCTGTCGACATCGCCGTCGTTGTCGTCGTAATACGGGGAAAAATAATTAATACACTTTAAAAATAGCTACGCAAAATCCAAATATACCAATGAAATCACGAGATCCTACTGAATAACCACATATAAAAATTGAAATGGTGCGTCTATAACCGATGAAATAATACACCCATAAAGATACATATAACATTTGTCGACTACGTGTCGACGGCGGTCCTGGTGACCCTGCAACAGTTGTCGACTACGTGTCGACCGTGGCACTCAACGTGTTAAATTTGATTTTACAAATAATCTAATTCACTTACCTCATGCATCATTGATTTTAAATATTGTTCATGTGGTTGACTAACAACCCAGTGGCAATAACGAGAAAGTGTCCAACATATGATGGCTCGAACTAATGCTTTTTTGTCACTCAAATGATTAATCATGTATGGTATAAGTTCATTTAAATGTGGGATCATACCATTCATGCATCCTATATTAACATTTCAATAGTTAAGATTTTTCATTATTAAAAACCTTTTTTAAAAATCTTTGGAATTAAGGATTGGAGAGAGACAGCCCAAGATAGAGATAGGAGGTGAAGTGTAGTAATGGCGGCAAAAACTCTTAGAGAGTAGAAATGCCAGGAGAAGAAGAAGAAAACCTTTTAAAGATTTACCTTCAGCAATAGCTCCTAGAGCCAAGATTCCAGATTCCTTGACTTCCCATTCAGTAGATGACAGTGTTTCTTTTAAAATAGGCATGAGTATTGGAAGAATATCCTCTTTAAATACATTAGCTAATACATCTAAAGCAGCAGCACTACATTTTCCTATATTATGACAATTGTAATTAAGTAAACCATACACATTCATTTTCATTTTAATAGTTCAAAACTCACTTAAATTCCAATCAGATAAACTGCTATCATCTCCTAAATTATCATCATCATCTTCTTCATCATTATTATCTTCTTCATTACCATGTGTATTGCGTGACTTGTGAAATCTAGGGCGAATATCTTCTTCACGATCAGGAACATTTTCATCTTCTTCAACATCACCCTGAATAATTAATAATCATATTAGAATTGAAAATGTAAGTTAAATTTAAATATTTATAAGAATTAACCTTTAACAAAATAATATCTATTTCTGAGTATCGCATTCCGTTAACAAGTATAGGTACTAGTCTAGGTAAATATGGTGTAAGTGCCTCTTTACATATTTGTTGGTCAGCAATTGATAGCCAAAACTCACACGCTTCTAATGCAACATTTTCATCTGGATCTTGCGTTCTTAATAACATATACTAAACAAAACACCAATGTTATAATTTCTATTTTTAAATAACAATGAAAAAAAAAATGTATTTGCTAACCTCAATGATATCATGTAAATGGGGAAGTAGTCGATCCATTCTTACTTCTAAAAGCATAACAATTGCTCTGCAAACGTTTTTCCTAACTTCTGCTTCATCGTCAACAGCTAAATGAAATAAATTCTAAAACAAATATAAATGTTTTATTAACTATTACTTTATATTTTTAGATATTACATAAAAGCTATAACATTATTAGAAATAAATATTACCTCTAAAAACACATCAATATGATTCATTAAAGAAGGGGTTTTCTGTACAATAAACTGATTAACACATCCAATTGCATGTGATCTAGATATATGTAACAAAGTGTAATAATAACATAAATATACAAAAACAATAAAATATCTTAGTATATTATTATCTGTGAAATATTAACTAATTAGCTGTTATATTTACTAATAAATATTACACAAATACAAAAGAAAATTAAAATACTTATATATGTATATATATAACAAGTATTACCTAATTTTTGGACTTGAATGTTTAAAAAATTGAAGAAACTTTGGAATGAGGATATCAAGCGGCTTGTTTTGCCGATCGTCTTCTAAATACTCAGATGAATCTTCACATATTTTTTGCAAAGCTCCAAAAGCCCCCTATTATAAAAAAAGGAATAAAAATTACTCAGAATACAATAAACTCAAAAATTAAATTATTTTAATTGTACTAAAAACTTATGATTAAAATAAATGATTTCAGTAAAGATTAACATTATGTTTCGAATATGTTATAATTAAGAAAAAAGCATAGCTAAAAAAATCTTCATTTAAAATAATATTTAAAAATAAATCTATATTAATCTTAATAAGTTTAAAATAAAAATTAGATACCTCGCAAACATTATAATCTGCAGAATCAAGCATTTGACAAAGGGCAGGCAAAAGCTCAGGCCAGGTGTTGATACCACGTGACGCTATTGTTGTGATTAAAATGCCAACAGTTGCCCTTATTAATGCTGAATTATCTCCAACTGCAGTTAGGCACTCAGACTTTACAAACTCTGTAACTGTAGGGGGTAAATTTTCATAGTGACTCTTGATGTTATTTTTCAATATCAAACCGCTTAATGATCTTGTAGGTTCATCTAAAAAAAAATTACTATTATTTACTAATTCATTAATAAAATTGTAAATCAAGTATCTAAGTGATATTTAAAACAAATATTGCTGATTTGTGCAATATTTTTGTTTTTATTTCACTAAATTAATCAAAATTAAAGGTTTATTTAAAATAAAGCGGAACCAACCAAAATTACAAAATTGATAATACTATACCTTCAGAAGTAAGTTTTGTCAATACAAATATCAAATAATTGTTAAAATCTGATACTTGATTTAGTTCTTCCAATTTCTGTGTAATTATATTAAGGAATTTTTTATATTGTTTGAAATTAATAATTAGGCGGGTAATTAAGTAATTTTTTTGTTTAATAATACCTAGAATAATTAAGTAAAATATAAATATTAACATTGTACTAATAAACTATAAAGTATTATAATTTTAACATAGTTCATAACTAAGCAATAACTAAACAACCATTACCTACCTATATATTAATCAAACTAAGTTATTGTATCTGTAGCAGATTTACTAGATAGGTACACATTATTCTATGAAATAATGTACGAGAATAGAATCTCGTTAGGAATTTAAACACTTTTAAAAACAACCCTATATAATAAAATTTTTAATAAATATTCTTATTTTATGTTTCAGATTTTTTTAAATATATGTATTACTATACATTATGCTTATAAATGATTTATCATACCTACTAAATTATATTAAAATTTTGTTAACTAGGTAATAATAATTGTATTTATATATAAAACACTAAAACAGTAATTACCTATGTATTTATGAAAATATAAAAGCCTGCCACTGCTTACTTCAATTTATGCAAAATGTAATTTGAAATTTTAATGTACTTAGATATACAATTATTAATTGGTACCAGCTACTTCTATTTTAATCAAAATAACACAATTGGAAAATGTTTAATTTTAAAAATGAAGAGTAGGTAATGTACTACAATATTATCTCGAATACCTATTATGTTTTAGTATTACAACAATGTAGAACGCATCGGGTACCAAAGTATTTTAATACTTTATAAAAATATGATATAGGTACCTATTAGTTATTGAAAGAAGTTAATACCCATTGGCTTACTTTACATTATTACCACTAGGTTACTTTGTAATGTTAATTCTATTTAAAATAATAAGTCATTCATTTAAAAAAATGTCCATTTTAAACCGGGACTTAATGCAACTTATAAAATCATAGATATGTAGGTACCTACTAAGAACCAGTTGATCCTTGGCTTGGGTCTGGAGAGACCTACTAACCTCCAACTAACCAAATACCTATTCTAAAATACTTGAATGTGAGTACTTTAAAGGTAAATGAAATATTAGGATTTTTTCACTGTACCTATTTAGAAACATATATTTTTATTATTTAATATAAAAAATGTATGTTAATGAATACATGGTAAATAATAGTAACACACCATTTAATACTAGGTACTTAATTTCTAGTAAAAAAAATAGTTAGGTAAATGTGGAACATTGGTAACTCTGCTAATTGAAAAAATACTATTACCTATACACCCAACTTAATTATAAAATCTGTACAACTCTTAAACAAGTGGTTATAATTAGTCACACCCAACATACAAACCTAACCGTGAGTGAAAACATGTCAGATAAAAAAGGATACTTGTTGTACAGTCCGTTGTATGACCGTGTCGGGCGACTGGGATTCTTTGAGCAGCTGAATGATTTGCCGTAATCCCTCTTCTTGCGGCTGCCAGGCCATTATCATGCTAACGCCAAATGTCCGGAGAGTTCCGTCTGTCGGTGAAATGCAGTTCCAATGACTGCGAGAAAAACGTGCCGATGCCAAAACTAGATGGTAGGTATATAAATTTGATGGTTTATTTTGTTTAATGCAATGGTCCGTGTGTGCGGAATGTCCGAGATTTTACCGTAATATCGTAGCCAAGGTGTTCGTACGTACTAGTAATATTAAATATATATTTTTGCAAAAGATGGAGCGAGAGTGTGGTTTGTGAGACAGGACTGCGACCGAGGACACGGCCAAAAGAAAAACCAACGGCAAAAGATAATGCTCGATAAGTCAGAAACTAGGAAACCGACAGACGGTATAGCGAAATAGCGAATGTATTACGATAAAACTCGTAAAGTCGATAAGCACTATAAGCAGTAAGCACATACACATTTTATGTTATTTTTTTCACTCTTTTAACGTCGTCACCTCTCGCTCACACTAGTAACGATTGGTACGAACCGACTCAACGATGACACGCGTAACATAACCGGCATCTAGTCAACGATGTGCGACGGAAAGCCCGCGCAATTCAAACACACACACAGCCGTTTAAACTACGGCCGGTGTAGAGTGTACCATCCATCCGTGGTTTATACATTTGAATTTTTGGTGATTGTTATTTGTTATTTCGACGAATTAATTATTAAATATATTATATTAGTTAATAATAATTAATATTGATAAAGACGCAAGTTCATATACGGGTCGGATTTTTTCCTAGTTAATATAGAAGCTGAGAGTAAACTAAACTAATACTATACAAACTAAGCTATTTTTTTCGTAGATATGGTTTCCGGTGACATAATGTTGTACCTACACGGCTACACTTACTGGTTGTTCTTATTTCAAATATAAACTAAAATATTGGTTCTACAATAATCTATACAGGAAAAGAAATAAATTATTTGTAAATTAAGTTAAAAATGATTATTCATATTACATACCTATTATACTAATGTTTTTATCCTCTTTTTTTTATTTTTTTTCAAAATTCATTCATACAAAAAGTATCAATATTAGTAATAATTACCTAGTAATAACAATGGTAAAATTAAAAAAAAAATTGTATTGGCTAATAAATATTTAAATTTAAAAAAGGATAAGATTTTCATATAAGCAAAAACAAAAAGTTATTCATCAATATGACGTCATGTCCTAGTTTGGTAATTTCAAAATCTGGTAACCCTACTTATTATGGATTATCCTCCAAAAGTTATTTTCTATTATTTTCATTTTTATATTATTAATTATTATTTCTAGTATATGAAATTAGTTATACGAGTATAAATTCAAAATCATGTAAAAATGTTTCAGTGTTGAATTTCAATTAAATATTTAGTGCAAAAAATATAAGTAAAATTGTAGTGTAATATGTAAATATATATGTAAACATGTAATGTAATAATGTAAGTAACCTCTATTTTTTTTAAAGCAAAAAACCTGTTTGACGTATTCACTCACCGATATTTCTTATTATTTTTATATTTTTTTAAGTGTTATTTCCAGTCTTGTAAAGCATTCGAATACGAGTATTCTTAATACAAGTAATACTATTGTATTTAAATAATTTTTGAAGTATTCTTAATACAAGTAATACTTGTATTTAAATACTTTTTGAAGTATTTATATGGCATTCTAAAAACAGTTTTAGATTCTGAGCGGAGCGAGGAAGCTAGTGGTTCTACAATGGTGTTTATTTATTAATTTTTTTTTTTTTTTATATCCTGTATACAAAATTTCTACCAGAAGGAGTGATTCGATTTCAACATATTGTACCTTATCTTTGAAAAAATTATATCAAGATGGTACTTTAAACAGATAATTTTTCGATTTTATCAATAGTTATTTAATTCCACCAGAAAAACCACCTAAAAATTACGTAAAACCACTAAAAAAGAGATTTTAATTTCTAACACTTTAGAAACCTAACGCTATCACCATAGAAACGAAAAAAAAAAATAATATTATAATATTAATTCAACTTAAAGGGCAAAGGCTATAATAAATAATAAAAATTAAAAAATCCAGACTGATAAACCGTCTCCGCTCAAAATCGTTTTTCTTATACAATGATATAAGATATTATATCATTGGGTTCAAGTTTAATACAATCCATTATACAATGAGCCACTTGTAACCTACTGCAGAGCGAAATCCACTTACCCGCTTTTCTTTTAATGTAGTTGTTAAGTATTTTGAATACTTTTTAAAAGTAATAAAATTTAAATACCTATCTACCTACTTGTATTAAAATACCATAAAGTTGGAAAGTCCGTTTTATTAATTTTAATTAATTATTTTTCACAAAAAATTGACATCAATAAAAATAATATTGTTTTCGTCGAAACAATATTGACAATAATATTATAAATTATAATCATAATAATTCTCTTTCCTTATAATAAATATATGTAGTTGGTACTTCTAAGAATAATATTTTATTATAATTTATGTTATTGTTATTTTAAAGTACCTAAATAATCAATCCAAATCTATCCATACGACGTTCACGCTGAGACTGCCCCCTTGCGATGATATTTTCATTTATGGGACCCAAATTCCAAGTGCTCAGAATACTAAATATCTTGGATTAACCCAGCTGGTAAAAGGCTGACCTGTGCCCAGCATATCAAATCCAAAAGAGTAAATTTAAAATTTAAACCAACGATTACGACTTTTAAAAAATCCCGTCTATAGTAAAAAATATACACACACTAGTACTAAGTTCTTTATTTACAAATCCTTACTCAAACTCGTGTGGTCATATGGACTGCAACTATGGGGTAACGCCAAAAAGTCTAACCTAAATAAAATCCAAACTTTTCAAAATATAGCACTTCGTAAATTCTTAAATGCCCCTCTATCTAATCACACTATTCACTCAGATATAAAAATGCCACTAGACACTAGTGCATGATGAAGCCAAAATATATTACAAACGTTTCCACATTCGCTTACTATCTCACCCCAATCCGCTTGCTAGAAATCTTGCAACTCCAACAATCCCTGGTAACCCTCCAAGAAGGTTAAAACGTAAATGGTGCCGTGATCTGCTTGTCGTATAAAGAAGAAAAAAAAAATTTAAAAAAAATATATATAAATATAAAATGTCTGTAATAATTACTTCAAAATGAAAGTGTCACTAATGGGTAGCTCTCCTCAAATTATTCACTGTTATAAATAATCTTCTGTATCATATTTACTTATTGTGCAAATTGTACAGATTGTAAATTTTCTTATAAAAAAAAAAAAAAATTTAAGTAATACCTAATACATAATAATCGAATAGAATATAATTTATGCAATTATACCAAATAAGTTATTAGGTAATACTTACCTATAACATTAATATTATTCGATAATTGATAAATCTAATAAGTAATAAAGTAATAAGATATTAGTTATATTACTAGGTAGTAGGTTTTATGTATATATTAGATAGGTAATATAGGTATGCAGTATATTATATTAATCACATTATTATCGTTTATTTTTATTCCGTTTCACCACTGAATACATAAAATACTGATTAGTCATTAGTCATTAGTGATTACTTTCAAATTTTACTGAATGTCTGAATCATTATTATAATATATAAATATACTAATATTATGTTTTTGTATAGTGAAAGTATAGGTAATGAGTAATAACAATGTTTAAAATTTAAAAAATACCACATCAAATTTTATGTGGTAGGTATCTGTATTGGAATTTTTTAAGAAAACTAAAAATCTAATGGTTTAAAAAAAGTTCCATATTAATACCATAGTTAATACCACTTTTTATTTTATTTTAGATTCTGAGTGAAAAGATGAATGTATTGATTTTACAATGATGTGTTTTTTTTTATTTTTTATTTTTTATTTTTTTTTGTGTCTATCATCACCTTTTAGGACACTAAAATTGCTTGTATCTTTTCTAATAGGAAAGTGAATCTAGTTGGTACTTTGGGGGGTCAAGAGTAAAAATTTCCCAGTAGTTTTCAAAAGCGACGTAAAAAACAAAAGGAAAAGTAAGGAAAATTAGCAAATTATTTTGAGTTAAGAATTCGTAAAAATTCGTAAAAATCTAAGATTTTAAAATGTAATACAAGATTCCTAATACGGTTATTTACCTTTATCAAAAAAAAAAAATGTCTATAAGAAAGTCAAATTAAATTTTTATGAGCGTTTGAAATTCAAATTTTTACAACATTGGATATTCACTCGATTTCTCGTGTAGCGATTTCCTTATTCTGTTGTAATTCAAAAACAAATGACGGTAGATACATGAAAATTTCACTGAACAATTTTTTTTTTACAAGCATTAAAATATCAAATTTTGACAAAATTTACCAAATTTAAAATTGAATAATTATTTTGTAGCTAAAAATTTATAAAATGTTCAACTTTTGTATCTAAGGATTGAAAATTTAAAACAAGATTCCACGTAAGTAGTTAATTCTATTACCAAAAAATCTAAAAAATACAGAAGGACAGTTTATTTTTATAGTCATTTTGAGTTCAAATTTGGACGAAGTTACATAATAAAAAACCTAGAATAACTATTTTAGTTATTTTGTTGTGATTGTATAATATTATTAGTGGGTACTTGAAACTTCTAAAGTACACTATACATATATATCTATGATAGTATCAGGGTTTTTTGTTGATTAAACGCGTTATAAGTACCTAAATACCTAATGGATATTGTGATATGATTAATTTGGAATTTATTTTTTTTTTTCATTAAAATTTAATCAATATTAGTTGACATGGAATCACGACGTTGAACCGACAACCAGTAGGCCGACAAGATATAAAGCCGACGGCGTTTGGCCGACAGGATATCAAGCCGACATGGTATCTAAATTGTATATATTAATGTTTAAAAATAAAAAATTGTTTACTTAATTACAATTTATTTTCGTCTACAAAATATATTAAAAAATTAATTACATATTTTAATATAAATTTAATTTTAAAATAATATGTTATTGTTGAATTAAAATATATTTAATACCAAAATATTAATAGTATAATCGTCATAAAAAATTAATTACATATTTTAATATAAATTTAATTTTAAAATAATATGTTATTGTTAAATTAAAATATATTTAATATCAATATTAATAGTATAATCGTCTAAAAATCGTAAATCGTAAAAAAATTACATTTATAGTTTTATATTATAAGCTGTACCTTTTAGAAAATCTATCAGGGTCCTATTACCTTTATCATTAATAATATGAAGCATGCCACGAAGTGTATGTTAACCATTGACACAATCAGTCGTAGCTCTGGCATTACAATTTTCATGTGTTTCTAAAGTTTTTCTATGGATTCTTTTTTCACACTCCCAGTTGTACCGATTTTCACGCACTTTATTTCGGACCATAACATAGCCATTTATAATAAGTTTGTTGTTCAACAAATAACACTCCATTATTATAAAATAAAATACGACGAAGGCACAAACCTCACTGATTCAATATTACATGAGAGAATAACACATCGGCTCTTCGGTTGTATGATGTATTATATTACTGGTTCGATATCTTATCTCAAATATTTGCTTTGATAAAAATCGATATAATTTGGAAATTTTGGATATAATACCCAACGACGCCGACGGCTCGTCGGTTGTCGGCTCTTCGGCCGTCTGCTCGTCGGCCGTCTGCTCGTCGGTTGTCGGCTCACCGTCCTAGTCCCAGTTGACATATATCAGAATATAGAATGAAATATGTGAACATGTATTTATTTCTAAATAGTCAGATTATGTTAATGTAGGTAATTGTTAAAATATATCATCTATGCGGTAAGTATAGACGTATAGTAATATTTTTATAATAGTATTTAAAAAATATTTTTAATACTTTTTTATTCGAATACTATAGCCTTAGTGTCTTAATATTTTTTGAAAAGTATTTTTTACAAGACTACTTATTTCTAACAAATATTTTAGATTCTGAGTGGAGCGATGAATGTTTTAATTTTACCATTGATGTATTCTTTCAATTTTTTTTTGTGTCTGTGTATTCGAAATAATGATTCGATATTATTATATTAAACTTCAGTATCTTTTTCGGTAAGAAATGAATCTAGTTGGTGCATTCGGGTAATTAAAATGCACAGTAGTTTTCAGAAGCGCTGGGAATAGCAAAACAAAAATTAAGGAATTTTTACGCAAAGTCGGTTTTCGACACAATCGATTTTGGTTTTTGGTTTAACTATAAAAATAATTATCGTAATTCGTAATTACGTGTAATTTTCACTGAATGTTTACGTTAGTATCTATAAATCACACAATTTTCAAAATATTTTGACTCATTTTGAACTATTTATAAGCATATGAAATTTTATATAAATACATACATATTAGTTTATTTTGTTAATGTCGCTAAAAATATTTTCGTTCGGTCAAAAAACTTTAAAATGTAATTCAATGTTCTTCATAATTTGTTATTAATGGAAATTAAAAAAAAAGTTGTGCACATAAACCCACAATATTTTTTCATGAGCGTCTGAAGTTCAAATTTTTACAACATTAGATGTAAAACTCGATTTCTCATGGATTTCTCATTTATTTTGTTGTAATTCAAAAACGAATATCTGTAGATACTTGAAATTTACACTACACCTATGTTTATTTTGTTATTGTCTATATTTGTTAAAATATTGAGCTGTTTACGGACATTTTCAATTTTCAATTTTTTTTATTCCTATAAATGTCAATATAACATTTTACTCAGTTGGTCAAAAAGTTTGAAAATTTAATACAATAAGCTCCTGATATATTGTTACAATATAACAGTTGTAAATATTAAAAATACATGTTATGCAAGATTTTTTTTTTTAAGCATTTGGTTAAAATGTTGAAAAATGTATCAAATATAAAATGTCCAAATTATTTTGTAGTTAAAAAGATTGGGCTAAGGATTGCAAATTTAAAACAAGATTCCACATAAGTAGCGGTAGTTAATTCTGTAACTAAAATATCTAAGGACACAGTGTTTTTTTATAGTTATTCAAATTAGGTTGAAATTATATGTTAAATAATCATGAATAACGATTATAGTTATTTTCTCCTAATTTAAAAATATTATTCGTGCCTTCGTGGGTACTTGAAACTTCTAAATTCCTATATTATTATATACAAATATTGAAATATGATGATATGCAAATAATTTTAATTTTAATTACCGGCTACCGTATTAATAATAACAATATAAATACCAACTTACCTAACCTATAATATAAAATATCCTATAGGCTGACAAACCGTCTCCGCTCAGAATCGTCTTTCGTATACAATATATAGGTACCGTTATATCGTTATATGTATATCGTCGAAATGTCGAATTCTAATTTAACACCATACCTACATTACAGTCACCAAATTGTAACCTACTGTACAGGTGATCAACATCCACTATATAACATTTTTTACTTTTTTTAAAGTGTTGATAAAGTTTTAGGTTTGTTCAATAAGCTTGAACATTTAATGCTAATATATATGATATATATATATGCTATATAATATAGTTATTAAAAAATGTCAAAAATACTCGTGACCTACTGTACGACAGAGCGTCACCCACTTTCCCGCTTTTTTTTCAACTATATCTTAAATTTCCGGGCCAAGTTTACAACAAAATAAGGTAACCGAGGGCTCAGTTTACATTTGGCCGTTCAATATATTGAATATACCAAAACTATTTAATATATGTTATTGATGAATAATTATTGACACAATCAAAGTGATGGATATCGGGGGAGGGGGGGGGGAGCGTAGTCCTTTCTCCCGTCCAGCGGGCGGTAAAGTGAGAATCCCTAAAGGCTTTGTCAAACAGAACGCGTTAAGGCGTTATAAAGAGCGTTAAATGGCTCGTCGGCGCGGTGCTTTCACGCGCGTGAATAACGCAGCGTTGTAACAAATTACAAAATAACACGACGTGAAAATAACGTTTTTTGTTTGACAGAGCCTTAATAGTGACGGGCGGTAAAGTGGAAATCCCCAAAAGTGCTGGGCGCACATATCACGAGAGTATCCTAGAGTAACTAGGCACTATAGTAGGTATGCAGGTATGCAAAATGGTGGCATACCATACCCATTATATTATATTGTAGAGCGTTAGCACAACCAGACACTGAAATCTATACCACGGCCCTTACAAAACATAAACTTTCGGTTACATCTTAATATCTTATATTCATATATATAATATTATAACCTCCATGCGTGACGCTTAAAATAAATAAAACCAAATCGTATCTTTCATGAAATATTGTTTTTGTAGAATTATGGTCTAGTCGTTGCATAGATCCCTACATTATCTTTGCCGTGATCGGTGAATGGAGAGGAGTGACAAAAAATAGTACCTACCTATGTGTGGATCGTGAAAGCAATGTGCCGCCCGCCACTGAAATAGCTCACTTTCCGCCCTTGCCACACAATACACTATTATATTCTCTTTATATTACTCGTAAGTTTTTCGCACTCAATTTCCAAGCTAATAAAATTCACTCAATTATTTGGGACCCAGTTTACCTAGCCCCGATTAGAACCTTATAGAAGTGCGTCACATAGCAAATTCACGCTTAACAGATCACGTTTAACTCCGGTAGTTTAAAAATTAGAGTGAATCGACAAATATTATGAAACTTGATGGTTAGAAACTTAGAAATAAGAACACATTCAACATTATCTGTGTTTGTATGTGGGTTTTTGTCAGTTTTTAATTTACCCTATAGGTATTAATGTATTATATACGCGTAACTTGCTAAAAAACTCACATACAATCACAGCTCAGAATCGTTTTTCATATAGAACGCTGAACGATTTTATATTATTGAATTCAAATTTAACATCATCTATTACAGTGACCCACTTGTAACCTACTGTACAGCAGAGCTACTTCCGCTTACCCGCTTTTCAAACTTAAAAACGTTATTTTTTTATAAAACCGAAATTTGGAGGTTGTTGTATAGCAACTTCAATATTAAGTCCGAGCAAAAAATTCTGATTGGATCATCGTTCTTAAACTGACGAGTAACATGTTTCGATAAAAAAATTAAAAATGGTGAGATACCTAGGGGGTAGGACTTATCTGCATTAATTATTTCCTGATTTCAAAAGTAACATATAAATTACATTGATACCTATATTTTTCAATGGCGAGGTACATGTCTTAAAACCTACACTGTGCACGGTTTCCATCTTTCCTCTTTTTTTCTGATATACCTATTACCTATATATATATATTATTAATTATACATTATGGTATGCATACAAATAATATCTAACTATTAAAGCTTATATTAAAACTACATTTTTGGAATTAAAGGTAAAGAAACAAATTAAAAGTTATTCAGTTTAGATTGTATTTAATAATTGATAAATCTGGGAACTAAAAAGCATTATATTATAATATAATTATTTACTTAGAATAATCTATTTAAATTTTTTTTTTTAAATATTTATTGGACTATACACAATTTGTAATGGTATTTAAAATAAGTATATTATGTGTGAAAAAAAAATATACATACAAGACATGGAGACGTGATGAGAGAAGTCACCCAGCAATAATACTCAGAATTTAAAATTAAAAAATTAAAACATCATGTTTACTTTTGAGTTTTAAATTATAAAATCTACATCTAAGTAATACTATATAGCACATTTTAAATTTATTATACCAGTATTTATTGACTACATAAAAAAGTAAATCGGACATCAGAATTAAGGCTATTTTAACACACAAAAACACATTTAAAACATAAATTTTCTCTTAAAAATGCTCATTGAGTCTAGCAATATACATTGAATCATTTATATTTTTCAAATATAAATTTGGGATGTATTAAGCATTATTATAAAATACTAATTCAAAAATTATGTTTATAATTTTATAATTGTTTACATGCATTTATAATGCACATAATATATATAATACTCGAAAATTCAGGAAATGTGATACATACACTTTACAGAATTCAATTTGAAAAAAATTTACTTAAATTGTTTAATTCAATATGAGTTATAATTTAAGTTTTAGTTAATAACTAATAAATTAATTAAATGCACATCAAGCTGCAGTTTAAAAACTATACTTAAAATATTTATTTTAATTGATTTCTCATACAAATTTTTAAAGTTAAACATCTTTTTATAATTTAATATTAATATTAATATAAAAAAAACACCAATAATTCATAAAATAACAGAATTATGATTCAGATAATATCTCTTCGATTGTTCGATCATTTTCATCATGCAATGGAAAGCTAGTTAGAGTAGGATCACTTTCAAGAAATTCTCTTAATTCAGATTCTAAATCAACCCCAGACACAGTACCTTCAACCCCTTCCACACGGTCTTGTATTCCATCTCCTATTAATGATACCTAATAAATAGTAAGTAAATTAGTTTATAAAAATTGAAATAGAAGTAAATACTGTTGACAAACTTATTATTGAATATATTACCTGTGTCTGTTGATGGGAGGACCCGTGATTTACTAAATTGGAGGGATGACAGTTATTTTGATTTAACTCCAAATGAGATATTTGTGCGATCCCCATTGCTTTACGCACACCTGTGACAGACATCACTGCTGATGGTGGCACTCTTTTTAAATTTTCAGCAAGGGATTCAGTTATTTTATCCGCTAATATTGATAAACATATATATTATTTTCAAATCAATAATATTATATCATATTTACATTACCTAATTGAATTTCTTGAGGAGATGGATGTGCTATTTGTGAAAGATGTTGAGGAAGGGGAGCACTTAGTCGTTGATTTTGCACGTTTTGTAAACGTCCCAACAATCCACCAACATGATCCAATCTATCTTGAAATACACTTTGTTCTTCTACAAAACAAAAAATTTTTATACATTGGAAATAACTAATAATAAATAACAATAGATACTAACGATAATAATCTATAAATTTTGTATCAATTCCAAGTTCTGATAATGATTTTAACTGATCAATTTGTATTGGAGCAGATTTAGTTTGATGGTTTGCAGTTGTAGTATTTGAACCTCCAGTATTAATTAGCGTAGTTGCTAAAGGTTGACATGATGAAGGTTGATGTAACTGACTAACTGATTTCTTGGTATCATCTAAAACAACTTGCTGCTTTTTTCGCTCATCTAATACACGCTTTGTTTTACGATGATCACCACCAGTCATTAAATCAAGCAAATTATCTGCCATAGTCATTGCATAATCTGAGTCTTTTGTAAAATTTAAAATGCTGTGAAAAATAGTAATATTATATTTTATATTACCTAATGATACATGTATGATTATTAAATTTATAGGATATAACTATATAAAGAAAAAATCTCTAAGCTGGGGTTCTCTTATAACTACTTATTAGTTATTATCTAGTTTCATAAATAACACTTTTTTTGTTAATTAGTAAAAAAAATACTAAATATACTGTAAATTGAGTGATAAATTAAAAAAAAAAATAGGTATTTCAAATAAAATATGCATTCCTAATACTGTTTTGAAAATATTTTAGTAAACAATAAAGAAAGTAACAATTAAATAAAAAAACAAAATTTACCTTTCTGCATACTGTGCAGAAGCTTCATCGCCATAAGTTCTCAAAACTAAATCGGATTCGTCTTTCGTTAAATTGGCAAATGTTGAATCATATGTTGGAGCATACGAACCAAATGCCCCATAATATAATGGTTTTACTATAAATAATTGTATAATGTATATTCTGTTTATAATAAACATTAAATATCAACCCCTTTAATATACACACCAGTTTTAACCATGTTACGCCTGTCTTCGCGGAAACCTGGAATTGATCCCACTCCATGACTCAGTTTTCCAATTAATGATCCCAAAAGAACAGGCCTTTCACCTGTTTCAGGGTTGATTCCATCATTTGGCACCAAAATTGACAGTGATGTGGATCCATTGTTTTGTTGTTTTAAGAATCCCATCTTCCAAATTTAAAAAAAACATAAAATCTCAATAGATATTTAAATTTAAAATAACACAACTAAAATATACATTGTGTTCCGAGTATAGCAAAAGTGATAATCTCTGTTTAAAATCTTACCTTAAATTATAATTTACACGTATAAAGAATAAAGTATAACCTATAAAGTATAGTTGATAACTACCAAAAAAATACTTATATTTTAAAAAAACTGAAACAAGTGGCTATCAGATTCTACATATTATTTTAATATTTTTGTTAGACATTTTAAATCAGAGGTGCAAGTAGATATTAGGACATAGATAAAACTTGAGTCAATTTTTAAAATATACCAGAATTAAATTATTAATTATTAATTTTATTTATATCATTCTTTATTAAGAGGACGTGATACCCGCATGTGTTGTCTCTGTCTTACAAGTGCATAACATAGCAGAGTTCACGCTCAGCAAAACACGTGTAGCTCCTTTAATTTAAAAATTAGATTAAATTAACCTCTTATAAAATCTAAAGGTAAGATTATTATCTAGACAACCTTATGGGCTTTTTATAATATTTTAATTTTTAAGCTAATTATGAGTAGGTACTTTAAGATCTATAAGCTATTTACAATTTTAAAATATTCATAGCTCGCTTAAAAAATAAAATATAATAAAAAGCCCATGAGGTTGTCTAGATAATAATCTTACTTTTAGATTTTATAAGAGGTCAATTCACTCTACTTTTTAAACCAACGAAGCTACACGTGTTCTGCTTTGGGTAGAATTTGCTATGTTACGCACTTGTAAGACGGAGACAACATATCAACGGCCCAAACAAAAAAGGTCCTATCTTGGTTTTTGTCAATATTCAAATATTGAGATATCACTATCATCTGATACAGAATATTTTTCTGTACATCCCATGAAAAAGATTGTATGTCTAGTGTTCCAAACAGATTAGATATTAATTATTTTTATAATTTCCCGAAATATCTATTTCCAACGAAAACCGTTGTATGTTTAGATACGAAGAATTGACACAATCATAGAACCTACGAATAAGGTCGTATTATATTAGATTTTAATATTATTATGATTTGTTTCATTATTTATAATATTAATATTGCCTTTTGTTACAAAGTAAATTAGAATACATGGAAAAAACAATGGTCGTAAGTATAGATACTACTTTTTTTTTAAGGTGGTATCTCAATAAACCTCTATGAAAGTTTATTTTTTTTTAATTCATATTTTCATATTTTTTATGATCATAAGCTATATAATATGTATCAAAATTTTCAAACTTATATGTTATAAAAAAAATGAATATTTGAATGTTAGTTTGGTTCATCCTGAAAAGTTGCAAAAAACGAGATAGGACCTTTTTTGATGGGGCCGTCGATATGCGGGTATCACGTCCTCTTAATAGTTTTTTTTAATAATAATCTAAAATTTGAATACCTTTGTATTTTTTGTGGCCAATTTTTCAGAAGCTGCTTTGGCAGCATTTTGCGCTTGTTTAAGAATTTCATCTGGTGTCAAATTATCAGGTATTGCCTCAAATTTTGATCTAAAATAATACAAAATCCTTAATAGTATTATCAGGTAAGTGATAATAGTAATAAAAAACTTACATAATTTTTCGTTGGTTTAATAGATCATTATCATGCAAACGTTCAGAAGATCGTTCAATATTTTCGATAATTGTATCATTCGAAGTATCACCATGATATTCTTGGGTAATATCAAAGCCCAGCTGTGATGGAGGTATATTAGCCATTCCAGGTAATGCAGATAACAGTGTTTTCAATTTTTCTGGACCCGTTAATTTTAAACCAGCATGAAGAAGTCGTTTAGCTGCTTTATAATAAATAGTTTCTGGTTGATTATAAGTCATGGCATTTTCACACATTAATTTAAAATCTGCCTGTAAATTAAACAATGGTATAAATTCTATTAATATTTTTATAATTATCTGAAAATCAAAATTCTACCAAAAATTGATTTATTCTTTCTTGATAAGATATTTTAATCATTTTTATTTTATTAATTATATGACAACCAAGTTTTAAAATTTTATGTCATATATAGAAATAGAATAGAAGTTATCTATATATTTGATAACATACACTTAAACTAATTTAATCTATTTTAATATTATACAACTGCCATATCTATACTCTGTCATAAAACATAAACATAGGCATAGCGTGATGAATTTATATCAGGGCACTTTAGCCTATTATGTTTTTGGTACACAACATTAATACTAATAAGGTGCTCTGCTGTACAGTGGGTCACAAATGGATCACTGTATAATGGATGGTATTAAATTTGAATTCAATGATATAATATCATTGTATGAGAAAAACAATTCTGAGCGGAGACCGTATGTCAGTCTAGGTTTAAGACATATTAAATACATATCAATGGTAATAAAAAAATATATGCACAGTCTTATCATTGAGCATAATTTTTATTCATTATACTATGGTAGATTGTATGGATAGGCCATAATATTTTGATTTTTTGATCTTTCAGTTTCATATATCCACGAATAATATTTTTAAATTACAACAAAAAACCAAAATCGTTAATATTGATTTTAATATGTAATTTCATCCAAATTTTAACTTAAAATAACTATAAAAATAAACTGTGCTTGTGTATTTTTTATGTCAAAATTGTATGGTGTATAGGAAATGTTAATATAAACATTCAGTGAAATTTTCATGTATCTACAGTTATTCGTTTTTCAATTACAACAAAATAAGGAAATTGCTAGAGAAATCGAGTGAATATCCAATGTTGTAAAAATTTGAGTTTCAAACGCTCATAAAAATTTAATTTGACTTTCTTATAGACATTTTTTTTTTATAAAGGTAGATAATCTTATATGGAATCTTGTATTACATTTTAAAATCTTAGATTTAAAAAGAAAAATGTTTAGGAATTCTTAACTCAAAATAACTTGCTAATTTTCGTGATTTTTCCATATTATGTCAATTTTTGAACTTTAAATGCTTATAAAAAAAAACTGTGACTAAAGATTTTTAATATTTTTTATCTGCCTTTGAAACAATAAACTAGGAGCTTTCTATTAAATTTTCAAGTTTTTTAACCAACTAATAACATTTTAATGGTATTTTTAGAAAAAAAAATGGAAAATGAAAATGTCCCTAAACAGTTCAAAATATTTTAATAATGTTATTTTGTATAGAAAATGCAAACACAAGCAACCAGTGAAAAATTCATGTATCAACGGTCATTTTTTTTCACCAAAAACCAAATTCAATTTTATGAAAAATTTGCAAGATTTTGCGTAAAAATTCCAGTTTTTCCTGAATTTTTCTTGGTGCTTTTGAAAATTACAGGGAATTTTAAATTTTGACCTCCCCAATGCACCAACGATATTCACTTTCCAATCGAACAAGATACTGAAGTGGAAATCAGGGCATTATTTCGAATACTTATCGTGTACACAGACACTTTAAAAAAAACACACATCATTGTAAAATCAATACATTCATCGATCCACTCAGAATCTAAAATGTACTGGATGGGGGGAATAAACAAAATTCCAGGGGGGTTATATTTCCCTTAGACTCCCCCTATTCTATGCTTATGAACATAAATACTTAACAAACTAATGTGTTTAACCTTCAATACTCACAACAAATGCATTCAAACTAGTATAAAGGTCACTTTGAATGCTTCGACGAATTGTTTCAAAGTCCATTGGCTTAGATATAAGTCGAGAATAATTAGGTGCAATACGATCTGTAACTGGCCATGCAAATAATTGTTGAGGATCTCTGCGTTCCAAAGCTCTAAGTAAATGTGTTAACAATTGTTGCAAAGTTTGCCGATTTTCATTTGTGTTGTTTGTTTCTTCTGATTTCCATTCACCTAAATCATAAATATAATAGTAAGTACTAAGTACATACATTAAATATTAATTTAATAAAACTCACCATTTTGAGGCTCAGTAGAATTTGTTGTGACTCTACTATTATTTTCAAAATTTGTAGGGCGTTTTGACATTGGAGCTTCTGCTAAAGTCTCCTCGCCTAAACTTATTTCTTCATGAATTGTGACATCATCTCGCATTCTTTTTTTCTTTTCTTTATGATGCTTGTGTTTCTTTTTTTTCTTTTTATGTGGTTTAGATAAATAATCATTAGTTTCATGATTACCATTAGTATTACTAACTATTTCATCAGCAGGCAAACAACTTCCACTGCCAACTTTTAATATTAATTTCAAGCCACCAGATTTCTCTTTATCTGAAACAAAAGTACAGCATTTAACAAAAAAAATCATACTAAAAATAAAATTACAAATCTAAATGAATAGGTAGTTATTTGTACTTAAAGATAAATTAGAATAACCAGATGTAAGAAAAGAAATGCATCATTAAATCCGAATACAAAATGTAGATTACCTTCGTATTTATCTTTTTTATGCTTCTTTCGTTTCTTGCTTTCAAATTCATTATTTTCATCGAAAGACGCCAGTTTGAATGCTATATGTATACCTGCTATCTATAACATTTATATCAAATCTGAATTGAATTTATGTATATTAATATTAATTTAAGGTAAATTATGGACTAATATTATTCGTAATAATAACGTTTATTCAATAATACAAAAACTTATTTAATATTAGTAAATGGTAAACTATATAATAGTATAATACTATATATTTTATAAAGACAATTCAGAATTTACACATTTGTAAACAAAACAAATACGATTAATCAATCGTCAAAAAGTAAAAAGTACAGTTTTGGGTGCGTTCCGGCTGGACGCTTTCGCGCTCACAGTGCTCACAATAGCGCTCATGATTATGAACCGTTCCACTAGAAAATAAGCGCATAGAATCGCTTTGCTTACGTTCCAAGTGGAACGATGTTGAACCTGCCATGAGCGCTTAGACCGTGTTATCATTTTATCAAAAATGAAATTGATAACATAATCCACAAATCTAGTTTGTTTTTTAAATTCAAAATTGTAATAATCTACCAACGTTTTGTTTCTTTGTTTTTATAATGAATAATTTGAATGATCGTGCGTTAGTTATTATGGCTATACAACAATGCTGTGATATTATATTTTCTTCTTCGTCGGATGACAGTGAAGATGACAGCAATGAATTGTATGAATACGTAGTACAGAATCTTGAGACTAAAACTGCAATACCTCGGTTGCAGAATTATGTTGAAACCATCGTACCACAATTCAATGATGGACAATTCAAATCTCACTTCAGGTTAGTAGTAGGCTTTTAAGTTTTTAATAAGATTAAATGTAAATATTCTACATAAAATTATTGTATTATTTTTTAGGATGCTTCCAACCACATTTGAATATGTATTAACCATAATCGCTCCAAAGTTAAAAAGAATGAAGCCGGGGTACAAATCTATTTCACCAAATAAACAATTTTTAATTGCGATATGGAAAATGGCTACTCCTGACTCTTACAGGTACTAACCTAACCTAACCTTCTGTTACACAAATAACATTATTTTTAGATGCAATAATATTACTTGCCATATTATTATATTTAGTTCTATCTTTTATATGATACCTACCTAATAACTTTTTAGATCAATTTGTGAAAAATTTGGTGTGGGGCGAGCTACTGCATTAAGATGTATTAGAAGAGTCATTGTTGCTTTAGAAATGTTGGCACCAGTTTTCATCACTTGGCCAAATGAAGAAAAAGTTGAAGAAATTAAAAATGGATTTTTTTCTAACAGTACTTTTCCAAATGTTCTTGGTGCGATTGATGGGACACATATTAACATTCCTGCACCACATGACCATCAAGAAACTTATGTTAATAGAAAAGGTCACCATTCAATTCAATTACAAGTATGTTAATGTTTTAATTTTTAAATTTTATTCGATTTTAATGAACTGTTTTTTCAACAGGCTGTGTGCGATCATAAATGTCGTTTTATTCATTGCTATGCTGGGAATGTGGGTTCAGTACATGATCAACGGGTTTTCAGATTATCTGAACTGAAAAATTACCTTGATGACGCAACCAAATTTCCTAATAACACCCATTTAATTGGTGATTCTGCTTATACCTTGCATGAACATCTTATGGTTCCATACCGTGATAATGGGCACTTAACTCAAAAGCAAAAGAATTTCAACTTTTGTCATTCCTCTGCAAGGATGGCAATTGAACGGTCTTTTGGTTTCCTAAAAGGACGGTTTCGTAGTCTCCTAACAACATTGGATATGAAGCGTGTCGATCTAATTCCCAAGTATATTATTGCATGCTGTATTTTACATAATATATGCTTATTACAAAATGATGAGTTTCCTGGTCTACCTGAAACAACACCGGTAAACGAAAATATACAAGCTCGTGGAGAGTTGGTTGCAATTAATCGTCAAGGAGCATTCAAGAGGGACAATTTGTGTGATCAACTACCTTTTCGCCATATATAATGTAAATACAATGATATGTTTACAATAAAAAAAACTAGTCTGAATCATAACAATTTGTATTTTATTTTTATATAATTATAAGTTAGTAATAGTACTACCATCAAACAAAAATATATATTATATTAAATATATATCACATATATATTGACTAATTACAGTTAACCACATTAGTTCACAAATAAATATCAAACAAATATATTTTCAACCTTTGAAATATTGAACATAAATATATAATAATAAAAAAAAAATAATAATAAACAAAATAAATAATAAAAATAATAATAAATAATAAACATATCTAACAGATTATAATCCTCAGTCTTAATATTTTAAAGTTTTACAAATCACATATATATTGACTAATTACAGTTAACAACATTAGTTCACAAATAAATATCAAACAAATATATTTTCAACCTTTGAAATATTGAACATAAATATATAATAATAAAAAAAAAATAATAATAAACAAAATAAATAATAAAAATAATAATAAATAATAAACATATCTAACAGATTATAATCCTCAGTCTTAATATTTTAAAGTTTTACAAATCACATATATATATTGAATAATTACAGTTATCTCAATCACTGATTTTTAGTTTCCAGTACACTAACTAGTCTAGCCAAAAGATTAATAGCCTCCTTTTATATTATATACAAATCTATGGTAATAAAAAAAAAATTGACCTATAATAAATTCCAAATTAATCATATCACAATATCCACTAGGTACTTATAACACGTTATACATCAATAACAAACCCTGATACTTATTGTGTACACAGACACAAAAAAAAAAAAATCATTGTAAAATCAATACATTCATCGTTTCACTCAGAATCTAAAATTCAAATTAATTCAAAATAAGTTCAAAAATTTGATTTACTCTTATAATACCTGTATTTATACGATTCGCCTCATCCCTCGTCACATTTAATGTGTACGTTTCTCCATCCACTCCATCCATCAGTATAATAGAAATTGACATATTATTACTATTGCTATTATTCATATTACTATTAAATTAAATTATTAAACTATTACTGCTGTAATAAATGTAATATTAATAATAAATATTACTGCCGTACATTTATTTTCAAATTGTGGTCTGTGATAAACTGATAAGATATCGAAAACGACGCAAACGCTTACGCTGCACTACCTATTTCATTTGAGCGTTGGTGAGCGCGTGACGATGACGTAGAGCTCAGATCTCGTGACGTCACGGTTGTAGTGTGAGCGCTTATAAATGCAAAGTGGAACTCACTGGGAGCGCTCATGAGCGCTTGAAGCGTACAAAGCGTCCAGCCGGAACGCACCCTTTATCAACGTATATATATTTGAGGTTATATGGTACAGTATTTACCATGTTTCCATTAAAAATACTCATGGCACAATAAGCAAGATATTAAACAATACCAACCTTATTATCATAGAACAATATTAATATAATAATATTTAAAAATAATTTTTTTTGTACGTTGCCACTTGCCAATAAAGAGTAAACTCAACTCAACAAGAATACGCTAGCAACAACACCTATACCATTAGAAACATAATTGAGAACCAGCCTACTACCACAGTACTACCCCTCGGCCATCGGCCTTGTCGATTCCAGTCCTATATCATAGAACAATATTACAATTCACACAATAGGTACCTATTAGGGAAAAAGTCCAGAATAAAATTAAGTTTAAAAAAGTCCTATGGCAAAAAAGATATAGGTATCTGAATTATAATAGTCTTGTGCTATTCATATTTCATCATGCATAGGTAGGTGGGTATCTTAAAAAACCTCAAAGTATAAATTACTGATGGCTGGGCTTTGTATAAACATCAACGCTTTAATATAATAGTAATTATAGTATTATACAGTGTATAATACTATAATTACTATTTACTATTATACGAAATCGACGATTTCGCGTCTAAAAAAGTTCGTCGTAAAATGTTATAGATAACATAGGTATAAGATTAAAAATTTATACTGCTAATGCCTAATTAGAATTCATAAATATTTGTTTTGTTTATAATGACTATTGACCTAATTTCTTTAAAATTAAATTAATTTATTAGAAATAATTACAACATTTTTTTTATCTTGGGGTAGGGGTGGTATGTTAAAACGGCCTAGGGCGGCACTTGTTCTAAATCTGGCCCTGATTATACTATTATAGTAATATAATATAGTATTATAGGTAGTGTTCCTGATGAGCAGGGACTAAAATTGTGTATCTATGGTACCTACGACACACTTTGTGTAGTACCAAATGCTAAGTGTGGAATACGAAATTAAAAAGTGTGTAGTGACCTGTAATAACTACAAAAATTGTTTACAGTTTTTCTTCATTAGTTGAAACTGAAAAATTAACATAATTGTCTTAATGAGGATAGATAATGACATAATTATAAATTCCGTTGGCGAAAAATCTAAGTTGTTATCTAAATTATTATAATACATTTTAGTATTTATATGTTTTTTTTTTATGTTAGTTAAGTTAGGTTACCATAGGATACCTTAGGGCTTAGGATCCCTTTCCAAGTATTAAAACAAATATTTTTTGCAAAATTATTACTCGGCGGTTCCGTAAACTATCTAGCTTAATTTTGAAGTTTTCTCGGACATCCTTCCACCAAAAAATTCACTAAAATTAAAATTTTACAAATTAAAAACCATTAACAGGTATGTCGCCTTCAACTATGTTCGAAAAAAAGTAACAAATTTTTTTTCCCGTCAACGTATAGAACGCCATTTAAATAAATAGTATAGCGCAGTTTTAGAATCCAAAATAAGCTACTTCCTTGTAAAAATATACCTAAGACCTAAGTATCATTAACATCGATTTAAAAACTATTTTCAATCCCTTTCTTAGTTAAAACAAACATTTTTGAAAAAATCAATAGAGGAAAAATAGTAATTTCACAGATGAGCATGGCGTATAAATGTCGTAAATATTTGAACTTCAAACACTCATAACATTTATTTTTATTTAAATTATGGCTGGGGACTTAAAGATTAGATTAGAATAACTTATGAAGAAATTAGGAATGTTGCATTCAAAAAAAGTTGTATTCAGATTTTGTGGATACTTTTTTATATAGTTGCTATGATAACGTAATAATCGTATTCATAGGTCTAATGTCTAAACCAGTGATGTTCAAGTCCAAGGTCCAACCCATGACCCGTGAAGATATTCCATGTAATCCGTGACAAATTTTTAAAATAAAACATAATAAAGTATTGTATACTTACTATGTTTAACAAAATTATATTATGTATTAGATTAAAATTGAGATTATTCATACTTTTATATTTGGTGGCCCTCTCGAAGATAATTGTTTACCAAAGTGGCCCACCTAGGAAAAAATTTGGGGCGTCACTGGTCTTTTTTTTTCTTTTTTATTTATTATGAAGTGTTCCTGACAAGGTCATCTAACTTATTGATAATATTAATTAATATTTTTAACAGTTTAACAATTGGTAATGCATCACTGGTCTAAACTATGTAATATGAAGCAAAATTATAACGTTTTAATGTTGTAACAAAAAATCCATTATGGTAAACTCAAAAAATGTTGAAAGTATCAGGCCCAAAAACATAACATAAAAATAATCATAATAAAAACAACTATAGTTATCTCAATTCGTAATTTTCTCAAGAATTATCTGTCAAAATCTAACTATCATATCGCAGACCTTAAGAAAAAAATAATTATGAATTGGAAATTTATTGGATCTAACAACTGTTTTGTAGGATCAAGGCAAATAAAAAAAAAAAACCACTAAAAATTACGCTAAAAACTTATTTTAGTTCATATAATATTAGGTTTTTTTTTATTATTTAAATAAATAAATTGATTGAATACAGTTCTCAAATAAAAACTATCTATAAATCTTTGGATGACGAGGACTGCGAAATAAGTTCAGCAACTTTTTTGTTTTCTAATATTGAATAATGATTTCCTTCAACAAAGTGTACCATGACTGCCGAATTAAAATACTATAATTGACATAAAAAAAACAACAAAAAAACCGATTATATTGATTTTATAATACTTATTTAATATTGAAATTACCTCCGAGAGTCCATAATCTTCGGATATTGGTAAAACTTGTTCGGTGGGGCGTATTAACACAGTACTAGTTTTTAAGCTACCGTTAGGTTTTCCATCATAATTAATGACTGCCTTCAACTTAATATAAGCAGAGCTTAATAATTGTTTTTGATAGTCTTTACTGTATATAGTATCATCAGGGACTTGTTCAATGAAATAATTTAAACGTTCTTCCCATGAATTTTTTTGGTACAGTTCAGTCGTAATCTAAAACAAACAAACACAAAATGTTTCTATACTATTTACGTAAAAGAAATTATTTAACTTACTTTAGTTTTATTGTGAGGCCAAACTAAATCAAGGAACCTCAGTATTAGTTGTACTTGAATTTCTTGGTCTTGTGTTTTATCACCACGAATTGCTAATTCAGTGGTCATTTTCAAAAATTCTGGAGCACTATCAATCAACCACAGTTTACCTGTACGGTTATTTTTTTCCAGAATTTTTAAAACCTCGATGGCAATAAGTCCACCAAATGAATAGCCGACAATTGAAAATTCTTGATCAGCCGACAATCGTTCTTGGATTAACTGAAATCAAATACATTTGAGTCAAAGTTAAAATTATAGTTAAAACTTTTATTTACTGTATAATGAGCAGCAGCCATTTCTTCAATAGTAGATGCAGTGCCCAAAATGTCATATTGTAAACATAAGACTTGCATATTTAAATTGTTGGATAAAGGTTCCATCATTGATGAAATACCTTCAAGCCCGGGTATAACGAATAATGTATTTAGTTTGGTAGTAGGTTGTTCGACTACAGAACCATCTTCACATAAAGATGGGATACGCATAATAGAATTATAAGCAGACGATTCTTCTCCTATAGCTCGAATAAGGTAACCCAATCCTACATCAGGCATTTGAGCAATTGACTTTGGATCAACTTCGGCTTTCTTTTCTTTATCATCCGAAGATCCGATTTCTTGCAATTTTGCAAATGTCATACTTCTGATGTCTTGAGGCGTTAAAAATACTTCAAATTGTCTTTCCAATGTCTGCTTGATTTCAACAGCCATCATTGAATCCATACCCAATTCTGCCAAGGTTGAATGTAAACTAATGGTTTTTAAATCCCTAAGACCAAGGATGTTAATTACAGTATCAACAATAGTGCCTGCATTACTACTAGATGCACGTTTCTCAGCAACTACCATGCTCGAGACAATAGGGTTATTTTTCTGAGTTAACAAACCATCCAATATTTCTAAGCAATTGCCGATTTTTTGTTGTAAAGTACCACCAATGACTACCTCTTGATTGTCTTCAGCCATATCAGCCACAAGACCCACTTCACCAACAGCTCCCCATTCAACAGCCAAAGCGGGCAATCCTTCCGAATGACGAATCTCACATATTCTCTCCATTACCGAATTGGACATACCATAATTAGTTTGTCCAGCGTTCCCACGACCACAGCTTACGCTCGAAAAAATTACAAAATGTTTCAACTCCGGACACATTGTTCTAGAATATTTATCGAGCAATGCCGTTGCAATAGATTTTGGTCCAGCTGATGCTTTAAAATCTTCTTCTGTTTGATTCTCAAACAAAGCATCTTTCAAAACCTAATTAAGAACAGAAAAAATAAGTTATCACGTAATAAAATAAGTCGACAACAGTAAATTTTAATTTTTAAATAAATATAAAAACAAAGAGAAATTAATATTATAACAATGTTCACTGAATTACAATTTTTATTTTTTTTATTAAAATGTAAGATATAAATATTGCCTAAAGCATTTATTACATCTAAAATGTTTGTAATGATTGTTATAATTCTATATCAACCTGTGGAAATTACAAATTATTTATATTTATAATAACATGTACGTATTTTAAAGATATTTTATAATTTTATTCAACTCATTGGTCTACCATTGGTACAAACATAATATTATTATACAAATTAATAGAATATGAAATAGATCTGAGTTATGAACAACGCAACAATTTGAAAAAAAAAACAAATAGAATAACTAAATTAATATATTTATCTTTAAATTTAAAAAAAAAATGTTTGAAGAAGCTACATTGTTCTATAAACGATATATTTTACACTCGCACTCCATACCTGAACTCTCATTATAGTTTAAAAAGTTACTGGTTTCATGACTTATTAGTTATTAGATATATTACATATAAAATAATTAAATAATACTAACAAAATATTAAGGTATTAAAATCTCGTGTAACTTTTATGTGGTTTCTCTCTCAAACGATTCACTCCCCAATATATATATAAATCATAATTCATGTAGACGTAGGTACCTACTTATTATGCTAATTTGTGTAAATATTATGTATTAAGTATTAACTAAAATATTTATATTTACTAAGATATCTATAATTATTATACTCACTACAGCGAGATTAAAAATAGTAGAAACTGGTCCCAACTTGTTGGCTTCGTTAAGCAATTGTTTAACTCCTTCTTCTGTAGTAATATCAGCAGTTGAAATTACCACCTTAGCTCCATAAGATTCCCATACGCGTTTTCTCAATGCTTGGTATCCATTACGTATACCTGTTCTTGTAGTAAGAATGATATTTCTCGAATTTCTCAAAACCATCCAGTCAGCCAGTTCAAGACCAAAACCTCCCAGACCACCTTTACAGTATTTCATTTTAGTATAAACTCTTACATATATATTTTATATAATATTAATTACCGCAAATAATACAAGATGAATTCTCGTCAAACGTCACTCTTGGGTATGCCTTTACATTTATAGACTGTGGTTTAATAAAACGATCTTCTTCTTCATCTCTGATTTTTATCAATACTTTACCAATATGTTTACCTGCAGCCATATACCTAAAAGCTGGTTCTATCTGATCGCTTTCAAAAACTGTGCGCACTAATGGCTTTATCGCTCCAGAATCAATATTTTCTTGTACTTGACGTTGGAATACTTCCTTCCATTCATTTGGACTATCAAACAATGTGTCCAACATAACACCGTGGAAACTAATTTCTTTTAAAAATAATTCCATACCTAAAATAAAAGTTAGTAAGTGCAATCAAAATATTAAATGTATAAAATATAGGTTATACTCAACCTATCATGCTGTTGTTTGCTAAATCGAATTTTCCTATTTCTAAAAATCGACCTCCAGTTGCTAAACATCTGACTGAAGCTAAAAGTTTTTCTTCAGCTAATGAATTCAATACCATATCAACACCTTTTCCATCAGTTTCCATCATTATCATTTGCTCAAATGATGAATCTCTTGAATTTCCAATATGGCTTTCAGGGATCTAAAGATAATACACATTATAAATATTATCTAACTTTTTGTTCTTTTCTTCCAATTTTTTTTACTTGTGGGAAATGGGTTTTGATAAACTCCCTTTTTTCTGCCGTTCCAACTGTTGTGAAAATTTCACATTCATAATAAAGTGCTATAGTTATAGCAGCTTGACCAACTCCGCCAGTTCCGGCGTGGATAAGTATTGAATCACCACGTTTCATTCGACCACTGACAATCAAAGCGTATATTACCTAAATAAAAATAAAACGTTAATAAATCACTTAAACACAAAATACTTTATCGTACTGTTCCATAAACTACTGGTACAGTTGCCGCTTCTTCTAATGACCAACTATCCGGTACTTTCCATGACAAATATTTATCATAAACAAGTATATTTGTTAAAGCTCGTGACGTAATCATTCCCATGATTCTCTCTCCACTCTCGAGCCGACCGGAATATTCAAAACCGATTACACTTTCTTGATTAATGCGACCCCTTGCTATAACTTCAGGAGCTAGTTTAGCTGTGGCTAACATAATATCTCTGAAGTTCAAAGCAGTATAATAAACATGAACTAGATCCGATTCAGCTGGTTGTTTTTTAAATGGAACAATGGATCCCTGAAACCATTTTAAAGAGGACAAATCGCCGCGGATTGAGCTATTAGCACAACTATGTTGAACTTCGATTAAAGACGGAGGTTCTAATAATAAATGTCTGTAAGATCCCCAAACTTTATTCTTGTACACGTTTAATATTAAATCTTTGTTTAATTGTTTCCTATATAAAGGTTCGTCCAAAGAAAAGCTTGGTGCACATTTGTCCATTATAAATACACATCTAAAATAAAAAGTGAAATAAACATTAATACAATATAATATATTACATAATCAATATAAGTATGGTTTAATATTAAATCAATATGACATCAGGAAATGGATATTTTACACGTGGTAGCACGTACTAAGTAGGTAGGTACTCAAGAGATGAATGGCGCTATACAATACAATATATTATCGCTTATGGATTTATGTTAAATTATAATATATTGTTTTGTTCATATTTATTGCTTAATACTTTAGTGAACTATATGTCAATATATGCAGTGCTCAAATTGGGGGGGGGGTTCGCGTAGAGGGACGGAGCTCCCCTACTATTTTTATTATTTTTTTGCATACCCCTACTATTTTTTGTATGGTCTGTGTTGAATAATTGCGCAATTGGAACGCAGTATTTAAATCGTTAGATTGAGCTCCTCTACTTAATTTTTCCCAATTTGAGCACTGAATATATGTATGCTTTTTATATAATATCAAGATAATGTAAGACCACTAAGACCTGTAGATACCAAATTAAAATAGGTAGGTATATAAATAACAATCAAAAATGATTATCTTAAATTAATATTTAAAAAGGTAGACAGGTGGGTACCGCTCTGCTGTACACTGTACAGTAGTTTTCGAGAATGTCATTGTAATGGATGTGTTATATTCGAATTCAATGATAAATTTAGAGCGATTTAGAGCGGAGAATTTGTGTCATCCTAGCATACTTGAATAAACAATCAAATCATATATTTAAAAAAAAAATTGTAAAAATCAAATATATCACATGGCTAAAAATCGCATAACTTTCTAGAGAAACTTATTTTTTTGATAGAGGTAGAAAAACTTGTTTTCTATCAATCTTCTATCAAAATTAATATTGTTAGGTATGAAAAAAAAACTTTTATAAATTTCTATCTAAAAAATAATTTACAAAATTTAAAAAATTTCATTGTGTTTAGAAATTAAAATAGTGGAATATTTAAATTTTCTACGATTGAATGTTTTGAAAATTATTTGATGAGTATATAAGACATAAGTGTTAATATAAATGTTTAGTAGAAATGTAATTATAAGATTTAAATGATAAGACAGAGCACTATCAGACTGTCAGACCTCTATCATTAATACTTTTTGTCCAAAATTATTGAAATCGATATTTTTTCCTCAAACGGAATATGTTCACAATAATATCTTGTTAGAATCCTGATAAAATATTATTATAGTACCGGATAATAAGAAAACTATTGACTTTGTAATTTATTATGTAATATTGTTTTTTTTAAATTTGTTATGAATGAATATACCATCTGTAAAAAACTGACTTACTAGAGAATACAAAATGCGAAGTTGGCACATAAAAGAAAGTACTCGCAAGGGCTCAACGACATTTTTTGAGGTGGATTGTTTTAAATTCTGAATGATGAATGTATTGATTATACAATGATGTATTGAAGAGTGGTTTTTTTAGTTAATTTTTAATTTTTTTTTTAAATTTTTGCCGTTTGGAGCAGTAAAACTGCTTCAATTTTATTCAACAGTATCTTATTCGATGGAAAAGTGAATCTAGTTGGTATATTCGGGAATTTATCAATTAAAATTCCCAATAGTTTTCAAAAGTGCAAGGAAAAACAAAAGAAAAATTAATTAAAAAAGGGAATTTTTTGACAAAATCGATTTTGGTTTTTGTCATAACTCTAAAACTAATAACCGTAGATACATGAAATTTCTAATCAACATTTATATTAGCATTTTATATAAACCATAAAATCTTCAAAATATTTTGACTTGTTTGGAGTTGTATACGGTTTATCAATTTTCAGTTTTTTTTAGTTTTTTTTTCTATTTTTGTCAATAAAATTGTATTTGTTGGTAAAAAAGATTGAAAATGTAATACAAGGCTCTTAATATATTGTTACAATGACATTTTAAAAACATTAAAAATCCTTAGTTACAGTTTTTTTTTTAAGCATTAAAAGTTCAAATCTTGCAAAGATTTCCGAAAAATCACCAAAATTAGTAGATAAATTATTTTGAGTTGAGAATTCATAGTAATTTTTATTTTTAAATCTAAGATTTGAAAATGTATTACAAGATTCCTCATAAGATTGTCTAATTTTATAAGAAAAAAAAATTCAAATTAAATTTTTATGATCATTTAAAGTTCATATTTTTACAAGATTGGATATTCACTGGATTTCTTATGTACTGATTTTCTTATTTTGTTGTAATTTAAAAACAAATTACCGTAAACACTTGAGGTTTATATCATATGTTTATTTTATCAATTCCTACACTTGATAAAATTTTCAAAATATTTTGACTAGTTTTGAGCTGTTTACTGACATTTTCCAATTTCAATTTTTTTAGTTTTTTTTTCTATAAATATCAATAAAATGTTATTTGTTGGGTCCAAAAGCGTCAACATTTAATACAAGACTCCTAATATATTGCTTAAATATCAGTTGAAAAATATTAAAAACACAAAGGCACAATTTTTTTTTACAAGCATATAAAGTTCGATTTTTGACAACATTTATCAAATTTAAAATTTAAAAATGATTTTCTAGTTAAAATTGTTTAAAATGTTCAACTTTTATAGCTAAGGATTGAAAACTTAACACAAAGTTCCACATAAGTAGGTTATTCCGTAACCAAAAATATCAAAAATATAAATCACTGTTTTTTTTTATAGTTATAATTTAATAACCAAGAATAACGATTTTAATTACTTTGTTGTAATTTTTTAATATTAATTCAACTTACCGGCTACCGTATTAATATTATTAGTATTAATAATAATTAATAAGTAATAACTAATAACAATATAAATATAATATAATATATCTACACTGACAAACCGTCACAGCTCAGAATCATTTTTCGTATACAAATATACAATGATATTATATCATTGAATTCAAATTTAATACCATCCATTATACAGTTACCCACTTGAAACCTCCTATACAGCAAAGCGACATCCACTTGCCCACCTTTTTTTCTATGAATGTCAATAACATTTTATTTGTTGAGTAAAAAAGCTTGAAAATTTAACACAAGGCGCCTAATACATTATTACAATGGCATTTGAAAAATATTAAAAATCCATAGTCACAGTTTTTTTTTTATAAGCATTTAAAGTGGTCTACAAGAAAGTCAAATTAATTTGTTATGAGCGTTTGAAGTTCATATTTTTACAACATTGGATATTTACTCGATTTATCATGAAGCGACATTCTTATTTTGTTGAAATTCAAAAACGAATAACTGTAGATGCATGCAAATTTCACTGAATGCTTATATTTTAATTTTCTATACACCATACAATTTTGAAAACATTTTGACTCATTTTGAGCTGTTTACTGACATACTCAGTTTTCAATTTTTTCAGTTTTTTTTTCTATAAATGTCAATAAAATTGTATTTGTTGGGTCAAAAAGCTTGAAAATGCAATACAAGGCCAGTAGTTGAAAAATATTAAAAATACATAGGCAAAATAAACATTATTGTAAATTAAAAAAATAAATAATTTAAGACATGTACATACTATACATTAATGGTATAGAATTTATGTTGGTGGAAACGTGGTAAATACCTACTTATCTTATTAGGTAATATCGAGTATTGGGGGAAAACGGTAACTGGTATGGTACACTTTTGGTAGACGTGTTCCTATCATTTTAATTTAATATGCGAGAAGCAAACATTCTAAATAATAAAAATAAGAATTATTTTTATTATTTAATCTAAAGGTTATTGGATTTAATATTATATATATATAAATATTACATACCTAACTCTGTCACCACCTGGTTCTTTTCTGATACAATTTAATAGTCCAACTATACCATTTGTAGGATCTTTTTCGCCGACAAGAACAATTTTTTGGCTGACAGATGCATCATCGGCTTTTAATAGTTTTTGTAATACAGGTAACCACGAAAACTCAGTGCTCGATATTTTAACAACGATTGGGACAATGTTTTGCTCCAAAGGCTATTACAGTTTTTACAATATCAAATTATATTTTTTATATTAATAACAAGTAATTATGTTAATAATTATTTTTTCATACCTTTCTAACAAGCATTAATCGTTCCTGTTCTAAGGAAGCATCTAGACACACTTCTACAGAATCTGGTGAGTATTCGACATTTAATTTCTCACGTGTCAGTAAAAATCCACCTGGTTTAAGAGTCGCAAAAACTTGTTCCAATAAGTTAGAATCTTGTAGAACTCCTGATCCCACAGCCAATAATACCGATTGATCTGGAGATAATTTTTTATCTTCCACTGTTATATTGGATCCTATTTCCTTCAATTGAGGGTGAGTCCCATCAGATAGAATAGATACTTCGGGCTAGAAAGACATATATATATATATATATATATTTATACATACATTAAGTATAGATACTAGAATATATTTATAAAGTTTTAAATATAATAGGTAGTGTATGGAAAATAAATATAATTTAATACCTGTATGAGTGGTAGATCAGCTAAGACATCGAGTATGATGGGGCTAAGAATTTGTACATCCGGGTTAAAAGTTTTATTTAAAATTTCTACAGTTTTTACTTTAATGCTTATGAGGTTTTCAATTACTAAATGCAAAGAAATGCGCACTATTTGTTCCAGTGTATAGCCCTAAAAATATAATACAGTTTCAAATATTAACTGCGATTTATTTATAGTTTATTTCGATTTACCGTTTCAATAATGTTTGGAACAAACGTATATTTCTCTATAACTGGATCAGCTAAAGGCTTCCTTTTAGCAATTACATTTGCGTGAAGTCCTCGAATTTCTACACCGCCAGCTTGAATAAGATCTATTTCTGGGTACACGTAAACAGGGAACTCTGAAAATTCAATAACGAACTTATTATTAGGGGATTTAATATATGTTTGTT
Organism: Macrosiphum euphorbiae; assembly: GCA_949089665.1. Classification (NCBI taxonomy): domain Eukaryota; kingdom Metazoa; phylum Arthropoda; class Insecta; order Hemiptera; family Aphididae; genus Macrosiphum; species Macrosiphum euphorbiae. The sequence goes on along the minus strand of CARXXK010000001.1, from coordinate 50,496,256 downwards.
ATTTTATTTTATTTAGAACAATATACAATCTAATATCCATCCATAAAATGTTGTATAGGTAATAAGTAATTAATAAGTATATAATAATATGATGTATACACATTAATTATTTTAGACCTGAATTCACGAAAGCGGAGAAAACCAATAATTGTTGACGGAACGTGATATACTCCGGTGTATAAAATATATGATTAAAAGTTGGTCACTTATATATTATTAGTAATAGGTAAATTAATTACCCGGTTTTTCTTCCGGGAGAGTTTGTAAGATTGTAGCGTGTTTTTTCACATTTATAAAAAGTTTCTGTAATGAAGTAGGCACAAAAAGGGCTCTTGTGTCTTCTTTTAATATTTGTATTTGTAACATATTATCCATGAATGCAACCCAATTATTAAACCAACCAACTCTTCCAACAGTCGCTATAAATGAACAAAAAAAAAAAAAACCAAATCAATAAGAAATATAAAAATCAACTCGATATTGTTATTTTAGCTCACCATCAAGATTTACTCTATTTAAGCTTCTAAACATTCCTTTATAATTATAACCTCGGAGTCTTAATTCTTTGTAAATATCCTTTATATTTAAATCTGTATCATTTGGTTCGTCTGGATGCGGAGGCATGTCAATCATCTCGTTGTTGACATCGGTAGGAATGTACAAACGACCAGTAACAACAGGCGCCCCACTTTCAACTACCTCAAACGTACCACTGCCTTTTTGAACCATTACAATAAACTCTACATTTCCATCTTTTGGAATATTTGTTGCCCTTTGGAAACGAACATTTTCAAATACAACTGGTACTTCAGAGTATAGTTCTCCTCTCATCAAAGCAAGTGTTTCCCATGCCATTACCTATAAAATTAATACAAATATAAGCATGAATCAAAAAAGTATTAATTTTAGACTGGTGAAGGAAAATGTTAAAAAAAATGTATGTTAGTTTATTATTTATTTTAAGAGTACATTTATAGAGGACGCTACACTCGCATGTGTTATCTCCGTCTAATAAATGTAAAACATTGCAAAAATTATTTTCGAGAGTGAGAACCACTAGGGCTATAGTCTAAGCCAAACAACCAAATTTTCACACTATAAAGAGGAAAACATTTACTGTTCAACGTCGTTTTTATTTTTTCGATATCAGTTTTAAAAAAAAAGTTATTCAAGTTTGAAAAACTTAAAATTTTCAAACTAAAAAATGTTGCACAAAAAATGTTCTCCTCTTTATAGTGTAAAAATTTGGTAGCTTAGCTTAGACTACAGCCCGAGTGGTTCTCACCAGCGCAAAACAGTTTTTGCAATTTTTTACATATTTGGAAGACAGAGACAACACATGCTGGTGTAGCGTCCTCTTAATAATTAACCTTCTATGTAACGTGCCGCCGACACTCGACACAGTGACAGCAGTGGAGTATTTATGGGAGTCATATCCCCCTCCCCAAAGGAGACCAAAATTTGTACATAATACAACATGAATATTATAATATGTGTATACTATATACAGAATGTTTATTAAAAATTGTACCTATATCCCCCTCCTCCCTTGAAAAATCCTAGATTCACTACTAGGTGACAGTATAATGACCACGGCGTAATTAAGCGCAATACGTAATTTTTAAAAGATAGCATAATAATATATTTGCTTTCCTTAGGTGTTAATTATATTATTTATGGTTTATGTGTACTATGAGCGTATATGATTATTGACTAATGTATACAAATATGAATATGAAAATGAATTTATTTTTTACCAACCAGAAAAACAATATATTATTAAAAATATTTCGTGTGTAGTCTATTTGGTTCAATTTTAAAAAAGTTTATGATTTATGAGGCATGACCTATCATAACATAACAAAGAACTAAAGATCCCCTAGAACTCCCTATGTTATATCCTACAATAAACTTGTTTAATGATTTTAGAGTATTTAATTTAATTTTTTAAAAGCCCTTTATTACAAGAAACTAAACTATTACCAATTGTACCTAATTCTAATTAAATTTAAACTTTTTAAAATAGCAGGTGAGCACAATCATAAAAAAAAAGAAATGATAAAAAGTGATTAAAACTTATAAATAATAAATAATGTAATTAAAAAAATGTACCAAATATCCGGTTGCTGGGAATAAATTTCTACCATCAATCACGTGACCAGATAAATACTCATGTTCTTCATCTTTTAACGAAATCGAAATATTTCGTTCACCAGATTTAATTTTATCTTGAACACGATACATTGTCACGTACCAATCTTCTGAATGCTCCCATCGTACTAAAGGTGCAATCATTGGAGTACCTCGGCTAACCGGAAACTCGATATCCGGGTAAAGATTACTGATTTTTGGATTGAGACCAGCTTCAAATATTCTTTATAAAATGGAAATAGTTTAAGCATATTATAAAAAAAACATTAAAATAGTTCTTACTTTCCAAAAGCTGACAGTAGGTAATCAATTCCATCTTTATGATTCCTAGAAGCTAAATCTACATTGGTAATATTTATTTTGTGTGATCGGTTCAATACATCCTGGAGAACACCATGCGGAGCTAATTCAATTAATACAGACCCCTTTGGTACATGTTCAAATGTTTCATCAAATAATACACTATTTAGTAAATTATTTGCACAATATTCGGCAGAACAATATTTAGCTTTATCTTCGCCCCATTGTTCTTCTGGTACTGATGTACTTAACCATTTTTCTGACCGTAATTTAGGATTTGTTATAATATTTTTCAGATATTCTAATAATGATGGGATTGCTTTTTTAATTGATGTTGAATGATATGGAGTATTTAGTACATTTATCATTTGCGTTGAAATGTTTTTTGATTTTAATTTAAGAACAAACTGTTCAACAGATTCTTTTAGACCAGATATTGCACAATTATCTGGCGAGTTATGCCAAGCCACTACAACATTTGTTGGAAGTAAGTCTTTAATTTGATTATATCCAATATCAACAAACGCCATTGCACCTAAAGGAATCTTTGAATTTAATGTAGCTAAGCCATAGTAATAAGCAACTTTTATAGTCTGTTCAGATGTTAAACAGCCATCAGCATAAGCACACACTAATTCCCCGATTGAATGTCCAATAATAATGTCTGGAGTAATTCCAATAGCAACCAACACATCAAACAATGCAATCTAAATAAAATTTAATAACAATTATATAGGTATTATATATCTCTAAATTAAATAAATAAATTTTAAGAGCATTAAAAATTAAATATTTACTTGCATGGCTGCAATTCCCACAAACGAGTTAACTGTATTGTTTAATATATTAGCATCAGTACTAGTAATTATTTTTACTAAGTCAATTCCAAATTCTTTTAAAATACTATGACTCTTTAAAATTGATTCATTGAAAATTGGTAATTTCATCAATGATGTACCCATGCCAGTCCACTGAGAACCCATTCCAGAAAATACGAAACATACAGGACGTGATTCACCGGAATAATACTAAATTCATATACTTATGATTAATAATTTTTAAAACATTTAAACAAAAATAAATATAATATGACCTATTTAGTTATTTACTTGTAAATCCATTGAGTGGTTTGCTTTGCAATCTTTTTTTATGATAGTATATCCTCTGTAAATATGCCCAGGAATTTGCTCTGCTTGAACATCTTGTAATAAACGCACATATTCTTTATCCAATGATCTTGACAAGAACTGAAATGTAAAACAAAATCATACATCGAAAGATATCAACTAAATATTTACTTATGACTTACATCTTTTAATATACTGGTTACAGCTTCTTCAGTTCTACCAGATGCTACAACTAATCTAGGTAAATCGTCTTCGGGAAGCCCGTTGTTAATTTTACTTTTATTGTTCCAATTAAGTAATACGTGACAATTAGCACCACCAAAACCGAATGAATTAATACCAACTAAACCACCATTCCAAGGTGTCTTATCAGCCACCACATTTATACGACCGTTATAAAATGCTGTAATGTCCTCTCGTGGAGTGTTAAAATTTATATTTGGAGGTATAAAACCAGATTCCATAGCTATGATAACTTTGGCTACAGAACATAAACCGGAGGCAGGTTCTGAGTGGCCAATGTTAGATTTCACAGAACCAATTAATAATGGTCCTGTACGTCCAGGACAAAACACATTTTCTAGAGCTTTCACTTCTTCTGGATCACCAACCTATGTATAATTAATATTAATATTAATTTATAAATTAAATATAAAATGAGTACGTACTTTAGTCCCTGTTCCATGTGCTTCTATCCAAGCTAAATCGCTTGGCTTTATTTCACACTCTTCGTAAAACTCTTCTAATAATCTTTGTTGTAATGGTCCCGAAGGATAAGTTATTCCTTGCTCTTTATACCCATCACAGTTTGTTTTAGCATGCACAACTTTGGCATAAACTCGTTTAGCATTTTTCGCTTTTTGTAAGTACAGAACACAAACTGCTTCTGATCTAACATACCCATTAGCTGCTTCGTCAAAAGATTTACACCGACCATCCGCACAAAGTACACCCAAACGCGCAAATTGCAGAGATACGTATGGATGGAGACACAAGTTACATCCTCCAACAAGTGCAGAATCACAGTGTCCATCTCGAATCGCCTTATAAGCGTGTTCCAATGCATATAAACTTGAAGAACAAGCAGAATCTACTGAATAGCTAGGACCTATATAGATTTAGAAAATTATAGTTTCGTTTTAATTATATGAAACACATTTTGTAATCATGTCATATTTACTTAATTATACATTAAGAGGAACCTCATGTTTGGTAAGGATTTTATCTATGATATATCGTAAAATGCCATTGACATTTATATTTTAAAGAGAATTAAGAGCATTTTAAAATTGTAATATTTTACATATAACTATCTATATAACTTATTTAATATAGCTCACTTTAAAATTAAAAAATCAATACAGATCTACGAGGTTCATTAGATATTATGCTCATCTATAACATTGATTAAATATACTTAATATATTTAATCAATGTCTATAAAGTTTATAATAGATTAATTCACTAATTCACTTTGGTATTAAAGCTAACAACTTTAAATTGGTTCTGCTGAACGTATAACATTGATATTATAGTATACGTTTGCAAGACGGAGGAAACACTTTCGACTTTGCAAATCCAGCTCCCTCTTAAGTATGTTTGAAAAAAGAAATATTACTCACCATTTACACCTAACCAATAAGATATCCTATTAGCTAGCATGGCTCGAGCACAACCAGTAAGTCCAAATCCATTAACTTGAAGTTTTTCATAAAACCAAGTTTTTTCTGACTCACTGAAGCATGCTCCAACAAATACTCCTGTTTTTGATCCTTTTAATGACTTCGGGGAATTGCCTTAAATAACAAAAAAAAAATGAAATATTATTTAATTTTAAAATTTAAACTATTATGAAAATTGATTGTTTTTGTGTTTTTAATAACTCTGAATCTTAGAGTTTGGTTCGTTATTATTAAATTCGGATTTAATTTAATTTAATTTGTAAATCGCTTGACTTTTACCTTTTAAAATGTAATCTTACAAATATTTCATGTTTAAATATGCTATTATTGTAATGTAAAATATTTATAATTTCGTGTCTTTATAGGTATTAATGTATTATTGGTGTGAAATATGAATTATAAATAAGTGAAGGTAATTACTAATTACTAATTAAGTATGATAGGGAGTATGAGTATAAAAAATGAACAAAAGTTATATTAGAATATTAAAAATGTTTGTTAGTTTTTAGTTACTATACTTGTTGTTGCATGTTATTATCTGGTGGCATTTTCGGGAACATCTAAAATATTTTTAAATAAAAACATGACACCTGTTTGACATTGCTGCTTTCCTGCTTGACAGTGACATTTGATAAAACCTTGACCATAAATCTTGATGTATAGATACAAGTCTGTCTTTGAGTGATCAATAAAGATAAAATTCTCGTATAACGGACGTAACTTTTTGTTTTGGATTTAGAATATTAGTCCATTGGTGATTGTATTTAAAATGTTTTTTTTAATTTTCCAGAAAATGCCACCTAACTATAACATGTACCTAACAACAAGTATAGTAACTCAAAACTAACAAACATTTCTAACTATACTATAACTTTTTAGTAATTTTTTATACTCGTACTATCATACCTATAATTACTAATTAGTATTTAACCTACACTTTTTTATAATTTATGTTTCAAACAATAGTTTTAAACTTTTATCTACCTAAGGACATACAATTATAAATATATCACATACGTATCTTACATATTAATATATTATTGATAATTTAAATATATAATTATTATAAAAAATTAAAAAGAGAATTTAGTTTGAACTTTACAATAATATAAAAACGTTCCATTTGTATTATGTGCCTGCATTGAAATAGGCATTTAGGTAAACTTACCTTAGCAGATAGTAAAATCACATAAAAATTAAATTCTTTGAGAATTTGCCTAGGCATTTAGTAAATTTCCTGACTTTACTTTATGCCTACGACATATGTACAGCTTATAGGTACTTTCAGGTTTGTCACCTCATAATTTAAAATACCATAACCCAGTAAATATTATATAAACACTCATTATAGCGTATATAAGACGTCGAGATTTTAGGTTGGTAGGTAGGATATATTATATATCTACGTGGTTGTATCGTGAATCTATAAGATATATTTGTAAAAATTTATTAGGTTGGGTTAGGTTAGATTAGCAACAAAATTATTTCGAATTTTTCAGTAAATTATTTATATACGTATAATTTATATTCGTATTATGTTTATGCCTAAACGGCTACTTGGCTGGACCTGTTGTCTGTTAAATAAATTATCATTATTTATAAAAAATATTAAAATAATTAGATTTTACTATTGTATAATTATTCGTTAGATACCTAAAAATACATATTTAAAAAGAAACTTAGTTTTATTTTATAATTTATAGATATGTCCTTGTTTAAGCATCTAAAATAAACGGAATACAAAATCATACCAAAAGTTAAAACTTGGTTTGTAGTTAGAGCCAATCAGGATCAATAAAAAAGAGGGGAAATGTAACAAAATCAAAATATAATTGTACATTAAGTATTAACCATTAAATAACTTAAATAATGTCCGTTCATTTTAAAAGATAAATAATAACTACTTTGAGAGTTACAAGTATAATTATTATTTGTTTAAAAAACCAAAATGTTTAAAGTTTCTTTAAAACCTTATGTATGGTCAGGTGCAGTTAATTTTGTAATAGTGCTTTTTGTAGTAGATATTTTTTTTAAACTATGTACCATCAACTTTCAAGGATGATTTTTGATGGAGGTAACTGAAAATTCACTTAAGTATGCAAATATTTATTTTCCTAATAAACTATTTGAAAAATAGTATGTTCTCATTTCCAAATTATATTATTGATAATTAACTAATGTATTAGTGTGTAATAACAGTTAATAGGTAATCAAATTTTAATGTACCTACCATTTAAAAAAAAAATATTTCGATGTTGTGATGTATTACGTTCTGGCTGATAGATATGCATCTATTAGACATATAATACTACACACGTCTTATAGAAAACTACTTTAAAATATTCACATAGGTACGTATATTCGACGTCTATGAATAAGGCCTCAATTGACGATTAGACCCTCCTTAGATATCTTATAAACATATATTTTATTATTTTAATCTATAGATTCTAATATTTCTATGAAAATACATATATACATCAGACGTATTTTAGACATATTATAGATTTGAAATGTTTACTTGGAAGATACAATAATAAATTAAGAAATAATATACGATAATAACAATAATGTACGATAATATTTCGTTGGTGTTAAAAAAAACGTGCTATGTTTATAATACCTAGTTAATTATGAAGTGTACTCTTTAAACACTTAATCATGGTGAAACAATTTTAAATCACCAATATAGTTTGATGGAAAGAACTTAAATTTGTCACGTGCAGTTGGCGGCTTGTTCGCCTTAAATTTTATTTCAAATTAGGTACCAACTGAGTGAAGGAGAGTATCTAAATGCATTGTTTTCCTTCGAATTACCACCAGATTTTCAAGGCACCAAGTATTCATTCGAATTCATTCGAATAACCTAGTTTCAAATTATGGTTGATTTGAAGTATTGATATTCCACTGTATATTTATTTATTTAAGTTTTGAACGAGCCAATCGCCCAGGTCCAATTACATACTTTATGTCTTTATATAATAACAATCGTTCATTAATAATAATTAAAAAGAAAAAACCACGAAATACATTATACCTATACCTACTTATAGCTATGAATTTACAAGTATGGTATTATACAATACATTTTAAAAGTGTTGAAGTTTGGTCGTTTGGTGATAATATGAACAGATCGATTTTCAACTCATTTACCTATAGTTTTTATATTCTGTTGAGGGGGGAGTTGCTTGAATAATTAGTTAATTTTTTGGTTAAATAAGAATGCACGACTTCCTTATTTCGACTTGATTATTAACTGTACGGAATATTTTTATATGATCAGCAAACATTAATTTAGTGCAGTTTTGGAAATGAATGTCATTAATAAAAACAAGAAGTAATATTGGTGCTAAATAATGGGACCCCTGAGGAACTCGCGATGTAGGTAACACGTATTGAAGTAGACCAATTTTCTTTGTAAGCTACGATTTGCTGACGATCTTCAATAAAAGAGATACTCCATGATAAAAAAGATACACAAATACCAACTTGTTTTAATTTTTTAAATAAGATAGAAATATAGAATGAAAGAATTATATTAAATTTGTGAGCTTGTTACCTGAGTCCACAATTGCCTCATATGATTTTTCCAAAATTATACGACACATAGGATCCATAGTATGGGCTTGTTTGTAGTGAACCCCAAAAAATGCTGCGTCGAACTTATTTACTTGATTCAGTTTTCCAGTTCGCTGTGGGATTTCCGGGTGATCTAAAATAATATACAGGTAGGTATATTAGATAAATCGACAATATTATAGTATTTAACCATAGGTAATTTATAATGTAAACAATATTCAATTTTTTACCAATAGTCCATCTTCTGTTATCATCAGATATTAAGTCCACTTTATTGAAAAGATTGTCCGCGAAATCTGGAAGACCGTCCGAGTTTGGAAAAGATCCAGAAAACCCGGATATAACGATTTCATCGCCTGGATCACATTTTACCAAACGGCGGCCTGCCCTCAACGCTATCTCCCTATCTGTTTTAATCTTAAGATCAATAGCTTGTTGTCGCGACATATTGGTTTACCTAAAATTACGGAATTATTGTCATTAGCACCTGACACACCAAAAACATAATGGATATAAGTACTGAGAAAAAACATTTGTTCGATGTTACAACACATGTTTATTCATTAATTTAATAGATCACAGGATGTGCCATTGATTTGCATATAAACATATATATAGTTATTTGTATATAGGGTCGTATATAGTCGTAAAAGGTCTTAAGGTCGTAGATCATCTAATCAACGAACGAATAATTTATCTTTTACTATGGACGGCTTGTATATGGGTACGGACGATATTATGAAACTATAATAATATGCATTGAAATTATTTAAATAGGAAAATGTATTTTCTGACGGAATAATTATGGCTGAGTTTATACAGTACGATGAGTTCTGAGTAAAATAGTTATGAAAATTTAAAAAAATATCTGGCACTTGAGTGTTTATGAACTAGGTATCTATTTTTAATAGGTTCTTAGGTACTACTTCATTAAATAGAAGTTATGAAATAATAGATAGGAAATTAGTATTCCAAAATGTTATATTTATAATATTATTTATTTATTGTTGTGTATATCGTTACCAAAAATATAACTGTATAAATAGTTAAAAAATAAATAAAAGTTTGACTTTAACCATTAGGAACATATATTATTTATATTGTATGCCTACGTAATGTAGGCCTACCTATATATATATCTACATTTCAAAAACTTAATAGGCATGTCGTAGATATAAAATAATTAGGAGTAACAATAAAATTAGGTAAGTACCTATCAAATTCAAATCCTTTTAATATTAACTATCTACCTACATTAAAAAAAAATATTGTATGATAGGTATATTAATGCATTTTATTAAGTATTTTTTATTATTTTTCTATAATATTATTATGTGTACGGTGTGGGTATCTAATTATAAAATCGATTATAAAAACACGTAATCAATGAACTTAATTGAACCTAATTCTAAATAGTTTTACTCGAATAGCCTGGTGTAAGGTGGTATCCATCCACAGAATAAATTGAATTACAATAAATTACAATATACTTTGTTGTGTTATCTGTTATCTATTTGGACTCTAGGGCGGGGGTGTTTGGCAATAGGCGGCCCGGGGTCGTCAAAAATATTTTACTTGAATGCTGATTTTTTTTTTAATTATTCGTTTCTGTGTAGACCCAAAATAACTTAATAAGCAAAAAAAGAAAGAGATTTTCTAGGCCCCTAAAATGTTTTGTCAAATTATCCAGAGCCCCTTGGAAACTAATTGCCGGACCCTGCTCTAGCTACCGTATGACATAAGTGCGAAATATGTATTTCATACAAATCATTCGTGACGAATGCATACCAGTCCCACGAATTGCGTTCAGTTATTAGGTATCTTAAAATAAAAGTGACACGCATTGAGTCCCAAGTTGAATTATTAAAAATATTTTTTTAGTGATTTCCATCTGATCATTAACTGTTTAAATACATTTTTATTTAGTTGATACTTGACATACCTATATTGGGTGATTAAATAGTAATGAATCGGTATATTAGCATTATGAGATCCATATCAATCTCATACCTGCATTCTACTACTTAAATAGTGTCTGTCGACTGACTAAGTATTTATTTATTCTATAGGTACCTATCTATATAGGAAATTATAGTAGGTACCTACCAAACATGTTGATATGTCTATTCTAATTAATATTTTTAAATTAATATAGAAATCGAAAGTTGATTTTAAAATAACATTGTAGTCTAATAAATTTACCATAATCCACACTTTCCATTGTCTAATATGTTATTTAATAATTTGGAGAGAATATATGAACCATATTAGGTACGAATGTACAATTATACCTACTTTTAATGCTATTTATTTGAATTTACCGAAATAAATTACCATAATTATTCTAATTTACAATCCCTCATTCATTAATATCTAAGTATTGTATATTATTTATAAATAAACTTAAGTAATAATATAGGCAAGGTAGTACTATTGTCTATTTTTACTGATTAAGTTTTGTTAGGGATTCTTTTGACATTGTCTTATTTACTAAAATTAACATTTTATTCATGTTTTATTAAATAAAGTAGGTAGGTAGGTCTCAAAAAAATTATATTGATTACCTATCCAGAAACTCAAATTTTTAGGTAAGACAACATTCAGTTAGATTATCATAGTCGTCACAACCCACAAGACATTATTCCATACAATTAACAACAAATGTAATTCTTAAATATTTTTAATAAAAACAGAGTTAAGTATAAATGACTTTTTTACTTTTTGGTGATCCGTATTTAATTCAGAAAAGTCTGCACCTACGTTTGTACTTTTTTAGTGATTATTACGAGGATGTCAACATCGCATCTACATGTGTTGTCTGCCTAACAAATATCCAACATAGTAAATTTGAGTTCAACAGAACTACTTGTGTGAATTGATCTAATATCATACTTAAAGGTTTTTTTATGATAATTCAAACTTTAAATGATTTATGAGTATTTAAAATATTCTAATTAAAAATATGCTCATAACTCATTTAAAACTAAAATATTGTAAAATAGTAAGACTCATATAATATTATAGCTTATAACTCAAAATTGGTTCTACTGAAGACAAGTTTTCTATGTTGTAAGTTTATAAGATGGGTATGACATATGCCAGTATGAGTCCTATTAATACAAAGTACACATAAGTACATTTAATTTACAGAATATAATCAAGTCAATAATTATTATCAATAAGTACCTCAACAAGTGTCAAATAAAAGTATATATTTTAATACAATCTTATAGTATTATAATGTAGTAAAATTATCCTACGGTTTTTATTATAAAATTTGTATTTTACATATTTGTTCAGTACATAAAATGTATCATATTTTAACTCTGTATAGATATGTAAATAACAAATATTAATTATTCCATTTTTATACAAATTAAAGTGAAACAATAAAATAGTTTTAAATTTAATTTAGAATATTTTTAATTAACTTAATGATTTATCAATCTTTATGAATGTTAAGATTTTAGAGTTTATCAATTATTCGTAAATAATTACTTCAGGAAAAAATAAGAAAATAACTTAAGAATTAAAAACTGATGAGAATAAAATAATAAATCAAATTACTTTTAAATTTGTACACAAGTTTGCCCATTAAAACACATACTACAGTGTTCTTATAAATAAGTAAATATTAATAGTAGGTATGAAGAAATAAAAATAACAAGTAACTATTATAAGTAACTTACCGTTTAATGATAAAATGATAAATAAATAAAATGTCCTTAATCGAAACTGATCCAACGGTTACTGAAGTTGTACCGAGAAGGTTCTCGGCAACACAATGACAAACGTACTCGGTTCAGGGTGAAAAAGAGTCAATCAAAAAACATACTATTGAATTATTCATGAATTTAATAAATATAACAGCAAGGTCAATGAACAAACCATGTGATTGACTTATAAATTCAGTATTAAATTCGGAATACAAAAAAGAAAATCAATACAATTAAAGAAAATTTTGGTGTGAATAAATCCAAAGAGGTCATTGTTCTTTATTTTAAATTCACATTGAACACTATTCATCAGATAAGTTTGTTGATTTTGAAGAAACACAAGAATTGTTTTCCCGTTGATGTTGAGAATTTTTAGCCTCCGCTGTTAAACGTTCCATCAATTCATGGTCATAAGTAGAGTGTAGCATTAATGCTAAGACTCCCGCTCTTGAAGACATTCTATAACGTATCTGTCGTTCCTTCTCAACCAACTCGTCTAATTTCAACCACTGAAACATTAAAAAACATTTTATTTAAAAATAGGAAAAATACTAAAAAGGGGAAGAGGTAACCACTAGCAGTATGGTAGGCGTCGAGTATAACTTGTCTATGAGTAAGTCACTGAAATAAAAGTTAAATTTTAGTTCAAAGATAAATCATTTCATAAGATGATCAGCTTGTATTACTAAGTATATTTTATGATATATTTAAATAAATTGTTGTTAATGTAATTTATTTACCATTAATAAAAAATAATAAAGTAGGATTGCCGAAAACATTGCATTTGAAAATACTGTGTGTATAAAATATAATAAATAATAATATACATTGGAGTTTCAAGTATGAAGTATTCAAGAATAATATAAATTACAACAAAATAAGTAATAACTAAAATTGTTATTATTCGTTTAAATATTTGAATTTTGTAAAAATATGAACTTGAAATGCTTATAAAAAAAATAATGCTCTTGTACTTTTAATATTTTTAAATATCTACAATAACGATAGATTATGAGGAACCATATGTTAAATCTTTAAATTTTTTGATTGATCAAACATTTTTTTATCAACATTAATAGAAAAACAATTGAAAATGTTAAATGCTATAAATAGCTCAGTCAAAATATTTTTAAAAATATGCCTTCTGTAGAAAAAATATTATAGGTATTATAAACATTTGTTGAAAATTTAAAAAATTGATAGTTATAAAATTTAAATTAGAAAAAAATTCCGCTTAGTATCTAAAATTGTAGCACATAGTTAATACATTTTCTTATTCACTTTTAGTACCTAATTGGTATATATTCAAAACATTTCAAAATTCAAAAATTACAGTTTTGCAAAAAATGGTTTATAATTAATGCAATAATTTATCATTGATTTTTGAAAATGATCAACCTTTAAATTATCATTTGAATTGTGTAAACGTGTAATTTTTAAAAATATATATCAATGCATTAAAATTGTATGAATCAGCTTTGCAATATTTCAATTTTTTTTAATCACAATCAACTAAATAAACATAATTAAAAAAAAAAAAATAGTTTACCTGACGAACTCTTTCCATATCAATTTCTGCTCTCCTTAATTTATCCCAGCAATAGTGTTTGATGCATGTTTTCTTAGGCACACGACAAAATTCTCCAGTTAAGTTGAAAACATTTGAAACAAGCGGACAGCCACATACCTGAAATATAAACAAATATATTTAAATATTAATAAATTATACATAGGAGTAATACAAAAGAAAAAACAAGAACAATGTTAATGCATTAAAATATTTTATACTAGTGAAAAATAATTATAAATAAATCATACTTATTATTTTCAAAACAAATATTTTTACCTCAGTATCGCTAATGACAGTTGAATCTTTAAAATGCTCAGGGCATAAAACTCTCAATCTTTTACAATAAGTACCTTGTGAAGAATTATAAAAATCACAAAACATATTGTTGCCATCGATTCTAGTTTTATAAATTGAACCAAACGATGACTGACTCTCGTACTAAATTATTAATAAAACAAAAATAAATAACTATATTCATTATTCAATGCAAGAGTTATAAAATCAAACCTTATTGAAACATTTTTCCATATGCTTCACAGCAGTTCTTGTATGTATTTCATGTCCACATGTAACACAGTGCATACTCATTTCTTCATCGATATCTTGCACTTCTTGATTCACATCAACAGACAACAATTTTGCTTTTTCTAATAACTTGTCGAGCTCCTTAAAATTGTTTAAAATATTTATTATATTCACTACTAATTTTGCTATATTATATTTTTCTTTTAAAAAAATTAACTATAAGATAAATTGTATTGAGAAAATAAACATTGACTTATTTTTTGTGTAATGTGTGTATATATAATTTTTCATATTTTTTTAACATTAAAACAATAAAAAAAAATGGTAATTAAATGCCTTAACCCCCACACCTTCCATGCACATTTATGGTGCAAACATGAATGACATATTGTGTATAACTGATGAGATAGTTGATATTTAAGATACATAATAAATAATTACTTTATGTCTCTTATCCAATTCCTTCAATATATCTCTAACTTCTAGTTGTTCTTTTCTAACTACTTCTAGGTTTTTTTTATTTGTTTCTTCTGCAACACATGGTGATAAAGCCCATTCTTGAAGTCTTGGAGGAAGTACCTAAAATAATATCAATAAATCATATGAATATTTATGATTAATAAATATAGGTACTAGACTTACATGAAAAATTCTAGCATTAGCCAAACTCATACCACATTTGTCTGAACAATACTTGGAATTAAACCTTGCTATTTGAGTACATCCAGGACCATAGCAATGATCACGGTTTAACAATGGTAAACTAACATGATCACCATCAGAACTGGAATCCTTACGTTTTCTCTTAGCAGACTTGGATAATGGCCTATTTTCCTGTGATGAATAACACATTATAATTTCAGTATCGAATAATAATAACTGAGTATTTTACTTGTTTGTTGACATTTAAACATGTTTTGTTTTCACATAAATCTGAGCCACCAAATCTTCGCATTTCAGAACATCCCAAACATAAACCACAATTTTCAACTCGTTTACAATTTTCACAATGACCGCAAGATCTGTGTTTAGGTCGATATTTTTCACGACTATCTAATATACAAATAAATGTGGTTATATTAATATTAGATTCTTAATAAATTATTAAATCTGTTATCTAAAAAATACTGTATATTTTTAGTCAGAGGCACCATAGTTGGTTCAACTTATAATTCATTTTAAATGAATTTGTCAATCTAATCAAAAATCTAAAATTTTCAAAAAAGTATCCTGTGTAGGAACTTTTAATATAAAAAGGTGCTCTGCTGTACAGTAGGTTACAAGGGGGTCACTGTACAATGGATAGTATTAAATTTGAATTCAATGATATATCATTGTATAAGAAAAACGATTCTGAGCGGAGACGGTATGTCAGTCTAGGTATAAGACATATTATATACTTATCTATGGTATTAAAAAAAATTTACCTATAATAAATTCTAAATTAACCATATCACAATATCCATTAGGTACTTATAATGCGTTATACGTCAACAACAAACCCTGATACTATCATAGTCCATACTCCATAGATATATAATAGTGTACTTTAGAAGTTTAACAATGTGGTTATTACACTAATTACAAATTAGAGATAAAAAAAATATTTGTTCAATAATTTTCATGTGGTTGTAACTTGTAAGTAATATTGTAGTCTGGTAATTTTTATTCCGATTACCACAGACAGTAGGTATATTATTATTTTAAAAAATGAAACTTAAGTAGACAAATATTTGTTTTTTTGTTTGTATGATTTTTTTATATTTTTAAGTTAATTTACATGAGAAGGGGAGGACATCGTCACCATGGGTTACTTTTCATGTAATATCAGGTGGTGGGCTATAGCCCACCTTCAACTTTTTAGCCTTAGTTGTGCCACTGGTACACTTACTATTTTATTGCAAATACAAAATACCCCTTTTAATATTTCAATGATAATAATATTATCTAAAATGATTCCCTCAAAAATGGATAAATGGATATTTAAACAAATTAAACCAAGACCCCAAGTTTATAGATTTTATTGTATAGTTTATTTACCTCGTTTGCTCCCAACATAATGATCATTTTTTTCTTTAAAATCATTACGACTTAATGAAGTTTTAAATATTGTTTTCAACGAAGCATCTTCTGATTTACATTTCTAAAAACAATATAGACAATTTTGTAACAGTACTATTATAGTATAATTTACAAAATTACGAAATATTGATTATAGACATACATCACAAAAATAATGCTTGATGAGTTTAGACTGCTTTCTCGTTATTCCAATACAATCACCATGATACCAATCTTCACACGCATCACATCCACTATAATTAATAATAATAACATATTTTAAATATATTTATCAAAAGCAGTTTTACAATTAACATGCGTTAATCATTATCAATCAGCAACATAAAATCGTGTTTATTAAAAACATTGAGTTATCAATTTTTAAATATATGTAAAAAATTAGGAAAACATCTTTATATAATTTTTTTTATTATGCTCATGAGCCATGTTATACTTTAAATGCAATAATAAATATTTAATAAATAATTCAGGAATATAATGATTTGTATTATGCATATAATGCACCCATAGTGATGGACCATTAAGGGCCGCTTTCACCACTACTTTAAACTCCGATTAAAGTTAAACCGGGGTTTAATCGGCCGAATTTGCCCGGTTAAATATCTGTTATCAGTCGATTAAGCGTAATCGAAGTTTAAAGTATTTGGTGAAAGCGGCCCTAAGTGATATTAATTGAACACCTCATGATCTTTCTTAAGTTGAAAAGAAAATTATTCAGTCTTAATACTCACATCATAAATCTAGAACTGTCTGATGATCGACAAATACAATATGCTTGTCCATCTTGTTTAAGTAAAGTTGCAATTTTAGATTTACGCTCTGGAAGCATAAATTGCTTGGCAATTTCTTCTTTCTATAATATAGTAAACACAATATAATATAATATATTATATTTAATTTTAATCAAACATTAAATCTATACTTACAGATAGACGAGGCATATTATCAATAGATTAAATATATACCTATCAACTTAAATGGTTTTAATGTGATTTACCAACCAATCTCTTTTATATGTAACAACTAGAGATTGAAGAGTAAAGAGTAAAGAAATTTAGTACCTATTTACGAGTAGGTAAATAGTAATTAGTAGGTAATAGACAATAGTAATCATTAATCTGTAATACCTAAAACAAGTTACAACCTACAGTCTACAAAATAGTGAGTACGGACTACGGGCTACTTCTACAGAAAGTATAAAATGCTGAACACAGATTATAATAGATAGTAGATAGTAGATCCTATATTATCTATTGGATGCTATTGGTAAACACAGATTTCTATATAGTCTGTGTAGTATACACGATTAAAGATATATCTTTAATCGTGGTAGACGGTAGTATAGAAGTCTGTGTTGGTAAAACAAGCTGATACGCGCTCTGGTGGAAACAATTTGTACCTTCCGATCCGGAATATATATATATATATATGAGATATAATTTTATATTGGTTATTTATTATTTTACTTTTTATAATAAATTAATTTTGGTAACCAAACTTTATACGCTTTTATAACTAACTGTATAATTTAGTAAATGGTAAGTACAATTTCTACGAATACATTTGAATAAACATCACTGTCTGAAGTGTCCCATCGAACAAGATACTGATGTTGAAAATCGAAGCATTTACCTCAAATACTGATAACAGACACAAAATATACAAAAAAAAAATAAAAAAATACACGCTTGATGCTAAATGATGCATCATTCAATCATTGTAAAACCAATACATTCGTATTTCTTTGCGGTTCAATTTAACCTAAGTAACATAATATCGTGTTTTGTGTTTATAATTTATATACATTGTAGATAGGTACCTATGTTATAATATTTATTGACAATGTATTTAAATCATAATATTATATTCCAAGAGCTTCCGTCCGTAAATTTATTAATTATTAATAAAGAAACATTTATAGGGCCGGCTTTATGAATATCTGGGCTACCTATGTGCGAAATGTTTTTATTATTAATTGGATTTTGGTTGTAACTCTTGGGCTTCAGTGATAATACGATTTTAAGCCTATCGATGAATCTGATTCATTAGATGAAGTATAAATACATGAACTTACTATGGATCTAATAATTTATTTTGCAACAGATCGCGGGGCCTTGCAATGCGCGGGACTCTGTGCAACTGCACAGCATGAACCAACCCCAGCCGGCACTGCACTCTGCAGGATAGCGTGTTGTAAAAAATACCTTTTAAAAGTATTTGAAATAATCTTCAAATACAAAAAAATTCTTTTTGAGGCTCTGTCAAACAGAAAGCGTTATAACGTGCGTTAAAGCGGTAAATGGCTCATCGGCGTGGTGCTTTCACGCGCGTGAATAACGCCGCGTTGGAACAAATTACAAAATCACACGACGTGAAAATAACGCTTTCTATTTGAAAGAGCCTTTACTTTTTAGTTCTGAAATATATTGTTATAATCAAAAATTTGTTTATTGCATTTCAAAATTCTGATCAATAATTATTGATAGCAAATTTCTTGGTAAATAGGTAGTAAGTTCTAATCACGATGTAGGTAAATGTTTTACCTACATCGTGGTTCTAATAATTAATAATAATATCATCATATAATTAAATAATTATAAAGTATAATATAAGCAGACGCTTTATATATATTATACATATATATTTTGTTATTGACTTAAGGGGACTCCAGTAGATGAAAAAAAGTGACTTTTAGACCAATAAGCTAGACAAAACTGGAGGAATTTGGTGTGACGGATTTTATTTTTGAAAACGGATTATGATTGATTAACAAGTTTATTAAGTTATGCCAGAGGCGATTTTGAATATTTATTTTTTCAGCACTGTGATATCCAAGAATAAAAAATATAATATTTTTGTACCTATTTATAGTATTCATCATGACACTAACAATAATTGTAATATTAAAAATCGCCTCTAGCATAACCTAGTAAACTTGTTAATCAATCATAATCCATTTTCAAAATTAAAATCTGTCGAACCAAATTCGTCCAGTTTTGTCTAGCTTATTGGTATAAAAGTCACTTTTTTTTCATCGACTGGAGCCCTCTTAAGCTAATATAGTGATACCGACTACAGATGTATCTTTTCGATCTTTGTTGACAATAAACTGTCTCCTGGAGTCCTAGAGAAAAAAACATTTAATCGACGAAACCCGATACCAAATTGTCTGTAAGCATAGGCGCCCCCGAAAAAAAACCTAGGACATAAAATTATTATATGCTATATTGCAATGGCCTGCTTCCCTTTAATATATTCATTCCCCCACCCCTGAACCAAAAGTTGAAATTTAGCCCATGTCTGTAAGGCATAAATGATAAATATATAGGTAATATTATATTGTTATAATGTTAAAGCAAAACCACGACGGTATGATATTTTTATTCAACAAGAATATAATTATTATAAGTGGAAACAAATTAAGAATAAAAAAAATAAAAAAAAAGTATTCAATAAAATACTATTCAATAGTAAAAAAAACTAAAAAGTATTTGAATACTTTTACTCAAATATACTTTACAACAATGTGTATAGCCCGAGTATACATAATAATATAGGTTTACGATTTTACGTATACACTATACAGTACAGTGGCGGTCATGTGGGGGTCATATCCCCCCTGAGAACAAATTTTGTACACAATGCATCATATATATTATAATAATATGAATATAATATGTGTATACTGAATGTAAATAAAGGTATATAAACATATTTTCTATGCACAATAAATATTAAAAACAAGTAGGTACTATATAATATGTATATAAGTATATTACAATATTACAATATTTACATAATTACATATCGTTGTACAATCTATAATAATTTAGTCAAGAAATTATAAAACAACGTAATTTTAAAGGTGAATATATTAAAGTAGGTACATAATATTGTTATATAATCGATATTCGATACAAAAATCCAAGAAATATAATAATGAAAAGTCTATACATACATCTTTAATAGTAGGTACTTAATGTTTTGTCTCATCGGCTGTTTAGATTATCTAAACGTGAGTACGTGACATTGTCACATAGGTGTAAAATAGACTTCCAATAATACTGATATGAATACCAATAAAATTATAGAACGTGTACACATAATCACCACCAACAAACATGCCTGCATAAGTGACAAATATATTTTTAAGACATCCGATTATTGTCGTCGTTAGGGCTGAATTGTACTGAATGCACAACATTGTGCTGTAATTTAACACGAAGCCCATTATAGATGAAACGAACATTTGAATTAAAAACGGCGGATGCGACCAATACTTGAATCTGAAAAATACATGTAGAAAGGTACATTGGTAGCCACTATATATATTATATATATAGCCAGGTCTTTGTAATATTCTGAGGAAGATGGCCTGCAAAGATCAGTTAGTTATAGCCGTATAAGTATATGGTGTATAGTATAAAATATATTATACATATAGGTATAAAGAACATTAAAATCAAAGTTCAATAATATATATTTTAATGTTTTTAATATAATAGTAATATGTTTGGGAAAAACTAGGTAACTAGTAATTACGTAAGTGTGCAAGTTTTATAAACTGGAGATATTTAATTATGTATAAACAATGAAAAACACTAACTAGGTCAAAATATACATAACCTTATGGAAATCTGGGAACATTGCGAAGAAAATAAACATTAACATAACAATAAACATTAACAATAAACATTAAACGTAAATTCACCATGCGTTTTACATGCCGCGTTTTGGAAACAGTTTTATAAAATATTATTACTAGTATCTACCTATATCCTACCACATACGTACCTAGGTACATATAACTATAAGAAAACCCAATATTTAAAAAAAAATGATTTTGCTCATTGTGTATTTATTTCTGCAGATAAGTAAAAATACCTAGGTACCTAAATGTAGCAACTAAAGAAGTATATTTCTTATGATTATATAACGTGAGCTTAACTGATTTATTTTATACTAGCTGATCCTGTGCACTTCGTTTCCCGTTAAAAGTACCAACTCTATATTATTCAAAGTTCGTTCAATTCGTTTCTACACCTCAAATGGAACAAAAAAAAGTCCTGACCATAATCGAATTATCAATAGACAATAATAAGGGTGATAATTTCCAATTTCCATGTTTGTGTTTTTTTGGTTAAACGCAAGTTTGATTCCTAATAATGTTTATATCTGCTAAACCGTCGGTACTACAATTAATTTGAATACATTGATGAAAAGCTCATAAAATTGGGATTAGGTTAGGTTAGGTGTCTAACAAACATGGTGTTTAAACATGTCTTACAAGGTTCCTACCTGATTTTTTGGGTAAAAAGAATAACACAATTTTGAATTTTTTTATAACTTTAAAAAATTTCAGTTTTATCTAACAACAATTATTTTTTAAGGCAGGAGTCATAAGGACTTTTTTGTTCCAATTGAGGTGAAGAAACACCTCTAGAAGTTTGACACATTTATAGTGCAACACCCAGCATAGTGAACCAATAAAATAAAATAAACAAGCCTAACAAAATAATATGTCCCAATATAATATTATTCTCTATCGAGTTTGAGTTTCAAGTTTGATCACGCAGCGTGCTTATGTCGCAGTACCTATATATTGTATTATACAGTTCATATTGTTCACAAAGCACAAGTGTAAGAACCAATAAATAATGATGAGAGCTTTAATAAGTTATTTTAATAACCCAAAAAACTTAAAAACCGAGAAAGGTAAGTACAATAATTATACATACTTTCGATAAATATTATCTACCCAAGTCTTATTTACCTACATGGCTACATTTTATATTTACTAATTATTTTTGTACCTAGTTATTTCTTCATTAGTTAATAATATATTAATGTATACTTTTGGATATTCTAATATTAGATAGGTAGTAGGTACCTGGTCCCTATTAAGGTCCCCACACACTGCAGCGGTGGCGGTGGCGTTAAATTTTATTGTCTTGGCTTCACCGCCGCGGTGAGCGGTGAAATGTGTCCTACAGCAATTCACCGCCACCGCCATCGTCACCGCTGCAGTGTGTGGGGACCTTTAATCTGTATTAATTAATAGATGAATATTATTTAGCCATTAGGTACTAGGTACATATTTTTAATTTTTAAAACATTTTATACTATAATATTTTTGATAAAGTTAAGTACCTATTTTATTTATTTTTATTATTAAAAATTTAATATTGTTTTATTGCATTATAATTTGCACACTGTTAATCTCAACACTATCTGTATAATAATATAGTATATTATATTATATCGGAGATATTAATGTATATATTTCTAGACTTTTGGTATTTGGTGACTACATTGTTTTCATAAATTGTTTTAATTAATTAATGATTTTATTCATGACATTTTGATTTAACTAATTGATATATTATAAATAATTTTTCATACTAATAAGTAGGTAGGTACCTATTTATTATATTTTTACTATTGTATATTAATGTATTATAAAAATATAATGCTTAACCAAAACAGACAATATATTTTGAAATGTAGTATTATTTTTCATGGATATTGTCTAATAAGGAGATGTGTGGTATTAAGTATAAAAAAACCGAAAGGAGCCGAAAAATGTTGGCCCCCTTGTAAAAAAATGTCTGGTTACGTGCTTGTCTAAAGTATCAAAGTTATACCAAGTATGTCACTGAACTCCTCCTAAACGGCTGGGCTAATTTTGAATGCCGAGTCTGTCGACCAATATTTCCTACTCATCCACGAAGACGTAGCATTGTTTTATGTAGGTAACTTATATGTGATTATAATACGCTCAATATTTATGTAATTGCGATACATATAATATCAAAACACAGCGTACACAAAATTAAATGCATTGAATAAATACACTAATTTCACGGCAACCAATAATTATTATTATAATAGCTTTAAAACCCATGGGCCCTGGCAACCATTTATAAACAAAAATGTCCATCGTAAATCTCTAAATCCCCGTTTGAGCACATCCTCTGATTTGACCTAGGGGGATGATTTGTGAATCTAAGCCATCCGGGGCGTCACCCAAACACATACAAAAAAATTCATTCAAATCGGTCCAACCGCTTAGGACGAGTTCAATGACAACACACGTACAGTAGAATTATATTATGCAGGTATAAAGAATAAAGATATATCAAGTAGATACACCATACACGTACCTGTACACGTTGTCTAGATCATTTGAAAAATACAAGTATATCAGAAGGGGTGGAATCATGAACAGGGACGAATAGTACATAAGCCCGAACTTGCCCATTTGCCTATTGTCGTTCAGTTTTCTCTTGGTGAACACGCCGTTGGCGGCCGTCAGCAGATCGTTGAACAACACAAATGCGTAACTGTTTATGTTCAACTCGGTGTCGTCACCGACCGCAACTATGGCAGCGCCGGTCACCATCATGGCCACGGACAGTTTGACGATCGGATCGGCCACGACACCCAGAAAGTAGTATTCGCCCGACATGGTCATCGGTATGGCCAGACGCCTTAGCACAGTAAACGTGGGCAAGCTCAGCTCCTTGGTGCCGGCCAGGCCCAGTACCGCGTTGCCCAAATGGATCAGTGGCATCGGAAACACGTCGACGAACGTGCGCCCGTCGATATCCGGGAACGTCACCCGGCCCAGCAGCTTGGCCGCGTACAGCAAGGTGGCCGTGACGAGCATCTGGGACGCGGCCAGAAACCGGTATGATGGGAACCCGTAACCGGTCAACACGGACTTATTAACTATCGTGATCAACGTCGATGCTGCCGCGTACAGCAACGCTGTGCTGACTTTGGCGAAGTTCGAGTTCCTCGGCTGCTGCATTTTATGTTTATGTTTTAGTCAATAATTCAACCCCTGGCGGTTTGGAGGGCTAGTCGAGCTATATTACTAGCTGTATTCTTAAAGATGATCTGCAATAAGAAAATAACTATTTAACTGTATGTCTGCATATATAGGTACTTAGTCATTGCTGTAGGGCGTACTTGGTATATCTCTGTGTATTTGACAATATAGAGCTGAACTATTCGGAAGGTATTTATTGGCATAAATTAGTAAATTAAAATCCGCAGCACTATTATTACATTTGCGGTGATAATAGGTATGATGCGTATACAGTAGGTGATGCAGCCAAAGCCTAGGTATATCGTAGTCCGTAGATTACTCCTAATGAAACTAGACAACAGCGCTGTGTTACTATCGTTACAAAAATTATACATAATATACGAATTATTTGTATATTTTCATAAAAATTAATAGATTTCGTAACATAACTGTTAGAAGAATTTATTAATTTTTTTTTATTTTTAAATTGTAATTTTTGGGTAGTTTAGGTAATATGGTTTACAATGCATTAAGTTCATATCTTTATTGATAAAATTATTAAATTAATGATAACTAATATTATATGTCCGGACAACAAAATATTATTATCGTGTGAATAAACATTATATTTTAAGAATAGATACGATTGTCATACTATATTAGACCATAATACCTACTTACTGTGTATCATTTGGCATACATTTCTTCAAGCTATAAGCCTGCGTAGAGGTCGCGATGAACTTCTCAGTTAATAGTCCATTGACTAATTCTGGATGAATTGCCTTTGACCAAACACAGACAAATAAAATATAAATTATATTCCACAATATAGATTATAATCACAACAAAGATGACGAACAAAAATTAAATAGATAACAGATATGTAATAAAGTAAAGCTTAAAGCTGTATGTAGACGATCCTTTTGAAAAACCTAGTAAAATACTGCATCTTGAGCTATTAAAGGGAGATATTAGTAACTACATGGACGATTTAATTAATTATAATAATATGGTAGCCCTAATATAATGTGTGCCTAACAATGCATGTATATAGCAATAATGTGAAATAATAGGACGAAAATACGCAATAATTGAATAATATATGATGATTTATTATAGTTATACGAATATTTTACAAATTACAATAATAATATTACTCACGGTATAACAAACGGAGCGCAGATCTGGCCAGCTGCAGCTTGCCTACATATACATACCTAGGTAACACAAATACGACACAATGCTGACAATTAATGTGAAATGATAATAATTAATAACAAAATAATAAAGTAACACGAATGAAAAAACAACACGGCGTGTGCTACTTGTATATGCGGGTGTGATTGTGTGAGAAACTTAAAAAAATTTGAGGTTTCGAGAACAAAAATCTTATGACAATAATTAATGAAAACTTTATGTGCGTTCGACGAAAAATCTGCGTTTTCGCGGATGATCGCGACGCGAGTGTGTGAGTGTGTACCTATATACAGTGTATGTTCGAAAATTTTATTGTGGAAATGTGGATATCGTCGCTGCTGCATTATTGCTACCGGTAGCTAATGTAATAACTAATATCTATGAGTATAATTATATTATTTTAGGTGCGTGTTCAGCCGCCCAGGTGACCCGTGAACAGTAGGACGGCTGATTCGATGCTATTATTATTATCGCCTTTTTTCTTTCAACATGAAGCTATTAACTGTTAATTAATAGTAAATTAAATATTTTATTAACTATTATAACTGTTGAATTCGTGATTTTAAAAAGTTATGAATTACAATAAAATTGCCCTATTTTTGCAGCCTGAAATCGCCTTTGAAATTGAATATTTAGCATTATTTCTTCTAGAAAATAGTCACCACTCATCAGACACAAAAGTGGTAAACTTCATGGTAAATTCAATAGGGTTTCTAATATAAGCTTGTGTATAATAATTAATAATAAATTGTAGTGTAGCATTATCATACCTACATGCACGCTATTACTGGAATTTATTAGTATCATTATAATAAGTTATAACATGATATAAAATATAAATCATTTTTAGACAGTGCTTTCAAAATGTTGCAAGTTACACCGTTACCGTATTTTTAGGTGAAAAAAGGAACTATTTTATCATATTTAGTCGAATAGAAGACATGGGCGAAAGGAGTACGCCACTCCACCCCCACGTATAATTCTAATTTCTATTATATATTTATATGTCTATGAAATATACCTATTAGACATAGGTTGACAGACCATATATCAGCTCAGATTGCTCAGAATCGTTTTTCGTATACAATCACAATGATATCATTAAATTAAAATTGAACAGATTCAGTGACTGAGTGACACACTTGAAAGTGAACCAGTGTCCAGTGGCGTATATAGAAATAATTTTTGGGGTGGGCTATAGCAAGTGATCTATAGATATTACTTAGAGGAAACTGTCTACTATACATTTAACAGTTTTTATAAATAAATTCGTATTTGTTATTTTTATCAGGCTATGAAATATTATAACTTATGTATATATAATAGTACCTAATAAAATATATTGTTGTTCTATTTAATAAGACGATACTTTTTTTTTTGGGGGGGGGGGGGGGGGGCTGAAGCCCAGACTAGGCCCCTCCTTATATTATACGCCGCTGCAGTGAACACATACGATATACTGATACTGTACAGCAGATTGGTATCTATTCGTCCTCCTTTTTTTATTTAAAACAGATCATTAATCTTTATTATAAATAAATAAAAGTTAAAACTCGATATTTTTTCTCTTCAAAGAAGGTCTTGGAATCATAAATTATAAATATCAATATGTAACCATAACAACGAAAACCTTACGAAAAATCGATGAAAAAACAAAAACCGTATATACAATTCAATAACATATTATTTTGTGTTAATACTGAAGACCGTTTTAGCAACTAACTTTATTTAATAGGTCCATGCTTATAATAATATTTAGACACCTACAAATTATAATTAATAGATAATATTGTACTGCTACGGCCTAGCGGTACTGTCGGTATTAGCGATAGTTATGGCGAAAGCCGTCGATAGATAGCTCTGCCGTCAAACACTCATTAATTTTCTGGGGCTAGAGGTGTCGTTGACACTTTTCAGAACTTTCGACTGTTGTCTTGTATACGATCATCAATTTAACAACATAATTGACTAAAAAAGTGAGTCAGACGATAATTTAGTCAATTAATTCAGTCCCCATAGTACCGAAATGTGATGTGCTAGCCAGTGCGCTACTTGTGTTAAGCAACCGTCACTTGTTATAAATATGGGGCAGTGGCACTGAAAACATTAAGATCATACTTCACAGGATCATTTCTGTAGTATGCATCGTCCCCTCCAGGTGCAAATCTGGAGTCGTCATTAGCCACGATGATGAGACTTGCCCATGTGCCAGAGCGTGAGACCGCTGGTGGTCTGCTGTCCGCAGTGAGACCATTCAGCAACGATGATCGCAACCAGCTTTGCTGGAAGGTATATGGACAGTCTGAGTGGTCTACTTTAATCATTTTTTTTAAAATAAGAAAAGTATATAATTAAAAATTAAAATACCTTGAAATTTTAATTTATAGTACATATTATTAAGAGTCAAACCGTGTCTTTATTATTATCTATTCAATGATAATCGATGATATTTTAAAAACCATAGACATTCCTAAACGGCAATATTTACATTTTATCATATTTAAAATTTTGATATTCTTATCATATAAATGTGTAAACATTGCCGTTGGATGTGGGGATAACTACTGGTTTTTTCATAATTTGCCATGTGATATTGTCATTACTTTTCATAAATATGCTTCATCTTTAGTTAACATTTTTTAGTTTTTACACATGGTAGGTTAAATAAAGTAAATATTAATTAGATACTTAGTTAATGATTATAATAAATGATAACTTTCTTTTTACTTATTTAGAAATAATTTCTGGACTTAAATGAACTTTTATGTTCCAATGAAAAGCATAATATGGAGGTTTTGCCTTACAAAAAATACTTAAGTTTTGAAACTTGGCGAAAAGTTTCGAAATATAGGAAGTATACTTCCTAGTTTTTATATTGTTTGATATATGATTTAAAATATGATCATAAATTAAATTACACAAAGATATTAAAGAATAAAAAACGTAAATCGGTCAAAATCATATTATAACAGAAATATTAGCCCACAATAGGGTACATCATCGACAGTTTTCTATTAAAACGGTGGACACTAGCGGGACTTCATGACAAATTATGGTAAAAACCAGTAGTTATCTCCACATCCAACAGCAGATCATATTAATATTATTAATATTGTGGTAAATTATGAATAAATAATAAATAAATACATGTTTTACAAGCATTTGAAGTCAGAAATTGGAATATTGGATATTCACCCGTAAATTAACAAATTCTCATACAGCGGTTCTCTTATTTTTTAGTTATTCAAAAACTATTAACTAATATGCAATTTTATCATTTTCTATAAATGAAAATTTTTTTTAAATAATTTGAATCTTTTTGAGTTATTGATAGACATTTAAAAATGTTTAGTTTTTTATTCTATACATTTCAATAAAATTGTATTCGTTGGGACAAAAAGCTTGAAAATATAATACAATAGGTAGGTTCTTTATAAGTTGTTATGATAGCAGTTGATAAATATAAAAAATCTATTTTTTATAGGTATTTAAAGTTCAGATTTTGACAAAATTTATCAAAATCTTGAAAATGTTCAATGTTCAAATTATTTTGTAGCTAAAAAATTATAACATTTTTAATTTTTATAGCTAAGGATTGAAAATTTAAAATAAGGATTCTCATAAATAGTTCTTACTGTAACCAAAAAATCTAAAATATATATTTCTAGTTATTTTGTACAGACTATTTAAGTTTAAATTTGGACAAAATTCCATATTATTAAAACTAAGAATAATGATTTTAGATAGTTTTAGTTATTTTGCTGTAATTCAAAAATATTATTCGTGGGTGTATGACACTTTTAGATTTAGAGTATATTATTTTATTTTATGGGCACAATGGTATTTTTAAATGTAATTTTTTTGGCAAAAATGAATTTAACCTACTGCTGTACTAATGTTGTAAAATAAATTACGTTAATCATAACAATATCATCCAATATACTATATACCTACTTAGTATTTAGTAATATCATAGGCTTTGATCAAAATCATCTATTAATTTTTTTTTAACTATTCAATTTGATTATTTATACAAGTATTGTGGCATATACTACAGGTACAATGACACAAGGTCTCCTCAGAATTGGTATGCAATGATTTATCATTGAGTTCATATATTACACATCCATTACAACCTTTTTTTGTTGTATGAATATTATTTATTTTATATTTTTAAACTTCTTTTGAATGTGTGCATTACAGTGGCGGATCTATGGGGGGGGCGACGTGGCGATCACCCCCCCCCCCCCTTGGGCTTTTTTTTTTATTACAGATTTATTTAATATTTTCGATTTATAGATTTACACATTACACAATACATTTTTATAAATTAATAATTATTAATTATTATTTTTTTTTCTCTTTATGTTTCATGATAACAATGATAACAACGTTTCATGATAATCCACTTTGCGCAGGTCAGATAACTAATGATAAAAATAAAATTTTGCTTTTTAATTTAAGATGAAAATATCTGCATCTAAATTCCGAAATGCTTTGCATGTTTGCTTATTTCTTATTGCTTTTAATTTGTAGATTAAAAACATGGTTGAGATCGCGAATGGGCGAACATAGGCTGACTGGCTTGGCTTTATTGCACACGCATAAAGATATTATTGTAAACATAGAAGAAGTAATTAATAGATTTGCAAATGAAAAAAAAAGAAACGTACAATTATTATTATAATAATTATACCTATTTTTGAACAATATATTGTTATAGCTATTTAAAACAAATAAAGGTACCTACAATTAATTTTAAGTGTTGTACTTCTTTTTCCATAAATTACTTGAACTACGGTCAAGTCTTCATTGCCGGGGCAACAGCAGGAAATGCTTTTTCTTGGTGGGGGGAGGGGTTGAAAAAATGTATACTGATAATTTTATAGTATACGGATTATACAATTTGATCCGGATTGATATACGGATTTCTGGGGGTGATGACCCCCTCCACCCACCAGGTTTGACCATACTCATCGTACTTGTATATTACTCATGGATATTCCTATTCGAAATTCGCCCCCCCCTTTAACCAAGCTTCAGATCCGCCCCTGGTGCATTAGAAAATTTTATTTTAGAAAGAGATGGGAGTATGGGACCCTAGAGTCGGGACAATGCCCATCCTACCTCCTATTCTGAGCTTGATATTCTGTATGCTGTATAATTACACAAATATTTCAATTGAGAAGATTATTTCAACTGATACACAAGGTTAAAAATACAATTGAAGTTTTTAATAATGAATCAGTGTACACCTATTCAGACTATATAATGTCTATTCTGCTATTCATATTGACATATTCGAATATTAATAATGAAAGTACCAATAAAAATAAAATTAAACATAAAATATAATAATTGTATAAAAAGGTCCAATAGTTGTCATAAACAATTATAATTATAATTATTCATCATAAATCATGATATCCACGATTACACAAAGTCATAATAATATGTGGCATATGGAGTTCCCTGACTCAAACGTGAAAACCATTTTCCTGAATCTAGTTTTTTATTTTAAAATTATAAAAATATTTCATTAAGAGGACGCCACACGGACATTTGTTGTCTCCGTCCTACAAGTGCATAACAAGCAAATTTAAGCACAGCAGATAACGTTTAGCTCGGTTAGTTTAAAAATTAGAGTGAATCAGTCTATTATGAAACTTGATGATAAGAACATTATGTGTTCGTATGTTGGTTTTTTTATGACTATACAGTTTTTAAGTAAGTTATGACCATTTTTAATTCACGCTATATTATATACGTATCATACTTGCTAAAATATTGAACTATCGTAAAAAACCAACAAACGTAAAAGAATAATTAACTGACCTTCTTAAATCAAATCACTATTTAAATATATAAAAGAATGGAGTCACTCTCCAGACAATTTTTGAATTCTAGATCAATAGAACCATTGGCAATTTAAGATTAGATAAATGGCACTTTGGAACAATTGGTATATGGCAATCTTTTATTATAATATATTATATTAAATAATTTCAAAAGTGAGTTAAAATTGTGAATTAAGAGGATGTTTTACCCACGTCTTACAAATTGTATACTCAGCTCAGAACACGTTTAGCTCTGTTGGTTTAAAAATTAGAATGAATCAACATCTTGTAAAATTTAAAAGTAAGATTATTATCTAGGCAATATCATAGGCATTTTATTATATTTTAATTTTAAAGTGAGTTATGAGTATTTAAAGATGTACAAACAATTTGCAATTTAAAAATTCTCATAACTCGCTTTAAAATTAAAATATAATAAAAAGCCTTTGAGATTGTCTAGATAATAGTCATACCTTTCCATTTTTTTAGAGGACAATTCACTCTAATTTTTAAACTAACGGAGCTAAACGTGATCTGCTGAGCGTAAAATTTGCTATGTACACACTTGTAAGACAGAGACAACACGTGTCACATTCTCTATTTTTCAACGAAAAGTTATAATAGAAAATAATATTGTCAACAGGTATTTCCTAACATGGACGGCATATACTCAAACATTCAATACTAGGAAGTTTTACAAAAAAAAAAAAAATAATAATTTTTAAAATGTTTTTAGATATAAGTTGCTTAATTATCACTAAACAAAAAAATATTATTTCGTAGTCATAAACTCTTATAAGTCTCTTTAGAAAATAAACAATTCATGGATACATTAATTTTTTATGGAATTTTTTTTTAACACATTTTTTGATGTTTGAGAT
Organism: Macrosiphum euphorbiae; assembly: GCA_949089665.1. Lineage (NCBI taxonomy): Eukaryota > Metazoa > Arthropoda > Insecta > Hemiptera > Aphididae > Macrosiphum > Macrosiphum euphorbiae. Next base: position 50,463,796 of record CARXXK010000001.1, on the reverse strand, counting down.
TCAAATAAGAATATAAATGTCATAAATAAATTGATTCTTTGTTATTTATCAATATAATTAGATGCTTTACAAATAATTACTATAAATGTCAAATATATACAATACAAATGTACATTAGTTGCTAAGTTTAAAAAATATTATAAATTGCTTAACAAATAAGTTTACATTTATTTTAGGGATCTAAATGTAAAACGGTAGTTTTCTACCTTTGGAAGATGGAATAGCTCCAGTTTTTCTAAGCCGCCTCACAGCTTCCCTTAAGTGTTTGGGATGTAATGGTCCTGAATCTTCTTGAGCTTCCATTATGTCAAGAGCTAAAATGAATACCCAATAAAAATTATGACTATACAAATATAAGAAAACATTTTACCTTCCTCAACTATTTCACCAATAAAAACTTTTGCAATACCCGACATAGCAATTACAACATTTTGAGAAACAGAATTTCCAGTAATGGTTTGTACAATCTAGGCATTTAAATATAACACATTAGTATTTGCGTGATTATTACTTAAAAAGTTGTTATAATGTACATGAAATAAATACTAACCCTTTTAATTGCTGCTTTAGGAAACACCGATCTTCTGAACATTTCATATCTATCCAATTGTTCTTCGGTGAAGTTGGATACAAGGACTCTAGAATAATAATTCAATGTAAAGCAAAATCATCATATTATTATTGTTTAATGGAATATACCTCATTTTTTCTCTTTCTTCTGCTTCGATTTGTTTTTTACTTTTATCCTTCTTTTTTTTTCCAAATGGATCGGAAGAATTATGTCGATCGTTTGACCGTTTTGGTTCTGGAACTAAAAACAAATCTTCTTGTGAGTTGTAGTCTTTATAACTAGAAGACTCCATTTCTTGATCCTTATTGAACATTATATTTTCCATTTCTTATGAGTTATAATTATTAACAAGATTGAACTATTGCAGTTTTGTTTATTGAATAGTGTTAAAATACGGTCTAAAATTCTTATTCTAAATACTTATACAATTATTTAAAAAGTCAGAAAGTTACTATCAAGCAAGACGTTAATACTTTAATAGTAATAAATTATTATTAATTGATAATTTAAAAATGATAGTACACATTGTACAGTGTAGGAAGAAGTCACTTTTCACAAATTGACGATAAGCAGTAGATTTTGGGAACCCTGACCCCTTGAATCACGGCCTTATAGATAATATGGCCGTGCCTTGAATCACGGACTAAGATATACTATACCCTGTTCAAAATAAGAAGCGACCTGATTTACGCTTGAAAACCGGTTTTACTAGTGGCCGCCGAATCGCTTCTTAAAATGAACAGACTATAAGTATATCTTAGTCCGTGCCTTGAATTCTCTTATCAAATATTAGTAATTCATAATTATATATTTTGTCATGATTTTGTGTTTCCAAATTCGTACTTTCGCAGTTGCCAGTTTCGCCGTAACGCTTAACAATCATACTATATTTTACTTTACTAATTCTATTATTATTATAGTAATAGAACATTTCGAGGATCCTTTGTAAAACTTTTTTTTTATTTATACTACTATTTAATGGTAACAACTGATTCACTTTTATTTCATACTTACAACTCATTGTATGAATATTTTTTGAATTGTTTATACAACTGATTATGTTTTACTGAAGAGCTGCTGGCTGTTACTGATTGATGTGTTTGACTTTTGATTAGTAAGCACTAAAAACGAATGTAATAATATATGTACATTTTATTGCACTGAGCATTTACATTTTTTATTAATATTATTCTCAGCAAAATGTTGCCTTCCAAAGGTTATTTCAAGGCTCTTGAATGTCCATATTATACTGGCTCATTCTGCGATCGACCGTATTGTCACTTTAAGCATAGTAAACAGGATTTTTTGTCTGATACAAACTGTCAAATTGTTGTTGAAACAGAAAACAAGCCTGTTGTCACTACATCTGATAAATCAAAGTTGCCTGAAGAACCAAGATTAAAACAAAAGGTAAAATCTAAAATTATTGAATATATACCTAAATGTATTAAGCCAAAGAATCCTGAATTGGGTGTCAAATCTTCTACTTATGGTTCAACTACTGAAAAAGGTAAAAAAGAAATTCCCATACTCGAATATATACCTTCGTGTGTCAATGATACAAATTTAGATTTTGAACTTGAACAAAGTAATAAGGAATTAAATAGAAAAGAGCAAACAGAATCAATTAACTACACTGAAGGAATTTCAACAACTTATGATATTAGTACTGATAGTACTAAACAGAATACAGGTATTTCAGAATATATACCTATTGTTATTGAGAAATCTTCAGATAAAACTAATAAGACTGAAGATAAATGTCATGAGCACAGATCATCTTCAAAACGTAAACACGAGTCTTCAAAAAAATCTTCAAGTAGATCTAAGAAACCTAAAAGAGATAAATCTCCAGAACATAGAAAGGACCAAAAAGACCGAGATAACGAGAAAAAATCTGAAAAAAGACATTCAAGAGATAAAAGTACTAAAAGTAATAATCTTGACACTATGAATACACCTACCATTCCTTCTGGCCCAAAGTCGTTAAAAGAAGTAGTGAAAGAAAAAGTAAAAAAAAAATTAGTTAAACCCGATCCTATAAATTTGGATATAGTGAGTTCCAGAGTCAGTTCAAGTGATGAAGGAAATGATCCGTCAACTGCACTAATCGAATCAAGTTTAAACGAATTTTTTGGTTCAGAAGATTCCGATTGTGAGCAAAAATTGTGTAATGTTGTAGCAGCTAAAGTAAAAAAACGAATATCTCATATTTCCACAACAAGCATATTTGCTCAAATTAATGCTACAACAATTATAAGACCAAGAACTACAAAGTCCCTTCATGAAATGGTAGCAAACAGAGTACAATCTATTCAAAATAATGTTATTGGAAGTCATCCAAGTGTCACTACAGTTAATTTAAATAGCGATCCTAGTTTACCATCATTAAAGACTAAAAGTCGTATTGCTCATCAGTCAAAAATTGAACCAAGTACTACAGAGTCTCAAACACCAATAAATTCAAATATAAACAATAAAGAAATAACTGCAAATATTAAATTGAATTTGAGAATAAAATCATTTAAAAACGGTGGTAATATGCCGAATCCTTTACGGCAAAGTTGTTTGGAGAAACTTTATAAAGCCTTCATTAATCATTATTCATCCGAAGAAGCAATTGATAAAGCCCATACAACCGAAGAAGAAGTTCACAGTAAAGCTAAATCATCTGGAATTTATAGAAACCTTATTGTTCAATCTTTAATGAAAGCCAATAAATCACCTCAATTACAAGTTAAAAGTAATCCGTATTACCCTTCACACATGTATGGTATATGTCTGTATGAATTATTGAAGAAATATATTCTAACACAAGATGATTTGGAAAAAAACGGTTTTCCACTAATGGGTGATAATAAATTGGCATATATTTCCAAAAATGCTTATTATTACCGACCTCTTTCTAAAAAACGCAATGGTGATAAATTTGTATGCATGAATTGTAGAAGTGAGTTTGAAGTTGATAAACGTGGTATGCCTACACTTACATTAACCAAATGCATTTATCATTCTGGCAAACTAAAGTATGAAAGATCGAAAAATGAAAAATTTTGGGTATGCTGTGACAAAAGACAACATGAATCTGGTTGTGAGTCAAGTATTTACCATGTTCCTGATAAGTTTGATGAAGATGCCTTGGAAAATTTTGTTGTGACTAAAAGTAAAAAATCTGACAAAAAAGAAGGAATACCAAATTTTTATGCCCTAGATTGTGAAATGGTCAATACTACATTTGGTACTGAAATTGTTCGAGTCACAGTCATTAATCACGAAGGAGAAGAAGTGTATGAATCCAAAGTGAAACCTTTTAATCCTATACTTGATTATAAATCTAAATACAGTGGAATTACTGAGGAATCATTAAGGGGTTGTTCAAAGAGATTGTCTGATGTTCAACAAGATTTATTGAAGATGTTTGATAAAGATTCAATTTTAATTGGTCATAGTTTAGACAGTGATTTAAAAGCATTAAAAATGGTTCATTATAATGTAGTAGATACAAGTGTAATGTATCCCCATAAATATGGTCCTCCGTATAAGTGGGGTTTGAAGTTATTGTCTGAACAGCATTTACAAAGAATTATTCAAAGTGAGGAGGGCCATGACAGCAAGGAGGATGCTTTAGCTTCACTGGATTTAGTTTGGAAGAAATTAAAAGAGGATGTGAAGAAATTCAAGCCAATTAATATAATTAGTATAGGAGGTAGATAAAAGGTAGTTGATGAAATTAACTAAATTTGTTCATATAATGCTTTAGACATTAAAATGTGGCCTTAAAAATAATATGATCTCAATATAATTTATTTTTATATTAAAATGTATGATACATTTGAACAAGAATGTAAAGAAGAATACTCTAGTATCAATTGCTGAGGGTAATTTTTTTAATATAAATAATATTAATATTAGTTAAACATAATACTTTAAATAAGTAATGTGAATAAATAAGGTGGACAGTTTCTATTTCATAAACCAGATTTCGATTTTGGTCTGTACCCATGTAAAAAGCAATAACAGTCTAACACTATAATTTTTTTTACTTCTCTTTCAATAAAATAATTTTGTTGTGATAATTATCTAATTATTATACATGTATGATTTAAATTGAATTATATAATATGTTAATGTTCTTCAGAATTATAAGTATATAAATAAAAAAACATAACACATTGAATGTTATTTGTTTTATTAATTTTTAATAATTTAGTGAAAATTAAATCACCTAATACCTACCTATATTGACTATTGACTTTTTACTAATATAATTTAAAATCATATGGATTTAAAAAAAATTCTTTCAATTATTTTGTATGAATTAATATTATAGTAGTATTTTTACTTCTTTGAATAATTATTGTAGGTAATAATTCTGTTGTGTACCTATATCAAAATTATGGCACAATCATAGGTACTTCCTGAGTTCCTGACCATCATGTCTGGAGAAGCTAGACGGATAGTTCAATTTTTGGGGTAGATAATTTCTGGGATCTAGTGACTAGTACATGAGAGTTATTAAAGTACAAAATATTGCATGTCGCAAATCTTGATGGAGAGGCAGCTACTGCCCCCTGCATCCACCATAGAAAAAGCTATGTGCAATATCCTTGACTGCTGATCTCTTGTCTAAAAAAAACAACTAATATACATTTAAATTTATTATGTTGTTTTCAAAACTTTTATTTAATAAATAAGAATTTTTCACCAAATATTTATATTAGACATGATATAAATTTTAAAATATTTTGCTTACTTCATGCTGTTGATAGAAGTTTAATATTTTGAACTTAAAGTTTGTAATCTTCAATAGTTCAATTTTTGTTTGTGAGTGAAATAGCTTGAAAATTTAATATATAATTCTTCAAAACTGTCTTCCTGGAATCTTAAAAAATTTGCTTAAAGCCTTAAGCCATATATATTTTTTATGAGTGATTGAATTTAAAATTTTTACTACATTATAGATATTGACATACTATATAAATATTTATTTTATATGCCAACAGTTTTTGATATTATTTCGTCTTAATTTTAAAATATTAACCATAGAAACTTGAAACACTTCTATTACTTATCTATAAATTAATGTTTTTCATTCACAGTAAATTTTTCAAAATATTCAGATTCATTTAAATCTTAAACCTTTTTAGTGTTGGCCAAAAAGCTTGAAAGCGTACTTCAAATAATCAAATGCACATAGACCTATAGGCTATGAACTAAGTATATAGGTCTATGCAAATACCCTTCGACCATATAAACTAATAGACGCGGCGTACGGTAAATATATTGAAGCCAACATCTGTCACTGTGTGACGTCACGTTTGGGCAAAACCGTCGTATTCGTATACTCGCCGTATAGAATATAGCCAACGCTATTGCAATCTTTTGACGCTCATTATTTTAATAATATAATATTTTTATTAATTACAATATTATTGACGTATTGACTATTATGGATAGTAATATTGTTTGTATAATATAGCAGTGGCTAGTCCGTTATCCCGATAAATAATTAATACCTAAATTAACTGGCTTAGGTACAAGTGTCTGTTGCACTTCTCCCTATATTTATAATGGATTGTTTAATATTTAGTTATTACTTAAAATATAATTATTAAACTCTAATCTCTATATACATATGAACATAATATATTTATAATAGGTAGGTAATATAATTTCTATGTCTCACATTCAATAAAAATCACTATACAGTAAAATATTATAGTTTTTTTTTTTTAGAAAATAAGACTTCGACATCAAAGGGTCATTAGCCTAGCATGAATTAAGAGTACAAAACAAAATATATTATGGCTTAATGACTACGGAAAGGGTTTTTACATTGTTAAAGTTTGTTTATGAGGTGGATTTGAGTAAAAAAATTATAGTTTTATACAATTAAAAGACTATAAATATGATCTTATTCTTAAAAACTATACAGTTTTGAAATATGCACAAATAAGCTCTAAAATACCAACCTTTAAAATAATTAGTATTTTTAACCGAACCTCCATGAAACATTTTGAACTTAGCAGTTTAGCACTCACTATATTATGTCTATATACGATCACTGGTCGACCAGTAAATAATGCAATTAATGCAATTATGTAAGTACCTAAAAATCCAAACCAGGAAATAAAATATTTTTGATTTTATTTAAAATTATTGTCAATAAAATAAAAACCCAACATTTTTTTATACAGATATTATTATTATATTTAGTTAATAACTTAATATTGTTAATATATTTAATACCGTCAATCGAGGTGACTTGGAACTTTGAGGTGAAATGAAACACCCCGGTTTTTTTTTAAACATATCAGGTTATCTATGAAACAAAATGATATAATTTAAATCTGCCTGCATTTAAATTAAATTTACAATATTTGTGATAATAAATGTTATCATCAACCATGTGGTTGGTCTTATCATTACCACCGAAAAAAATAACCAAACATTTCTAATGATAACAACGATTTTATCATTGCTCTCAAAAGTGCTTCAAATGTCGGTGATTGAAGTCAAAACTCAAAATTAAAGATTTGTATATTTTTTATACATTAAAGGACACTTCTAAAGCAGACTTTTGTAGTTAAAAGTCCTTAAACATTTTTTTCTAATTTTATAACTTAAGTTTTATTTTACAGAAGAAAATTGAGGGTGACTTGGAACACCAAAAATGCCAAACAATTACGAGCGTATACCGGGTAGCCGGACATATATAAATGACAGTGACGAAACACTAACAGGCCCTCGATGATATTTAAAATGTATTTGTGTTTATTTTGAAGAACTATTTAGTTATGTTTTTCTATTTAGAAAGAATTTTTATTTTGTTTTTTTCATGTTATTGATATTTTATTATTTAAATATTTAGTTTACTGTTAAAAAAAGGTAAAGTTAATCTGTTTCTTTTTAATATTTATTTAACATGTTCTTGTGTTAATTTTTAAAATAAAAATTTTGTTCCAAGTCACCTCTAACGTTCTTGAATTGAATTTCACATTGAATTTTCATAGCTGTTCCAAGTCACCCAAAAATTGAGGTGACTTGGAACACGTACTTTTTACTTTTTTTTAAGTTCAGTTTTGGTCAAAAAACTAAATAAAAGGTCTTATCCTATTCATGAGACGTATGCAAACATTTATGTATTTTTTGTAGTCCAGTGCGATTTTTTTTAAGCTCAGAATAATAAGAAATATGTTAAAATCGTTCCAAGTCACCTCGATTGACGGTATTATATAATACATAATAAATCAATTAATTTTGTAAATTGTAGGGACGTGTAGGTAATTCTACTTTATTTAAAAGTAAAGTTAATTTTATTGATTAGAAAATAAAATCTGTTTGGTTAATACACTGCGAACTCGTTTATTATTTCGTAAATCATTGATGGAATTTGCTTTATGATGTAATTTTAAATATTGGGAAATTATAATTTTTACCAAAAATATTACATGATTTCCTTGAGCGTCCTCATCAAACATATGATCATGTAAACATTTAAAAACGGATTTATTCATATTTCGTAAACATTTGATCACTAATAACTCAATTATGTTTTCCTTATTTAAATTAGCTGTTCCTTCAATTATTCTGAATTCTAATTCGGCTAGTTTACACAAATAAATAACATCAGGTGAAGCATTTATGAGTCCGCTGTGTGGGTTTGAGGAATATTGTTTCAGAGTCACAAGTCGAGATCTGTGATCAGTTGAAGTTAGAGCACAAAGACAAGGATTGCATTTAACAACTTTTTTTACTTGCCTAACTACAAATCCAGATATATAACTAACAACATCTACAACATAACGTGACAATGTTTCAAACTCTGGAAGCTTATAATATGCATGATCATTTAAGTGAATCTGATTTTCAAAAATATTGTTTTCATCCCGTAGATTAGCATCTAAAGATTCGATTCCTGATGGTATAATTTGAGCCTTGCAACTACTGCTCACAGTTAAAATTGAAATTGGCAATTGATCTAAGCAATTTGCGTTTTGAGATCCAGTCACTTCACAATGAATTAAAAGTCGTTTATAAGCACTTTCAAATTGGCGGGCTGTCGGGTTATTATTATGACCACCACGACTACGTACAGCACTGAAAAAAATTTCAAGATGGTCTTGGGACAGTTTGTTTGCTAAAACATATTTTAATATAGGTTCACTGCTACTAACATGCTCTTCAAAAATTGATTTTAAGGAATTAAGACTAATTATCATCCCTATAAAACCCATTTTCCTTCCTGTTGAGTACATACGTAGTCCTCCTGGTGATTCTTTAAGGCTTTTTAGATATTCAACTATTTCATCAATTCGTAAAAATATTTTTTCCTTGTTCCAGTATTGAAGGCCACACTTAAAATTTTTGGCTAGTAAGTTCCGACTATTTAAAATGTCAAATGCATCGTTAATATTAGTCAAAAAAGTTTCAGTAGGTTCACTATTCTTAAAATTTAAAGGGTGATTTGTTTCCCTTAAATATTTTAGGGCTTTTGCCACACTTAAACTTAATGTTTGAGCAGCAACTTTTACCTTCATTTTTTCTCGTGTCCAGTCAATATGTCGATTCCTAATTTTTGTAGCTATATGCAAACCTTCTTCATTCTGTATATCTACTAATTTCTTTAAATATGACCACTCTATAGCATTTCCATTATCATCGTAGATTGCAGGTCTGCTTGCGATTGTATTTCGGATAAGCTTTAGCATGTGAGGAGGATCGGGTAAAATATATATTGGACGATTAGATATAGGATGGGGAAACCAAGTCTTCATATTTTCCACAGAAACATTGGCTCCTAAAAAATTGGCCATACTGATATTTGAAGCAGCGCCATCAAATGTTAGTGATATAATTTCTATACCACTTTCATGAATAAATTCTAGACAGCGTTTTACTATATTAGCTTTTTCACGACCACCTAAACCATCAATAAAGAAATATGAAATGGGAATTTTCCAACGTCCATTTACACAGTTTACCATAATAACTAAAGCTTCTTTAGCTTCTGGTGTACTATCATTAGCAATATCAGCTCCAAAATCAACATATCCAGAAAACTTATGACCTGTCCATTCTATTTTTTTCCTAATTGCCATCTCATCTAACATCAGTGAACACACAACGTGTCTACCAATTTGTTTAGCCTCTTTTACTTTGTTTTGTAGGGCTACTAAAGCTTCTTTGCTAAATCCAGGGGAACAGTCAACACTTTCATACCATTTTTGAATTGTTCGTGGATGAGGAAGTGCATTATTAAATGTTTTCCTAACATAACTATATGCTTTTGCAGAATAAAAATTTAATGTTAAAGCAAAGCTTCTTAGTTCTGGTGGGTAGTGGTTTTTAATTTTTCCTTGTAAAACCTGCTGAAATAATTTTCTTGCTGACTCTGGCATAGACGCCTGAAATTAATAAATTTATGCTTAACCTACATGTGGTTGAATTAAAGATATTGTAAAGTTATGTTTAGTTTAAATGTTATTTTGTTTTACAAAAAATAAAATAAAACACATTGCCAAAAAGTAACAATACACTTTGATTATATTATTAACTATACAACATATTTAAGACACAATTAATGCTTAAACATTAAATAATAATCAACTAAAATACTAAATACAACAATACATAAATATGATACACAACAATACATAAATATGATACACAACACTACAACAGTATAAGTTATAATGAAACATAAAGCGAAATTAATAAATGTACACTTAACCTACATGTGGTTGAATTAAAGATATTGTAAAGTTGTTTAGTTTAAATGTTATTTTGGTTTACATAAAATAAAACACATTGCCAAAAAGTAACAATACACTTTGATTATATTATTAACTATACAACATATTTAAGACACAATTAATGCTTAAACATTAAATAATAATCAACTAAAATACTAAATACAACAATACATAAATATGATACACAACAATTTTAGTTATAACAAAACATAAAGTTTATATATATTTATTTATGATTAAAGTTTTAGTTAAAATACAAAAAATAAACATTTATTAACAACACTAGAAAATAAATAGTACCTACCTACACTAAAACAAAATAGTACCTACACTAAAATAAATAGTCTTAGATAGATTTACCAAGTATCATCACCCCCATTCACATTTACATTAATTTTCATTTATTAACCAATAAATAAGTAATTTAATGTTGACAAGAGGTTTTTCTCATTTGAAAAACAGAAGTTTGCTTCTCCATTACTCACTTCTTTAGTAAATAAAATTTCAAGAATAAGAAAATAATCTGTATAAGTAGGGTTGCCATTCATCCCAGTTTTAACGGAATGTCCCAGTGTCTTTAAGTTTGTCTCGGTTAATAGAAGCAAAGAGAAAATTAAACTATACTAGACTATATTTTTATAGATGATGTTGTGCCTACCGGTTGTTCTTACTTCAAATTTAAACTAAAATATTGGTTCTAGTGGTTCTACAATAATCTATACAGGAAAAGAAATAAATCATTTGTATGCAATCTAAAAAAGTTAAAAATGATTATTCATATTATATATCTTGTATTTAAACTCCATGTATTATTTTTTAATACCAACTGGCCTTAATTCTAAAACAAAATAAAAAATTTTTTTTTTTATTGTTTTTATCCTCTTTTTTTAAAAATTAATTTAAAAGGAAATGATCAATATAAGTAATAAGCAATAACAATGTAGCAGGGTTTAAAGAAGGAAAAAATTCCAGAGGGGACTAATGTATCCATATAGTTTTAAGCGTTCCATATATAATTTTATGTATAATGTCTAATGTATAAAATCCTAATTTGTTAAAGGGGACGCTTTTTAACCGCCATCAGAGGAATGGGGATTGAGTCCTCCTACGCCTCCCCCACTTTAAACCCCTGAATATTAGTAAGTTGCCTAATGTAAAAAAAATTGTATTGGCTAATAAATATTTATATTAAAAAAACAATATACTTATTTCCATATAAGAAAAGAAAAAGGCTATTCAATACGATGGCCCGGTTTGATAATTTCAAAGTCTGGTAATCCCATGTATAAGTTATATTTTATGAATTCCAAAATATCAGACTACATAATAACTGCATTATTAAAGAAGAAAAATGGGGGTGAGCATACTGATGCATACTATATTCATACATATACACTGAAGTGTGTAATCGCTAATTGAGAACACTCAATATCATTGAGTAGGGCCCTGAAATTTGAATTCTGTTTTCTAGTTGGTTGTTATGGCATAAATATACACTTTTTGATGGCCTATGAATTTTTTTAACTTAATTAGACTTGTGCATGGGCAATACAACTTTTTTTTTCTTAAATGACAACCACCTATTTTATCTAATTAACTACTAATTTTTTTTGCCTTATTTTTTAATTTTTTAAAGATATTGAGTGTTCTCAATTAGCAATTACACACTGTATATAATTACTTTTAGTACAGTTGAGATTTCTTCAGAGATCATAGATTTTGTCTTAAGATGACTAACAAATGAATTCAAGTCTTTAATTTTTTTATAAGACGACGCTTGGATTGTTGGAGTGTTTTGATGTTTTTTTGTTTAGCAGTAAGTTTCTTTATTGTTAATTTTAAAAATTTTTTACTATTCTCAGGTATTATCATATCATCCTCTGTAAAGTCACCAATATATCTTTTACTGCTTGTACAGGTTTTTGTAAGCTTTGCTTGAGAATTTTGATTTAGTTTTCTAAAAATAAACTTTAAATGTAACTAAAAAAAATTTCATTTATTTAAAAAAAATTATACTTACTCTAATGAATCATTGGTGTTTTTTGATATAACATTGTGTTGTCTGTTTGTTGGGGGTTTTCTTGGTTTTTTATTTTTAATTAAATGAGTAGGAAAATCAAATATTGAAGGTATTGCATCATTTTTCAATTTTTTCTGTGAACTCCAAGGACTAATATCATAGCAGTCATTGGTAAAATGCTTAGAACAAAGTTTAGATTGTTTGCTCGGTGTAAAATTATCCCTTCGTATAACTTGGATCCATTTTTTTTTTAATTCATCATCTTTTGGAAAACTTTAAATAAATAGTAGTAAGGTAGTTTAAATTAAATTAAATTAGGAATACCTAGTTGATAATTTTTTTGGACTTAGTCCGACTTACCCATGAAAAGAAACTCCTTTTGTATACCTTTGAGTACAATTATATGCAGAACAAGAGATGACCATTTTTTTTTTAATAATAATATAATACTTAAAATCTACTCATATATATTATTATTTATTACCAATGAACCAATTTTAATTTATTTTTATTACTAATAGTGTTATAACTTATTATTTATTACCAATTACTAGAACCTGGGGAACAAAAAACGGTACTGGTTTGTTATAACCCCGCCACTCATGTTTGTTATAGGCCCGCCATCCATATAACAATAAATACATCGTATAAATATAAAATAATTCTACAGAAAATACGTACCATTACTTTTAGGTACCTCCCTAATAATCAATAATATAACAATGATTATTGATTATTTTATATTTATAAGATGTGTTTATTGTTATAAACATTATAAACAATTGTATACATTTTTTAATATTAAGTATATCTATCATCAAATTATTAGATTTATATCAATAAATTAACTTTATTATTTTATATTTATACGATGTATTTATAGTTATATAGATGGCTGGGCTATAACAAATCTATAGCGGCAAATACCGCTTGTTACCAGTTGTTTTTATGGAAATTTAAAAGTGTTAAGAATACGTCATGAGACCAATTTTTTGTAGACTTTAAAATTTAAATTTACACATGGGAGTATGGGACATAGGATATTTAAACAAAAAACAATACGATTTTAGTTATTTTGTTGTACAACTTGTACATAATTAAAAAAATATTTTTATGGACTTGATACCATACTTCACTTCGTATATTATTATTTACATTTACAATAAACCTATCAAATCATTTTTCATAATAAAATAGGTACCTACTCAGATTAAATTCAAGGTATCTGTGACGATCTTAATATTATACGGAAATAATTTGTCGATTCTCTCAAAAGTTAATACCTAACAATAATAATATGATATATGCATATTATACCTATGGTATATTGCAATGGTTCCAGTAAAAAATAATTCAACCAAAACCGTATTACTAATAGTAATATTAATTAATAAAAAAGTATCCTTAGAAATAATAGTCTGACGGACTACCTCCTCTCAAAATCGTACATCCATCAAAAACGCGGATATAGTACAGCAAATTAAATTATTTCAATTTATTTTATCATGGATTATGAATTTTCTAGTTAAGTGATATAAACCATTTTTATTACTGTCTGGTTAGAGTAGGGTTTTCCCCTAGATCTTGAAAAATAGGAGGTACCTATTGAATATTATTTTTTAATAATATAATAATACTAAATAATTTTTCTATTTAACTATAGTCTGCATCCAGATCTACACTCAAAAGTTTATAATTTACACATAAAATCGCCACTTTTTCAAAATAATCATTCTTTGAAATTAAAAATGATGTACCTAAGACATACAATTAAATGTTAATTTCTGAATGTGTCATTTTTTCTATTTGTCAAGCATTAAAATCACGGGCCTAACACCATTCACCTGTTCATTCTACGATAAACTTAAAACAACTTAACAGTAAACAATTATCGTGATTCATGGTTTATGGAGCTCTATGGTCTAAAATGCAAAGTGGATTTAAATTGGAAATGCGCTTTGCACTAAATAGTAAATTCTAATGCTCATAAAGTCAGGGGATTCATGTACCTATCTAAATAAAGTTATTAGTTTACGACTTATTACAATACTATGTATACTGTATTATAGTTATTACAAAGACTATATTGCCTTTGGTTATTAGTTAGACATAAATATGACATATTATTATTTCTTATAAGTTATGACTATTGGACATCTGGACATTGGCAGTTGGTACAGACATGAGAGTATGAGACAATCATGGCTAATGGCTATTGCCTATTATAGAACAATATTGGGCTTGGGCATAAACATAGATAATATCCATGGGCAATGGGCATAAATGCATAATATTGTTCTTGTCGTTCTTGATAATATGTTTGTGTTACCACTTACCAATCTTCCAATTGGTAAATTTATCATGTTACCATTATTTACCTCTTGGTAAAGACCTATTAGTATTATCAGTATTATATATTATTCAGCGGTATTTGGTAGATAATATCTGTTTATACCACGATAATCATAGTTCGTGGTTTATACTTTATTATCTATGCCCTATGGTTGCAGTAAAGTTCTCATACAAGCACGTCTACGGCAGTTCTGTAATTCTGTTTATAAAAAAAAATAGTATCTACTATTCTACTATCTGTATAGTATAGTTGTAACTATAGAAAATATATTGGTTGTAACTTGTAAGTTGTAGTGTGGCTGCAGCGTGTGGTCTGTGGGTATAGATGGTATTATTTAAAATTTAAATTTAAAAATTGTGTGGCTGCAGCGTGTGGACTGTGGGTATAGATGGTATTATTTAAAATTTAAATTTAAAAATTGTATCTAAATTTTCGATAATCATGTCTGTTATGCTGGGTACTATTGACGAACATTCTACCACTGAATCTTTTAGTCTTACTAGCCGTTTTTTTCCATCCAAAGTGGGCGGTAAACCAGCTTGGTTAGATTTGAAACATATTCCAGAGGCAAGCGAGCTGGCCTGTTTGAAGTGTAATATTCCTCTAGTTTTCTTGTGTCAGTTGTATGCACCAATTGATGAACCCGAATTTCGTGGTTCTTGTTTCCATCGAACCTTGTATGTGTTCTATTGCAATGAATGCAAAGGCGGAAGAACATTTGCTGTCTTCAGGTCACAGCTTCGTAAAAAAAATGATTACTATTCAAGTGAACCAGCTGAACCCAATGATCCAGATATTACACCGGATATGTGGGGAATAAAATTATGTAAAGTATGTATTCATGAAATATCTCAGGGAATGCCTATAGTGTTTTAATGTATATATATTTGATATATAACAAATATTTCACTCAAAAAATAGGTATATTTTTAAAATTGTTGTTGTTTTTAATTTAAAGGTATGCGGGTGCAAGTCCACAGTGGAATATGAAAATATCTATTGCAGTTTACATCACAAAAATATTGATTCAAATAAAGAATTGAGAGACAAGTAATGTATTAAATATTTATTGATGTCCTTTTTGATATACAAACATCATAATATAATGATAAATAACATACCATTTAGATTCATTGTGGTGTTACCAGAACATATTATTAATGAGGAGTCAGATGAAGGTTCTGAAAATGCATCATTGAATAGTGAGGATGATGATAGTGATTATAGTGAAAATAGTGATGAGGCTCAAATTCCAAAAGGCTCTCTTCAAGGTAGAATATGAAAATAAAGATTTGGTGAATTGTTTCATAATTTATTTTATGTTTGACATAGATATGGATGGTTTAGATGAAGCTCTGTTAGAAATGGCCTATGGGGGTGACAAAGATGACGAATATTTTGAAAAGTTTAAAAAATCAATATCCTCAGTTCCTGAACAAGTTATTAGGTATTTTATAATGATTTCTTAAACAGTTCTAATATAAAAATATTAATTTTAATCAACCACTAAAAACATTGTAGGTACAATCGTTTAGAGTCGCCATTGTGGATCTGTACTAAACGTATTCCTGAGGCTAATGATATTCCATCTTGCCAATTTTGTGGTAAACAAAGAAGTTTTGAATTTCAAGTATGTTAAATCTAAACTAAATTACCTAATAAAGTTTTAAATTATTATTCTATTATATTTTAAGATAATGCCACAAATGCTGTACTATTTAAAATTGCCAGAATCTTCAACCAAGGAATCATTCAACTTCGGTATTTTAGCTGTCTATACTTGTCCTGCAAGTTGTGAGGCTGGTCAAAAATATAAAAAAGAATTTTTGTGGGAACAGAGTCCACTATGATAAAATAAATATTATTTGTATTACCAGAGATTATTTTCTTTACATTACCTTTTTATTTAACAAAACACTGTACATTTCTTAACTTACTAAGAATATTACATAGTATTTAATTTGATAATCAAAATGTGTAGGTTTATTTGATTTGATAATCAATTTTTCATAATTAAAATTGAAGATATTATTTTATGGCCACAGCGTATTAAACTTATTACGTGTAAATTGTAATACAGTTTACACTCAATATTGTTTTAATTACAAACTTAGTATTATTAGGTATACTATATATTCATAATATATTAGAATATTAGATTATTACATGGAAAATATAAAGATTATAATTTTGGAGCTTAGCAAAACAAAATTTTTTTTTTGGCCTACCTTCCTATATTTGTTAGCATACCTCAGCAACTTTTTGATATGCATCATGGTCTCTGACCACTCCACACCCCGTTTATAAGCTGGCTAATTTAAAAGGTAATGAAATGAGTCAAACTACAACCATGGCTAGGAAGGGTGGGATGCGGTAACCAGACTTAAACTCGTATTGTTGCTGAGACCTATCTATTTTGTCCACCGTCCATGGTCATAAGAATATCTTCTATTCTCAACAAAATAGATTTTGGTTTTAGGTGTAACTCTAAAACAAATGATCGTAAATACATGACATTTTCACTGAATGTTTATATTAGCATTTTGACTTGTTTTGAGCTGTTTACGGACATTTTCAGTTTACAATCATTTTAGTTTTTTTATTTTATATTATGTCAATTGTATTTAATACTGTATATATAAGTATTTAGAAACCAAAACTAATTGTTGTCTACTACAAATCTACCTAATATAATGATCCAACTGATAAGAGAAACTATCCGGGCAGATCTGCTGTCGTATTGTCGTATACACAAAGTAATCTTTTTTTTTCAGTTGACACTTGATGGAGTACAGTATAAACACTAAAACGTTATATATGCATGAGTTATTAACAAGGTTCTATAATATTACCTGCCTATGAAATATATTTTATAATATAGTCTGTGGTATTACTTTTAAGATTTTGGAGGTGTAGTAGTTCTATAATTTTTTTAATTTTCATTTAGAAAATATACAATCTGCATTTCAAGACACAATAAGCATTATTTTCTATGATTAATGTTCAAAAATGATTTAATAATATGTAAAATGTAAATACACATGATTTTTCAACCGGAATAATACAGTGACCAAATGTTAAGATAAAAAATCATTATGAATATTGGAATAGAACAAAGCAATTTGAACTTTTAATATTAACTAATTTCAATGTAATGAAACATAATTAAAATAATTTTAATATTTTAAAACCATAACTTAAAATTTCCTTTTCTTTTTCAAATTTTTTCCTTTGAACTTCTTCTTTCTTTTATTCCCGCTTTTTTCACTATAATTTCCTCCAAGAGCTGAAATGTCTTCAAAATGTGTCACTTCTTTCCCTAATTTCCCAAGAGTAACTGATGATAATTGCTTAGCCCTATGCTTGTCCTTTTTGGTAACTGGCAACCTAGAAAAAAAATTTTTATTAGTAGAGATAAAACTAAGTAATAGAAAAGCATTTATTTTTTAAGTGAGACAATTTTAATTTATACCTTGTAAAATAGTCTTCTTCATACTTCTGCCTTTCATAATCATACTTGGACTGTTTATTTTTTAACCCAACTGTATTAATTTGTACTTCAACTGGTGTATCTGCATATTCCTCTCGTAACTCTTGCATAACTGAACTTTGTAGTGCTCTCTTTTTTGCTCTTTCTAACAGTTTTTGTTTTTTAACTGCTCGTGACTCATCACCATCATAAGGTACAGCTGTAACCTTAGGTGCTACATAAACACCATCCTTAACTTTTTTAGAATTTTTATGACCATCTTCATCATTATCAGATTCTACATTTTCTTCATGATCTTCTGCATCTGCTAGTCCATCAATAGTTGCACGAAATCTATCTGGATCATTAGGATCAACGGAACCAGATAATGCTGTCTTAACAAGCTTATCAATTTGGTATTTCATTTTAAATTCAAGAGGCCTTATCCGTTCTAGAACAGTTCGTTGCTCAACAAGACGTTCAATCGATGGGTCGTTTTTAATGGATTGAAACTTGCATTTTTTTAGTATAATATGAGTCAAATTATTTATATAGCTCAATAATGTATGGCATTTTATATCTAATAAACTTATGCCATTAGAAGCGTTAATATTATACTCTTTGTTAATAATCTTATTCGTCGATTCTTTGGCTTCTAAGATCCCAGACTTGATATCTTTAAGCAATTTTCTTGTTTGTGCACTACAATCCGGCTGGGTTACTTCTTCTTCCATAATTATATTAATTATAATTTATATTAATTATTAAAATATAAATATAAATTAATTTTGAATCTTAAATCGTGACTAGAACGAAGCACATGTTTGTAATTTGTATACGCATTACATAATCATCTTATATTAGCTATCAGCATAATGTTATCACTGTAATCATTTATAAGCAAAATGTTATCACTGTAATCATTGGTAAGCAAAATGTTGATTTTTTAATTTTGATTTCACCCATGAAGATTAGAGATATCTCTAGTCTTCATGTTTTTACCGCTAGACAACTTTACTGATTGTGCATCATAGCCTCATACCACAGAATAGATGCAATCTATTTCATCTATTCTGTGCTCATACGACGTGACGGTGATACGATCTTGGAAATAAGTTAATTTATTACTAGTGGAAATAAAAAAAAATTAAGTGTAATATTCCTCAAGGAGCGTCTGAATTTTAAATTTAGAAATTACATTAAGATTTAAAATTATTGTTTATTAAAATTATATGAAATGTCCAATTTTTATATTTCTATATATTATATAGCTAGGGGACGGAGTGGACTAAGGCGTCGGTTTTGACCATAGATATCTTCTATTATCTATGGTTGTGACCAGTGGCGTGTAGAAGGTATTATTTTGGAGCAATTGCTCCTTCAAAATGTTGGTGGGTGGGTGGTCCCCTTGCCACAAAATACCTAGCTACCTTGGTGACTAGGTTTATGATAGAAAATATTAATAAATATACGAATATGTGTCTTACTTGTAATATAAGTAATACTAGTAACCTAGTTATTTGTTATTATAACTTCTTTTTACTTATACAAAATATATAAAACATAATATTAATGATAATATAATATAATATTATATTTTTTAATGTGATAATAAAAATTTGGTGCACTAGCATGCTGTTTGTTGTATATGGTACTATGGTCCATTAGTCTAGTTACAATTGGTGCTAACTAATATCTATACCGGCCAATGATACCTAACTCAAATCAAGATACAATATAATTTATGAGTACAACTAACTAATTAAGTAGTTACATCCGTTTATACAAATCTACAAATATTACAGATATTTTGTAAAAATTTATTTTTTGCTGTGGTGGAATTTTTGTTAAGGGGTGGGTGGGTGGGTACCTTGCATGCAGTTTTGCTCCTCATCAAAAATGAGTTCAACACGCCACTGGTTGTGACTCTCGCGGTCGCCGGTTCGAACTCTGCCACGGGCGGTATTTTTCTCCGGGCAGTCACGGTGCCCACTTAAAAATTCTGCCAAAAATATACACACACATGTTCAAAACCTACAGTACCCTCCTCCATAGTTCCACATGCTAATGACCTCAGTTGTCAAAGCCTAAACCAAAAAAAAAATAAAAATTTAGCTAAGTAGGTAACAGGCGCGTATCCAGAATTTTATTTCGGGAGGGGCTGAACAAAATGATCAACATAGTCACACAATAAAATAAAAAAGTGGTAAAGTGGATGTCGCTCTGCTGTACAGTAGGTACTGTAATGGATGGTGTAAAATTTGAATTCAATGATATAATATCATTGTACTCGTATAAGAAAAACGATTCTAAGCGAAAACGGTCAGTCAGCCTATGATATTATTGTGAATAAAGTAATTTATATATTTACCTATTTACGTGGACCATTGTTTTAAATTTTCAATCCTTAACTATGAAAGTTGAACATTTTATAAATTTTTAATTACAAAATATTTATTACATTTTAAATTTGATAAATTTTGTCAAAATTCGAACTTTAAATGATTATAAGAAAAAATTGAGCATATGTATTTTTAATATTTTTCAATATTGTTACAATATATCAGGAGCCTTGAATTAAATTTTCACGCTTTTTTACCCAACAAAAAAATTTTTATTGATATTTATAGAAAAAAACTAAGAAAAATGAAAACTGTCAATGTCCGTAAATAGCTCAAAAAGAGGCAAAATATTTTCAAATTTTTTTGGTGTGTAAAAAATGAAAACATTCAGAAAAATTTTAAGTTTTGTGATTTTTCCGTATTTTGTCAAGATTCGAACTTTAAATGCTTATAAAAAAAACTATGACTATAAGGATTTTTAATATTTTTCAACTGCTATTGTACTAATAAAGCAGGAGCCTAGCTTGTATTAAATTTTCAAGCTTTTTTACCCAACAAATAAAGTTTTATTGATATTCATATTTTTTGGATGTTCTTGAAATTTCAGGGGGGGCTGCAGCCCACCCAGCCACCCCCATAAATACGCCCCTGGTAGGTAATGTTTGAAAATTGAATATAAGATTTCTTAACATAGACGATAGACCTATAAACTATTGGACTGCGCCTCCCTCATCACCCAGCCATCACTGAGTGGTGCCAATATAGAGTGAGTGAGAAAGAAGTAAGAACATATTGGGGGAATCTTAGCAGAACCAAATAAGAGAAAGAGAGAAAAAACATAATTCTGTTTATCGTACCCTCGACGGCTCGACCTCTCTCTCTAAGCGCTGTCCATTAGTTTATAGGTCTATATTTCTTGAGAACCCATTTTATACTGTAATAAAAAGTAAAAAGGCGCTCTACTGTACAGTAGGTTACAAGCGGGTCACTGTAAAATGGATGGTATTAAATTTGAATTCAATGATATGATATATTGATATCATTGTATAAGAAAAATGATTCTGAGCGGAGACGGTAGGTCAATCTAGGTATAAGACATATTCAGGGCCGTATTTGAACATTTTGCGCCCCCGGGCAACATGTTTTTCCGCCCCCCAAAAAGTTATTTCTTAAAATGTAAGGAACCCATTATTATTTAGGTTCATTATTTATGACCCTTAAATGTGGTTAGATTTTGAAATTTTTTTTTGGAAACATTTTTTGTTCAATGAGTTAAGAACAATCAGTGATTCAAACAGAATTTGTCGATCGGACTTAGTACCTAACGTTATACACGAGTTTGCGAATTCCCATCCATCGGGAGTTTGTTTTGTTAAATTTCTTTATTAATAATATAAATATATAATATACAGTAAGTACAATAGGTAATTTCTGATTTCACCAAAATAATATAAGGATAAAAAACTCACATTTAAAAAAAAAAATCAAAATATTATTTTTGGTATTTTGATGATGTAAAATCTTAAGGTTTTGAAGTTATTTTAATCTTATAACTTCAATAGAAAATTTGACCAACTTTTTTTTATAGTACCATCATTAAGCGTGGAAAACACACATTTTGAAGAAAAAAAAACCATGTGTGTTACCAGTAAGCGCGCGGGAAGTTAAACTTCTTTTGAATGGTACACGTGAGTGAGTGAAAAAGAAAGAAAAAAATATTAATTAATTTAAAAAATGAGAAGAAGTATCCGGAATTATTTATTATTGATAGTTTTATTATTTTTTTTATATTTTTATTCGACAGATCGATGGATAATTGTTTAAGCCACTAGACTAAGCCACTCTTAGTAAACATAAAACCCTTTGGTAGGTATATACTATAATACTATATTCAAGATATAGGCAATGAAAAAAAAAATTAGTGAATAGTAAAGTTTTAGTACTATATAATAGTTGAAGAACTTGGCAAAAACTTCAAATTCACCTATGTATGACTCACTAACACTTTGGGAATTCACGTATGTTTTTTTTTTAATATTTCTATATTTAATAGTTATAGAGGTACTTATGAATTATTAGTTATTTAAAATCTTAAATACAGATACATAATAATATATCGTTTAGTATTATAATATGTCTGAGTTATTATTTTAATATTATTGAATAATGAATATAATATATTTAGGTACCTATGGTACCTATACGTTATCGTTTATTAGACAGAAGGTAAAAGTATTAAACAGTTCAATAAAAGTTTATATTTTATTCAAAACTCGTTTTTAAATGCAAAATATGTGTAGGTATATATTATTATTATTATTATTGTCTTTTGCACATGCGCTAGTTTGAGTTTTTATTTTATTTGTTTTTAGTTTTTAAGTAAAGTTATTTAATATATTTATGAAAAGTGGGAACATACCTATACTCATTAAACAAATTGCTTCTAGGTAAACTAACGTCTTCATAGTAAAATGGTTGCCTTATATAGAGTAGAGGTATATGCAATTTGCACTTATAATATTTATGGCTAGCTATAATATCTATGTATAGTATATTATTATGTAAAAGTATACTAAATACTTACATTTTATATTTTTATAATATGGTAATTATTATATTGAATAATATACACGAGTTTGAATCAAAGTTAAAACTTAATATGATTGGCTACATCGTAAAAACAATACAAAGTATACACGCATGGTGCAGGTTGGACGTGTGGGGCGTGTAAATAGTAAAAAAAAACCATATTGTTTATTGTCCGGTAAACATTGCGCATGCCAAAAAAACGGTCGGCGGCGAGTATTATTTTTAAACATATGATATAATAATACTCTACAATATAATTGAAAATGTAGAGCTCGGCGCGCGCGCGTCGCCGTGCCGAGATCGAGGACCGCTGCCGCCGCCGACGCGAACGCGGTCGAGCGGGCGGCCGCATCGCGGTCGTTGTCGTCGTCGTGCGCGGCGCGCGAAAAGGGTTTGTCGTCGTCGGTTTTGATTTTATTATTTTGGCGCGTGCTGACCATCTGCCATCTGCGGCGGCCACCACCGTATTACAGTCGGCCACCGTCGCGTGGCCCAAGGTCGCCGCCACGTCATTTACGTATTTTCGACTCCTCCGCGTCCGCGCCCACGTCTTTTTCCCACCACGACCAGCCGGCCGATGACTGCCCGACGCCGTCGCCGCCGCCACCGCCGTGGCCGAACTGTTGCGGCGGTGTCACGTTTCCGAGACGCGTTTCGCTCGTGCGTTTATTCCACTGCAGCAGCTCTCATCACCGCCGACGAGCGTGATTAGTGAAACGATCGCGTTCACCGCCCCGCTGCTTCGACGTAATAATATCATCACCGCGCGTGACGGAAGTAAGGCGATTGAGGGGTCCGTCGGTTATTATGCATTGTGGTCGTGATGGAACAAGTGGTCGCGCTCGTTTACAACAACGGCCCGGAACAGCAGCAGCAGCAGCAACAGCAACAGTCGCCGAGTCCCGTTGTTCCGCCGCCGCAGCAGCAACAGCAGCCGAGGACGGCGGAAGACGAAGACGGCGAGGACCGCAGCGGCGCCGCGTTCTTCTGTAATACCGAGTACAGGTCAGTGCGTTTATATAACATTATGTCATTATGGAATGTCATAACTCATAAGTATATTACATTACGTGTTTCAAGTGTTTGGGTTTAGAGTCCGACCTGACCGAGGACCAAGTGACCCGTGAGGACGCGGTCACTTGAGGTGGATCTCGCTGAGCTGATGGTTTGGCGAGTTCCTCGACTGTTAAATATATATATAATATATTGGTACAGTATAGGTATACAGCTTACCTACTGTTCTTGTAGCTAAGGCATTGTAAGACTCCGCGAACCATATTCTGATATTATTATAATATTATGCTCGTGGCGGACGATTTTTAATTTTAATTCTGCTTCGTATTGGCAATATTGGCATCATTCACAGTCGCACAGACAGCCAGACAGGTGTGCGCATCTACCTGAGTTTATTATATATATACGGTGGTACGATCGTACGAATACCTTGACGACGTACGTTTTGTTGTAATATTATTATGTTTCCGTCGTGTGTTCGAAGACCACCGAGGAAAAGTCGTCGTCAGTCGCTAAATTTTTGCTGTGTATTCTGACGTAGTCTCCGATATATGAAATTCACGACTTTCGGATCGTCCCACGCTGTAATATGTTAACCGCCGCGCAGGCTAGTCATTCGAAACACACGCGTCTTGTATATGTATATATTATGATGCTACAATATTATAATAGTGTGTTCCTATTTCTTTTCCACTTTACGCCTCCACCCATAAATACTTAATCAAACCGCGACATATTTAAATACTCATGTCTTATTTCAATGAAATAAAAGTGTATAATAATATCCTTAGTACTGCGCAACAGATATCCTAGGTACGCACATTTTTTAACCTGATATAAATTAAAACCAAGTGATTGTAAATATTTTGACAGAACGTGTTACACCAATTCAATATGGTAGAAGATTAAACTACGATTTAATAATGGATATTAGTTTTGTTGATCTACTAGCTGCCAATTATATCGATTAAAATCTGTTTCATCATGATGCATTGTGCAATGTGTACGTTATTTGTTATCATGTAGGTTCAAATATTTGACTCAGATGTGTGTTTTAGTTAATAAATAATATGGCTAGGATACCTATATAAGAAATTAAGAAACAAAAAATATATTTTTACAGTGTTGGGTAATAACGTACCTAACGCAAATTATAAATTATTGAAACGAAATTACTTTTAGGTACAGTAACACTTTAGTAATTTCATTATATTTTATTTAAATTAACGTAATTGTAACGAAATTACTTTTTAAACGTAATTTCTATAGATAACGTGTTATTTTCCACGTTATTAAAATAAGTTATGAATGTAGACCATGTGACAACAGCTAGGGGCTAGGATATTTGAGAAAAATTAAAAAACCATACAATATTTTACATACGATTCCGAAAGTTTTATATAATAATCAACAATATTACCTATTAAAGATTCCAGGATTTAATACTAATACAATTTATATAGTAATTATAATAGTATACCTACTACTCATTATAGTCGTTATGGAAAGATTTTGTAATTCATTTTTGAAAAAGTAACTTTATTTGAAACGCCCTAGTTTTTGAATATAAATGTGACGTTACGTGATAAAAATAATATCGGGTAACACGAATGTAATCTAAATAAAAATATTTAATGTATCGAGTAACGTAATTTATTACTTTTCAAAAGTAATTTACCCAACATATTTACTCATAAACTCCTAAATTGCTAAGCATGTGGAAATGTGGAAAATTACTTGAAACAGTTAACCCACACAAACGTCATAAGATTAGTGATTACTTTTAAACTATTAGAGTAATAGTAATATGTTGTGACTTTATGACTCATTGTAGTATTGTATGGAGGAAATTGGCAAATTTAAATACGTAGGTGTTGTTACATTAATAATTAATGGAATTTTGATTAAAACAATGTCGATTATTGAAATAACACATAACTTGAGGCGTTAAGAAAAATAATACTCACAAAGACTGTATGAAAAAAGTTGGTACCTATCTATATACAATGTTTTTTGAATTAGAATTTTAACTTCAATGTCCATTAGTTATAGGTACATAAAATCTTTCAAAGTAAAGTTTCGTTATTATTATTATATTACTATTTACTATATAGAGTATAGGTTATTTATTTATTTTATATTTTTAACAACATTAGATAACTACAAGTGATTTTATAGGTGTACCATAGATTAGACACTATATACATTGAACACTTGCAAGATAATTTATAATTCATATGTCACGCATAGAGCATATAATTATGATATACCTAAACGAGACATTTTGATATTTTGTGTTGTTTTCGTATTTTAGCTCCATTTTTTAACACCATTTGAGACTTTCTGTATATTTGTAATTTTTTTTTAACATATCAAGTCATATTCTTTGAACTTACGATTTTATATTATGTAAAAATAAAATTAGTTACTTTAGCTCAACTCGTTTTTATAATACTGCAGTTTAAGACTGCAGTTTATGACGATACAACCTGAACTCCCGTTGGTCATCAAAAATAGTGACCTAGCCAACATATTTTGTTGAATATATTTATCAGAATGTATCTTATTAATTTCACGCAACTACGTAGCATCAAAAGTTGTCCCATTATATTTTTAATTTTTATTAAAGTTAAATATTAAATTAATAAATCACGGTTACAATGATATCAGTTAGAAATTCCAACTTTATGAAAATTTTAAATATTTGAGCCATTTTAATACAATAGGTAAATAATTTGATATAGATTAAGTAATAATGACATACATAATATTTACAGAAAAATAAACTAACGATTTGTGTCATTTATATTATATAATCGTCAATTTAAGTTATAAAATCCATTTAGCTTTATATCTTAGACTTATGGCATATCGCATATAATTTAATTTATATTTATTTATACACTGATGAAAACACGACTAGGTTTGCATAATTTTTTATTTGGCGTGTACCTACATTCGCATATTTATTACTTTATATCTGTATAAATAATATAAAATGTACGTCTTGTAGTGCTCATAAAAACAAAACGATTAATTTTGTATTATTTTGTATTTTGTTTTAAATTTAAAATGATTCATTAACTTTAGACTAAAACAATACATTTTCGTTCATTATAATTGATAAGAAGCATGCACAAAGTGTATTAAACTTCAAACTTGGGCACCTAAATCGTTTATTTGTATGAATGTGATAGGTATAGTTGCAAGTTCTCTTGATTTATTCACCTGAATCACAAAATAAAGTCTGTTGGACATTTTTAGTATCATGTCACTATAGCAATTCTTTTTGAGAATATCCTGATGGTATTATATATTTTATAGGACCTATACCTAAATGGCTGAATGTATCCATTTCATCTACACGGACATAAATAATTACTGAATAACTTTATTACACCACGGTTAAGTTTATAAACTATTGATTACTATAGGGCTGCATTGGATTTCGGTGCATTTTGCACTATTTTTCTAAGTTATATATACATTATACATGATATTTATTAGTGATTTTATAACATGCACGTTTCATCTTTCATGTATTTTTGAATTAGAATAAGAAGTTTTTATTTTTAAAATTGTTTGACAATTTAAAATGTTGAGGTATTGTTTTAGATCATTTTAGGGTTTATAAGGCATTAAAATCTAAAATCCTGTATTAAATTTTATTTAGAAAGTATCTTTGTAATATGCTAACAAGGTTTTTATTTAATCAAATATTATTAATTGTTATTTTTCAAACGAATCCGTAAGAGGTAAAATGGCGATGAAGAGCGGAGATGGAAAATTAAATAAGAATAATTTTCTTTTCTGATTAATTCCACGTAGATGACTTGAAATGTTGAAATCCTGCAAAACTTTTTTTTTAATTTAATAAAAAAATATATTTTTGGTTTAAGCTTTATTAAAACTTGTTTAAAGCAAAACAATTACAATTTATAGGTGCATTATTTTAAACTTTTAGGACAGAAAAACCATTTTTAAGGGCATTACATTCCCAGCCTTATTGATCGTAGTTCATAGTAATAATTATATTTTTCTAAAATATGTTAATACCTATATAGGCTCAGCGCTACCATAAATTATTATTTTTCTCTCTTAAATTAAAGCTATACATACATATACATATATATTTATTTTCTTTTAAGCTTATAACTATTATTGCAAAAATATAATTTTGGAAATAGTTCAACATTGGTCAATGTATGCAATGTTCATTAAACATAACATCGTACTGCATATTTATTATGCCATAACTATTTTAATGTCATGTTTAAAAACATCACATCATTAAAGAGACTATTTTGTATTTTCTAGTACGTACAATGATGTATATATAACTTATACAAGTACATAGTTAAGTTTGCTTGTCTAGTTGTCTGTTGTTAAGTACACTGAACAGATAATGTTGTAGCTTTTATTCAAATAATAGTGTTAAATTAATGTAGGGCGTAGGTACAGGATACCTCAAAATGTTTACTATAAACTATGTACAATGGTCAATGATACATGACATAAAAGTATAACAGTATGGCAGTATACTTTAGGCCTTAATTAATACGAATACCTATATTAATATGTAAGATACCTTATACTAAAATAAATTATTATATTATACCTACTTATAATATTATATAGGTACATTATATATTATACATTATACATTATATACTTTAAAATAATATGTATGTTATTAACTACCCTATAATTAGTTAGTTCTAATTTACAATTATACATATTATATAACTATATAAGTAGTTTCAAAAATGTTTATTTTACAGTTTTATCCATTACAACTATCAAACAAATAGTTATGTGCAATATGACGTCAAACCACAAAATGATATTACATTACAAGAAGGGTTTCAGGACGATTTATCTCAAAGTTCATTCAGCAACGACACTCCGCCGGACCAGTCGGATACTAAAAGACATTATTGTGAATTCACTGGGTGCAAAAGAACGTACAGCACCGTGGGAAATCTCCGTACTCATATGAAGACACATAAAGGTGTGTAAATATTAGAAGATAAGTGCTAAACAAAATGTATTATATGAGTAAAATAGAAAAATATATACTATTTAGTATCTATCTATATTTATTAATTTAATATTTATTGTACTCCAATTTACAATATTAAAGGTATATTATGTTATAATATAGTGTGTGGTACATAATCAATGTTTATTGAAGTAAATTATTTTTTAATTTAGAAGCCAATATTTCACTTTATAGGTAGGTAATTAAAAATTGTATTTTGCAATTATTATTTGCTACCTTTTGATTATTTTTATTAAATCAACTCAATATAGTATATAATATTATTATAATATGTTGGATTATAGTACCGACATCACAAGATTTTAAATAATTTATTAAAATTTACTATAATAATTCATAATATATATTCTATACGATTGTCTTGCGTCCATGATTTTTTTTTACAATTGCTAACTATAATAGTGCAAAAGTAACTCGTGTAGTTATGTTATCATCATTTCATCATTTGTATACTTATAGAGTGATGCAACCATAAATTAAATTCTGATCGTTAAGAATGTAATTTTATTTTAGTTTTAATAAATTCGAAAAATATTGCAAAAGAATGTAAAGCGTGGAGGAATATAAAAAAAAACAATTTTAACCATATTTCAATAAAACGAGCCCCAATGTCAGAACATTTTTTTCAATACAATGTATATCATTGAGGTTTAAATTTTAAATTTACATCATACATTATACATTAATGCATTGCAATGAACTGTATGAATATTCATTGTTAGGTGAATACCGGTTCAAGTGTAACATAATTGACTGCGGTAAACCGTTTTTGACGTCATATAGTTTGAAGATCCATGAACGTGTGCATACAAAACAAAAACCATTTGTTTGCACCAAGGAGGAATGTCAAAAAGCCTTTAACACCGTTTACAGGTAAAGATTTCGATTATCTCATTCAAGTTATTTCAGTAATCTTTTAGAAATATGATGGACCTACGGTTGTTTGTAGTACAGGCTACGAGCTCATCAACGCTTGCACACTGGTGACACTTTCGACTGTATACAAGCAGGCTGCGGCAAGTGTTTTACAACTTTTAGTGATCTAAAAAAGCATTATAGAACGCACACCCAAGAACGACCGTACAAGTAATATACAATACCTATTATAATTTACAAATTTAAATTTTAAGTATGTCATAATACTACTATAACTAATAACTAATAAGTATATAGCTTACAAGTTACGACACTGATCCTATATTCCTGTCAAAGATAGGATTATTCAAAAAAATGTTTTACCTTATAGCTTACATAATATTATAACATACGTAGAAAGATATTAACATCAATCTTGAACAAATTAACATACATACTGTCATTATTATGCGTCCGTTTATTGTCATGATTTTCAGATGCGCAGAAGAAGGATGTGGTCGAGCGTTTACGGCGAGCCATCATCTGAAAACGCACAAGCGGACACATTCAGCCGACAAACTGTACACGTGTGACCGACCGAATTGCAACAAGTCGTTCCCGGGAAAGGCCAGTCTTAAAACACATCAGCGGAGTCATGATATTTGGGACGAGTCCGAGACCCTGTCAGATTTCGCCGATGACTTGCTACAGCATTTCGACAGCGAAACCAACAGCACAACTTCCGAATTCTTAAAATACCAAAGTACGTACTTTTCGATTGTTAGAATCAGTGGCGCAACCAGGTTGGATTTTCTTAGGAGTTGAGGTATAAATTTCAAAACATTTTCTCAATAGCAATTTGGGTTTCATAAGTTAAATCTAGGTGAAGTGCATATGTTGTATATGGACATAGATTGTCATATAAATTATGTAACCATGTGTTGCGTAGAATTTGAAAGAAAAAAATTCCAAATATTGGAAAGGAATGGTGCCCCAATCCCTAACACCACCTTAATTGCGCCGCTGTTTAGAACAGTACACACTTATACCCTGAGATCTAATATTATATATACAACTTCAGGCCAACTAGTCATACCGCTGTCGAAGGCCAACATCGAAGCCTTAAAGCGATGCGAAACGGCCGAAGTGGAGGTGGATGCATACCTTTCAGGCATCGCGATACGGACATTCACGGGGGCGGGCCCGGATTCAAGCACGGCTACCGTGCAAAAGATGATCCTGGCCGAGCCGGACGACGACATGCCGGTCAAGCTGTCGGTTGAGTGCAACGTTGACGTGCAGAAAGTCGGCCAGGACGCCAACGGCACGATCAGCTTGTGCGTGATGGACAACGGCGAGTTGATGTCCAGCCTGCTGATGATGCCGGTGATCAACGGCGCCAGTTATGAGACGGTGACGGAGGACGACTCGAGCCAGCCGCCGCCTATGTCGATAGCCACAGAGACGGTGCAGGAACTGCAGTTCGTCGACGAGCCCGTCCGGCAGACAGTGACGGCCGTCGAGCAGTCGGACGCCGAGTCGGCGGGGGCGGCAGCCGTGGAACTCATACCGTTCGACGACATCCTGGTGTCCAAACCGGACACGGATTTCGCGGTGTGCGAACCGCACCACGTGGTCACCACCGACGAACCGCTGCAAGTGGCAGAAGAGTTCAGCGTCGAAGAGCTCATACTCAGCCTGGCCGACGACGGAGATCACTGTCTCGACAGTTCGGTCGCTTCGCTCATGGTGAGCCCGCAGCTGGAAGTGTTCGAACCCACATTTCCTGTACCGGCTCCCAGCCTCCCGCTTCAACAGCAGGTGATAGAACCAACTTTTTCGCCGGACGGTAACTGTACCAGTTCCGCAGACGACGCTGCCGCCGCCGCCGCGACAGTCGCCGGTCACCCGACCGCGTCTTGTTCGCTGACCGTGGCCTGCAACACCCGCAAACAGCTCAGGAAGGTGCTCGAACACAGGCGGCCCGCGAGCATATCGCACTGAAGCCCGACGCGATGTATCGGAGACTAATGTCGGGTCGCATATTATACGATCATTAAGCATTTAACGAGTCAATAGTGAGCTAATGGTCCCTTAGACATTATTTAGCGTCCTGAAATATATTATTATAATTTAGTGTTATATGCATCTCCACATAAACGAATTATTTTAAGTTATGGTGTGGTTATTTAAAGTCGTATAATATCCGCTAGAATATGTACCGTTTATTTTTTTACAACGAATTATTTATTGTCTATTTTTGTTACTAAATTAATTTTATGTTTTTTTTTTACTCGTTTATTATGTTTTTCATAGAATTGCTTGACAAAGAAAACTATATTCAAATGTTATATTATATTAGGGACTTCGGTTGACTATATATAGTTCGATATATCGAAAAGAAACGTTCAGCCCAGTACGTTATACTCAGCATGAATTTTTATTTGATATATCTATAGCATTTATGATTTACCTTTATTACATTCATCTCTTAACCCATTAAATTTCTTTATTTTAACGTATATAATAATCTGTGATTCAATAACATTTTTTTAGTACATTCTTTACTATTTAATATATACCTATTCGTTATGATTTTACTCATTTTTGATAATACGTAGGTAGACAACTTTGTATTATTTATAGTTTTTACGTATTCAATTATTACATATACGGTATACCCACAACCTACTAATATCTATAAGGTTTTTAGTGGTAGTTTAGGATAAGTTCTATAAATATTATAGGATAGGTCTGATTGTCTGATATAATTTCCCTCTAACTACCTACCACTCAATGAAATTAATGATTTACTTACTACTGCATTTATATTCTAGTTTAATTTAAATATCATCTCCTTAGTTTATACTAATATTATATATCGTATACAATATACACTGTATACAGTATACATCATATAGGAGGTACCTACTACCTAATAATATAATTATAATACTTTAAAGATACGGTTCCGGGATACTATCGGCTTGACATAAATACGTCATAATATACTGTATTATAACTCTAACATAATACTGCTTATATAATATAATATTATATCTTTATAATTATGTAATCTATTTTGAAAAATTATTTCATATTGTCAACTTTGTACGACTAACCATGTAATTACATTTTTTACGTTTAATACAGAAAATAAACTAAATGTAGTAAGTAATCAAAATCGGGACCGAGCTTACTATTATTTATAACCTCGAGTAGGCTTATTCTACTACAGTGCCAAATTATTTTTACCGGAATTTAACTCACGCGAAACGAAAGTGATACATTAGTTTTGAACTCATTACTTTTTTTTTATTTTAATTATTGTTTAAAGTGAAAGTTTGTTATTTTTGTGTATTCATAAATGTATTTTTTGTAGTCATACAAAATAATGTTGGAATTTTGTATTTCTGATATTTAATAAATATGTAGTCTACGTATTTTATTGTAGACGGATAATACCTCGCTCATTTAATTCATGTTTTTGTTTATACTTCATTACAACGTGTATATTAATTGTTGTTTCGTAATAAACAATATTGAGTTACATTGATAAAATTTTTAATATTTTATACATTGTTGAATACTTGTATAGGTATAGTATAATAATGAATTGGGTATATGCGCTATAAGTTATAATTTCAAGGCGTGCCGCCATTGGTTGACTTCCCCCTCCCGAAAATCAAACCACATCAAATTTACCCATTGTATAACGTGTAAATCCAGATTGTAAATATACATTTTGAACAATAAAAAAAAAAAAAGTTATAACTTTAATCATGATTTGGTCATGAAATATATTATATTTATTGACTATATTTATTATTATTAGCTAAAATAATACCTGGCGGGTTTATAATATCACATAAACATATTTTATTATTTCTGAACATTTTCTTAAGCGTTCATGTTGTTATTTGACTTTGAACGATTGCTTGGGAAAAAAATAAGTTGTTATATACATTATATAAGAATACACTTTGGTTGAGTAAATTTTTTTTAGGGAAAAACTAAAAACTTTCGAATTTTAAAAGAAAATTATACTTTTTGTACTTATTATGATATTAATACATTTATAAAGGTCATACGCACTTATTGTATATTCTTCGATAAGTTGTTGAATTAAAAGTATTATCAGTGCACGTAATATTATAGCTTCAGTTTTTACTTTGTATGTTTGCATTCCAGTTATACTTATCGATAGTAGGTATAATAGATATAGCTACTGTATTGATACGAGTTACAGTATACAAAATAATTAAAATATGATACCTAACATTACGCTACACACCAAAAACTTTTGCTCGAATTATAAGAAGAAAAGTGTTTTGGTTATAAGTATTTAACATTTTATATTTTCGACAACAATCGATCCTTAAAATTAATTTTAATATCCACGAATATGCACGGGAAGAGGGTGGGATAGACGAGTTAAGTCAGAGGCAGAAACCACAGTAAGGGTAACCCCGTTGAATGATGGTGAAATGGTTTTGAGGATTAATCTTTACCATATAGCGATTAACAACAATAATTAATATTCTTTATTATTGAGCAAGCCGTTCTCAAAAATAATGGTATATTATATTCAACAACAACAACAAAATAAAAAACAATGTAGTTAATATAGTATATACTAATATAATATTATAATATTTCAGACTCGTATGTATAGTAAATTGGATCAGCGACAATATTATAGACATCAAATTATATTATTATTTATTATTATTATAATATATTTATTCATGCGTAACATTGAAACAAATTTATACGTAGTATATAATACTAATTCAATAAAATGGTATTTGTCACGATGAAATGACGAACGTAGTACGTACATAACGTCATATTGTGTTATACTATTATATTATATATTATTATACAGCTATATTACAAGTAGATTAAAACATTATGATGGGAAGAAAAATATATCATTAGCAAGACATCAATGTATAGGTTATTATAATATTATTAACCCAACATGGAAAATAATGTAGCAACGTTTCTGTTCGCAGAACACAATGTCATTATGGATCTAAAGATTAAGTTTTAAATATAATATAATAATTTGGAGAGGGCGAGAAGAGGAAAAAAAATATTATATTACAATTATTTTTACCTACCTACCTATATTTAATAGTTGATAATAATTCGAAATAACCGTATTCATTGATAAATATTATAAAAAATATATACTGCAGGTATATTAACAATAATATAACATAAACGATATTATAATATACGCAATAACAATCGATATAACATAATCCATATTAAATAATATACGTTTTAAGTAGGTGGCTAACGAATTACAATCAAAATAAAGTCTTTCAGTGGGGTGGCAGCCACGTCATCGTCGCGGCCGGGAATAGGTCTCTGAGTTTGTCGTTGAGCTCGTCGTCCGGCACAACGGACAGACCCTCGCAGGACCTGGCCACCTTCTTGCAACACTTCAGGTACTCTTGAATGGTCTTGATGGTGGCGCGGGCCGTGCCCGTCTCGGACGGCGACGACGACGCAGGCCTGCGGGCGAACTGCTGCTGCTGCGACGGCCGGACGCCGGTCCGGGGCAATTGCCGAGGCGACGGCACGAACGGGAATACCCGGACCCAGTCGCCCTCCGAATCGGCGGGCCTGCTCCAGTCCCGACCGTTGCCCCACACCGGCGACGAAAACGGAGAGTTGCACAGGTCGGCGGTGGCCGCGCTGCGCCGTGGTAGCTCCGCGCTGCTTGCCCGGACCGTACAGCGTCGATTGACGCGCGGACGACTGTGACTGCGCCGTCGACGTCAATGGCGCCGTGCAGTCCTTCTTCGAAGCGTTGATGTTGTTGACAACATTGTTGTTGTTGTTGTTGGCGGCGGCGTTGTTGTTGTTCGTCTTGCGTTTCGACTTCCACTTTTCCGTGGCCGCGGCGGCCAACGCGGTCGGCCGTCCGTCGCCGAACCGTGGACCCGACGCCGACCGGCACGCCATCCGGAACAGCGACAAACCGGTGTTGCACATCGGCAGCCCGAGCAGGTCGAACATGTCGTGCAACAGCGGCCTTTTCACCCGATTGTCCACGTCGCAATCGTTGCCCAGCGCCGGACTGAGGTTCACCTGCAACAATCGTTTTTTTTCTCGTTAAAACAGTCAGTGACTGTCGCAACACAATATTTTATGATAGTAATGTGTTATGTAATGCAAAATGTAAATGTTTCTTTAGCTACACCTCTTAGTCGATAATATAAATTTGAAACTATGCAATTTCTAAGATATCCCGATAATATCGTTTTGTCTTTTTAACCCATCAAATACCTGTTAGATATAGGTACCTGCAATGTGCAGCAATTAACAATCATCGTCCGCCAATTGCAGGTATACGATTCGACTGATTCCAGTGTGTTGGTTATATAGGTCAATTATTATGTTTTTCGCAACCTTCGGAATTTGGGATCTCTATAATCGCACACCGCGCAGTGTATAATAATTGTCGTTTCGAAATTCAAAAGTTTTAGTCTAATAATAGTCTAATTAGAGCAAACGAACTGCAGTTTTTAAAGGAAACACATATTATACCTATAACTATTTAAACGAAAAGCGTCGGAGCCAATGTTACGCGTGCTTAATTTCCTCGTGTCTAGCGTCAATGAAGTTGTGCGGAATAGCCACCATAAAAAAGATAAACGGGAAAATTACGAATAATAAAATTCAAAGTAAATGTAATTATTATGGCAGTAATAGTGTTCGTTATACAGTCCAGGGTGTATGTTTGAAGTTTTTTTTTCTTATCGAATTAATTATTTTACCGAGCAACAATTATTAGAGCTTAAATTATTTTAGTTCAAACGAAGTCTCAGAACTAAGTGCAAATACATATGGGTCACTATATAAGTGATAATACTTAAGTGTACAATACAAATAATTAAATGGACGCAATATCAACTATAAAAATACTAGGGATATTTAATTTTCATGCTGTATAACATGTCTCGGTTTATATTTATTTTTAATATGAAGTTTTCCCGATATGGCCATCCAAACTTAATATTATTATTTATTTTTTTTTTAACGTTATATCATAATAGATCAAATTCAAAATATCCTTATGTTATATACTAATAAGTAATAACTATTAATATTTAAAAAATAATATATCTTAGTCTTGCAGACTTATTTGTATTTTCTATATAGTATATATATTATATATATTATAATGTGTGTATTATCGGCTTTTTTTTTTATAGGTAGCGCGATCCTTGATGAAATAATACGAATAAAACGGAATTAAGTTTATTTCACGAACCGAAGCTTAATTTTTTCTCAAATTTGAATTTTATTCGAACATTTAAATATTTAATAAGTTAAAAGTTCGAATAATATTATATAAACCATATGAATTTTGAAAGAAAGGTAGGTAGTAAAATAGTGTTTACACTTAACAAAAAATAACTTCAGATTAATCTGATGTCATTCTCAAACATTTTAAATTTGATTATGCTCGAATATTGTTCGAGATTATCAAATTAAAAATCAAACTTGCTATTTTCTCGAATATAAACTATTTGAGTTTCTTAAAATTCGATGTGTTCGAACTTCAAACCTTGGAAAAGTTCGATAATCCATTCCCGATATAAGGTTAATTATAACGGCATTGGTGACATACCTCTAGAAGCCAGGGCTTTAAATCAGAATCGACCAGTATGTCAAAACCGTACAACTCGAAACAATTTGACGTGCTCGGTATGCCTGTGCATTGGCTGGCCAACGTAAGGCTGACGAGAACTGATATCTTTTGCCACAACAGCCAATCGTTGACTCCGGCCTGGCGTATATGCTGTCGGAGCTGTTGGAGCGTCCACTTGCATCCTGTAGTGCAGACGAAAAAACGTGAGTTATAATATTATAATGATGGTTGACATGAACAAAAAGAAAAAACTTTTAAAACTAAAATTGTATGTCATGCTCAAATATAAGGACCTAGGGTTATAATTATTGCAATAGTTCGGATACCTATATGTAGCATACAATAGTTTAAATGATAACCGGTTGTCCCGAAAAAATATATGTCTCAACTAGTCAACTCCCACGCTAAAACAAAATAATATTAACCCCAGTGCGGTTGTAGTATAATAATTAGGTACCGAGTCCGATTTTCTCTTTGGTTTCCGAATAGTTCGGACCCAACTTGTTGATCGAACTGTTGGTCAGGTGCGCAAAGTGGTTGTCCAGGTTATTCAGTGAATACTTGTCGGTACTGAACCGGGTCAGTCCCTCCCTGTAGACGTATATTGTGAGTGGATGGAAAGACGGCACCAGCACGTACAACCGCAGATCGTATTTGTATCCGCCGATGAGCATAGGATTCTTCACGTACCTCTGGACCACGATGTTGGTGTCATAAACGAGCTCGCCGATTTGCTTTGAACATAATGATATAATATAAGCTATTATAACTTAGATAAGAGCAACAAAACGACTCTAAACTGTGGTATTCGTTGGGTTAACTACTTTGGTCTTGCTGTCTAATTTTAATATTATTATACTGCATGTATAGTATGCATTGTATATATATCGAGTCATTTTTTCAATATAGAATCGTATATATTATAAAATAGTGTTCTTTATGTGGCTATGTTTGTATAAAATAACCTCCAAAACTATATACAGACTCGATTTACATGCAGTTATAAGAATAATATTGTGGATAATTTTTCAAAAAAGGCTATATAGGGTCGACAAACTCCTCCCCCAGGAAAAGTGAACTGTAAAATAGGCTGTCAACTGTGGCGCCATTTGTAAAGTTATACCACTTTTTTTTATAAGAATCAATTCATCACCTAGGTGGAGTCAGGTTTTAGGTAAAGCCTGTTTTTTTCAAGACATTTTTTCGAAATACATTGTTATCCCGAGTATAGCCGCGTAGTCGAGTTCGACGAAGGTAGTTATTTACAATATATATTTTATATTATACAACTGATATTATAATACATACCGAAATCAAAGATATGCCTTTTCCTTGACTTTGACCAACCGGTTTGCATATCCAAATCGACTTCTCGCCGACGTCAGTGTCATGACTACATTCGGCAGCTAACTTTGTATACTCTAGCGGTAGGTTGTAAGAGTCTGGGCTGATAGTTCATGGCAAGGAAGGGGACAACACCATAAAAATATAAAAAGTATTTAAGTTAAAGTATATAATATTAACTCGACATAAAAAAACTTATTATATATGAAAATCAACCCTACTATAGGACGGTTTCCGTGATGTCGTGACATAATATAGGAGGAATACGCATTACACTATAGTCCAAAAATAGCTTTTAGTTTCCCTACCCGATGGAACAATTTAGATAAAAATATGTTATCAGGGGGGCCTGCGTTTTTTTTCTGCCCTTTGCAATGGAAATAACCAGTCACAAGTTTTATGACCGTTTAACACGTCACGGCGAAATAAAATTGTTCTATTGCACTATGTACAAGGGCCTAAAATATAACTTGTACTAGGTATGTATTATTATTATTATTATTATTTCATAATATTATATGTGCCGTTTATGAAGAAATGTATAAACCGACACCTGAATAAGGATCGCGTGTGTGACGTGTGGGGATGATAATGCCCACCCCTATCTGGGTAATTTTTCCCAATTGAAGAAACCACCCTAACCACTTGACAGACACATACAATTACATATTATATTAGGTAGTTAATGATTATGTTACCAGTGAATAACCAATGGATACCAAATACAAAACATTATCGCTATATTAGGTATTTGCTACTTATTCATAGTTCATATTATGTTGTTATTGTATTGTAATGGTGTTTTTTTTTTTGTTAGCTCTCTCAGTTAGAAATGCCTATAACCGATTATAATTATACAACTTCTAATTTAACTTTACTTGATATTTGGGTGTGAACTACTACATAATACAGAGAAACCTCACAATTGCGGACACTATATAGGGGAATTAAAATGTGCCTGTTTACAGTGCTTAGGGGTATTTTCTCACGTATATTTAGGCCGGGGAATTTAGAACTGTTAGATTTTGAGAGTGAACTCTCTACTAAGGGGTGTCCGTAGACAGAGGTTTCACTGTATTTCGTTTAAAACAAAATTATTAATTTACATTCAGACTGTCGTATTTATGTAATGAACACTTGACCCTCAATGGAAAATTCTCTGATTTGATGAGTGATGACTAATTACATTTTAAAACATACTCAAACTTAAACACATAGATGCATTTAGAAAACATTCACTTCTCAACACTCTGTAATGTACCTATACTGGTCCTACTGTATAATTAGACATTAGTATTATGATATCATGACCCATTTTATTTGTTTATGAAAACTTTCCATGTCAGTAGCTTTTAGTCACGAAATATTACAAAGGTACTTGCATATTTATACTCACGCTTACAACTATAGTATGGTATGCTGCATACGCCATATAGTATGTAGAATGCAGATAATATGTTAATATTTTACATATAATGATTGCAGTTTTTTATACTGGCACGTGGCTAATTATTTTTAACTTCTATAAAGGAAAATAGGTATACTATAGCTGTTATAT
Source organism: Macrosiphum euphorbiae (assembly GCA_949089665.1). Taxonomy (NCBI): domain Eukaryota; kingdom Metazoa; phylum Arthropoda; class Insecta; order Hemiptera; family Aphididae; genus Macrosiphum; species Macrosiphum euphorbiae. The sequence continues at coordinate 50,423,192 of CARXXK010000001.1, read as the reverse complement.
TACATTGATTTATTTTTTATAGCCCCCTCTAAGTTGTATACTCTCTAATTAAGCTTCAGCGTAATTAATTGGTAGGCACAGAAAAAAATTACAGATTTATGTTTCATATATAATTTTTAAATAATAACTAAATTAATAATCACCGAGTAAAATATTAAAACAACTTAATTTAATATCATGGTGTATTATGTTATTAGATAATATGTTAATTTATCATTCACATGACTATGGTCTATGACTAAATTATGAATGAAAATATATTGTACTAAGATGAAGTACCGCTGAAAACTACATTTGAAAAATTCGCAATTTCACGCATGGTTTAATGAGGTTAATTACGTTAGTTAATTAATTAAAAAATAATTAACTCAAGTCTCTTATAAAAATTAATAAAATAAATAAAATAGGGTTTTAACAAATAAGCTTATTGCACTCGACTTGCAGCCAGATTTATAACCAGAATAATCCTCCAATAGGAACTATGGACTTTTTAGTTGTTACATAGTAATATAGGGGTAAGCATTTATATAAAATAAACTGTTCTGTATTAAACGACACAGTGTTCATTTTCGTGTTTTTATATCGTACCACCCCATATGAAAACCCAATGTAACATTATTATTTTGAATTACGTTTTTAATACACGAGGCGTATCTCATATGCAATACGAACACTTGCGTGCATACAGTAATTGTATCAATACTTATACCTACCTATTATATTGTATATTATTTGCTCTTAGATTATTTTTTTTTTTATATTATTCCTATTATTATTATTGTTTACCTCGTAAAAAGAATTTCGATATTTTCATAATATAAATCAAACTATTTGAATGCCCATTACCTGAATCCGAACAGTGAAGTGCCGAATATATTCTTCATGCATTTCAAATACCGCCACAAGTTGTCCTTCCGGCATAATGCTGATCCACTGGGTATGTGGTTGTTGAACTAATAGACAGTAAAAGCAAATAACACACTTACACACTATTACTACGAATATACGTACATTGACATTCAAGTATTGCGTTTAGTTAAAAATAATAATTGTATTCATGCCGAATCTATTATAACCGTTATATTTAATTGTATACCCCAGTCCCCAAGTGGAAACAATATTATAAATGCACATATATTTACATACGTAAATATAAATCAATAATATTATAAAATTAAAGTCTCAAGTGTTGGAAATATGTATTATATAATAAATAAGCATTTTTAGATTTTCGTACACACGAACATTTGAAAATATATTTGAACAAAGTTAAATCCAATAAGACTAACAATATACATATGTACATGGTATTTAAATGTGTATTAATTGGATATAATATAATATTATTAATAACCGTAACAATTTAGGTAACATTTTTGAACAAAAAAAAAAAAAAACGTTATATTAATTTTAATACCTAAACATGCACACTAGAATATTAGGTAACTACAGTAAGGTGCACTAAAATTTTATTTTTAAAAGTACTACAATAACTCGTTGATATTATTTTTATTTATCATACTTTCTCTTCATACAATTGATAAACTTATAAATCGTATAGATATAATGAGAAGTGAGATATGCATTAGTTTCAAACAAGTGCGAATTGTGCGAATGAACTCAAAACTGTAACGAGTTAATTACGATTTCTTTTGGGTATTTAAAAAAAAATTCACCTAGCGATAATAATAATAATTTTATTCAGGTATTTTTTTTTCGTCAAACACGTGATGAACATTTTTTTTTAAATAGTCGTCACAGTAGCGATGTAGTATTAATGTATCACACCGTCATAATATAAAATATAAATATAATGTGCGACCGCGAAGCACAAAAAAGATTTTTTTTTGTACGAACGACGTTATTACATAATTAATTATATACACACTATGTACAGGCACAATCGCCAAGTACAGTTTACAGTGGAGAATTTTGGAGAAAAAAAATACTACGATCACGACGTTTAACGATATTGTCAATTATGTCCACTGTCGTTTAGGAAGATTAATGTAAATTGGACTATAACAGCTGTTATATAATATTACCTACCTATTACAAGCAACGTAGAAAACCTGAAAATTCTGCGTCTGGCACTTTTGACCAGTAAGAATATAATAAAATTGTTTTGACGAGGCGGCAGTGTATAATAATGATAATATCATAACGCCTGGTTCACGGCGGGTCAAAGTTTTAACAACAAAATTAAATATTATAGTATATACTTGCATAACTTCATCAAGTTGTAAATATATATATAGTATATAATATATCCTATGTATTAATATTTTTTACTTTGCTCATAATATAATATGTAATAGGTATATATATATTATTGTGCATGACGTATGTATATTGTATATGTATTTTGTGTATGAACAGAATCCGCATCGTTTAGTTTTTGGCGCAGAGACGTCAAAGACAGCTGCGTTCAATCGATGCGTTAAAAACAAATATATATATTACCTCGGAATCAGGTCAACTTACGCGATCTCTTGACAATGTGTGCCGGCGAATAACATTCACACACATCATACAAGAAATAATTTACAAAAACACACGCACATACTTTGTATACCAATACCATATATATACCGAACATACCTGCCATATTTTCTGCTGTTTATAGTGTGACAATGAGAATCCAGTCGATTTCCACCACAGGTTCCAATACTCGTCCGCCGGCACCGACCACGCGGAGTCTCCGCTCTTAGTACCATCGTATTCTTTCCAGCCACGTTCTTGACACACCTGTAAGTGACAAGGTAGAAAAAAAAAATGATAACAATTATTACACAATGGGATAAAAAAATTGTTAAAATTATTACACTGGATAATCGGATTATATACGATTATTTATTGGGTATGTGTTCGCACACGTCCTGTGCAATGTTCTCACATTCCCTACGCTGCGGTGTGTAACCAGTAACCACTACCTGCACCCCCACTGCTAGCTCCACCGCCCCACGCCCGAGACCAAGTTGACTTCCGACTGACAGAAAATAAACATTGCGATACACACACACGCACACACCCTCCTGTTAAATTGTATATAGTAATAATATACACTAATTGAAATGTTTAGACTGTATTGCATTATACTTCACCATCGTTATAAGCTTATAATAATAATCATAGGTGTAGCTAGAAATATCTATATAAATAACAATATTAATAATAATCATAACAATGACGTCGACGATAGGTGTTTTTTTCTGATCGTAGAAACACAATGGGGGGGGGGGCAATTCATACACTGTCGTCGGAAGTGAATAATCGTATATAAAAAAATAATGCAAGCCAAGTTTGGTACTTTTAAAATTGTTTAGTTTTTTCTTGGTATATCATTATTATTATTATTATTATTTAAACATACTGTTTAAAAGTAAAGTTTACACACGAAACAGACCAGAAAAATACACATACACCTTAGGTATATAGTAGTATAGTACCCCACATATCTACTACATACAGAATTAATACTTTATTATACAAGTATAGTAGGCAAATAATATGCATTATGCACGTTTTCAAAAACTGACTTATCGTGCAGTGAACAAATATTGGACCGCACCCTTTATTTACCCCTTCATAAATTATCATGTGCAATGTCAATGTGCGTTTATGCTTTATTGTAAAAAAAAAATTACTGCTTCTCCTTATATTATTAGTTCAAATACGAACGCGTTTATACGCGTCTTGAAAAAATAATGTGCTATCTGACTGAAGTTATAGATGGTGGCTTTGGTGTTATTTATAAATTATATGTATATAATGCGCATATTATTTCGTATTTAAATTTTATGTACATGTGTTTTATAATGATGTGACATATTGCCCATTGGATTTAAAAGCAAAAAAAAGCACCGTCAGGCTTCGTTTAACTCAAAAACGATTAATTATAATTGTTAAACAAATATTATCAAGTTAACTAGTAGATAGGTAATATGTTTTAAAACAATGGTCGATGCATAAAATACACACACTAAAATAAAAGAGAACATAATTTAAAATTGTATTATTTAGATCCTATTTTATATTGCATTCAAGGTTCAAATTTATAATTTTTGATAACACCAATTATTATAAATAGGTACTATATAAGAATAGTGTTTATAATCAACGGTAATACTATTAAACTGCCATAAGAAAATGTTTATACTTTTAAAAATGCCCAATCAATAAAAATGGAGACTACTTTTTGTACTTGTTTTAATTTAAAAAAATTTCTATATCAATAATCAATAAATTCGAATTGTATGCTTAACAAATAACTTTAATAAGGTTGTTACAATTATGCATCTATGATGTATATTATTAAAGCAATAGCTAATAATTATAGACTTATAGGATTTACATTGAACACGATTTAAAAATCATGATTTAGTTAATATGTATTTGTGGAATTCGTTCTAGAAATAAGTAATAACTAATGAACATGTATAATAACAATTATGAAGAATACCTATACCATTTAAAAATAAGGTAAATTATGTTGTGAGAGACGGTTTGATTTTAAAACTGATACATACAGCATATATAAAAATATAACTTACTTTATATAAGTATAGCCAGTATAGGTACTTTGGTAGATGCACAATACACGATGTATTTTGAAATTCATGCGTATAAGTAATTCACTTTTGTTTGTAAAATTATGTACATTATAAATAATTAAATAAACTATCTTATACATAATATTATATAGGTACAGAAATTATATAGTAAATTTTAATTAAACATTTTCCATTATTATAGTTTGTATGTCAGTTTCCATCAGATTATTTGTAATTATAGACACATATCACTATATGACGTATATTTTATCATAAATCATAGGTTTAAGATATTATGTTAAAAATCATCATAATATTACCTACATAAAATATACGAAATTACTTTTTATAAGACTGATATTTAATGATAAATATTATTAAATCCTTATTGTACAAAGTAGAGTTTTTATTATACTACCTAGGCACCTAGTTAATATTTACATAATTATTTAACTATATTAGCTTTTCAATATTTTTTATTAATTATTAAATGTTAGTATTGACGTATAATATTGTACATTTGCATTTATCTACATACAACAGTACAATGCTGAAAATTGTTAGTTTTGTTTAAATGATACACATGATAATATTATAATACAGCGGGTACATAATATATAGTATAGTTGTATAATTTATTTGATACATATGGCTTTCATAACCTTTTGTTACTGTGAAAAAGTTAAACGTTTTAATTTTCCAACTATAAAACGAATACATTCAATTTATGTGTACAAAGTGAAAAAAAAAGAATACTGAATATGCGATGAAAATATTTTAATGATCTAGAAATGAAAAATACAAGACGCAATGGCTACAGCAAATAAAATTATATGTGTATTATGGCTTGTATATTTTATTTTTTTTTGCCGGATGATTAAAATTCTTCTATTTATAGTATATAACCGTGCACGTGGTCGATTTTAATTTAGTGTTTTTAAAACATGTTATACGTTTAGTTTTTTTTATTCTCTGCTTGTGTGTATGTGTGCATAGTATAAATGTATAATAAGACGTTGTCTTATAGTCCAAGCGACGATTTATTATTCAAAGCGGCAATCGCATTTTATACCAAGGATAAGACGTTTCCATTTATTGAAGTTGATTTAGCAGTTAGATATTATAGGTTATATTTTTTCATATTATTTCCTATTGTCGTTTTGTACGAAAATACGAAACCAAATGTTTTGTAACGAATCAGCCTTTAATAAAATTCTTAAATGACAAATTATGCCGTCAAGGCTAATTCCACAGAAATGTTATAGGGACATATTAACCAAATGTAGGGAACGACGTGCATGCCGTACGTAAATAACAAACCTGCAAGTTCCGTTGTTTGATGTTATATTAATTATTTTTCTACTGAAGCGGTTGTAACTCGCAAATATAATAATTGCTGTTACGATGTTGTTAGGTTCGTGACATTTATTAAAGGGCAAGACAGCAACAAGGAAATATTATATCGTTTGAATTTTTATAAGAAAAATATTAGATTGCAGAATGAGAGGATATAACATTCGTGAAAAAACAAAGGACATCGTACAATAGATGGCATTATCGATCGGGTGATAAAATTTATACCATAGATTTCGAGTACCTACATAAAGTTCTTTTATTGTTTTTTTTTTTTTTTTTAGGCGCAACACCGGGGCTAGTGAAGTGTGGAGAAAATAAACACTTTCAAACGCCAACGCCCTATGGATTTCCTATAAAACGGCCAGCAGACTGGAAAATATTTTTAAACCACTATACGTAGGGGTTCCCAAATTGTATGTTATATGCACACTACCGAACTTTACCAATTACCTGTATGAGCAGAACTGGGCCAGTGCCGTTATCGTTGACGCGGAATATGAACGGTCGGTCTTCAGGCGCGATGGATGACATATTACTATCGGATCTTCTGGAATTATGCAATTCTAATAATAATAAAACACAACACATATCGGTACTCATTATATATTATATTAAATGAGAACATTTCAGCAGTGTGTACTGCTGAAATATTATATTATATTTTATTAGTTTGCAGTACATAAATATATTATTATAATATTGTTGTTCGTTGTAATTTGTAGGGATATCATATTATAATTCATAATAACGAAACCGATACGCGAATAACAGTTTCGGAGTTCGGTCAACGGTGAAATGACCGGCTGGCTGACACTCCGACAGATACACGGTGATGCGTGACGACGAAAATCTTTGGTGGAAAAATAATGGTTGTATAAAAAGTAAAAAAATGTATACATTCTGCGGAGATAGTATTTTGGAAAAGTTATAGTATACATATTATACTGTTATCAGCAATCGGTATGTGACGTAAATAGGCCAACGAAGGAAATGCGACTGCATTAGGGCTAACCAACGTTCAGAATACTGGATAATTTTTTTGGTCAATAGCAGAAATATTAATATGTTGAAAGTTGAAAAAAATATCGATATTTTTTTTATTATTTTAGGCGGTAGGTATTAATTAAAAATCTCAAAGTGTTAAAGTTTTACCGTTTTATATAATCTAAACTGATGTAGGTACCTTTAAAACAATATAAATAATATATTTAAAGTTAATGAGAACGGGACCCTTTTTTAGATTTTTACACCGTGGCCAAAGTTGAACTACACTATCTGTTGTAGATAATAACTAATAAAGTGTAGCCGTGTAAATTATGTATAAATCCCGTTTTTAAAAAAAAAAATTTAACAAACTTTTATCTACTGTGTCTCTGTGACGTTTACGTAACGATTTGAAATTCAGTAGGTACAATTCAAAAGCAAAAACTTTTTCCAGTCCACTCATGATGTTAATTAAAACAATTGAAATCAACTTTCAACTTTGGCATACTTATGTTGTATATTTTTTGAAATCTACTATTTAAAACTATACGAAAAGAGTAAAAACTGAAAATATACAAATGATTTAATTAGTAACACTGTTATTATTATTCAACATCAAAGATCAAATGTATAGTTTGTACATAGTTGAAGTTTTTAACATTCATTTTTGTAGATTAAATTTTTAGTTATTTAATTTCGGGAGTAAATTATACAAACGTGATTCATGGTTATAATTATACGTTGATAGAGATTCTGAGAGTAGTGAAAATAGAAAAATCTGGTTAGAGTTAATTTCCACCTGCAATATTTTATGCCCAAGTGTAAGAAACGATCGAGACAAATTACAAACAATATATTGTTTATGGAACAGTATGCAATTATGCGGTAAAGTTAAGAAAATAATCAACCTCTACAAATAAGTACTACCCTTGTATATATAACTATATATACAGTCGAGTATACAGTCATAACTCGTAAGTATAAAATATATATTGTACAATACTACAGTGTACTGAATCATTGAAGCGTTGTCGATGGGTGTGCCGTCGGCCTTCTAAGTTCAGTGAAGGAAGTTATGTCCCCATGTACATAGCAATAATTATGTCTATGATGGTAACGAATTAAATGAATTAAATATGAAATTGTTGTTTTCGGAAATGTGGGATGGCAATAGTGATTGGCGTTTTGCTTAATGAGTAGACTGTTCAAACTCTATTGAATTCCAGTTGAGTAGTTTATAGAAATCGACTGTCAAAATTTGATGAATATATAGGTTATTTGTTATTATTAGTTGTTACTATAGATATTCAAATTAAAATATCGGTGGTTTTTCTAATACAATAATAATTAATGGTTTTTAAATATCAGATTTAAATCTACAGAATTAATTATTTTGGCAGAACCTAGATTAGTTTTTAATGATATTTAGTTTAACCTTGGATGGAGTACTATATTTTATGACAAACCTCAGACTTAGGAAATTTATTTAAGTGTGTACCGCAGATCTATCAAGATATGATTTCGGCGTGGGTAGAGTAACTTTAGCATCTTTTGTATATATATTGTAATAAATAGTATACCTACTAATGTTTTATTCATCTGTATAAATATATATATATATCTCCGACTCTCCATTAATCATGCTCGTTTGTTAACAGTATAGGTACCTACTTACTATTTGATATGTGTATTTTTCAATTTATAGTAGTGATTCAATTTAGAGTCAACGATATGAATGGTTCAAAGTCGAAATAGAAAATAGTATCATTTGGCTAAAAATAAGCTTAAAAAATAACAGTTACCTACTTATATTGTATAAATGTATTATAAATAATAGGTATATTTGAATCACGAAATGCACACAATAACTGAAATTTATATTTTTTTAGAAGGACTAATTAGTCAGGTTACATGTGCCTTTAGGTACCTGTACCAACAGTTTGTACTTATATAACATTTCTTAGACTTCCAGTTGAAATTTAAAACTTAAGTAATAGTACTTATCTTTAATAGAATTAATGTTCTAAAGAGATGAAATCAATTCTTATCCATAATAATACAAACAATTTATATTTTATATCTATATATTAGTTAAACATTCAATGTACTCGATGGATAAATAATATAGGTACGTACGGCAACATTTCAAGAACAATCACTCAAAGCTATGTAAATTGTACAATATATTATATTATGAAAATTACTTACTATCTTTTTACTAATAGAAATGATAGCTACATGTTTGTTTAAACGTAGAAATTATAACAATTTAGATAAAAATAATAAAACGATATCACATTGTAAATGCGATTTATTTAATTTTCATATTATATTAAATTATAAAATTGAAAAAACTTTATTCATAGCTAGGTTAGGTGAAAATAAAACTGAAAAAATATTGAAATATCAAACTTAAAAGTGACTAAGTACTATTTAAAGATAACATAACAGATTTTTATTATTTGTGAATACAACGATATAGTACAACCATCAAAAATAAATATACATACGTCTCAATTAAAAAACTAAAAAAAAAAATAGTCAATTTATTGAGCACTAATATGTTACTTATATGTTTTTGTTTTGATTTTATTAAATTCTACTTAAACATTTTGTTGTTCAATTTTATCATCATATTTATTCATTAAAATTATTAATTTATTATACCTAACTGAAAAGTAAAAACCTATTATTTTATTTATTTTAATTGATTTATTATTTTAAACGCCATTCGGCTTTTACAACATATATTATTTTTGATATTTTAAAAAGTAATTGGATACGTTCTTCAAATATAACAATACTAATATTATTAAAAAGAGAGGATGGATCTAATTCATAGTATAATATTCTCCAATCTTTACAGATTATGAAGATTATGTGGAAACTGTGCACTATAATATACTTATATATGGCAGAACGCTAATGGGTTGACATTAAAACGAGTTAGCATATTGTAGAAAACAGATCAATACACTCACAACTTGGTGCAGCATGCGGATATATAGATTAAATCGCATCCTGAAGATGCTCTTGTGAATATTGTAATTTACTAAACCAATCACCATTGCGTAACCAATAATTCGATCCTATTTTGTTCTACTTTTAAATTGTAATCGATTATTGTATGTTCGTTCAGTTTTACATTTTAATAACTTTGTGAAAATAAAATGAGAATAGGTACATTTTTATCGACTTCGTACCATTTACACAGTGTAGTGTGTGTGCAAAAGTAATTATAAAATCCAATCAACTTACAGTGACAATTACAATTATTTAGTCGTTATTAACGTGTAGGTACATAATTATTGACTATTGTATAACATGATTTTCGGTAAGCGTAATACGAACAATGTAAAATGGGTAGCTTTAAATATAGGTACCTAAGTAGAATGGTATACCTACATAATTATTATTATGACGTGTGAACGTTGTTGTCTGTGAGTTAACTCGAGTATGATAAATGATAATAGTATGATAGGTGCACAAAATTTGGGGCTTAAAAAACGTATAGAAGGTAGGTACCTATTATTTTCGAAGTCGTACGATATACAGTTTAATATATAATAATTTGCTACAACTGTCGCGGTGCCTACACGTAAGCCGGCCTCGTTCAAATATGTATTGGTCGTAAGAACATTACGGTATAGCTGTATAGCCGTATACGTATATGAGAAGAGTAAAAGATATTATAGAAAAACCAATTTTCTTCACCTACAGCCGAGCGCAAACTCCATAATATGGGCAATGTTTCGTCTTCGTCAGTTTGGTACCTATCAATTTGTGTAAGCCGATTATCTTGAGGACGAGTGCGTCACGATGGTTATATATAATAACGTTACCGCATGGTTACGTAAATCGCCACGACAACCGACGGAGATCATAAAAGCGAACCAGAAATAAAAACCGTTTCCCCTAAAACAATATAATATAAAGTACGCGCACAACAACACACACGGCTGGCGGACCGGACGGCGCGGCGCCTGCGACGGACGAAACGGATCGAGCGAACGAGCGCGGTGTACGCGTGTGCGCGATGCGCCGCGTCGGCAACACGTGTGGCGGCGGCGTCAGCGAACGGCGACGACGACGCCGACAGCCCTGTGTTCGCGGTTCCGTCCGCACCGAGTCGTCGAGCGCGCGGGCGCGCGCGCAATTATCGCTTGGCTGGCCGGGCGGAGCAGCCGGAACCGTTAAAAAAGCCCGCGTTCCGGTCTCTCGGACTTGAGAAATCTCCAGCCGTTCGGTTTCTCTAATAATAATATTATTGGCACGGAGGGGCGACGACTATACCGCCCAGCACTCAGGTATTGTAGTGTATCTGCAGTGTTATAAAATGTGATTGTCGGTGGCAGGAGCGTTGGAAAATTGTAGGTCTCTGAGTCAGAGTTAGGTTCAGGTTCTGGGGGGGAGGGGTAGATGAAAAATGCATGCCTGACGGAGCTAAGATAACTATGACTTTGGGTCAGTGTGGGACTATTCTGGAGCCTTCTGGGCTGGTATTGTGATTTGTTTGTACAAATAATAATTTGAGGCATTCCTTCTTATATGGCTGTGGGAAAAAATATGCGAATAATATTTACGTTGAAGACATAATATAATTATTATTATAGTCAATGTAAAAAGTAAAAAAAAAATGATAAAAACTATTTATTTAAAAAAACTATGAAAATGTTTTTTATATTTTATATTATATTCTGTTTTTATCAATAGGTATATACGAGTTATCAGTTATCACAATGAAATAGTTTTCCCTTGTCTAATTTTTTCCACAGTATACCACTGCTTCGAGTTCGTTGTCTAATGCGCAGCATCCGTTACTAAACCGGAAGAAAGCGCGTCCCGCGGCGTGTCGCCGTAATGAGTGTATGCGTATGTATTACGCACCCCTCTCGCCGGTCGGACCCTTCGAGAACTCGGTGCCCCGCACAACCCACCATATACTCGTTACATCCGCCAGGCACACAAATCGATGGAGAAATTGGAGTTTGGCATCCAAAGGTCTTATTATTATTATTATAATACTACCACCGCGTCATGATAGGCCCCATGTGACTTAAATGTGATAAAAACATTAACGACACGCTGCTCATGTTATCATCACATTAATAATATATGTTATATATGTATATTATGTATATATTAGAATGTACAACTAATGAGTTAGTTATATTTACTATAGAATTAAGTTCTGGTTCTAGTTCGATCTGCAGTTTGCTTCACCGAATCATAATGCACGACACACAGTGGTTTAAAAATGAAAATAGATAGCCAAAATACAATATTTTGAATTTGAAAATACTCAAATAGAGATGGTAGAAATATTTTCTATACGGCATATAAGTTGTGTAGAAATTTAAAACTTATGGCAAATTATAATTATAATATATAAGTACCCATAAAATAATAATAATAATTGAAGTAGACAAATCATATTTTTTTCATAAAAACTATTATAATTTATTAATAATCATCGTATAATTTAATTTTCTACAAAAAATTTAATTTAATTAAATTGAGGATTTTATTAAATTTATCTATTTTGGATAAGATACAAAGGTAGTATTTTATCACCCGATTAAGAAATAAAAATTGTTATTCACCCGTATGTGGTTATTTAATAATGTACAATGTTACAAATAATACGAAAATAAACCTATACGCTTTTATAAACATACAAATTAATTTTTTTTTTATCGAGTAAATTGATACATTACACGACGATATCAACACTTTAACTTAGACCACAATACATATCTACTGATTACAAAAATATCATCATTAGTTGCTTATATCTGCTCCTTTCTTTGTATTGAGCACTTGAAGTTTGAAAGCCTTACCTATCCTAACCAATCCTAACCTATCCATGAGTTAAGAAATTGTTACTTGTAGAGGTTGAAAGTGAATGTGATCCCGATAGTAGCAGTTATGATGGCAATGTGGAAGATTGGTTTTTATCTATTTGAATTTTTTATATTTGAGTATTAAAAATATTATAACCATAAATAGCAAAATACAAATTGTTCTATTAATATTTAATGTTTAATTTTAATTTATTTTTTATTTTATCCAGAAATACGAATACCTACTATTATGTAAGTAATAGATAATTTTAAAAATGTTGGCCAACTATTGTCATTTATGAACCACTATGCGTGATGCAGTAGTCGGATTTTAGATTCAACTTATAGTTGTAGATGTTAAAAGTATAATTGGAAATTCACAAATTGAATAAATACCGATAATATTATAATTTATTATATTATTCTCTTTGTTTATTACCTATCTAGCCATTTCCATCGCCGCATTCAGGCCGTTTAATCCAATTTTGTTTCGTATATAAATATAGAACGCGTAGTACTTGCGATTTGGGTCAAAACGCACACTCGAGTGGAGACAATAAATTACTCGTTCCACTGCTTGTTCATTACAAAAAAATATTTCAAATAAAGGTAGGTATAAAAAAAGTTTATTTCAATTTCATTTTTTGTTTATATTATTGACGTTGCTGTAGGAATTATATATTATAATGTGAATATAGGTATAATAAGAATACTATATAGACATTTAAATGTAGGTATAATATAAGTTTTCGAGCTTGTTTAATTTTTTTAATATAAGCATGGTGGGAAAATATCTATGTTTGAGAGGGAATTGGCACAAGGGGAAATGTACTAGATTCGAATTAATGAGTTGTGGGATATAATAATGAACTAATAGTTATTTAAATATTTATTTATTTACTAACGAAATACCTACAGACTCGCGCCAAATGTTGGGTTTCTATAGTTTTACAAATTATTTACTTTAACATTCAAGCTTAAAGTGTTTTTAGTTTTACTTCTGATGTTCGCGACATTTTATAAATACTCAGAATTAAGTAACAGTTTATAAAATATAACAATATAATATTGTAAAAATTATAAAAAAAAGTTATAAAATTCTTCTATTTTAAAATAATGGACTAATGGGCTTTTTTAATTAATGTATAGTTATTTTGATTAATGATGTCTTTTACTAGGTAAAGAAACGTTTGCTTTGATTTGTTACTAGCTATGGTAGATAATATTAAAATTAACTTATAATATTAAGTTATATAAAATATACACAGGTACATGGTTTTTATGAACCAAGTAAAACTTGGTTAAAATGTCTTAGCCGTTGTATGTACCTTGTGGGTGAACTGTGTGTAAATCTATTGACAATTTCCAAGCTATTTTAAATTTTTAAATAATATATACTACCATACTAACAGTAAGGCAAAACTTAAAAGAACTACTATATGTATATTATATATATATATATATAACGACTAACGAGTAATACAAGACTTTGAGGTTTGAAAATCGATGGTTATGACATGAATAGTATAAAAAAGTAATTTGCCAAATAGTGGTAACTGCAATTATACGTAATATTACACATATATTACGTATTACGGATTATTATTAACTTGTTAGGAGTCCTTGGCGGTTTTGAAATGGATATCCTAACTGGCGTAACTGTTGACTGTCTTATTGTTAATCCAGTAATATTGTAAACACATAATATTATCATTTTATATTAATATTAATATATTTAGTAAATTGTAATGTTTTCATGTACCTATTACGATTAACTAATGAACGCGAATAGTGAATACACACAAGTCAGTTCGATTTTGAAAAAAAAAGGCAATTCACATTTCGTTTTAAGGACGGCCTGCCATGCGAGGTCATGAGCCGCGACAGCCGTGCGTGGGGAGCGACAAATACAAGACGGCCATGGGATTAGAAATGGCAAGATTTCAATATGATAAAAAAACGGTTATCTTTCGCTATGAATTCAAGTTCACAGTTCTACGACAGGGCTCGTCTCCAGCGATCATAATAATTGCACAGATGTACATAATATATAAGATTATTAAGGTTAAACTATACTTAGGTACCTACATCAATAAGTTAACAAAAAATTTAAAAAGATCTTACATCATTTTTAATATAATATTTTATTGTTTGTAAATGTTAGTGAGAACGTTAGATTAAAGTTTAATTATAGTAACAAACTAAACAGTACATTTCATCACTAAATGTATAATATGATTTAAAATAACATTATTGGGAATTCGTAAAAAACGCATAGATACCCACAATGTTAATCGAAAAGTAACTGTTATTATTGCCGTGACTTAGCGAACAAAAGCATATTATAATGTGGTCGAATCACGACAAAAATTCACGTCACGTCATAAATATTGAGGCATAAAACTATAATAGGACTAAGAGTTTCCGTTTATAATGCCTACATGTATTAAATCAATTCATAACGGGTGCGATGGTTTATACAAACTAAACGAAATGTTTCATTAAAATGCACTAAAAAATAATTTTGCGGTAATGTTTACATTTATAGGTATGTATAATAGGTACTAGGTACTATATTGGTATTGGTCAGTGATCACTTATCTATTAAGATATCTTAAATGTATTTTTTTTACAATACCTAATGTGGTTATTTCCTCAATAAGCAATTATTATTTACATGGAATTTTTAATCCTTATTAAATATTAGGTAATTAAAACCATATTTCTTAGTTGCCAAACCTGAGAAAAATAATATAGCACTTATTCCATGTTTCCATCTATATTCTATATGATATTATAATTATTGTATGTATAGGTAACCTATTCACTGAACAGTTAAACAGTGAGTTAACCTATGGATACATAGGTGCAAATCTCAAGGGGGCTAAGTTGGCTTACCCCCACCCAAAATATGCAGTTTTTAGTTGTGTGGGATCGAAGACCCCTACTCACATTTATGTTAAAAATAATTGCCCCCCCTGACATTTTAATGGATTTCCGCCTATGAACATATCCATCAGTCTTGCCGCATAAATTAACTATTCGTACTTTCGTAGACCATATAGTAACTTTGATCATAAATACTATATTTATAATCAATGGTAGTAGGTGCGTAGTTGTATATTATACATCTACAATCTATAATAGTTATAAGTAGGTACTTATGATTAATCTTCTTATAGGCCCAAACGTATATTTTTAAGAAATAGGTTACCACAATGGCTATCAGAAAAATGTTATTTTATAGGCACGTCTATTTATTGTTGGTTTTGGAGGGCATGTATTTTATTAAGTACCCTGTGGCCTGTGCTGCTATATTATTACATTTTCTATATAAATATCTAATATCTATTATCGAATTTTGAATAAAATTTGGTAATTACCTATAGTAATTATTAAAAATTCGACAATTTCCGATTTAGGTAGATAATTATAAATTATATATGTTTATACTTAATTGTATTGTATTTTTATAATATTAGAGATAAAACTAAAAAAAATTCTATAAAATCCAAATTTATTTGAAAATTATATGTTGTCTAGAAAAATATAATTGTTATATTTTGCTAAATAAAATTATTATTACTATGAATAATTGGTGAATAATTGAACTAGGTATTTACTGTTATTAATTTTGGTATGATAACAAAAAAAAATCTAATTTATTGAAAACTGGTTTTGCGTAAAAAATTCCCGTTTATTCTTAATTTTTTATCGCTTCACACAGAATCTTAAATATGCATCATCTTAAGTTTATTAAGTAAGAATTATTTCAGAAAAGCTTAAAAACCTGGTATAGTATAATGGTATCGTAATGTAATACATATTAATTTATAATAACAACTACAACGGTATGAACCCAAAATTATACCAGAGATTTATAGGTTGCGCCAATTTAGTACCTACTCCATGGAAATAAATTATTAAATACATACTTAAATATATGGGGTAATTCACCAGGTATGTTTGCCCCCATTTTTCTTTTTAAAATACATTTTTTTGAATTCTGGTTTTTGTAAGTTTAAAAACGTATTTCTAAATACTTAGATTTGTATACCATTTAAGGAGTGTTATGTGGTTAATATAACCACTGGTTATACGCTTTACCAACTGTTTTTTTTGAAATAAGGACCATATGTAAATTATTAAGCTGATGATATTTATAAAACCTATTTTAAATTTCCGAAAACAATTACTTGAAAACTACTCTTTTGTATTTCAATATAAATAGATAGGTAATACAATAAATACATTCATCGCTCCGCTCAGAATCTAAAAAAAAACCATGTATAATATTTTACAATAAAACTAATAGTTGGTTCTCATATGAAAAAAAAAGAAGTTTGTATAGCCACAGTACACTTCTTTTTTAAGTGTTATTAAAAAAATCTATATACATAATTGAAGGTTCCGAGAATAGGTAAATTTATTATTAAAGGAAAAACGGGGGTGAGCGTACTTGGTGTATTGCTGTAAATAAAACAAATATTTAATTAATTATGACTACATTAAATTGTATTATTATTTATTATATTAAAATTAAGAAACAAATTTAGGCTATTCAAAGTTGTAAAAAATAGATATAATATTTAAAATAAATAAGTAATTATAAAGCAGAATTAGCCAAAACTTTAAATTAGGTATTTAATATTTATTCAAATGTTGATTATCAGAATTGTTAAGTATGTTACTTATATCTAGTAGTATAGAGATAATTTTTTTTAAATATTTTTTATATGGCATTTATGGAATGGCGATCAAGCAAATATTTCATTAAAATATTATTTGGATTTCACAAACTAAATGCGTACCATTTATATAAGCTAACCAGGTATATAATACATAGGTACATGTAAATATGTAATGTGTAGCCTTGTAGGTAAGTGTAGGTTAGGTTTATACATCATACACACTACATTCTTTGACATTGTAATACAAATATATTAAATTCCAAATAACGGCGGTAGAGGCGTCTGCGTCCTAGTACCAGGAATCTGCGAATAATATATACATATAGGTAACCGTAACTGGTGTGCATATTTACTTTAAAGCGACACCCTAAGCTCTCAATTCTAGTTAAACGAGCGACACGTTTTGTCGGATCGGAAGTGATGCCCCTCAATATTTGTGGCTCGCAAATATACGTAGGTACATGACCACATGTCTACACGTGGTTTGTTTCACCGGAATATCGTCGTCACTGGCTGCACAGCTCGAACTCACGAATTGCGACACGTAATGAGTAAACAATAAAACGATTTGATCAAATAACTGTTGAGAATCGGATGTGGTTCGGAGTGAGGACGTAAAGGTTTGCTCGGCGGCAATCGTTTTTTTTTTTTAAGTCTGACAAACGGCAATATGCAAATATGCAAATATGCATAGTTACTCGGTCGTGAGTAACATAAGCCACAGTATAATATAGACAGCTGTTGTCTCAACCACGGATGACCACCAGACCGATCTGACACCTCGACCGTTGTCCACGCGTTATAATTTTGTTGTGATTATAATCAAGTGATTTTTATCCTTGTAAATAGCTTTACTTTTGTGTGATTTCAATTGGAAATTTTTCTAGTTATGGTTTTATTACACTACTTTTTGAATTGATTTTAATATTATTTTGGCAAAATATATGAAGTATTAAAAATGATGATCTAAAAAACACTTAAACTTCAAATAAAATAATAGAATAATATAATATTCAGTTTATAAAATTATCATCTTCAGTATCTTAAGTGTTTCATTATCTTTATCAATATTAACATTGAATTATAACAATTTGTATATTAAATTATTATTTTTACCCAATAATATTATAATTTTAAAATTATAATAATAATATCACATTTTGTATTAAAATAAAAAATAAATAGCATCTCTTCTGTCTTTTAGTTTCCCCTTCTTTTTTTTTTAACAATATTAACATTGAATTATATCAATATTTGTAAACTCAATTATTATTATAACAGAATAATATTATATTATAATTTTAAAATTATAATAAAAATATAACTTTTTGTATTAAAATAAAAAATAAATAACATGTATCCTGTCTATTAGTTTCCTTAATTTTCAAAATAAATCATTTTTCCTCAATTTATCAATATTTTCTACTGTGGTTGAGTATTTATCACTATAGAGAGTAGAATTATTATTTTTACTTGTAGTAGTATATTAAAAAATATTTTAATAATGTATAGGTACAATTTGTAACAGTATTATGATATATAGGTAGTTAAACCTAATGACTACTATTTATACTTTTGTTTGAAAAATACAAGTGTTAGGTACCATGACGTATAATAATTTTAATAAACTATTAAGTACTTATAGATACTCGGTTTTCTGTTATTTTAGCTCTTTTAGGAGCTTCAATAGATATTTTTGTATTACACAAACTTAAAAGTTTCTTACTCTACCACCAGAAGTCATTATAGTCATTGTAATAGTACAAAAATATACACAATTTAAATACTATGAATTAGAGTAATAGAGTATGACTATAGAGTAAAAATTAGTGATAATAATATTTTAATATTATTATTGTTATCAAGTAGGTATGTTATTATCTCAATATGCGGTGTCAGAGCTCTGAAAGTTTGATTGTTTTAAGTTTCAAAAGCGCCATATTTTAATATATGTCCCTACTGTTCTGACCCAATGTATTTTTTCAGTAAATGAGTCACATTTCGTTTTACGGCCAAATTGTACTTAGACATTTAACATAATATACATTCAGTGCAAGAAATATTTTCAAGAAATATTATTTTTATTAAAAGGTATAAGGAGTTAGATTGCACAGCTACGGAAAAAAATAGAAAACATTTACGAATTCATAGACACCATAAATACAAAAAACATAAATTTCGAGTTGTTGCCTTATTGTACTGACAGTGCGGATATGATGGGTTACAAATTAAGAAAGACTGACACTTCATCTAATACATTACCTATAGCCTATAGGTACATAAAGAACTGAACGATCTAAACCTTCAATCTTTAGACGATAGGCGGCTTTAGAATTATATTATTTTCTTATATAAATAATTTAATAATTTAATTGATGAACCAGCAGAGTTATAGGTCAAAATTCCATAAGTACTTAATATATCTCACAATACTCTCCGCTCTAACACATTTTATGTACAACCACAAATACAAAATTAAAGTCATTTTTTGCACTATTATATTGCCAACTTTATTATTTTCTGTCCGTCACCCGTTTCCCGAGGAATATGATCTGAGAGCGGTGGCAATTATAGGTAAGATACACATCATTCGTTAACAATATTATTCATAGGTTCTTTACAGGAATATTAACAGGTTGATATTAAACTTTTTTCCACCTTGTTCTTAGTTTTTTACAAATGAACATAGTTGACAGTAAAAAGTACATGTTGTATAATTAAATATAAAATAAATCTAACAAAGAAAGACAAGAAGTAATTTACCATATTCGAATAGACAATATAGCAATCGATATATTATAACTTACATTGAAAGTATAGAAAAAATTATATACATATAGACAAATTCAATGTTCAATAGGTGCCAACAAAAATCAATTTTATTATGATCAGAAAATTTGATTGGATCATAATAAATGTCAAATTTTTATTTTATTACCTAATTTATTATCAGCTAGGTATATATAATAATAAACTATAAACACAAATACGTCCATGTTATTATTTAAAAGGGCCACCCCTGTACGTCTGATTATATTGTATAGGATTTTCTGCAAAATAAAATTGTTGCGTTGTGCGGTGGTTTTTTTTCTAACTATACGTGATTTACTAACATTAGCAACTTTATTTACTCAATTAACTATAGTAATATGCGTGGTATAACACTGATACCATCTCAAGTCACATAGGTACCGATTATTCGCCAATTTGAAATTATGGTCATATTATACCGCGCTTTGTAACAATGCGAAACAATAATGAATATAGTACAATTTGAGCAGGGGCGTATCCAGAGTTTTATATCAGGGATGGGAGGGGAGGGACTGTTAAAAATAATAAATCATACGCCTATGTGCTATAATTTATATTCATAAAATATAAAACATTGTACAGCATTTAAGAAAATAAATCAATGTAAAAAATAACTACAGGGTGATTCAAAAATATTTAAGTATAATCGATTTTTGGAAATGCCGAATATTAAAAAATTTTATTTTTCAATTACCAGATGGCAGATGATGGTGGATGGTCACAAAACGTTATTTAACACCCATGAGTTTACTAAAAATTCTACCTAAAATTAATCAATTTTGTCATTTTTGACACAATATAATAGTAGGTACTTAAAGTAGCAATTATAGGCAGTGATGTTGAAAATTTAAAAAAAAAACCACGTGACACAATATATTTGTGAAGTTTTTTAACTGATTCGTTTAAATAGATACGTTAAATTTATTTATACTCGGGGATTTAAGTTTAAGAAAATGAGCTTAGAACATTTTTATTTGTTTTAGTGTTAGTACCTACATTTTTATAGATAATCAAATCTATTATACATATCGAAATAGTCTAAATGGTAAAATGCACTATTATTAAGTGCAAACAATTTTTTTTTAATATTTTATAAAATATATTATCTTCATTGACTAATGACTATTACATATTTTAATAACATAGGTACCTACAATAAATTTAATTTTAGTAATATAAGATATACAAAATATTATAATTTTCTCAACCTACTTTTTCAAAGTTAAAAGTGAATAATGAATATAATATAGAAACGAATAGCGTTAATAGAAAGTCAACAATAATAATTTTACCGTGAAACTAAGTAATTTTACAAAATATCTTTTAGTTTTTAGAGGTAAAATATTAGTCACTCGCTATTAAGTAGGTACCTATAAGTTTAAATAGTTGAATTCATTGTAGTCTTGTTATGCCTAATGCCTATTAAATCAGTTAAATATATTGATATTACTATAATAGTTAAATAGTTAATAATTAGTAAATATATTTTAATATTAATAAATTATGTCATGCAGAGGTATTAATTTTTTTGTTTTAAAATATCGATCATCAATATAATTACTTAAATTGTTTCATGAAAGTAGGTATGAACTATAATTAGTACCCAGGTATTAACCGAGTAATAGGTATTTTTAATTGAGAGTATAAAATATTTTTTTCCTATGTACTGCTATTATAATATTTTACATTAATAATGCCGTAAAGTAGAAAAGTTCCGCATTATTAATATTTTCAGGAATACATTTTTAAAATTAAATGAAAATGTATGGAAATTAGATCGATCGATATAGTATATTATAATTATAATAATGTAGACTTTCGTAGCATATTTATGATTGTGAAAAAGTATAATCTGGCTTACCTTTAATAGTGTTGCATGTATTAGAGTTGTACAAAGTTAATAATGGTAAGTTCAATAGGTATCGACGTATCGTCCAATATAATTTTGACTAAAATAAAATAGTATCGAAATGAAAAAAAAAAACTAAGAAAATTAAAGATTATACAGTTAAAAAGGTTAGAAGAATTTGTTAACAGTTAATAAAAATAATATTATGTATGTTGAACTGTGAATCCCTACAGCAACTAAATGGTATTATTATAGACCTATACTAGCATTGATTAAATATACAATTATCAATATTACTACATAGATTGGAACCTACCTTGTATTTTATAATTTGGCAACAAATAGGAAACACGCAATCGCTGATAATTTTTATGATATATGACTTTATGATACAGATATACGATAGCTTAACTTGTTTTACCTCAACAAAACTGTTTATTTATAGTCGTCAGTCAACGAATGTATACGCATAAAATGTAATCACTGTCGGAAACTCCTCCATCGGTATTTGGTATATAGATTAACAACATTGTAATCGACTTATCCAGAAATAAAATAGTATCGAGTTATTACCTAAACTTATGAGACTGTAAAGAGTGTCTAATACTAGTAATGTGTTTGCAGCCTTGTTCTTGTTTTCTATTTTTTTTTTGTTTATTAAGTTATAGGTATTAGGTACTGCTTAGATACATCTAAAAAGTAGGTAACCGCTATTGTCTAGTGTTATAAATATTATTATATTGTGAAATGAATAGAGTCGTACCTTCCAGGTACTACTTAGTCCACAGAAAGCACATCTACTGGCGTTTTCTTAAACCTTCACAAGTTAACAAATTAATTTAATCAAATTTAAAATATTAGACATTTTTTATGACAGACAAAGGCCTAAATTCCTTGGCCTTTTCTAAAAAAAAATGTAATTACCTGCCCATAGGCTATGATGTTTCATGTGGCACATATTGAACTTTACATTTAAATTTTAAAGATTGATATTTTAGTTGTACCTACTTAAAGCCTAAAGGTCAAAAGTAAAAAAAATTACCACAGAGTACCGAAGAACCAGGAAAAACTAAAAAGCCCTTATAAAAAAATGGGTTTATATAAGCAACATTTTTGAAAAAAATTAATTTTGTTTTAATTCAAAAATTAATAGGTAGGTAACCTGAGATACCCAGGGGTGTAGTTAGGATAATGAAATGGTAGGGGGGTCAGTATAAATTAAACCAAGTATTTTACAGTTTTCATATAGAAATAAACAATAATACATTTAGTATGGGAAAAAATGTCAATGGGGTAGGAGGGATGATTTGTGTTTAAACTCATAATCATTTTGCATTTCTAAAAATAATAAAATTACCTACCATATTTTTTTTTTTATAAGTTTTTGTTTTTAATTTTAAGAAAAGGAAATATTGTATTAGAAATGAAAATAAAATAAAATATGTATTAATTATATGGATTATATTTCACAAATATAAAACCGAAAAGCCGATATTATACATGATTTGATTTTACCAGTTATTTATTTTATGAGGACGCTACAAGGCCATTTGTTGTCTTCGTCTTACAAGTGAGAAGCATAGCAAATTTACGACCAGGAGAGAGCGTTTAACTCCGTTATTTTAAAAATTAGAGTGAATCGACCTATTATGAAACTTGATGGTAAGACGTATCTGTGTTTGTATGTGGGTTTTTTACGATAGTTCATTTTTTTAGTAAGTTATGAGTACGATGTATAATATAGCGCAAATTAAAAATACGCATAACTCACTTCAAAACTAAACTATCGTAAAAACCCTACATACAAACACAGATAATGTTCTTATCAAGTTTCATAATAGGTCGATTCACTCTAAATTTTAAACTGAGTTAAACGTGATTTGCTGAAAGCAAATTTGCTATGTTATACACTTGTAAGACGGAGATAACAAATATCTGTATAGTGTCCCACTTAATAACTATATTATACACAATATACACGTATTATAGGTACACAAACATTTGAAAACAGTTCTTCCATTTTGGGATACAAATAGCATTTAGAAAATATAAGTTTCTTTTAGTTTTATACTTATAAAATTAAAATTTTTTAATTTTAGGACCTAAAAAATTCTATGCTCCGTTTGTCTTAATTCTATATCCTGCCTAGAAGCATCCAGTTATTATCATTAATCATGATCTCCAAATCAAATAAATCTAAACAGTAAACACCTCATTGCACAGGTTCTTATAGCCAAATCAGTTTACCGTTTATCATACCACCCACATTTTCAAAGCTATTTGAAAAATTAATTTTACATAGAATTATACCATTAATTTACCAAACAACTTAAACTTAACAAAAAAACTTATATATTTATATATATATTACCAAAATCTCACTTCAGATTCAGTCCCAAACACAACATGATTCAAGTGATTCAACAAATCCATAGAATCACAGATACAATTTTAGCTTCCTTCGAGACTAAATAATTTTGGTCCAGGGTATTCCTTGACATATCAGTATATCACGCTATTTCAGGCTTTTGATCGCGTATGCTATGACGGGCGTCTATTCAAACTTAAAAACTTTCTCCCTTTGACATACTTTCAAATAATCAAAATCTATCTTGAACATCGGTCGTTTTCAGTTTAAATATTCAACTGTTCAAAATAAAGGATCGAGTTCCCCAGGGTAGTGACCTCTCATACACACTCTATAACAGGGATGTGGCAGAATTTGTGGCATTCGAAAAAAGAATACGGGCAAATTACACTAAACAAAAGCGAAAAACACTCAACTCTCGTCTCCATCTACTTCGGTCTATACTAGAATCTAACATGTATTGTAGAAATGTATTTAACTAATTTTTTTTTATTTATTTTACTTGTATATAAATTAATCATTCAACTCTACTAAACCGGCAAACTTTCAGCCCTAATCAAGTTTACCAGTCAATCATCTTAAGAATTAACTTATCACAGCCCACAGGTGCTCCGTGGTACATACCTAATAAATGCAACTCTCCATAATGACCTAAATTTACAAACAGTTAATTAACTTGCTAAAAAACCACAACAAAAGATTTCATTCCAAATTAATCAACCATATTAACCCTTTCATAAGAAATATGTACTTTCTCACATTGCCACAAAATATACCACAACGATTAAAATTTAAAATAAACCTGGGATAGAGACCTATTAAAACAAAATTAAAAAAAATTATACTTAGAGAAGGAATGTGGACAACTCATATGTAGAATAGTTAATAAAAAAACTTAAAAACAATTGCATAAATAATCATATAATTCAACGTCTACATAATATTATATATATAATAATAATTATACTTAGCACAAAACATCGACAAATTGATCGAATATTATTAAAAATACATATTAAACAATTATCTAATTATCATAATTTATAATTTATTATTGTCTTTAAGGGCACAATGTTTCAAATGGCAATAGCTTTTACACAAAAGTATAGTTCGTAGCATAAGTTTCATAATAGTTCAGCTATAATACAGTTTATTGTAACTGCGCACCAATTAATTTCTCAATGTTTCTATATTATGCTAAATTGACATTATTTATGTCATTTTATTTTATTTTTAACAATAATAACATACAAATATGTAAGCATAAGTAATTAATTCTATAGTGATAATTCATAAATATATATTTAGTATGGTATGTAATAATAGATTAGGATATGCAATAATATTATAATAACTAAAATCTTACATTCGTAAGCTATTGGATATATTTAAATAATAATAAAAATAAATATATTCAATACATTGGATGATAATACTGTAAACAATATTTATGTATATGAAATCTAACAAGTGTGAAATTTGTTATAAGTGTCAAAGACTGATTCTCTATAAATTGTCGTCTTACTATATTAGTATACACGTCATTCATAATTATTAATCAGGGAAAACGGACATTAATTTATTTAAGTTAAATCAAAAATTAAGTTTGAACATGATTTGTTATGTTTTAGACAGTCCTCAATGAAAATTGTTATATATCTAAATGTGTATTTTACTTAGTGGTGGCTGCTTCAAAAAACTTTATCTAATGGCTTTGTTTGTAAAAAAAATGTTAATGCATAATCAGTTTGTTTGGATAGCATACGTTATTTTTGAATCATTCTATACTTTTTAATGTATAGAAAACAAACGCTAAAGCTATAAAAGCTGCTATTACTCATACAAATATATTATTAAAAATAAAATTCTTAATAGAAAGTCAGTCTTTTACACTTTTCTCAATATTCACGTGTTTTGATATTAATTTAAACAGCTGGGGGAAAATGTAATTTAAGATAATACTAAATGTATGGATAATTATAACACACACTCACTCCACTTATTTATTTATTTACTTATATAATATGTATCTATATTGTATGAATAAGAAAAACGCATATGGTTGCATGTTATTTTTACTGTTATGAGTAAATCGAAAATCGATTTTAGGAATTAATTGTTTCCATAGGAGTTAAAAAAAAATAACGTAACCACACTTAAATTATTAGTAAAAAAAAATATATATAACAACAATATGGTTTTGTTACCTAATCAGTTGAAAAAAAAAACTAACACACTGTAATGTTAAGACGCTATTTTTAAAAACCAACATGATTCTCTCAATATTGTCCAGATGGTAGTTACTTACAAATTACCAGTTTATGCACTAACTGTTTGAATAGATATCACACCACCCGGTCCAGGCAACACAGATTGGTCCATGAGGAATGCGTCTACTTCTCTAGCTGCTTGGCGTCCTTCAGATATTGCCCAAACTACTAAGGATTGGCCACGGCGACAATCTAAATTAACAGTAAAGGTTATCACGTTTTTATCGTACCTATTGTATGTAAGTAATATTTGTGTTTAAAACAAATTCATAAAAATGTTCAATTAGTTTTATATTTTTTAATTATTTATTTAAGTTACAAACCTCCAGCAGCAAATACTTTAGGAACGGATGTAGCATAACGGCCAGAAGGTGTCTGGTAATTAGATCTCGGATCAAGGGCTAATGATAATTCATTGACGATGGTACGTTCAGGACCAAGGAATCCCATTGCCAAAAGAACCATATCACATTTGAAAATCTAAACAATACATACATAGTTACATTACATAATTCAATTAATAGGAATTCTTAAACAAAGTTTTTAAAAAGAATTACCTGTTCAGAATCTGGTACTTCATCCATTTTCCATCGTCCAGCCTCGTCTTTAGTCCAATTCACTTTAACTGTCTTAATACCACTAATGTGACCATTACCATCATCAACAAACTCCTACAAAATATTTATGTTGATTAAAAGATCTATTTGTTTTGATTCGGTATAAAATGCTAGATTACTGACCTTGCTCATGATGCAGAATTGTCTAGGATCTCTACCATACTTAATTTTAACTTCTTCATGACCATAATCCACTTTGAATACTCTAGGGTATTGTGGCCAAGGGTTATCTCGACCTCTAGTTGCTGGTGGCTCAGGAAGAATTTCAAACGATGTTATAGATCTCGCCCTCTATATACATTTAAGAAAAGTTAATCATAATATGTATTATGGCATGGTACTTATTAAGTACCAAACGAACACTAACCTGTCTTAACGAAGTAGCAATACAATCGCAACCAGTATCACCACCACCAATCACTATTATGTCTTTGTCTCTTGCTAACAAGGGTAAGTCTGTTGGCCCACCAAGTTGTTTCTTTTGTGAAGACTCCAAGAAGTTCATAGCAAAGTAAATACCATCTAGATGACGACCAGGTATTGGTAGATCTCTTGGCCATGTAGCACCAGTGCATAGCACAACAGCATCAAATTGATCCAAGAGCTCCTATCATAAATTAATATTAATTATTTTTCTCAATCTTAATTATTTATATACAAATTACTTTAGCTAAATAATCTTTTCCAACGCTGACATTTGTGTGGAAAACCACTCCCTCGTCTTCTAAAAGCTTGACTCGCCTTTGCACAACTTCTTTAGATAGTTTCATAGATGGAATTCCATATTGCAATAATCCACCAATACGATCATTTCTTTCAAAAACTTTTACCAAATGTCCAGCCTAAAAATTATCATTTAAAATTGGTTGCTTTTAATTGTTAAAATACTCGGTGCCTATTAAAATTATTTATTTATTTTTACCTTATTCAGTTGATGAGCAGTCGCCAGTCCTGATGGACCAGAACCAACAATAGCTACGGTTTTACCTGAACGGTTCTTTGGTGGTTCAGGTTTAATCCAACCTTGTTCAAAGGCATGGTCGATAATTGCACATTCAATATTTTTAATAGTGACTGCAGGTTCATTAATACCCAAAACACACGCTCCTTCGCATGGAGCAGGACAAACACGCCCAGTAAATTCTAAAAAATAAAAATTTGATATATTTAATAATATGCAACTATATTGTTTAAAAATATCATCAATAGGATTACCAGGGAAGTTATTAGTTTGTAAAAGTTGATTTAATGCTTCTGGCCAATTATTATTGAAAACTAAATCGTTCCATTTTGGTATGATATTTCCCAAAGGACATCCATGTGAAGATTGACAGAATGGTACACCACATTCCATACACCTTGCAGCTTGAACCCTAAGTCCTTTCCTGACATGTTGGAAATTGTAAATTTCGTCCCAATCATTGAGTCTTTTTTCTGCAGGTCTGTACATCATTGTTTCTCGTGAATATTTTACAAAACCTCGAGTCTTATCTAATATTTTTTCAAGCCTTTTTTTTTCAAATGTTTGGTCATTAATTGTTTCTTCGATGTCACGAACACTAGGCTCATTAACGGTTTCTATTATACTTGTGTGGCTTTGTGTTACTTTTGTGTCTTCAGCCAATTGTTTCAAAGCTCTTTGATATTCATAAGGGAATACTTTGATAAATTTGGATGCAGAGTGGGGCCAAGAATCTAATAACTTAGAAGCAATAACCGATTCAGTTTTGAGAACAAACTCTTCTAAAAGAGATTGAACATAATCTAAGTCTTCTTGGCGGTCAAGAGGAAGAAGTTCTACCATTTCTGTATTGCATTTGCTATAAAATAAACATTAAACAAATAATAAATAAAAACTTGTGAAAAAAAATCATTATAAATTTTTTTACCTTTTAAAAGATCCATCTACATCAAGAATATAAGCAATACCACCAGACATACCGGCAGCAAAATTACGTCCTGTTAGACCCAAAATGACTGCACAACCACCAGTCATATATTCGCAACCATGATCACCAACTCCTTCGACGACTGTTATAGCACCAGAATTTCTAACTGAAAAGCGTTCGGCTGCAATACCCCTGAAAAATGCTTTCCCACTAGTAGCTCCGTATAAGCAAACATTGCCAGCTATTACATTGAGTTCAGATTGGAATGTTGATGATTTTGGTGGGAAAATAACTATTTCACCTCCAGAAAGACCCTAAAAATTATATATTAGTATCTTAGAAGTAATGATATTTAATGAACATACTTTTCCAACATAATCATTAGCATCTCCTTCTAAAATAACGTGTACTCCCTTAGTCATAAAAGCACAGAAACTCTGCCCAGCAGAGCCTTTCAATTTTATGTTTATACTATTTTCCGGTAAGCCATCATCACCATATTTCCTAATATGAAATAAAATATGTAAAATAAGTTTGTTTTATATGTCATAAATGAAAAACTTACATTGAAATATGGTAGCTTAAAGTTGAAACAAAAGCACGGCATTCATTATTAATGGTAAGTTCAATATTTACACTTTTTTGCAAACCATCAATTACTGGTTGTGCAGCAGCTATAACAATATTGTCCATGCGTTTTTCTAGTTGGAAGTCCTAAGAATAATTCATGTTTTAATAAGTATAATTAGTATTAATTAGTATAGAAGGAAAGAAATATAATTTAATGTATTTATTGATTTGTAATTATACTTGTGATTCTGATCCTCCAATTATGTTAACACCAGGTCTCATATGCAAGGCATTGCGTAAGACAGGACCAAGATTTAAAAACTTTGCTTTAGGGTTGTTGTTGCTGTCTGTCATTTTAAGAAGGTCAGTGCGCCCAATAAGATCTTGATATTTGGAGACACCAAGGTTAGCCATATGCTTACGTACATCTTCGGCCAACATAAATAAGTAATTAATAACATGTTCTGGTTTACCAGCAAATTTTTTTCTCAGAACAGGATCTTGAGTTGCAATGCCAACAGGACAAGTATTTAAATGGCATTTTCTCATCATGGTGCATCCAAGTACTATTAATGGTGCAGTACTCAAGCCTATTTCATCAGCACCCAACAAAGCGGCTACAATTACATCAAAACCTGTTCGTATTTGACCATCAGCTTGGACAACTACTCTGGATCTCAAGTTATTCAATACAAGGACTTGATGAGTTTCTGCTACACCAAGTTCCCACGGAAGACCTGCGTTTTTGATACCAGTCCATGAACTAGCTCCAGTACCGCCATCATGACCAGAAATTACTATATGTTCAGCTTTTCCTTTAGCTACACCTGAAGCAACTACTCCTACACCAACTTCAGAAACTAATTTTACAGATATTCTTCCATTTGGGTTAGCACACTTCAAATCATAAATAAGTTCTGCTAAATCTTCAATTGAATAGATATCATGATGAGGTGGTGGAGATATTAATCCAACACCGGGTACTGAATGTCTAGTGGCAGCAATATCTTTAGTCACTTTATAGCCAGGCAATTCTCCTCCTTCACCAGGTTTAGCACCTTGAGCCATTTTAATTTGTATGTCATCAGCATGAGCTAGATATGAACTGGTCACACCAAATCTACCAGATGCTACTTGCTTAATAGCTGATCGTTTGTTATTCTCTGAATCTTGATTTAAGTAGCGGTCCGAATTTTCCCCTTAATATTTATAAAATAAAATTATAACACAATGAAATATATATAAAAAGAGAAATAAATAAATACCTCCTTCTCCAGTATTTGATTTTCCTCCCAATTTATTCATGGCAATTGCTAAAGATGTATGTGCTTCAATAGAGATTGAACCAAGACTCATAGCACCTTAATAAATAAAACCAATATAATATTTAAAGTAATTGAATCAAATTATTATTTTATTTTTTGCTTAAGTTTTATTACTTTATTTAAGTTAATATTTTACCTGTAGCGAATCTTTTTACAATATTAGCTGCCGGTTCAACTTCAGAAATATTTATTGATTTAGTGGTAGGAACTAATTCCAATTGACCTCTAAGGGTACATGCACGGACACTTTCCATTGTTGATTCACAAAATTTATCATAAGAGTTTGTGCTTTTGTTACTTGCTGCATCCTACAAATTAGTATAATTCAATGTATTCCAGATACAAATAATAGAATTATAGAAACATTGTTTATAAGCTTACTTGTAGGTTGGCTATACTGATGGGGTCGTTTATGTGTTTTTCACCACCTGTACGCCAGTGGAAATAACCAGGATTCATCAAAACCAACATATCAGTATTACGGTAAGAATAAGATAGGTAATGACGTTCATATGCTTCTTTGGCCAAACGTTCAAAGTTGATACCACCAATACGTGACTGGGTGCCTTTAAAACACTTGTTAATGACTTCATCTGCCAAACCTACAGCTTCAAATATCTGAGCTCCTTTGTAAGACTGTAATGTGGAAATTCCCATTTTTGCCATCACTTTAGATATTCCCCTTTCCATTGCTTCGCAATAGTTCTAAACATTCAATTAAAAGTTATTAATATTAAATAAATTGAAATAATGTTTGATGCTAACCTCAAATAATATTTTATCAGTAAAAGATGAATCCAATACACCTTCAGCACGTAAACTTTTTGCCATTTCAAATACTAGGTAAGGGCATATGCCATCAGCACCATAACCTAATAAAACGCACATCTGGTGAACTTCTCTAGCTTCACCGGTCTCGACTATTAAACCAACTTTCATACGTAGTCTCAGATCAATCAAATGATGGTGAGTAGCTCCTAAGGCTAATAAAATACTAACTGGTATTCTGAAAAAAAAAACCACAAAAGTTTAGGTTTTATTTTTATATTTTTCATGTCGATATTCTACCTTTCGGATCCAGCTGATCTATCTGACAATATAATGAGTTGATAGTTGCTATTAGCAGCTTCGCTGGCTTCTTCACATATACGGTCCAATGCTTTTGAAAAACCGGATGGGCCATCTTCTTTATCAAATGTAACATCAATAACTTTTGTCTGTAAACATTTTGTTTATTTGGCGATTAATATAATAAATTGAAATATAACCACTCAATATTAGTATATAATGTTTAAATTTATACCAACATTATTTACTTAAAATTGACGTAGAAAATTACTAAGGTTGGACAATTAAAAATTATTTTACCTTCCAGCCACGATGTAGATTATTGCGCAAGACTTCCAGATCATATAGCGATAGTATCGGGTTTGGCAAAAATAGTCTATGGCACTGTTTGGCACTTGGTATAAGAATATTGGCTTCGGGTCCAATTGGGCACATTAACGACATGACAATTTTTTCACGGAAAGGATCAATTGGCGGATTTGTTACTTGGGCAAATAACTGTTTGAAGTAGGAGTATATCAATGGTTGAAACAAAGACAGACAAGCAAGTGGAGCATCGTTTCCCATGGAACCCAATGCTTCTTTTCTAAAGTTATAAATAAGTAAATGTTAAAATACTACAATTTGTTTGATTTAATAATTTTAACGCACTTAGTTCTGATCATCGGAATAATCAGCATGTTAATAGTTTCGATTGAGTAACTGAATAACAGTAAACGTCTGTCTCCTCCCCATATGCGAGTCATTTCTTGTTCTGGAATGTTCTCTCTAATAGTCTTTTTACGTTCACCGCTTATAAATTCTATTGATTTAGCACGCACTAAACCAAATCCTTTAGCCACAGCTTCTTCTCTCAAGTCTTCAATCGTAATCTATATATAACATTAATTATATTATTTTACAAGAATATAATATTCATACATAAAAAAAAATAGATTTTTATATACACACAAAATAAATATATACAAACACCTAAACATTGTAAGAAAGTTGACAGGAGTCAAAAGATATTTTCAGTATGTTAATATAATATTAGTATATATATACACATATTTATAATACATAAATCCATCACACGGATAAAGTTAAGAGTAAAAATATTAATAATCAATAAGTTATGAATATCACAATAAGAAGAAATAAGATCTTAGAAAACTAAATAGCTAGGCATTCTCATGTAATGCACGATGGTAAGATGCGCAGGTTGCAGAAGCATATTTTCAAACCATTTATCAACACATATAACTCACCCTCTAAAAGTCAGAACAGGAAACAATTTGCGGCATCGGATAAACAAACAAAATGTTTTATTATTTAGTTTTTGTAAACAATAACTTTATTATTACATTTTAATTTTTAATAATGATTGAAAAACATTATTTGTATATACCTGCTCTCTAAGCCAATCGGAATGTGGTCTACTCCTTGCTATATCCAATTTAAGTTGAACATCTTGTATGATGCGCTTCTCTTTGGTGTCGACCAACAGCATACGACCAGGTTTCAAACGACTCTGTAAGAATGTTATAGCATTAAGTACCTATGTCAAAATGTCAAATATGTGCATATTTTGTTCGATACAATATGTAACGAAAACGAAATAGTAAATAAATAATTGTTGTCAGTTTTTCTACTTCACCTTCAGAGCTACATTGGCTGGGTCTGTGTCGTACACTCCTACTTCAGACGCCATAACCATCACATTGTCTTTCAGTACATAGAACCGAGATGGTCTTAATCCGTTCCTAAAAAATAATTCGTAGTGAGCCAGTGTTTTTAAACAACCAATAAGTAATAACAATAATAATAATAATAAACTAAATACCTGTCCAACAAAGCACCGACGTATCGTCCGTCGGTGAACGTCAACAGGGCGGGACCATCCCAGGGTTCCATCGCGCATGCCGCCCAGTTGTAGAAGTCTCTTTTTTCGGATGGCATGGTTTGATCGTTTTGCCAGGCCTCCGGGACCATGGTCATTACGGCTTCGGGCAACGAACACTCACCCGCATTGATCAGGAATTCCAAAACGCAATCGGCCGACCCCGAGTCCGACAGATTCGGTTCCACCACCGGGTACAACTTTTTGATGTCGTCAAAGTGCTTGCTTTCCATCACACCTTCCCGAGCGGTCATGAAGTTCACGTTACCGCGCACAGTGTTGATCTCGCCGTTGTGCGCCAACACCCTGAAAGAACGGAGAGACGTATTATTCATTCATTAATCACTATTAACGTAAATCACGGACACCTTAGGCCCGGTGAATTAAACTCGTATAATATTTACCTCAGAGGGTGCGCTCTCTCCCAGCTCGGGAAAGTGTTCGTCGAGAATCTGGTGTGGACGAGTGCTAGGTACGTTTCGTAAGCCGGGCTCTGTGGGCGAGAACAAACATTATGACCAACCGTAGAATGGGGTAACTTTGATTTCGTGGGGCCACTTTGATACAGTTATATTTTTATTCACCAGAGTACCATGATGATTTAATTTTTTTTCCACAAAATGGGGTTACTTTGATATCACATTAAGAAATATAGGTATCAAAGTTTCCCACTACATTGTGTAACTTTGATAGCATATTAAAAAGATTGAAATCTCAAACGATAACATCGGACATCGGTCGGGGTCGTTATTTAGAACACTGTATACTACGCAATTGGTGTGTTATTATTCTTACTTGTAAGTCGGCAAAGTACGCCCATAGCTGATCCGACGTGAACTGGCCCTTGTACACGACGATGGTGTGCGACAGCGAGCAGATGTAAAACCTCCTGCCCGGCTTGGGTATGGTGTGCGTGGAACGCTTCCGGAGCGCGAACACGCGGCGCTTGAAGTCGTCCTCGTCGAACACGTCTGCGGCGTCCACCACGAACGCCTGGCGGATGAAGGGTTCGCTGCTCCTGGCCACTTCGCCTATCTGGCTGTTGCGCACCGGCACCGTCCTCCAGCACAACACCTGCAATGATTGCGATACCGCACCGCCGTGATCAGTTTGCGTAATTCGTTATAAAGACTTTGTGCGCGGTTTCCGATGCGGACGTCCGGCCGTTAAAATAGTGAGTATAATATAATAATACATCTTATGATGGCTACTGTTGTTGTTATAATGGTTATATTATAGTTTGTGGCATGTTGTATGATATATTATGGTTCGGGGCGGTCGAGGACACTAAAAATAATGTGTTCGACTATATTTTAGTATACCGTCATCATCGAGCTAACAAATTTGGACGTCGGACGATGGTGGTCGGGGTGTATGATGATATTATATAATATTATTATATAGGATTAACATGCAAATACATCGTACACACTTACAGGTGGTGGATTAACCGCCTGTAAGTTACACGGTCCACAATACTTATCACTAATGGTGCATGATATTATAATAATACTTAATTTTTTTTTGACTGAATAATATTTTTGCACAATTTAAATAGGTAAATTATTACTAGGATACAGTTTTGTAAATTGTCTATTTGTCAAATTCAAATAATATTCTATTGGTAATTCTATACATAATATAATATAATACGTCGTTGCTTTAAATATATAATATTATATACTAATTTATGCAATAGTGTTACATTTTTGAATTATTAAAAATAATTATTTATATATAATATGTATAATCGCTTATGTATTAAATGTTAAAATATTTAACTAATATTATAAAAATAATTGTAAAAGAATAAAATGAATATGCAAGAATTCAGCATTTTCGTGTTTTATTAAGTTACCTAATCTTAAAATTTCACAAACATATAATATCATTTAATTAACACTAATTATAATTATTTCAAATTATCAATCATATTAATACTATATAGTAAACGATGTTTCGTATAGTGCTACCAAGTTTTATTTATCCATCAACAGTTACATAATATTTTAATACGTAGGTACCTATAGGTATAATTTTAATTTGATAAAAACAATTGAGGAAACAAATGTACAATATTATAGGTACTAACATTTTTTTTTTAATTATAAGAAAAATTGATTATGATCTTTCATCTTTGTATGGTAGATAGTATTATAGTACTTATTTATAAAAAAAAATGTGTACTATTGATAATCGCGTGTATCTATAGATATATCTGCACCTACATCTTAGTAAATTACGTATTTTTCATGTACACGATGGTAGAAGAATTTACTTTTTGATAATATTGTTTTAAAGCGTTTTATGTTCAACTTGAAGATTAACTAAATGTTTTTTTACTATAAGTTACAACACCATTTTAAGCCATAATTAAAAAATTAGAAATTTAAGTATACGGTTGAATTGTTGGTCTGCTTTTGAAAATGTTGATAGTTATTTACACCCTAGGCCAATAAGGCATAATATAGACTATAAAAAGATAATCTTTTTTATGCTAGGTATATATTTTCAATTTTAGAACATTATGAAATCAGTTAATACTGTAAGTTTTCGGATACTTATATAATATCAAAAATGTATTTGACCATCCAACACCAATTTGTATGTATAAAACACATATATATTGTAGATGGGAAACAAAAGTTGCACACTTGCACAATAAGATGAAAAACAAAATGGTTGTTGAAAAAGATTATAAGGTTGCACCAATAAAATAAAATTTTAA
Source organism: Macrosiphum euphorbiae (assembly GCA_949089665.1). Taxonomy (NCBI): domain Eukaryota; kingdom Metazoa; phylum Arthropoda; class Insecta; order Hemiptera; family Aphididae; genus Macrosiphum; species Macrosiphum euphorbiae. Next base: position 50,386,388 of record CARXXK010000001.1, on the reverse strand, counting down.
TAAAAAAATTTTTAGATTTTCACAACATGACTTTGTGTGCTTTGCAAAAAAAATTAATATAACAACTATTATAGGTAGGTATCATAAGCGATCAAACTATAAAATCAAATATAATATTTTCCTATATATATATATATATATATGTTTAAATAATAAGAAAAAGATTAATTTTGCTGTTGACATAACATTAACGATATACATATGTGTATATGTATATACATATACATACGTATACATAATATTCTGTATGCGCATATATATATATATACATATTATATTAATTGTGATGTAAAAAAAATAAAATAAAAAAATAGACACAGATGATAAATTTACCGTACGACGATAGCGTGCAGTGGTTGTCTATCGATCGGAATCGGCTATTTTGTTTCTGTCGGTATTTGTATATTAGGTTCAATCAGGGCCGTTCTGCAATAAACAATATCATAACCTAGCTCACATATTCTCACACAAAATTGTTGTTGGGCTCACTTGTTGCGGATCGACACACAAACGTGTTTAATTCGCTTTTACCACGTTTCGTTTTCACGCTATTTTTCTAAACATAATATTACGTATAGGTATTATATAGGCAGACAGCATCATTTTCCGAACGTACACACAACATACAAACCAAACCTGCACCGTCGCGGCTGCCGGTCTTATATATAAACACACGCATTCTGGTATAAACCGCGTTAGACCGCATTTACCAAAACGCGTGTTCAGTGCTTGCGCACGCTTGTTGCCCGTTTATTATACGCGGTGCTAAAAATTATTGTTCGATCGGCCATTATAGTATATCATAATATATTATATTATAATACATCATATTATTAAATGTTTATAATATGCATACAAAATGTCACGCACACGTTAAAAAAAACGTCGTGTGCCCATTGTCGAAAATATTATAATGGGTAATTAAAAATATAATTTATGGACTGCACGTCACCGCCAACAACTCACTTTGATTTTGCACTCTAAACCGATGGCCGCGAACATCTCTTCGCTCTCGGCGTGGTGCGCCTTGTCCAAGTAGAACATGCCAGTCGCGTACTTGCCCTCTTCCGGCAAGTCCACGTTTTCCTGTTCCCTGAAACGTTACATAGATTTCGGTTTTATTAAGACGTTTTACCAAACGGAAAATTGTGTCATGGGGATACTCAGGATTCTTCATTTTGGAGGAGGGGGGGTACACAAATTAATTGTTAAGTGTGTCGTAGGACAGTGGGAGGGTAGGGGGAAATTTGGCACTAAAAAAAAGGCCATGGATCTATCCTTCACATCACCCACTCCGTGAGAAAGCCCATATATATATAGGTACTCGATCGTATGTCAATATGTCATTATACATACCTATACAATATATGGTAGCATTGTATAATATGTTATATTTTACTCTGGGTTCGTGCAGTTGATTGCCGAATCCGGGAGAGTTTTTTACTATATATAAATATATAATATTCTAACATAATCTCGATGATAATTTCCGTTGGGTTATAAAATTGATATTATTTCTCATAAACCACTGATCGCTGTTTATAGATGTAAACTGAAGCTTTTTTTGTTAAATTAAAAATAATAATCACAATCTTTAATCATATCTTCGCTCTATTTTCTATGTCACTGTTTTTATTTTATTTATCAAATTAGCTAAACTTGTAACAGATAGTCTAACAAAAAAATGTTGAAAAAAAATTGTATTCAATGATATTCAACGACGACAAGTAAAATTACACGATTATTTATTATATGGAGGCTATACCTCCTGACGTTTAATATAGAACCCTATTTCAGCGAACTTAAAAATGCTTCGAACAACGGTTTGAAATCGTACACGATACGATATGTAGGATTTACATATTGCCATATTGGTAACCCAAAAGCTTAAAAACCAAATATTATTTCGATTAATTGCCAAAACGTATTCTTGTTTTATTATTCAATTAATTTATTATTATTTAGTGCACCATGCCACACCATGGGCGTTACAAAATTCATGATTAAATTAAATTATTTATGATGGCAGTTATGATATATGCGTTCTATTCATTATGTATTTGTTGGACAATGTCCAATAATTTGTATTGAATATAAGAGTAGACTTGAAGATTTTATGGAATAATAGAAAATATTATACTATGTATTTCGTCGTAGAAAATGTAAATAATACTATGATTAAGTTATTGGTAAATTAATTAGGTACCTATTATATTGTACGTGGAAAAAACTTATCAAAAGAGTATACCTTAAATAAACAATAATGCATGACAGTTGAGATATTTACACTTACTTTAGTAGTTTAAACAAACTTTAAGGGAAGAAACTGAAAGGTCAAATAGATAATGAAAACACACACATTAATCTGTTGTATAATATTTAATATTTATTTTTCTAGATTCTTAGCGTAGCTGTTTGTTTGATGATGACGAGTGCGAACTTATTTTTCAAACACACATTTTAAGATAGATAGTGCAGAACTTTGAATACCTACTACCTATACAGTTTAAACGGGGATTGACATTTTTAGAATTTATAGATATTTTTAATAAAAAAATATTAGGTTATATTTATTATATTTATTTATGTGTTTTAATATTTATTTCACTTAGAATTTGTAATGAAGTTTCGAACAATCTAAAAACTGGTTACAATAATTGTACTATTTATATGATAACTGATAACTGATAAGTAAGAAAATAAAATAGTAATATATTTTTAAATAATTTAAATTATTATTGTTTATAGAAAAGTAAAAGCGGATCAAACAATTTTTAATTATAAACATACGTATTATATAAATAACAGTAAAAGTTAGTAAAATTGCTTTAAAAATACCTTTATAACTATATGAATTAAACAATCGGTCATCACTTTAGATATATTTTAAAATTAAAGACAAATTATAAGAGTTCATATAGTCTTAATGCGTTTTAGTTTAATTATAGCTTAACGTGCTGTTAAGTGCAATGTATCTAAAAGGGTCGTTACCTATGTTGATTGTTGGGTAAAGGGTAGAGTATTCGATTATAGGTATAAGTCACGAGTCAACATTATTCAGAGAAATATTATAGATTGTCTCAGGTAGTCCATAAATATTGTTAAAATATTTGTGCTTCGGTAAGTAGTTTTAGAAAATAAATGGATATTTTTTTTACGCTGGAATTTAAAAGCATCGTTGAGACATAACAATATTCTAGTGAGAAAATAATCGATGTCCACAATATGATAATAATATTAATTATTATCCATCATAATTCATAAGATATTACCATAACATGGGCTTTAAAATAATTAGTTTATACAATTAGGTTTATACCGAGATATACACTTTTGAATTAATAGCCATAATCGCGACGGGGTATACCGTATAATGTTATACACTAGGTACCAAAATATAGTAGTTTGATAAGTTCCCACACGCAACACAGCAGGTAAAAGGTCAGTGAATACAAATTATATAGATATAAGTTCCTCTCCAGGAAAAAAATTCATCCGTATACGTAAGTTCCTACAGATGGAGAGAGATTAAATGCATTACTTTTTGTATACTGCACTGGTGTATAACATTATAACATATTACTACTATCTAGAATTATCCTAATCGCCCATGATATGAATAAAATAAGACCACAAAGTATGATGGACAATCCATTTTGTCTAAATCAGAACTTGTCGAGTATTAACCACGAGAACATAAATTTAGAGATTTATGAAAATAGACGTTATTTCTACCATGATCACCTAGTTGGTTTTTAGTCCATAATAATTAGATATAGAAAAAAACACACTGCTAATACAATTAATATAATATGTATGTGGAAGTATATGTAAATAATGGTAAAGTTGGCATGTTATATACCTAAAGTGAATTTATTAATTACTTAAAAATGGATGTATTTTTTCACGTAGGATTGATTTTAACCTGCAATGAATCGTGTGGAAACTTACACTCACCTAAAATATTTGTACCTACATTCGTGACTTTGAGGTTATTATCGTCATACTTCCCCAATCCGTTGTACTTTTAATTACCACTCAAAACATTATTGTTGTGATTGTTTCTGTATTTTAATTGTAATTATGGTTTATAATCAACTTTATTGTGTATAATATTCAAATATATAAATAATGTGCCACCTTGTATCTTTGAGATATAATTTATTAATAATAAATAATTTTAGTTTAATTTATTATGAATAGGTTACGTAATAGTTAGAAATACTATACATTTTAGTTTTTAATTATTATTTTTTTTTTTTTATAAAACAGAAATCAAACATTGGACACAAGCGTAAGTATCGTACATATTTATAAAACAATTAATCCTTTAAGTGAATAGATTAGATAATAGCAGAACAATTAACTGTATACGACTTCTCTAAGTGGGTATTCGAAATAACTTTTCGGTACTACCTGTACTTCATAGCATGGATTTACATAGTATTTAGATGTATCATCGCATGATTATTTATTGTTTTTTCAATAAGTCAAACCTTTTATGGCCACGGACACTTCACCCCGGTAAATATACGGAGGGTAATATTGAATTCAATTGAAAAAAAAAATCCATATTCTATTTTCTATTTTCCGATAGCGTGGTGTAAAATAAATGTCAAACCTTAGCTCGTGGGCGTAAAAAGAATGTGGTATGGCTGTCAGTACACCCGCTCCATCACCGGAATCGTTATCGCATGAGCATGCGCCTCGGTGGTTCATTCTCATGGCCAATTTTTGTGCATCGCGAACGATCTGAAAAAAAGAAACAGTTTTGATTAAAACGCGTTGACTCTATAAGGTTATTTTAACAGCTTTTAATGTTTTAAAAGGTTTTCGATCGTTGAAATCGTATATATTATATTATGTATTACTGTACGAATAATACATTCGTAAAACTATTGTGTATTTATTGCACCCCAATACGTGTGATTCAAGTCTAATAAGTGGTTTTTATAAACTATGTATATAGGTAATATTTTATTTTAAGTCCAAAGGAAAGTATCAACAGCTTAATTTAAGTCAAATCGACACTAATATATTATGTGTGAAGAGCGACTTAACAGCATAACAATTAGGCATGATGTTTTATTCGACCGATTCGCGAAATATGGTATTCTGGAATAATTTTGTCAGTGCGAATATTATGCGTATTTTCGAGGTATTTCAGATAATACTGTATTTTAAGTTAAGTAAAGTTATTATTTATTAAGATTTTCAAAAACTTAAAATGGAAAAAACATATATTGCTATAAAAGTTGAGAATTTAAATGCAATCAGTTCTAATATAATTATTAATTATATTAAAATGTGCTTTAATTCCATAACAATACATTGATTTAATTAGTGGATAATGTATTATATATTACTAGTTGAATCTTTATTAATTATAGAAATATATTACACATCTATTGTGTATCCAAGAGTACTTATGAATTATCATGTAATATAGCGTTTCCATAATGTGACCTTTATACTATATTGTAGATACAGCATAACTTAACCCAAATTGTTGAGAGGCGCACACACTACACTGGCAGTTAAGAGTTGTACGACGTAAGTGCACCACAGCCTGATAAATAGGTACAGGTAATTTGGCCAATTTGGGTATAAAACATTATTAGAGTAGTAATCTGAATTCTAATTTTTGGTTCTATTAAAATTGTATAATTCTCACTCTACGAAAGAATCAAATTGATAGTTTTCAAATATTAGGAGTTAAATAGGGCCATTATTTCGTGTATGTTTTCAGATCATTATTTTTTATTTTATATGTTCACAATAACAAATAAAAAACTATTTTATTTTTCTCTTAAAGTTTTCCTATACTTGACATTTCATAACTATTATTATATTTTCGATTTTTGGAGTGTATAGTACAGACCACCCGTGTTTTGAGTGACCCGAAGCTAAGACCAAATACGCAAAATCATCTAAAGATAAATTAAGTGCTATGTGGGCTTTTAAATACGATAAAAATGTATATTAAGCCACGAAAAGAAAAAACAAATCTGAAATTGTTATTATAGTAACCCATTTTTATGTGTTGTTTATTATTAAGCGTAGCGTAGAAAATTGCATTATATATCTTCATTCTTAATTTATGACGTATGTATAATAAGTACTTTTCATTCCTAGTAAAAACGATATATTTTATTGAATCTGGGTACTTGAGAGTACATTTACAGAGCATACATAAATAAATTATTTACAGTAGTAGGAAATGGTCGACATTATCAAGAGAAATTATTTTTTTTAATATGAACCAATTGTCAATACCTAGATTAAAGTTCAGTTGGTCTACGAAATTTATTACAAAATACGTTAATCCAATGAACCTAAGCACAAGAACTAATAAGCTAGGTATTATCAGAAAATGCGTAAAGATAATGCCTGTATGGGTTTCATTATATTAATAATGATTTACATTTCAGATGGTTAGATAAAAAAAACTCCAAAGCAATCGTCGATTTAACACCTATAAAAAAATTATTATAATTCATCTAACGTATTAATAAACTTCTCGTAATATTATTTAATATTAACATTAAAATGTTTAGTTAGGTAGGTAGATGACGTCGTATACTGTAATGTAGCCGTGCTGGTGAATTACCATTAGGTATACATTTTACAATCTAAACTCAACAGTAACGGTGCAATACTCATTGTATTGATATTTAAATTAAATCAAATATTTAAATTTTCATATCTTAAAATATTATGTTATAGATTTCATTAACAATTATTGATTAGTGATTACCTACAACATAAATAATTACATAATAATTATTGTTTTGTAAACCAGATATTAAACTAAATGTTTTATCAATGGCTATAATTAATTATTATTTAATTTATAAAACTCGTAAAATAATTTAAATTTGAATGTAATTTCGCAATGAATAAAATATCATAAGAACCATTTGAAGGGTTAAGGGGGAAAAACGATCATAGTCAAAAGAAAGAAAAAACCGAAACATTATAGTACCTTTTGGTTAGTTTCATAACGAATCGACACGTGAATCGAGTTATGGAAAAAAGATCACGGTCAATGATATTATACAGGTTTAAATATTACCATAACGGGAAAAAAAAGGCCAGAGTCCCACCTTAAAACTGCAATAATGAACATTTTAGGAATACTGACTATTATCGTTTTTCTCCGTAACCCTTCATTTGTTTAACTTAAATCAACAATCATGTTCATTACCCAAAAAATGTACATACTATTGCCTACCTACCTATATTATTATGTAACTTGAATAGAAAATTCTATTGAACAAGCATTAAAGGTACACATAATAGAATAATACTAAGAAATTTAGTTATTTCTAAATAAGAAATAACTCAATAAAATATACTACTACCTCAGCAGTTCCACATTTTAGTTCACTCAAATAGTTAAGACGTAACCCCGGTATCAGGATGTAAACATGAATAAAATACACCAAGTATGGGTATAATGATTGTTCAATGTTCAACATATAATCGAGTTCATCAAAAATTGAAGTTGAACGAAAATACGGGAGCTTTAACTAAATATTTTATTTTTGTTCTAACCATTATTTATTGTAGGTAATTCTTATATTTTTATTAAACCGAATTTTAGATTTTTAATTTTGGTTAGATCAAATTACCTAAATAGATCAAGAAATAAAATAAGTGAATGAACAACTATAGGTATTCATTTATTGTGGTCGAAACATGTTTAGTAACATCTTGATATCATTCAAATAATTAAAGTATTATGACATATTGTGGTTTTTACACTCTTTAGGTAATCCGTTTACAATTCATAATAGGTACGCTTATTCTATAGTACCTATAATGGCAGATTATTTTCAATAGCTTTGACGCGCGTCTTCAAGTACATGATCGACGAATATTCCGCACGATTGAAATTATTATTTGCATATGACATAATATTCGACTTGTTTTTAGATAACATGAGAAATGTATAGATACAATTAGTAAAATTAAACAAATAAATAACTATGATAGTTGGGATAACTAGTCAACTAATAAAACAATAAATAAATAAATTATTGAAATGCCATTTTACTATAGTGGGATTATTATCAGGATTTAAAAAATTTTATTTTCAGGGGCTTTTGACGAAAGTTATAGCCTCTTGTTTACCCTGTATTACAATTAACTAGATACCATATATGCGTAACGATCCAGGCGTACAAAGCAACATACACATGTTCAGTTATATGGGATAATTTTTATTGGCTTCTTGTCTCTGAATTCTGAAGATTGATTTAACCATTATTTTCCTAAGGGAAAATAATTATATTATTTGATACAATTTCGTAGACAGCTTAACATGGATACACATTGTTCCTGCCTCGGCAGCTATTTAATCTACTAGAGATAGAGCTGAACAATTTAATTAATCACAATGAATTAATACGCTCTATAGTTACAGCAGTGGCGCACGGCCAGAAGAATTTCCTTCCTGTTTCCGGCGAAACAAATATTATCGTAAGACGTTGATACTACTGTCTGTTTTCGTTTTTTATTTCCAATAGGCATTTATTTTATGGTACCTGCTAACATAATTGTTTTGTATTTTGTGTCAAAAACATTGAACGCAACTCGGACGAAATCTGTGATTAAAATAGCTTTTGGGGTGGATATTATGGGTAGAATGATAGATGATGTGGTGGTGAGGTGAAAGACGAAGAGCCACGACAACAATGGTAAATCGTTATGACTTATAAACTATTAATTTATAATAGCTAATACTGAATAGCTAACGATCTGGTCCAACTATACCTATATACCAGAACATATTATGAATGCATAAAATATAATATGTATTATAAAGATATTTTGAAGTGTCTTTTTTCTTTCTTTTGTTATTTTCTGTCGTCGTATTGTATTTCTCGCTGATTAAAAAAAAAAAAAAAATTCTATAGAAAATTTGCTAACCGACTCGGAGGAGGAAATGAATGCCGGGCAAACGCCGAATTAGTGGGTCAAGTGTAAAACGACAGCGGAACGAGGAAAATCGTTGAGGCCCCGCTGCCGGGAAGCTATGGTGGGGGGGGGGGTGAAGCGAGGAGAAAAAACGCAGTTGGCAACGTTTGTGTTACGCCACGACTGTCGCCGATCGATCCACAAGTTTCCCGAACAAACGTCAGTCGACGCGCGTTTGGATAATAAAGGGTGTTTTCTGCAGATCCACCCCCCCCCCCCCTCGTATCCCATCGGGCTCCACCGTGTTACATCCCTAATTTCAATGGGGCCACCACCGCACTCTAGTGGTAAACTCACCGACGACCACACGCCATAAGTATTTTTATCACGATGGGAAGCACAATACGAAATGCACGGTCCTGCAACAGACTGCAGTACGGGACGTACGGGAATATCATATTTTTATTTTATGACCTGTATCGTATTTTTGTATCAACAATCAACTCCTGTTAATTTCAATTTAAAATCACAAATTGTTTAGAAATCCGAATTTGCCTTAACATTTGTGAACAAATTATTTGAAATGTATCGTTACTACCGTTAAAGACGTGATTAAGAAAAAAAGTTAGGTACAATTATAATATGTAGTATTCCTACTGATTTCGTAAAATTAAAAATTAAGACCTTTAATTGAAAATATTATTTTTTTAGTACAAAACAATACAACTAATTTCTTAAATAACAAAGATGATAAATTACCTATACCCGGCTATATAGGCGCACAATTTAAAACATGACATTCAATACAGAAATAATTTATGTAAATCAGCTGATGTAATACAAATATGAGTTACATAAAAGTTATCAAATATATTCATAAATCAGTTATTTAAAATGTCATTTTCACTGACATAGTAAGAGCGAAAAGTGTAGTATGAAAATGAGATGCGTGTTTTGTGTTAAAATTATAGTATATCATATAAAACAATTGTGGTAAGATAGAGGTACTTTATAACAGTTGACACTACGCAATACGACTTTTTCAAACGTTGAATAAAATAAACATTATACAACGAATAATTTAGTCATAGCCAATAACTTGCGGATTCACTGTTTGAAAAAAAATTGGCGATACTATGGGCGTAAAAACAGAGAAGATACTTGTCTTGAGAATGAGGTAATTATCGTAAAATTTTTTTAATTTAACATAAACTATACATGACCTATACATTAAATGTATATACATTAACATATAAATTATTTTTAACCAATTTAAGAAAACGCGTCTGGTTGTCAGGTATAATATTATAATATTATTTTGTACAAGTTATTATATCCCTGCAATAGCGTACCGACAGAAACACGTAAAACAGTTAACACCTCCAGGGGTTTGAATCCAGAGGTCGTACGTATAGACTATATATATATAATACAGCAAACGAAGAGTTAACCATGATTTTTAAATTAATACCGCCTAGGTCATGGTCACAATCTCCCCCCCCCCTACACAGCCACATATTATCAAATTATATAATTAATAATGCAAAGAACTTTAACCGTTGACATAATATTATCTACCAATATAATTATCAGATGATGATGCATACTTATACTGTATACCGGGTACCCACATTTTTTTTACCGTAAAGCGTCCGTGCGAGTTAAATACAATGCGTTTCACCATTTATTTAGTATACAATAAATAATATATAAGTACACTAATTAGTAATTCAAATGAATGATTTTATTATATATATATAGTTTAAAGATATAGGCAAATAATGAAGTTTGTTTATCAAACAAAAGATAATTTTCATAATGTTTTTTGCTAATAGCCAGTTCAACCATTAAAAATCAATCTAATAAAATACCTAACCGAACCAGTTATTCAAATTTAAATGTAATGTTCAATTATTATTCAAATGTACTATTTCATATTAATAAGTAACTATACGTTGTTAAAAAACATTAAAAAGAATTATTTTTGTTCATATTCAATTTAATGACTAATAGTCTGGAAAATGTAAAAAGGTCCTTCTTTGTTGAGGTTGACATTGGCTGTGAGTAATAAACGAATATATAATAGGTACATAATATATAATATACATATACCTACATTATAGGCATTATAGCCATATAAATACCACACAGATATCGTCAAATATATTTTTAATTATTATATAACAATATTATCTAGTCATATGAAGAACAAATTGTAAAAAACGTCTAGGCGATTACAAAATCATATGTACTTATTTAATACTATACATAATTTTTTTTTTAAACACATAATATAAAAGTAATTCAAAGTAACGTATTCTTGTGATGTAACTCATTACTATTTACTTTTTTTTATTATAATAAACTTAGTTCTTAAAAATAATTCACATTTCGAATGGTTCGTTTCAAAATTAAAATACTTATTATCTATATAGAACTCATAATAATAGTCTCATGTCTTAGGTATGTATATTTTATTTGTTTGAAGATGTATCAATTATTTTTAAATTTGAAATACAATAATTCATGAATTGTTAAAAGCAAGTAATACATTTAACTCGTCGATGTAATGTAGGGTTCACTGATGTAGGTATTTCTCGTACCTATTTAAAAACTTTTAAGTGTTAATTTTATGCACGGTTGTCCACCATTCATGAATATGTTTTCTTTCATGTCCACCACTTACGTATGCGTATTAGTAAGTGTTCAATTTTTTTTTCTCAAGTTAGCACAACATTGCTTGTACCTACAACAATTAAATATTTTCAAATCCATGATTTTTTTTTTTTTAGTATTCTTTGTAGAAAATTATGTCGTTATTATTCCATTTTGTAGTCAAATAAATATTGACTAACACAATATTAGCATTATAGAAGGCATGCACTTATCACTCATTTATATACAAATAATTAATTTTATATTCAATGTTCATGAATATAGAATATAATACATATTTGAATGTATGAAAGTCATTTTATACAACGAAGTATTTATTCTCTATTCATGTCTCATGATAAAACGTTTCCTATATATACTATAAATGTAACTAAAACTTTAAAAGTATAAAATTGTAACTAATAAACTAAAATTGTATCTAATGTATAAGATTTTAATTAATAATTGCATTAATTATTGTAAAATAAGACAGGGATTGATTTAATGTTGTTCAGATATTATTATCATTATATTTTTGTATCACGTATTAGGTTTACGTAATTTACGTACACCGGATGACAGTTAAATTTATAAGTTATCACTGTTAATTGATTCTTGGTAATTTGCAATACTCAACAATTAACTGACTTAATTCACAATTTTAGATTAAAGCCAGTAAATCAAAATAATGGCTCTTCATAATAAATAATTTCTATGAAATTATTATAATGCTCTGCTTTAAAGAGATAAAATATATATTGCATATTATTATTTAAATCTACGTGTAGAACAATGTGAATATGATTAACTAAAAATTTGCTAAGCAAATGTTTCAGTATTAGAGCTATTGAACGTACTGCCTAATGCCTCCTATACACAAACAATTGTAAGCTATTGCAAATGTGCAAAAGTTCAATGTATACCTAAACTCTATAGTCTATACCGTGGTCTATACTAAAAAAATAAATCAATCAGTGTGTGAAATTAAATATTCCAGAATGTTAATATAAATGACAGATAAATCATATAGATACTGTACTTAATAAAATATACAGTATATAAAATGATATAAAACTATTACAGTAGGAATATTATAGGTTACATTAATGTAAACAATGTAAATAGTATATTATTACATACTAATAATTATGTTTTTGTTTTTAACAATAACTTTAACGTGTACCTACTTATTTATAATTCACTATTTAACTAACCTACATAGTCGTTCATGTTATTTTATATTATTCGTAAATTTTAAAACCTTTCACTTAATATAAACTTTAATTAAGCGTTAATACCTATACCAATATTATAGTGCTAATAATGTTGAAAACTAAAGGTTATTTTATTAAATTTTCTGAATTAATTTATGTAATATCAACATTTTTAACATGACAGGCGACAGCTAACAATTTTCGATTAATATTTTCGGTACCTATTTATCGAGAGTGTACGTTTTTAGAATTTATTAAAACTGCAGGAGGAATATAATATATCAATATGCTATTGATATACACACTACACAGTATAATTAATTTACCCAATTCTTATACTGTTCTCATACTATCTTAAAATATTTAAATTTATGTATTTTGCATTATATCACATAAATACAACAGCAATATAAGGTTGGGTCACGTTAATAATGTATTATATTATTATGTGTTTATTATTATGACATAGGTATAATAAATATTTTTACTCAGAAATTGCAATATTAACCGTTTACCTATTTACTATTTAGTATTTACTTGAAACATGCATATTGTTATTGGCACAAGCAATAAATTATTAATTGAAGAGTGTAAGTTCAGAATTGTACATAACATTTTTCCTTTGTATAAATTATTAGTAACTATTCAAAATGATATGTACAATGGAACCATCCCAAACCCAGAGAAATACTTTTTTTTTTACTGTACAAAATGTAGTATATTTACAATCTGTATTTACCAGTTATATAATAAGTAAATTATTGATGAGAGTTTATTGACGGCACCCCGTAAAAATAATACTTAAAACCTAAATACAGTAATAACTTATTACTGAATAACAACGGGGTTATTACTTATTATAACTAATATTTAGACAACCACTTAAATTGTGTGGTAGATATATTCAGTACTATATACTATTATAGCAAATGGTATTGTAAACGATTGAAGATATTTTTTTACAACTTTTATAGCACATTTTTAAATTATATATAGACACATTCAGTCAAGTACTCAAGTTTGCGTGATACAAGTTTTTAGTATTTTGTTGCGTTTCGTGGTGCAATAGTAAAAGAAAAATATACTATAAAATATACTTAATGCAAAATGTACGTACATATCCAAATAAAATTGACATTTTGAAATGTTTTATTTTATAAAGATTTTAAACGCGTCTGGTGCAAAAACTATTTTGATATCCTACCTAGGTATAATAGACGTTTTTCAATAATAAATGTTTTAAAACTTTATAGACACTTATGCGATAAAAAAAGTTTGCTTATATTGTTATATTTTTATTTCTACCAACTTAAAGAAAAAGTTGTTTGATTATATAAAAAATCAATTTGTAGCAATATGACCGAACAAAAAATATTTTATTCATCGTGGCATGACTGGACAATAAAAATCAATACTTTTCCGGCCTATTATTGTGGTTAAAGACATTGGCAACAGGTGTTATGTACGCGTAGATACATTGTTGTTTGTACAGTCTGTTATAGTGGTTGGTTTGATGCTATGAGCACATATTGGCAACTAGATCGTTGGGAAAAACTCGGACAATCGAATTTTGAAATTGGGCCAACGCACGTAAATAGCTACATACGAAAATAGATGAGCTATACGAATAATTAATAATTAACAAAACAAATCAAATTTCGTCAAATTGTGGTTTAAATTATGATATTCAAATTTCAAAGTAGCATTGCTGAATCGTTGGAAAAATGATTCAAGTAATATCTATTATAATACCTACTCTGGTATAGTTAATATCTATATTTACAATACGTGTCTTAATAATAATTAAGACTAATTATTCTTCACTTATTTTGGCTGACGGGAGGGGAGGGAGGATTTACTGTATCTTATGCAAATTTTTCAAAACCACTACCACGTTCAGTTTAGTTTGGAAATGTCCCGTGGTAAAAAGGGGAAGGGGAATACGGTCTTGGTTAATGACATAAGGCGGCGTCTGGCTACGGAATGTGGAAAAAATACAGAATTAGAATTTCGCAACCATTTTTTGGCGATTGTTTTAAGGAATTATTATTTGTACAACGTAAAACGTTTACATACCAACTCAATTTAGTAAAACATGAATGAACTGACGGTGACCAAGATGAAAATACTATAGTGTATGGTAGGGGTCACAAACAAAGTTTAAGGAAAATATTTTGATGACAGGGAAATTGTAAGGTACATAATAATATACTAGCGTATATGCCAGAACCGTTTCAGAATATTAAAATTGTGTTATGGATAATAACATAGTACATTTACCTTATAAATACTAAGGTACATACCTATTTAAATTTAATGAAAATAACTTGTTTTTAATATATTATAATAAATTTGGCTGAGAATTAGGTAAGTTGAATTAAAAAATTTATCAAAATGTAAATTAATATTTCAGAAAATTGATAGTCGATAAGCATAATATTGTGCAATGTTTTCACATAATAAAATGGGTTGTTATTTCTATCCATACACATTACACCCGTATACACCATAATACGCAATAAAATACTATTATAAACTCGTAATCTACCAACATGCGAAAATGTTTCAATAACTTAAAACAACAATATGTATATATATTATATTTAGGCATTTACCACAGGTGAAATCATTGCTCGAAAATTTTTTAGGCAATTGGATTTTTTTTACAATTGTGTGGCCAGGAATTGCCTAGTTACAAAGTACCTATAGCAATAAGTAGTATAAAAAAAAAATTGTTTTGATAAGATTTGGAAATTTATTGGTATGTATTGCAATTCATTACAATTTATTTCCATGGCGAATGACAAGTGTTTAAATTTTGTACAAGGACTACGGGTATGAATAGGTTTATAGTAAAGGAATGTCAAGTGGCCGATAACTTCAAGTTCTAAATATCAATAATTATGTAAAATGGACATGGATATTAATTTTTAATATTGCACAAACCAAGTAATAAACTAATACGATATAATAATGTACGTCTACGTTACAATATGAATAATACGATTATTGCTATTATTATTACTATAGTATAGACCGTATAGACGTAGGCATAATAAATACAATACTATATAGTATAAATACTGTAAAATATATTGCTGAAATAAATTCAAATAATTGGTAACAAATAACAATATTAATTATCCACAAGTATAACAAGTTTTTATACATTAGTCTGTTATAAGTACCTACTACCTAGTGTCCTAGTACCTAGGTACCTGTTTTGTTTAGTTAAAGAGGGCACACACTATTATAATGAACAAAATATGGCATAAAAACATGGTTTGGTACTTCAAGTAATACGACTAACTGAAGGGGTTTACATTAAAGATAGCTATTATAAAAATTCTAGAGGAGGATTTTAACTTCAATCGTAAGAAATTCGATATTTGATATTTTTATTTATTAGTTAATTAATAAATGAAAAAATAGAAAAAAAGCTTGAATTTCATCGTTTAATATTGTACGGTCGAAATACGAAATATAAAACGGGCTTCGTATGATTCTAGAAAATATTTTCCTCATCCAAGTACAATTTGTATAATTGGTGTGTTTACTATAATAAACCTTCAGTAAGTATTACTTGAAGTACAAAACCATGTTTTTCAGTAAAAATTGTTATTTAAAATTATACACGTTTGTTTTGTACATATTTTTATTATACATAACGTCTTGTATAGGTTTTAACAAAATTATACACCTCAGGTCACCTATGTGATCGCATGTTATTTTCATTTTAAAATAACATAGCAAACTACATTTACTTCAAAAAGTAGGTAGTACCCGGTAGTACCCTATATAAGGTACAACGAATGAAATAATTTTGTAACTTTTAATTATCTTTTTAACTACTATTTGATTTAAATAAGGCTTATCAGTAATAAGCGAGGTAATAACTATTGGCTAGTCGTAAATTAGTTTAATTGTATTGTTATCATAGGTAGTATTTTTCGTCGTCCGATCGAACATGCTATTTATTTAAATTACTTTAAAATATTAATCATATTGTAAATAATTTCAATCGTTAAGTAAAAATACTATTTTAAATGCATCTCGATGAGTTTGCCAATTGTTGCAAATGTTCAATATAAGAATTAACTATATAGTAATATAATATAGCGAATTAACCTCGGAATTAACTTGGACAAATTATTGTTATTAATTCCCGTTCGATAATTTTGTTTTACAAAGGCGTATATTATATTCGATTTTAGTTTCCAATCTACATGAAAATAATGATGTATAATTATAAATTTTAAAATTCAACTATTATAGTTATTACATGGAAATATAACTACTGGTACATGTATAAATTGAATCATTTATTCATGGTTATTTAATGTAGGTAAGTGCCTATATTATTATGAAATCGCTATACATACCTAGTTAATAATTATTATAGGTATGGTATGTATTTTATAATTAAAATATAAACCGTGGTGCAAAACTGTCTAGACAAAATGACAGGTAAATATATGTTTAAGCAGGTATACGGTATACGTATTATACATGTGGTTATATATTATATTTTCACAAATTTAAACTGCATTTTTTGTAATGCAGTTCTACGCTATCGTTATTTTTAATTAGGCAAGCAATTATAGAGGATTTTTGATTTTTACCGAGTTCAAGATTTTTGTAATCCAGGCTAATCATTCAAAGGTCAATACATTGCGATGAACTCTCTATTGATTCCTATTTTGAATAGTTTTATAACGATTTAACGACGTACTAATAACAGACGATTAAGTACTTACAATGATAATATTATCATTACCGTTTAAGTTTAATTTAGGTATTTGTGTATTGTTGGAATTTAACTTGGTATTTGATGTATACTATTACCTATATAATTATATATAGCCTATATTAATCACAGGTGTTGTACAATATAACTCGCTGACGACGTTCAGTGCGAACTAATGGTGCGTTTTCGATACGATCAATACGGTTTTCCGATAATCCGAATGTTCAGGCACGAATTCAGTATCTAGTATCTACACTCTACAGTTACAGTGACACGATAATATGTTAATACTTCTGTAAAAAGCTCAGAAAGTTGTCTAGAATTTAGTGCAAGAGCTAATAATTTTATGTCTAAAAATAAAAAAAAAAAAATTATAAAGTTAAAATCCTTCCACCGCATGTTAATCTCTGCGGTTACACGCCTATAACAGAAATTCAATTTCGTTTAGATTGGTGTCTTCGTTGTCCCGTTATTTGGATGTGACCCCAACCCTATGTATGGTATTAACCCTTGTGTATACCAGATATTGAAATTTGGTTTTTGCCCCGTAGGAGGAGCTTGAGATGACGCGGTAAACGGCAATCGGTACAAAAAGTCAAGGTCAGACTTAGCCACTTAGGCATTAACCTAGTCGCCATGACGACGCGGAATCGTGAAAAATTGACAATAGTCTATTGGCTGAACGGGGAAATCGATAGGGCACTGTCCCCAGACAACGAAAATATGTTATGTATACCTATATAATAGTTAATAATAAAACTGCACCGTCGGCGGGATTGAGCGGGGGCCGTCAATGAATTTGTCGGTCTCCCCCGCTCAGGGCGACCGAAAACTGAAAAGTTCGGCGTAGGAGGGTGGCGCGTGACTTTATCCGTGTGGATGGGGTGGGTAGGCGTGGCCGGAATGTCTGGTGGGGTCCAACGATTCGTCCACCACAGACGAAACACAGCCGGCGCCGTCTATTGTTGGATGACGTCGGCACTCGCCGGTGAACACATTAGATCCCACTAGAGTGCCTTGATATAGGCATATGGTCTCTATCAAGGCACTCTAGATCCCACTAGGTACCCCTCACCGGCGGTGACGCTACAAACTCAAGGGGGGGGGGGGGGGTGCAATAACTTTACCGCCCTGTCACCCGCATGCTTACCTTGTTGGTGCGCTTGCCATCGATGGCCACGATAAATCCCACGCCGCAAGCTTCTTTCTCCAGCTGCGGGTCGTACAGACCGTCTTTCTCGGGACCGTTCCATGGGTCCTGCTGCTCGGGCACGGGTTGTTCCTGGTGCGCGGCCATGATGTCTAAGTGGGAGGGTGGTGATGGATACCTGGAACAACGAGCGTGGCGGCCGGTTAGTCGACGATCTGCGTGTCGCGACCTAATAAAGCGGTAGCGCTCTGACAACTACGTACCCACTAACGAACGCGCGGCGTGCGGGTGGTGTCCGTCAAACGGAACACGTGCGCCGCGCTTGCTGACTGTAGAGGTACACAGCGCCGACCGAACGAATCGATCGAATCGGCGGGGGGCGATGTGTATTTTTTCCGCCGCGGCACCTACGCTTATGTTCGATTTATTCTTCAAAACAATTTTTCCAGACGCGATAGAATATTATTATTATGATATTATACCTTCGTGTGATGTTATCGAGTACGGCGGGCGAACGCGACACAACGATGACGGTGTGTGGGGGTTTAATATTATAATAACTGCGATATTATAACAATTGTAACTCTACGGTGACAGATCGTTGTATACTATAGTGCTATTATAATAGTATTATAGTTGGGACGCGGGGTGCGACGAGGAACGGACGGCGGCGATAGACTGACGACCCGTCGCGGCGAGCGTGTGCACAAGACTGAAAGCGTAATATGCCGTATCGTCGTACTATCGTGCTGTTACCGCCGACGGTGCGTTTGGGGGTATTATGGTACTGCCGTCTGACACCACAGACGATGGTGCTGCCGATTTTGTGTGTTATCGGAAAGAACCGGCGCCGTGCGCATCGGCGAAATCGACCGGTGCCGGTGCCGGCGGCGCGCGCAGAGAGCTGCTCGCCGCCCGACTCGGCAGTGTTGCCCCGGCTTCCGGCACTTAATTATCTGCTCGTCGTACTTCAGTCACAGAATCGCCATTCGCCAACATCACCCGCACCACCACTACCACCAACAACACCACCGCCACCGACAACCACCCGTTATCATATTTTCTCCTCTCCATCATGACTCTGGGGTCCTGCGAATATTTTTCACCCTCTGTGGCTCTGCCTAACGCTTAAATATTATTATTAATATTTAAAAACTTCCCGAACGTGCTTATGGTGTTGTAATGCTGTGATTACCATAACGCTCGATTTTAAATCCCGAGCGTAGCCAATTCATTTTTACTCAATTCCTGATGACTGTTATATTATTGGTAGCCGAAGACGGGCTTAGTATCTACATACTTTAATACCTACCTACCATTTTTTTGGGAGTATTGCGAAGCGGGGGAAAAATGATAAAGAAAATACCGTTTTTGCGCTAATGGAAATTATTTTTCACACTCATCACTCTTCTAGCTAGACATTTCCACTTCACTGTAGCGTAGTTGTCACACATTGAAATAATTATTTATCAATATCAATATTTGCACAAATTAATTAAAACTAGTAATGTAATATAATATAATATTCTACGAGGCGATAGTTATTATATAGTCTGAAGTTTGATTTTATACTTCGTTACGCCCCCACCTACCACAATAATAGTTATACGACCACGATTACAGATAAATATATCTTAAAGTGCTAGCAATTATAAATGTTCTCGTTCTGGATCTTTGGCCAGCAAAGTTACTCGACATTATCGTTCGTAGTTTCGTACGATTTGCTGCGTCTATATTATAGTTCTCTATTAAAATATCGTCTGCTACCACCGGCATTACGTTTTTTGATACGCTGCCAACGAATATTATTATTTTTCTGTACATTATAAATCCAGCCGCGTGGCTTATAAGGTTTATAAATACACGTAACTTTCTACACGATCATCCTCAAAACGGGTTTATAACGTGAAAATATTAATATTTGTCAAACTGTTTTTTTTTTTTTTTTATCGAATCGTTTCCACGCACTAGCTTTGTTTACCTGTATATATACATCGATTGACTATTATATTTATATGTATTTCAGTTTTAAACACGTTTAAAGTCTTAATATTGTATTTCCTTGGTTGCGGTTAAACATCCGACGTCTGACACTCTGACCGCATTTATAACAGCAAAAAACGCTAAAATGGCTGTCCCAATTAAAAACTACAAACGAGTTATAGGTACCTACTTGGACACTTGGTAATTTATGAGAGACTCTCGAAAACAAAAATAGTCAAGCTCATCTAGACAATCAACCCACTCGAGAATATAAATATTTAATACTGTAATATAATATTATTCTGGTTTTAAATTCAGTTTCGTATTTTTTTTTCGTATTCCGTAGGTATAGTTAAATTTATTGTTCAATTCACCTTTATATTTTCGTAATTGATAACGAAAAATGTGTTGGATTTCTCCTTTACACATTGAAATTTGTATACATTTGGTACCAACTGAATATATTATTGTTTTTATGCCAAATGAAAAGATAAGGTACCAAAAACGTTTTTCATTGTTAAAATTTTATGAATTCAGAGTATATTTTAACATTATTTTGTCAGCGCCAAGCTGATTTTTGAAATAAAATATCGATAACATTATACCTACGTTATATTAGAGTGTACATTTTATCATAATACTAAAACAAATAAGATAATGAATATTTAAACTGCTAGCTGTAAATAACATCGTGGTAAGTAGGTACCTATTAAATATATGTTAGATTATATTCATACGTTTGCAGATCGAATGGGACATCGGTCGAGGTCTATACATATAGTAATTTAGTCATATTATATTACACTATTATATTAGCTATTAAAGTCGATAACTAAAATAATGAACAATCAACAGATGATAACAGTTTCTATTTCAGATCAAATTTAATTAATAGATCGAAAACAATCTGAATCGTGTACTTTAATTTGTTAATCTAATATGACAAATTATTGTTAAATTTACCAGAAATATTTTTACGATTTTTAGGGATACCGGATATTTAGCCTACTCCCATCTTTTTCTGAAAACGATGCAAACCCTTTATATGACTTTTCACGTTTTCACAATTTATTAGAAAAATGTGTTACTCAATGATTCGCTAAGTCGATGTATTTATCTCAATACTCCGATATGGATACCTAGTAGCTGTATGATGGATGGACGCATGGTTAAAATTTTCTAACGTGATATAAATTTATTATAATATAACCCAAAACTTCGTCGTCGTCGTTACACCTAGGTGTATAAGTTATAGAATACGTCTTATTATAATAATATCATCTGTTCCGAGTATTCGTATAGAATATTTATCACGACGTGCCGTATGCCTGTAAATTGTTGTCGTTGGGCATCATAAGATCGTGGGCGTGTGTATAAGCAGGTACATAATATGATTATATACATATACATCGAATACGGGCTTATTGAAATCCTCTACGACCCACGCACAAAGAGCCGAGTCTGGTTTTTAGGGGATAATGCGTGTATACCTATACCTAACTCATATATTATTATTATGCGTGCGACAGCTCAGCTTGTTATGATAATATACCCGTGAGCATATGCCTACGGCATAATACCATTTTTATACTTGAAAATATTATCGGCTGAATATTGTTAGTTTAGGTCGGCTTTTAACGTACACGTTATACAGCCATAGTTACCCCGAATATACGTCATGAGTAGGGCTCGGAACTTAATGCACTTAAAAAGTACTAAATATGCATGCACTTATGCGCTTAAAAAACTACAAATATGCTCTAAAAATATGCACTTATATTTAATTATTTTACACAACATTTTCATTTGTGCAAATATTTTTTTTAAATTTGTAAATAAAAAAAAAAGCAAAGTAATATAAGTTATTAATTTATTATTATTTATATTTTCTAATCATAATTTAAACAAAAAAATAATAAAAAAATCGCTTTAAAAATTAAAAATGTTCCTTGAGTAAAAAAATGCACTTCTGTCGAGTTATATTTATATACCTGAAATACCTAAAATCTATAAATGCCATTAACAATAGTCAATAATCATTGAGTTATTTTCCTATAAAAGTATTTATAGAAAATCGTCGTATTTCAATAGCAGCTGTTTCTATTTTAGATTTGTATAATATTCTATTTTAGATAAAGCTAGCTGTAGTTGTAATTTATATATTATATATTTATATAATATATTAACCAATAGAGGAAAAACATAGTTTTTAATGTCAAATGGAAATTTGAATAATAAGATTCAAGAATATCTAGTAAGATCTCTGAATATGAATGTATTTATTTTTTTATTTACAAATTTTCATATTAAATATCCATAAATTATAAAATATGCTTTAAAAAATTGTAAAATTAAGAAATATGCTCTAAAATCTAAAAATCACTAAATATGCAAAAATATGCACTAAAAACTTTTGATATGTTTTTCGTAGTGTCTTGAAATGAATTTCTAGCTTACTTAGCAATAAATCTAATGGTTCAAAAAAATCATGCAAATGCAACAACTTCCGAGCCCTAGTCATGAGTCTTTTCAAAATGTATACCCATAATATATAGACGGTCACGGCGCCGTTGGAAGGGGACCTAACCAAACATATAGAACATATAGATGTCTGGGAATGATACGAGTATTCCCTGTACAACTACTCTAATCGAATTTAATATTGTATTGTGTCCACTGACTACGAAATAAAATCAAAGGATAGTACCTATGTTGTAGGTATAGGTACCTACTAATGTACGGGTTCCCTGTCGTATGTATAATGTTATATATGTATCACATACATAATATTCTCCATCATATTATTATTATATTTTAATAATATCGATAGGTACCTCTTCCTCTATAATCTACATCATGTTAACCGAGTGTAAGTTACCCATTAAGTAGAGTATATTGAATGCATACATGTACGTCGTCCTCAAAAGTACGAAAAATAATACAATTTGATTAATTTTACCAACAGGATAATACACAGACAGCTGCTACTGACTATGTAGGACCTGCAGGTAATAAAGTAAAGATCGTAAATAGTTTTCATGCTACGGCGATATTATAATATAGATAAGAGTAATATATATTATGATACCTATATCTACCTATGAATGTAAAATATAGGTAAGTATACAATACTACGATGGATTTATTCGTGTGTAGGCTGTGCATTCAGTTAAATCATTAAATTCATTTTCAACAAAAATACCATAGGTACCTACTCACAAAATGAACCTAATATTTTTTTAAATATTTAACACATTTTAAATAATAATGTATAAAATGTTTACTGCTGGCAATAATATGACGTAAAACCATTTTTAGTGAGGGATTAACATAATATTAATTATATTGTAGTTTGTAATAATTGTAACTTGTAAGTAGTAAGTTGTAACTGTAATTGTTGAAAATGAGATATTTTATAATAATTCTATTTATAAATAGCTCATAGGTTACATATTATGGTATCATTTCACATTTATATCGTTTACTTTTATAAATTTTACTAGTTTATCAAAATCTTAGTATGTTATACTAATATGAATATGACTTTTCAGCTCTAATTTATTTTACTATCGACTTGATAATATTATAAACGAATGCCACCAATCTGTTATTATAATTAGTTTTTAACAAGTAACATTTTATTTAAAGTTCTATGACTTGTAATGTTTGACCAATCAATTTGTATTTGATTATAGTTTTTACATAATTAAATAATAATATATATATATATTATACACTATGTAACCGAGCGAATAATAATTGTTTTTTTTTGAGGGGGGGATAATTTAATACATTATCTTTATTCTACCATACCATACCTATTACAGTTATTTGGTTATAAATACTTATAACGTATAACATTAAATAATAATAATCATGAACTATAACATCAGCAGATAAAGCCCAATGAGTAATGAATAATGATCAAATTAATTTTTTAGATAAAAATGTATTTTATTGATATTGTTATGTTATCTTAACCATTTCACGTTAGCATATCCTGCTGCAGGACCACACTAAATAATTAAGCTGAAAACTTGAACTAATTTATAGGCATTAAGTTCATGAACTCATTCATTTTCATTAAATTAACTTTATTTATTCTAGTTAATTTATTTTAAAAATAATTAAATAGCTTTTATCCTCCTCAATCATTATAATTTTAAAATCATATGCATTAGGTACATTCTATAGTTTCCTACTGCCTATATACTTCTAATTAAAAATGATATCTAAAGTCTATACCTACTCAATTTAATGTTAGAAAATAAAAAAAAAACCCGTAATGATAAAATCGGGATTCAAACCGATAATTATTTTAATCAATATAATGTGAAAATAATATTCTACGGATTAGGGTCTGAATAATATGAATAAACAAAAACCGATGTAAAAATGAATCATTAAATGTTTAAAATTTGTCTTTTTTGGTACCTAGGTAATAAAAAAAAACCTTAATTCATTATTTTAACAAGTATATATTTTTATCTGATACCTAATTATGAAATAAAAAATAAATGAAAAAAATATTTTTATAATAATTATTTAACGAAAAACACTTTTATTTATATTTTGAACTTCGAACGAGTTAATTTTTACCCACTCATTCCGAGATCTGCTTATACAAATAATATACCTACTATAATCTTTATAAAAATAGTGACCATATTATGTGAATATTGTGAGCTTGAACAATATATCAACTATCAGATATAATTTAGGATGATAATTTATTTGTAGTATTAATATTGACCTGCAACCTATACTATACAGACATACTGTTTATAATATTTGAGTCCCATAAAGTACATAACTATTTTATTATAAAATTATAACTAAATACCTCTTTACCTCAAAAATTTCGGCACGAGAAGTTCTATTTCAATGGCAATCAAATTATGTATAGACTACCTACTTAGAATTAATATATATAACTTTAATAATATAAATAATTTGAAATCTCTAAACTTATGATCAATCACAAATGTAATATGTAATTTATATTTATAGTATTATAAATATTTAGTAGGTATGTTATTAACTGAATTCAAATAAACTTCCCAACACAGAAAATCTTTGTATTATTTATTTTATTTTATATATTATATAGTTATATCTGTATTTGGTTTATTTTTATTTGAGAAATAAAATAATAAATATGAAAAAAAAAACTAATAATTATAATCTAAAAATGAAATACAGTTCAATAAATTAATAAAAATTATGATTATAGACATATAGGCATACATGACGTAAGCATACTGTCGAGTATAAAATGTTGAAATTAACATATTATTTTAAAATACTGTAGTGAAATATGCGAAAATTATATTTAATAATTATTACTAAATAGATATACTTTGTAAATGTCATGATTATAATTTGTAATAATAAAATATTTTCACTTTAACGAATTTCATACTAAAGATAAACAAAGTTTTGGGAGTATAAAATACGAACATATAATTTAAGTAATCGCTTTAAAGTTTAAACAAATATTTAAGAAATTCAATATTTTCCAATATTATATAACAAAGTAATTTGATGCGAGAGAGAGAATTTTTTTGAAACAATTATAATGTTTTTAATTTTTATATTATAGTTTATATACCTACTCAAAGAAAAAAAAATGTGAAAATGTGAATAATGAAAATGTCTAGAATTGGTTTATGGAATTAAACATTGGTTCCAATTGAAATTTCGTTTCTGTAATTTAAAGACAATTATATTAATAAATTATTTATTAGTTTTATCGCTTTCATTTCTTGATGTGTCAGTATATAAGTAAATAAGTGATAGCTCATAAGTATTGATTAGTTTCTATTACGGTTAAATGTTAAGCATTTCAAAATTATATCGTTATATAAGTTTGTGTTAAGTATATAATATAACACATAATAATATTAAAACAGACTACCATAAATTATTTGATTATCTGGTGTTCGCAGTCACTTATAGAAAACCACATAAATTGTGTACGTCTTATCTTGATTAAAAAATACTCCAAGTTAACAAAACCTGCAGGCGGGTCCATTAAATTAAAGGTTTTTTTTTTCGTATAAATATATTCGTACCATTCGTTTGTAAAGTGTAAAGTGCTCCATATAAATTATCGATATAATATTATGGAACACGAGTCCGATAATATACAGAACACTCGCATTAATGCACACACAAATAATGTTATTATCCACTATCAACGTGATTGATGTGCTCTACAGGCACTTGCAGCACATATATAAAATATATCTATACATCTGTAAAATGTTTATGTTTCATATTTTGGTATACGTTTTTATAGGAAGTATACAGAATACACATTGCGCTCATAAGACGTATCAGATCAGATCAGATGGATTAAACGAGGCGATAGAACTGCTCTTATCCGTTAATAATAATAATAATGGTAATAATAATGATAATCATATGTAAATAACAATCGATGAGTTTTCACGGTATTCGGTCATAATTACACGTTAGCCTATCTCCAAAATGGGCATGTGTGTTGAGTAAAGCCGTAATGATAATGGGCTCGCCAAAACCGGCTGGTATAAATTAGCAATAATAACAATAATAATAACACTATGCATATAAAGGGAAACCAGAACACTCCGTATACGTACACGTTTCCATTGGGTGTAGTGAAAAGAAGGGGTTCGGTTTTCATTTAAACGAGTAGATCAAAAAAGATTCGTCCCAATCTGAGTCGGTTGACGGGACAAGCATGTTTAAATTAATTCGTCTCTGTTGGTTCATATTATTATTATTTGCACAATTCAGGGTAAGTGCTATATTACACGATTATAGTATAATATGCTCCCGTTTATCCCCCGTGATGGATTTAATTATTTAGGAGTCCCTTATTGTATAATGAGTTTTGTGTGTTTATCAACTTTAGGACATGCGACTGTTCAAAGACTTTAACGATTATTCTCGCGTCGCTGCTCATCCAACGCAGTATTTGGCCGATGGCTCTCAAATACCGTTATTGTCTGTAAGTTCTGCGAACAAGTATACAATTCGCTGGTACCGCTCAGCGATATACCTATGTGTGTTCACTATGTCTTATACTATAAGCAACGACTCAATTGCCGATTCGATCATTTTTACCATTTTATAAAATATATAATTTACACTTTGAAACTCGACTGGATATATAATAAGCGGTTTTCCCGTCTATCTAGCTTCTGCAAGACAGAACGTCGAATAAAATCAACAATCGGGGACGACACCAAAGAAAAAGCGTTTACTCGGATTGGTCGGATTGGAGCTCGTGTTCGAATAGATGTACCACAGTCAGACGAAGGTTAGTACGGTATACGCGTTCACGGTTAGGTTATAGGTATACACTATTATATGTCATTATTTCTCAATTTCTCATGCTCGCGTAGCATGTGGTCCGTAAATACAAATACTACCCAATTTCATAAAAATACTTTTAAATAAAAATCTATTGTGTAAAATATTGAGAATGCGGAGAAAATATAATAATAATAAAATTCAAAAGCCTGGTGGGAGGAGGGTGATAATGCCTAGTGGTACCCCCTCCATGGAACCGTACCTGTAACAAGCTGTATTTAAATATTATATGAATACGACGCGTGTTCAGACATTGTTTACGATCAAAAATTTGTGGATCGAACGTCGTTACCGAAACATCGTATTGTTTTGTGACCGGTTCAAGATGCCCGGGGCTCGTGACGAATTACTACAAACGGCTCAACTCAAGTTTCTCGAACAAAGGTTATACATTATTGCCATAGAACACTTGTTCATTATTTGAATTAAAATTGTGTATTGTAGTTTTAGGTAACGCGAATGATGTGTCAGTGAATTCCACATGTGGTGTTAATGTTGCTTCTGCTACCATTCCCGGTTTCAAGACTCCTAGGTTTTTAATTAAAATAATGGGAGGTCAAGAATCTGAGAAATTTCATTGGCCTTGGCAAGTCGCGGTGTTAAATGGATTTCAGGTATTATGATGGTAAAATAAATAATATTGTTCACATCGTTCATTATATTGTGCGTTTTCAACTTTAAAGGAGGTAATTTGCGGCGGTACCCTCGTGGCTCCTGGTTGGGTGCTCACAGCTGCACATTGTTCTAGACAAAAACTATTCGTTATATTAAAGGAATACGATTTATCTGTTTATGAAGGCGATGAGATCAGAGTGAGGGTATGTATGTTGTATAATATGTATACATTCAATGACACTATTTATCTGTTTGTAAAGGTTATAGGATCAGATTATGGGTATATGTATGTTGTATCTGCTTGTACACATTATACGATGTATTAAACAATAAACAAACCATTATAATATACGATATACCCATTTTATTATAGCGAATGGTGTTTAGGATTTTCCAATATTTGCTTTGTAAACTTAAGTACCTAATAATAATTATTATTTCCACAACAATTATTATAGGTTGAACGTATTATAATACACCCCAGATACAATCCAAATACAATTGATAATGATATGGCTCTGTTAAAACTACGTGCCTTGGATTTAGAAATAGATGGTGGATTAAACTTGCAACCAGCTTGTCTTCCGCCCTCTGATTTTCAACGGCGGAAACGGAAGCCTAAAATGTGCGTAGTTATTGGATGGGGAAAAGTGCAATCTCAAGATTCTTATGGATCTCGAATACTTCGAGAAGCTAGGGTATGTATAGTTTAGTATTTATTCCTAAGTAGATAAGAAATTATAGGAAAGTTTAATACAAGTTAATACAACATTAATGAATAATGACTATCGTGTCAAACAAGCAAACAATATATTTTCTGTTTCATAGCTACATTGTAAAGATTTGTCCGAGTTATAAAATATTATTTTTATCTATCTATAACGAACAATATTTTAGTATAAAAAATTTGTTATATCTGTTGAACAAAAATGCAGTTCTTACAATGAGTAACTGACTAAATATTTCGTAACTTTCACCAATAGAATTTTTAAAATAAATCGAGAACTCAGATAATTGTTTATCAATCTAGCTGTACATTTTTGAAATTAAATCGTCCCTCATAGTAGGTATGATAATTCTTAGTAATTTGTGTGTATTAAAATGGGCAAAAGTTGCGTCAAATAGGTAAGAAGTGGTAAACTGTCGCTCTGTACGGTCCTTAGTTTAAAATCATAACGAGGACACTTTATGCGGTTGGTTAAAAAGGTAGATTGCAGAACGCTTACAATTTGTACTATTATTTACATAAAGTATATAATATATAATATAAACAAGTCTGAAGTCATGACTAGACTATATGTTATTAAGTTAAATATTATTTGATAAATCTAATTTATCTTATAAATTCCAAATAGTAGGGAATCGTGTGTTATTATACTTATTACTTATTAGTTATTAACCATCGATAATAATTTTTATGGGGACGGAGTGGCCTAGCGGACCAATGCGTCGGTAGTGACGCAGCCGGCCTGGGTTCGATACCGGCCATAGACGGCATTTTTCTTCGGGCAAGTCACGGTGTCCGGAGAACAAGTGCCGCCATCCCCCACCCGGGAATTTCCAATTCTTGGGTATAGAAGTTGAACATTTTATAAATTTTTAACTATAAAATAATTATTTAATTTTAAATTGGATAAATTTTGTCAAAATTTGATCTTTAAATGATTATAAAAGAAAATTGTGCCTATGTATTTTTAATATTTTTCAACTGCTATTGAAACAATATATCAGGAGCCTTGTATTACATTTTTACACTTTTTGGCCCAACAGATAAAACTTTATTGATATTCATAGGAAAAAAAATAAAAAAATTGAAAAATGACAATGTCCGTGAACAGCTCAAAAAGAATCAAAATATTTTGAAAATTTTATCAAGTATAAGAATTCGCATGCATCTATAATCATTTGTATTTGAATTATATTAAAATAAGAAAATCGTTACATGAGAAATAGAGTGATAAGAAATTTTGTAAAAATATGAATTTAAAATGCTCATTAAAATTTAATTTCACTTTCCGGTAGACTTTTTTTTTTTATTATGGTAGACGAACTTATGAAAAATCTTGTATTACATTTTCATATCTAAGATTTAAAAGAAAAATTTTTATGAATTTGGAACTAAAAATAATTTGCAAGATTTCGTGTTTTTCCGTATTTTGTCAATATTTGAACTTTAAAATGCTTATAAAAAAAAACTGTGACCAAGGATTTTTAATGTTTTTCAAACGTCATTGTAACAACATAATGGGAGTTTTGTATTAAATTTTCAAGCTTTTTTACCTAACAAATCAAGTTTTATTGACATAAATAGAAAAAAACCTAAAAAAGTTCGAAACTGAAAATGTCCCTAAACAGTTCAAAACAAATCAAAATATTTTGAAAATTTTATCATGTATAGAAAATGCAAATATAAACAACCAGTTAAAATTTCATGTATTTATTTATTTATTTCATTTGTTTTAAATTTACACCTAAAATCAAAGTCGATTTTGTGGAAAACAGATTTTGCGTAAAAATTCCCGTTATTCCTTAATTTTTCTTTTGTTTTTCAAGGCGCTTTTGAAAACTACTGGGAAATTTTTACTTTTGACCCCCCCCCCCCCCAAAGTACTAACTAGATTCACTTTCCTATCAGAAAAGATACTGTTGAAGAAAATCCAAGCACTTTTATACAGACTGTCCTAAAAGGTGATGACAGACACAAAAAAAAATTTAAAAAAAAACACACATCATTGTAAAATCAATACAATCATCGTTTCACTCAGAATCTAAAAAATAATTTTTATTTGTAATTTTGGCATATTTATTTATATTCTTCACATTTTTAATTTAATTTTTAACATAGTTTTTGATAATATAATACAATCATAATTTATAATCATATTTGACTACAATATGATATTTTGATAATTTAAAGATTTTGAAGTTCCGGGCCCTAAATTAATTTATAAATATTATATTATAGCACCAAGTAATATTTGTCTGTTATCTGACCAGTTAATTAAAAAACATTGATTATTTTGACTTTTTAATATGTATACAGTATACTTATTTAAAAACATTTTTAATTGATTTTTTATTTAGTTTTTAATTTTACATTTTAATCATTGATATTATATATACTTACTACTTATAAGGTATATAACTTAAATTTACAATATAATAATTAAGCTTTATGTACAAAGTGTTCTGCAATGTACCTTTTTACCCGATTGTACAAAGTGGCCTAGAACCGTAAAAAATAATAGTGTTTGGATGACATTTCACATTAAACAGCAAAGTTTTTACTTTAGGTGTAAATTGTACATATTTCTAAATTCATACAATTTACTGATCATTAAAATATAATAAAAGATTATATATTTTGTTAGTTTTGTTCATGAATCATCTTTAATAAAATTGAGATCGGGTCTTAAACTATTTTGTTTTTTTTTGACATACCTACCTATACACAGCCGGCTATACTTTTAATCCTTATATTCAGATCCAAGTAATTAAATTAAAAAATATATTTTAAAAAACAAATAACACGATTAACGTCGAAATACTTAGGTATAGTGTATAATCTATAATTATTAATTACGCATAGGTGCTTATAATTCTAATATCCAAACATCATCTCCATGATGATGAATCTACTCGTTATAATGTATTTACACTGTTTACATTTATATAGCAATAAAAACTATTTCTAACTTTGTAAGTAAGCAAAACATATTTGTTTTACAATTCATACACCGTGACGTGAAGTATATATTTTCTTTATAAAAAAACCTACTCACGTACCTATATGAAATATTCAGGATTCAATATTGATAAAGGTTAACTAATTTCATTATTCGTTTTGATAGATCACATACATTTAGTATAGAAAACATTATAGAACTTAAAGTTTTGATTGTTGATTAGTGACCACAGACATTGTGCCGGACATTGCAAACAGTTTCACATTCCTGGAATCACAAGTCACTACTATAGCCTATGCCCTATACTCCTATAGTCTATACTCTATTGGCATTTGGCAGCTATCGTTTGGGTAGGTATTTCCGAGATAAATATACTTAGGATAACAGTATAACACTGGAATATTGTTAAATGAGACAGTAAATTAAGTTTTTTCTACTGTAAATCAAACCTAACTAAGGCACTCACACAATCAATTACAGAATTCAGTACCTAATAGGTACTACTAAATATCAATTAATTTAGTATTGTTTTATAATGCAACACAATTTTAATAAAAGTACCAAGTTGAAGTCTAACTTGCTTGGATTGATATTAGGTACATTTCATATTTCTAGCTTACATTGTTTATGGATAACAACTCTCGGCAACCGACGTTAAATAATTATTAGGTATTAACAGCTTACGTACCTATAATAATATACCTACATTAATATAATGACGTATTACATGCCTGTCTAATCTGTGGTCGGATAATATTCGATATTTAGATTAATAATACTCATTGACAAATAATAACTGCAGATTTTGCCCTTTTCTCGTGACACATGATGTGATAATATATGAAATGTGTGTTTTGTATTGGACACCTGCAGGTTCCGATCGTTGGTCAGCGGACGTGCCGATCTGCGTACTGGCGTTATCAGATCACTGACAATATGTTCTGCGCTGGGTACAGAGACGGTCGGTCGGACACTTGTTCGGGCGACTCGGGCGGGCCTCTATTGTGCAAAATGCGTGGCCGATGGACGGTGGTGGGTGTTACAAGTTTTGGGTATGGCTGTGGCCGGCGCAGCAAGTACGGGATCTACGCCAATGTGGCCAACCACGTGCTGTGGATCACGTCCGTGATAAAGAAGTCTGCAGGCTATCAGTGAACCGAAACGTTCACTTCCGAAGGGAGTGCTTGAATATGCACTCATTTATAATAGTTACCCGATTTTGTTCGTCTATATTATATTCTCTTGTCTGTAATATTATATGGATAATGTTTTTTTTTTCAAAAAAATAAAATTTATATAATGTACCTACCTCTGGAATAATATAACAAACAATATTTAAATATTATATCATTTATTTATACATTCGACATTATACGCACAACGATTAATTGAACGAGATGTCGTTAAAATTACTACGTTTACCGCTAAAATATAATTTTGATTATAAAACAATCTTTATTATTTTTATGACTAGGCGGGTACACTGACTATCTGAGTGTAGGTACCAAATTTAAATTTGTTTTATAATTTATGTAATTTAATTCAATACCGTTCTTTAACCATTTGTGAATTGTAAAGACATGGAAATGTCATGCGGTATGTATATGATACAGTAAAAGACGTTAAATTTATATTATAAGGGGGCTGCAGCAGGTTTTGACAAAAGTCGAAACTAATGTAGATTTGACCAATCTAAACATTTATCTTATTTGTTTCTTTTTTCAATATATTTAAATTCGTATCATAAAATAAACCTGAAGGGGGCTGGAGCCAGGGGCTCCAGTCAATGAAAAAAAAGTTATGATTGATCAACAAGTTTAGTTGATCAATCATAATCCGTTTTCAAAATTAAAAACTGTCAAACCAAATTCTTCCAGTTTTGTCTAGCTTATTGGTCTAAAAGTCACTTTTTTTTTCATCTGCTGCAGCCCCCCTTAACGTTAGTAACTAGCAATTAACGTTAATAGGTAATAATGAATATATTACAAGGTTTATGACGTTATTTAATAACGATTTATGTTAATTCCAAACAATATTGGTTAATCATGTTAATTGTACTTACATTTTTGTATTATTATTTATTATTATTTATTTTTACATGATAATGAGCTATGGTATTTGGAATGCCATAATTTCCCAATTAATCGACAGGTACATTTATTTGTTTTACACTTTATCTTACAGTTACATCTTTGATACCCTTGTGCGCCTATCAGACTCAAGCAGAGTTTTTAGATCAAGCAAAATTTCTCGTATACTTGTGTTTAAGAAAACCATTTTTGGTACCTAATTCAAGTATAAATACATAAATACCTATAAATTTAAATTTTGTATTTTATAATAAAGTCCTCTACTATAGTAAGTCCCACTAACCCTATTTATAAACATAACTAGTTGTTGTTAGAAACAGGACTAAGATATTGTAGGTATTAGAAGATATCTTAGTTCGAAGTTCTATCTACTGCGGCTGTAAGATAACATTATATAACAACATTTTCCACCTTGTGTAGAAATTATCTATAATCAAACCAAAAAAATAATAAACCACGACAATTACTAGTTTGTTAGGTAACTTTTGTTATTATATGATTATTTTGATGTTTAACATAATTTACTGTAACATGTATAACATACATTGTTTTGAGACAGTTGAGATTCTATTTACATTTTATTTTACTGTTTTGTTTCAGTTTTTGGAAGGATTAGAATATAGGCAAATACACTTACATAAATACTACAGTAATACGGGGTGATCAATTTATCACAAGACATTCATTATTTCAAAAAACCTATTTTTGAAAATAATTCTTTAACATAGTTTTAAGTTGTTACAATACTTAAAAAAAAAATTATTCAAAAAAGTTTATTGTTATATTTTTTTTAAGTTAATTACTCTTTTGAATCACACAAACTTATAATTTTAATTGCATATTCCGAAGCAGAATATTATTTGGAGTATTTTGATCTCTACAAATAAAATTTCAGACAAGTAGTTTATCAGTCACAACGTAT
Source organism: Macrosiphum euphorbiae (assembly GCA_949089665.1). Lineage (NCBI taxonomy): Eukaryota > Metazoa > Arthropoda > Insecta > Hemiptera > Aphididae > Macrosiphum > Macrosiphum euphorbiae. The sequence goes on along the minus strand of CARXXK010000001.1, from coordinate 50,351,045 downwards.
AAGTATTTAAAGTATGGATGAGCTGAGTAGAAGACCAAAATATTGCAGGGTGCCGGGGGTACTACTGTACTCGGCTCATGTAAACTTTAGATATTTATAAGTCATAAGGTATTCATCCAAATTTCGTTTATATACATCGAAGGACTCGAAAAAATATAGGGAATTAAAAATTCATGATAACTATAAACAAAATAGTAAATATATATATTTTCTAAGAACATTTTTTGTATTTAATGTATTCCAATTATGTAAAAAAAAACTTAATAGTTTTTGAAATAATGAGTGTGTTACGTTAAATGGATCATCCGGTATACAGTGGAATAATATAATGTCAATTATTTCACTAAACTTTTGTCAAAAAATTATAAAATTTTGAATTCATAGGTATTTTCCCCTTGAAAATATGTATTTTATTTTAAGTTTGATATACAATTACCCAGAGGTAACAATGATTTTTCTCTATATGAATCGGACATTATGAAATCACCTTGGTTAAATAATCTAATATTATTATAATTATTATCTGTGGATCATCATGACTCATGATTGCAGTATATGGTATTAGCATTGATTATAGAATAGACTATTCTAGTCTAGTCTATTCTATAATCAATGGTATTAGTTTAGTAAAAGTGTTCTCCATAATCTATAAATTCAGATGTATAATTTCAATTGTTGTTCTAAAACAATTATGTAGTGCCCTTTATCGATACAACGAATAATATTTTTTAATAAGACATAAATTAATATAAAAGAGTTGATAAAAAAATATTTAAACAATTAAAAATAACATCGAACTTAAATTACTGTGTGATAAAAAGTAATGTTATGAAACTATAATTTTGTTTTTATTTCACATTTATTAAGTTTTAAAAACTACTTTAATGTGTTTTATTTTTATAAAGTACTTTTTGCAATTTAGAAAACCTATACTAATGTCAGGAAGACCTGTTTTTTACAAAATAAATTATTTTGTTGTGATATTTGCTTTCACTAAATATTTCTACTGTTAGTATTTTCTAGACATATAAACTAACACGATTTAAAAAAACATTTTGGTCCTTTTTAAGCTATTTATAAACATTTTAAATTTTAGCCTTTGTTTAGTTTTAGATTCTGAGTGGAACGATGAATGTATTGATTTTACAATGATGTGTGTTTTTTTTAAAATTTTTTTTTGTGGCTGTCATCACGTTTTAGGACAGTAAAAGTGCTTGGATTTTCTTCAACAGTAGCTTTTCTGATAGGAAAGTGAATCTAGTTGGTACTTTGGGGGGTCAAAAGAGAAAATTTCCCAGTAGTTTTCAAAAGCGGTGTGAAAAACAAAATAAAAATTAAGGAATAACGGGAATTTTTACAATAAAATCTGTTTTATCGATTTTGGTTTTTGGTGCAACTCTTAAACAAATGACCGTCGGTACATGAAATTTTGACTGGATATTTTTTTAATTTTTATATTTTGTTTTTACATCAATTTAAAAATATCAAAAATATATTATTATAGTTAATATTGTTATTTAGGTACCCACAGCCGTTTAAAATTCAAATTCAGAAGAAATTGGATATTCAAACTAACGTTTTACTTTCTCATATTTTAGAGGCATGATCATAAAAAATTGCGGAAATTGCCCGGTTTAGCAAAATTAGCTTGTAAAATTATGAAAAAAACATAAAAACAAGAAAAAAGTTATAAAAACTTTAGTTTCTGTCTAGTTTTAATATAATATGATATGAATTTGTAGCTTATTCTGCAGTAATTAAAAAGTATAGAAAAAATATTCAAAATTGGAAATTTAATACTATAAGTCCAGATCTCTGCTTCTATAATGTCATCAAACAATTGAATTCAGAACTTACCATCATTATTAATATTGCCTTGCATAGTAATTCTATAGGCGTGAAGTTTATTTGCATGTAATTGTTTGTTTTTGTTTTTAATAGGTACAAATAAAAATTACAAACTACTTCCATTAAAATATTGTATAGAACGTTTTATTTATTTTCACGTCCTTCAAAAAAAAAAAAAAAACATACATACATTTTACAATAATAATAACCGTAATGTGCTCCAACAATAGGCAGGCATCACACATTTTTGGTGAACATTTTGTTTATATGAAATTCATCACGCGAAGGGTTGACATTAAAAACATTATCATAACAATGTAACTATTCTAAAAATATATATTATACGCATAATATATTATATATATATTATACATTTTATAATATACATATATTATATAATATATAATAATTTGTTACACAATGTAAAAGTTTACAAACACCGAAAACAACACCAACATTATTACATTATCTATTTCGAGTAATTTTTTTCATTCTGTCTTGGCGTTGTTATTTATTAATTATTTTTATACAGTATAATATTTTATGTCCCTGAATTCTGATACAATCACAGTAAAAAACAAGTGTGCGACAACAATGCGCTTGATTAAAATTTTAAAAACTTAACACCATATTCCATTTAAACATGAAAAAAAAAATCATATAATGTCCTCCAAGTCAAATGTCTAATTATTTGTTAAAAAAACAAAAATAATCATAACATAATCGATTTTGTATAAAATAAAATAGATCAAAAAACAAACAGTGGAAACTATTAAATTGGATTGCTGAATATTTGGATACATTTTTAAGAAATTCATAGTTTTAAACTTTTTATGGAAGTAATAATCATTTTTTATTATTTATATACTTAATACTTTTAATGGAAATCATAAGTTTAATCAGGTACGTAGCACAATTTTTATTTTCACAAACGTTATTTGATTTTAATACAAATTAAGATTATTTAAATGTGTTATGTTCTACGTAGTGACGACTTATAGAATAACGTTATTTTGTTATAAAATGAATAATAATAATCCTGAGTTGAGTATGCCATCTATTTTTTTTTTTAGGTTTATCGACTTATAGTGTATCAAATGTTCCAGGTGTGTGAGGTATGATAAAATATGTGGTGGGAGTCGCCAACGTACAGAAACTGCTGATAATCTTTTTTGGAAATGGTTGATTTTTTGACAGTAAGATCTGTTATTTAAGTGAGAAGGTTACCATAGTGGCATAACAAGGGGTATCTATTGAGAAAGTTTATCGTTCAACCATATCTACAGGACATTTTTTTTCGAAAGAAGGATTTTAACACGTCAAAAAAGCATTAAGTGCTATTATTTTTAATTGAGTTTTCGGCCAGTGAAATTTTTTTTCAAATAATCAGTTGTGAACACTCAATTGTGGAAATTAATTCGGCGCACAAGTCTAAAGGCTTATGAGATTAATAAAACGTCGTAATTTAACCGATGAGATTTTTAGAAGTATTGTAAAAATATGCATATTATTATTATATTGTCGTAACTGAGAGTCTGGCGGGTAATACTTCGACTGACTTAAATCTTAATGTTATAATGCTGATCAATGATTTCAATACATTAATAATTAATTCATCTGATCTATGTTTCGAGTATAATAAGTTGGAAGTTAAAATGAAACTGCCTGAAAAGCACACACTGAATTATTGGGTATACGTATTATAGTTACCATAGACAAATTATTTACACATATATTATATGAACGTTAACACTTCACACTCTAATTATTAGTTTATACTGTTTATATTATTATAATTGTTATATATTATATAATATGATCATAATATTGTTTTACAAAAACCAAACAACATAGATACCATGCAATTTAATATATAGACATAAATTATAAACTCGAAAATAAACAGTTGAAAACTTGATTGTTTCTTAAATTATTATTATTATTATTATTAATTTTAATTTATTATAATATAATTACTTAGTAATTTAAATATGCATTTATTTATTATTATTTTATTATTATAAATAGCCATTATTATGTGAAAGATAAAAATCTCTCAGCGATATGATATAACAAAACATCATGTTTGTATAATAAATCTTAAACTAATCACAAAACATACATATCTTTGTAGTAAAAACTAAAAATTTTAATATTATTATTAGTGGTCTTCTTTTCAAAATGATTTTTTATTTTATAGATAAGGCTCGACGTGGTCCCAATCAGACCTATGTCTGCTGAGCCTCTCGAATACAGTCTTTTCGATTTTGTACTCCCCGGTACCAGCTTGCTTACACAGGGTGCTCAGAATGTCTTGATTATCGACGGTTCGCGTAGGTAACACGATCTAAAATAATGTTTATGGTGAAATTTCGGTTACTATTTTCTACACAATAAAATAATATTTTATTTACGTTTATGAGATCGTTTGGTGCAATTTTAACCAAATTAATATCTTTTTTCAGCCTTGTCATGATATGATGGAATTCTTCTTTAGCGTTGGTTTTTGATTGGCTTTTATTGGTTGCCCACTTAATCATTGCCTGGAACTTTCGGATTTCGGACACTTCGAGTGGCCTACACATTATTTGCTGTACCAGTGACTCGGAAAGTGTGAGGAAATCACAGTGATTCAAAACCTAGACATATCCATCGAGATAAATATAAACCATAATATACATGTAATTAATAGGTATGTAAAAACAAAATACCCTCAATGCGTTTTGTTCGATATAAGTAAATATCAAATTAACTAATTCCACTGCTGAATTATATCTCCATACGTAATTTTCCAAACTGTTTAACATCAGGCATATCTGAAACCAATTTATAGTTATGACGAGTAAAGAAAATGATCAATGGGAAAATCTATACTTACCACATCTACTCTTAAATGCTGTTTTGTATGGTGGAAGCATGCCTGCAAGAGCTCTGGCAAGTCATAGTGTTCAGCTGCACATATTAGCCCTGGGACATTCGCACAAGTGATTTTACAAGAGCTCGTATGTAAGTAATCCAGAAGTATTCGAAACGTGTCGGGATCAAATTCGATGATTGAAAACTTATGGAAAAATTGAGACATTTATTTCCTAAGTGAATAATTACTTGGTGCGTGAACATTTATTATTATTGTGTTACCTCGATTTGATTGAGTTTCGCTCGATCAATCTTGTCCCCTCCGTTATTTGGACATACACTTACTTTAGGCACAGACAACTGAGCTAACCTTTCTTTCTCCTTTTCTTTGTCCTTTTCTTTTTCTTTATCTGTAAGTATAATATTTGTTAAAATTATTTGAGTACTATGGATTTTTAACCGTTAGAATCCACTTACGGCTGAAATCTTGAGAAGAAGCCCACTTCTTTTTATCATCAGCGGACAGATTTTGTTGTTTTCTTATCGACTTACTCCATCCAGCAGTAATCGTTCCTAATCTGGTAAAAGCTCTCCGCATCATCGGAGAGCTGGGCACACTTTTGGCCCTTTAAATTTTTTTTATTTTTTTCATCATTAATATTTTATTTCGAAAATGTAATTAAATTTCTTGAAAATACTAACCTTGGTGTTTCTATATCTGGAACTTGTAGAAAGTTACTACTTTTTGCTTTTTGGTGTTGTTGAGAGGGTAAACTAGGAAGACCTCGGGCTAATAATTCAGCAACCGGCATTTGAGGAGATCCAAAACCGGTGGAAATGCCGTATAACATTTCTTGGAATACTCTGTTAGATATACAATAATATTAAGACACAATTATTATATTTATTAAAAGTTATCTTTTTAGCATGATACATACCGACTTCTTACACCCAAAATGGCTCGTACACCGATAAATTTCGTTTTTTGCTTACTTTGGCCTACTAAAAATACTACATCAAACAAATGACCGTTTATGGAGACATTTGATTCGGAGTTTATAAAGAATTTCGTAAAATCCTTAGCAAGAGTATCGTAGTCTTCAAATCTATCTCTAACTGAATCAAGTAATGGACTGGATGGCCTCATATGCCCTATCGGTCTCCATGAACCTCTCCTGTAAAATTGTATAGTAGTGTCATATGCGATACAATAATACATAAAAACTTTTACTTACCTGTATGGTTTAGGTATTTGACCAGTCTCACAATGGTTTTGTAAGTTTGCAACTATATCTTCAAGCATTTGGCTACGAGTACGTTCTTGCATTCTAGCAAATTTTGGTGCTGAATAACTAGCTCGTTCTCCATTTACGATCTTCGTTAAGATCCATTCTCGAAACATATCTTTTTCTTCAAAAACTGATTGTTCCCAAAGATATGGTTTATAAGCCCCAACTTCATCTCTAGTCACAACAGATACCTTCGAAAAATATTATTCAATGGTTTAATTTAATTCAATAAGATTTACAATAATTAAGCATATGTTTACTTCGTATTTAGTCCTTTCTGTTTTTCTTCGAATTCTTGGACTTACTCTGACCAATATAAAAGTATGAAGAAAATGTGATTTTATACATGCTGGTGAAAATCGAGTATCATCAGCTTCAAGGAATACAACGCACACAATATCATTACCAATATGTCTTTTTCTTTGAAGCTGTAAATCATATGATACAATATTTTATTATTTTACAATTAATTCAAAGTTAATTTGAACTTTACTTTTTGTGCATCGTGTGCTTCATAAGGTAACATAGTTGAAACGTGGAACATTATTTCAATGTTTCTCCAATTTGTATATACAGAATGTGTTCCCGTCAAATCGTGTACCGTATCTAATCCTCCTCGATACTTATCAAACCCTATGAAATGTGTAATGAATAAAGAATATGATAATAAATTATGTTTTGATGTGTTATCATACCACAAAGTCTTTTGGTCTCTCCTAAAAGTCCAAGAAATTCTTCAAATGCTAAGCTATTTTCATTGTTATCCAATATCTCTTCCTCAGTGGTTTGGCCTTCTTTGACATATATTACTCCAACTTTGAGTTCAGATTTCATGAACACTTGGTCTAGTTTGAGCAGTTCATCGGCTGTGTCAGGTAGTTGGCCAAGCACTAAAGGTGGATTTAAATTGATCTCCTTACCAAGAGATCTGACCACTTCCTCACGGTTATAGCGATCGGCAAACACACACGACGCTGGTATTAAGCCATGAACTGTGTAGCTGATTGCTCTGACCAATATCCTAGGTAAGGAAAAACAATATTATATTTATATACATATTTTATTTTTATTCCAATTTATTAGCTCAAATTAAATCTACCTAAATTGGTCTCGTCCATTTATGGTTTCTTGTTTTAGACTTAGGATAATTGGGCCCAAATCTTCATCATTTGTGAAGTAATTCCAATGTTCCTTTTGATAAAAGTACCTCTCAAACGTTTCTTGTTCTACAGAAGTCAATTCAAAACATCGATTTTTCTCCCACTGTTCCTCAATTGAAGTTTTTGGCCTGTAAGACAGTAAATTAATAATTAATAAATATATCATTATATTATTCCAATTTAATAACAGCACCTGGATGGTGGCATGACATAATCATCATCATACGGATAATATTCATCATCCTCCAGTAGTAAACTATCCGAACCCCTGGGCCGTCCATATCTATTACCAAAATATTCTTGGGCGCCATCTGCACCGTCTGAATTTGAGCCATTATTTAACTCTCGCTCATCCGATCCAGATTCTTCAACATATCCTGCTTCACTAGTGATTTTTTGACGAGAACATTCTATCCAATATCCGGGAGCTGGCTGAAAGTTATGAGGCCACTCCTCACAAATATCATCTATAAAAAATAAAAATAATATAAATAAAATATTATTATGTATCGGAACACTTTAATTTTAAATTGAATTTTATTATGTTTTTGTTCTTGGGCTTAATTTTTTTGACTTAATTTTCCTTCCGAGTAAACATCTTCCAGCGATTTAATCAATTACTCGGGGTTAAAGAGTCTACTCTACAAATATCCCTTGTAGTGACAGAATATTTCTGCTCGGAAGGTTAGGACATAAGGGTTTATATTATTTTGGCTTTATATTTTCCACTTCGTTGGTTGTGAAGAAGATCTTGTACGGTGGTTGGGAGTAAGTATTTTATTTTCAAATATTTTTAGTGCTGTTGTTGTTATTTCTAGATTAATAGTTAATTAGTATTATAATATAGGTAATGGTTAAATTATTAACTAACAAGTCTAAGATATACCTAATATGTTTGTCAATAATTGTTGATACAAATAATTCATTTTAATAAAATCAATTTTTTTTTAAATTTTTCACATTGCGAGCTTAAAAAAAAACAACATGATTTATTTTTCCATACATGTTTTTTACATTTATAATGCATATGAAAAAAAAATTCTATGAATATTTTTGAGGTAATAATGATATAAGTTATGTCGTATAACGATTTGAAAAGATACAAATGCATATAAAACTTATTAAAAGTGATTTAAAAATTGTTCGAAAGTATTTATCATATGTTAAAATTCATATTAAACCCTAACATAGGATCCATCTACAAATTTAGTTAGTAGGTAGGTACTAGGTACTAATATAATATGCTCTCTACAATCATATTTTGGTGTGTTTTAATATAATAATTTATTCTTTTGGATTTTTCAGCTGCTATATCTAGTACCCCAGATGTGTGGTAGTTGTTCCTTCTTAAATTTAAACCTTTCTCTATAAATGCCACCTATACAGACCTCCAATATTTGTAAGGTTAGAATTTATAAATAAGAATTAGTCAAATACATTATATTTTATGAAAAATGTTTTTTCTGTTTCCCAAAGTTGTAGAAACACATCATGTTCACAGAATGTTAAAATCGGCTTTAAAACTTTGAAACTAAAGTGTTGACAATTTTGTAAAATATTAAAATAAGGGTAATATTTGATATGATTTGTATTAACTCAAAACGGTTATTACTTGTTATTCGGAAATACAATTTGGTATTAAAGTGTTGATTAAACGCAGTAATAATAATATTCAGTGATCTAAAATCTAATTATTACATTTATATTATACATATTATACTTGTATATAATATAATATTTTACCGTTACAAGATTAAAATTAAGATATAGACTTAAGCATATTGTTTTTATACACACATATTATTAAAATATATGCTTTTGTATCCTAGCTTGGTCATATTATTTTTTTTCATATATTTTTGAAATGATTTCCGTCTATTTTTTGGTTAAGAGAACCTTTTTTTTAACTTAAAAATTAAAAAAGTGTATACAACATTTAATTGCCAAAATTAAATCTTGACTAATGATGGTATTATTTGTTATGAAAAATAATAACTGTATAATTCTGTAACGTGAAACCAACTTTTAACTTTTAACTTTTTAGTGAATTTATTTTATACATTTTTTTATTCATAAAATTACTAGGGTAGTAAGTAATGCCGATTTAATGGTGTGGGAAATGATGTTAGTAATAATCAAAACAATATTATCTTATAGTAGTGACTAGTGCTCAATAATAATTGTTCGATTTCCATCAACCTCCAATAACTTATTAGCAATCGTTATTGGCATAACTCATGTTTGCACGGAAAACGGGTAATCTGTGATAAGGTAAATTAATTAAACATTTTCCTATCAGATTTTTAAACACACCAAGTCGTCTTCGGCTGTTGTTGTCAGATACAAATATTCGCCATGCACAGTACGTGCTCATGTTCACGTTTACCATCCAGGGCACAATATGTATGTATGTACATATATGTGTATGTATTTATATATGTATTTATATATGTATTTATGTATGTATGAATGTATGTATGTATGTTTATGTGTATGTATTTATATATGTATGCATGTATGTATGTAAGTTTGAATGTTTATGGAGAATAGTAAAAAAAAAAATTAATTTCCGGCTCGGACAAGCGGCTTCCGTTACGTGCATGTGTCTCGAACTTTAGCACAAATGGATATTATTCTGTTTATTTTGTGAAAGACTGTGAAGATTGTGAAAGTAGGTAGTTTTAATATATTTTCCTGATAAACACACCGGCTATCATAATAAAATGATCTATACGCGCATTAAAACCACTAGGTAGAAAAATTGTTATTTCATTATTTATGTATATACACAGTACAGGAGGAAATTATACTTGTGAGGTGTAGATATTTTTCTCATATGTGATGATACATTTTATCATTAAACATAATGTTTATCATAAAAAACTAAAAAGGCGTTTTAATTATTGTTTTTATTATCATCATTCCAATGACTTATGTTTTCGAAATCAATAAAATGTATAAAACATAATATGTCAGCGTTTTTGATTTATACTTAATTATATTACAATTTACATTAGACATAACTCTATTCAATTAAATCAAAATAACTACAAAATTGTTATGGTGTCAACAATTATTAAAAAATGTATTAAGAGAAGCCTAAAATAAATATCAAATAATATGTACCTACAATATTTTATATTTGTATAAATCGTAAATGATTTAAGTAGGTATACCTACCTAGTATGCTAGCCTCTAGGTAACTAAATCTAGTAATTACCTCTAGGTAGTTAAAAAAATGTATAACATTTTAATTTAGATAATAATAATCAATTAATCTTTAAAAGAATATTAATAAGTAGACTTATATTTTGAATTATATTCACAGATTTGAGAAGATTTTTTTTAATAATATTGATGAGTAATAATTAATAACTATTAACTAATAAGTATTAAAAATTTGTATACATATTTCACTTAGTTATAGTTATAGTTAATAGTTATGACTTATGATTTATGAATTGTTAAGATTTGAATAGTTATGAGAAAGAATTGGTCGATATTGTTCTATACATAAATAGTTAAAATAACTGTGAAATTAGTTGACCTTCAAACTGAGTGTGTTAGCTACGTAACATGTTGATAATTCTACGATTTTTAGTGGTATAGGTACAAAAAGAAAATCATTACCACTGTCATTTATTATATTTTTGTATTTATATATACTTTTTGTTATTTCAATTAACAATAATTCTCACGTCTTTACGATGGTTCATTTTTGAGTTCATTTTTTCATATTTTTCTTTTGTCATTAAAAAAGAAGACATTTTTCTTGAACAATTTTAGCAATTCGTCAGTGTCGCAAATAAAAATAAAAATAAAAATGGTTATTTGTTGAAGAATTCAAATAATTGGAGTCTTTACAAAAAATATTCGATTAAGTAGTATTTTTGATCTAGCATTAATTGTTTTTCAAATATCCAGAGTGTTCTGTGCAATAAAATATATTTTATTTATATTTCTATATGCAGGATTAATTAACTATCACAGTATGATATTTAAATTTTATGAAAAATAAATGCTTATAATACCTCAATTATTATTACACTGATGTAGGTACAATGTCCTGGTTGCCTTAAAATAATTGAAAATGTTTTGAAATATTAAAAATAGTAAATTTCACGAGATTTTATTTTACAATAATTTATTTAATGCAATAAAAATAATAGGTTCATAATAAAAAAAAAAAAAAAAAATGAGTACGATGTAATCCGTAACATGAAACGACAAAACTCGTTGGGACTATATTTTAAGATGGAGAGTTATTATTTGATATTATCAAACGTAAAATATATATATCACCGAACATCGACTATAATAGGGTTGCATTTAATGGTATATCGTTTAAATCGTATACGTGGCAAATCTGCACGTATGCATTTATCGTATGAATTGAAAAATATAAATTTTATTATTCCTCCCTTTGAAAATCGTAAAAATTGTTCGCTCTTTATTTATTCGCCCGTTTTATTAGGTGTGGGTACATTCTGATGCAGCCCTTATAGTCGAAGACAACCACTGAGGCGCTGTAGCTATATAATGAAATTGAAAAAAAATCTTTCTATATATATTATATTACACCAAAACCAAAGTATATGACGACAATTCGTTTGGCTCAACATAATCAGACCGATCCATATTATATAAGAAATCGTTAGGACTCGGACTATCTGCCAATCACGACGGTTGGAATCCGGTCCACGCCATTTAGCCGGAAACTTTTTGCTTATCTGCAAATAACAGTAAATTGGAACCTGGGTCGCATCTCTTATTACACCTTAATACACAGTAAAAAGCCGGCAAGGACTGTGAAACTTTGGCGTGGGTATCTAGTTTATATAATATACCGTGTGGGCAGTGTAATGCAAGAACAAGTCTACTCAGTTATCTAAATTATGAAAGTAAAAAAATAAAATAACAATAAGAAAATCCGGAACACGTGAGCCAACTAAATCCAATCATCAGATAGGTATAGTCAAAAATTTAACGGAATTAGATATATTATTGGCTCCTGTCTTCCTGGTGTTTACAATATTATTAAGCTTATTTAATAAATCAATACATTTTGTGTCAGAATGTTTGCTCAAGAAAACAATATGAACCAATTCTGTGTGGCATCGACGCGTTAAATTAATTATCGGTGTATAATAATATAATGATATATTACACTATATAAAACATAATCTATGACCTTTAATAATATGTCCAACACAGCTAATAGATAGTTGTGAACAGTATGTAGGTGGCCAGGTAGCCGGTAGGTAGGTAGGTAGGTATTATGAATGAATGTAAAATATAAAATAAATATCAAAGTATCAAAATAATAATCAAAATCTAAAATTAAACTAACTAACTGTTAACCTTTTGCAGATACCCACCTAATTGCAACAGTTAATGGTTGAAAATAAGTGTAAAAATACATTTTTACAGCAAACAATATAATAAAGGAACTATTTTATTGAGTTTCGTGATAAAAAATAATAATGTTTTTATACTAAGAATAGTTGATTCTATTGACTGTATCCTACTACAACTAATAACGAATGTAAAATACAATTTTGAAAAATAAATATGAATAATCAATAGTTAATTCATAAAATGTCATTATGAACATTTCTATAATATATAAAATGTAGCATTTAAGTATTTTTATATTTTGTATTTTGAATTTTAATCTTGTTTAAATATGTTTCAATCATGAAAATGTTCTTTATTTGTCAAATACTTATTAACATTTATGTACATTAAAAAAATATGTTTATTGATTTCGCAGCAATGGTGTTTTTTAAAATTTATTTATTTGATGTACCTACACTTTACTAGGTTGAAAAAAGCTCCAAACTGATTTATTTTGTAAAAAATTTTTAAATTAAAATTAACACATGAAAAAAATTTAACAAATAATATCGTATGTGAATATTGTTATTTTACCTATCAGATGTTCGATGGTATTAGATGGTATAATTTTCAGAAATTTATATGGATATAGGTATGACATATTAATAACTATAATATTATATTACTTAAATTTAAAATGTATTAAGAAATATAATATAACTGTAGTTATCGAATGATTATTATAAATTGTTAACATATTATATTTTCCATAATAATAACCGAATTGGTTTATGAAGCTTACGTGTTCAGAATGCAGAAGAAGTCATAAATCGCAAAACGATCTTATAAATCACGACAAAATGATGAAAACTAATTTTTAATTTGATTTACCATGACTAGAGGGATGCACATTAATTACACGATAAAAAAAAAACCTTTTGTGAGACGACCTTAAATATATCATCTTGTAATAATTATGTTTTAAGAAATTCCGTGTGTGTATAAACTCACTCACCGTAAAGCATAATACGTATTATACTTCAATAATTTTTGGAATTTTAACTATTCATAACTTTGTGGTTATAAATTATTATGATAATAGGCTAGGTAGTATAATATATAATAATACGCCCCACAAATCCACGGTGAAAATGATCAATACAACAACACACATTTTGTATAATATATTAATATGTGAGCAGACTAAAAGTGCGGATACCTTTGTAAGCGAGTAGTTTTGGATTATCAGAAAGTAATATAGGCATGACAGCTGGAAAATATGTTTCAATAAACTTTTGCATAAATAAGTTTAAAATTTGTTAAGAATATGGGTGGTGGTGAAATGATCTGAACAATGTACTGTAATAACTATAGTGATACCTATATGCAGAGAATATTATCGCCACGGGTAACGTTAGGCGTACTTAACGATGAAATCAACCATGACTGTGGTAGAAAATAAAAGAAGTATAAGGATCCTAAAAGGCTAAAATAACGAAATCGGAAATATTAGCATAGTATGTAACAAACGAAACGCAACGAACTAACTTTAAAAAAAAAAAAATTTTCTAGGTGCCAACATGGAAGAGCTCGAATTACCCGCGACCTATATTTCTCGGTATGAACTAAAGAGTAAAGATTACCTAAATCGATGTAATAATATTATTTTCTAACGTTTGATATTTTTAGTTAACGTTTAAAAATATTATTCACTTAGAAGCATGTTGACTCAAGGAATAATACTTAACTCAAGGTAAGGTATGATACGGTTGAGAAACATTTGTACACCTACATTTGATTTGAGAGTCCTTATATTAATTATTACGGTTACCTAATTTAAAACTGCTGGTTATCTGCAATAAGCATAATATGCAAATAACTTTATCTTGTCGATTATCGTTATTCATTGGGTAATATTTTTGCGGGTAATGTGTTGTCATGATTTTGCTCCCTAAATCGATTTATTTAATAACTGTGTGATAATATGTTTTAAGTACACAGAAACATAACACAGAATTATTATCAGATGATGAGTGTAGAGTGTGTAAAATAATATATTTTTTGCTCTATTACAATAAGAAACTTTTTTAGTTAGTTCGAAACAGAAATGCTATAATGATATTATAAAACAATGGAGAATAAAAAAAATGTGAGTTTGCGACTATAAGACGGAAAAAAAAACTTAATTAGAATAATAACAATATAGCTATTTAAATTATGACCGTTTGAAACGTCGTCGCACCTAACTAATGTTTATTATTTATATATATATTTATATTAGCATAGAGTGTAATGTCTTATTTGTAACGGGTCGTTAACGAAAATAACGATTCCTATATAGTATACGTTAATACCGTATTGACGGCCCGAGCAACAATAAATGCCGGTGAAATGTTTAACGGCTTAACGAAATATTAGATAGGCCGGTCGTCGATTGGTTAGGGTTATCGAGGTTATAAATATTTTACGACACGTCGGCCTTCGTAATTTCATAGTGTACATAATATAGTTTCACCGAAGGGACGTTTTTTAAGTGGTGGTTTGTTTACGGGGACCGTGTGCAGCACACACAGCATGTCATAATAAACATTTCGTGTATATATACTTTGTATTAATGTTATTATTTTGCGACTTATAAATATAAGTCACACGGGGGTCGGTGAGAGAGGAAATAAGAAAAGTTATATCGTATAACCCGTGCAAATTGTTTATGGAATATTGCGGGGGCGTCTAACGTGTGGCGCAGGGCCATATAATATTATATATACGTGCGCCTCGGATATGGTGTAAGACGTATATTGTGTACCTGGTGTATGTATATTTTATTTTCTGGTGAAAAAAAAACTTAAGAACGGTAGCTGCGAGAGGAAAAAATATAAACCGGCAGAACAGTACAAAATATAAATGAGAAATAAAATAAAAAGCGAACCGGACGAATTTATCGTGCAGTGTCGAAAAATATAAATTGAAATCGACCATCGTGCGCCGGGGCCACCGCCACTGCCATTATTGAAATTCCTCACGCAGTTGTCGGCGGTGGTAAGAAAAAAAAATGGGGGAAAAAACAAGGGGGAGGGAGGAAAAAACTATAATATTAATAGCACCGCCGGCACGAAGTTTTACCGTCACTCGCGTACATAATATATATTATAATATATATATATTATATTGTACATGCATGTGTGTGTGTGTGTGTGTGCGAGCTCGCGAAATTTATTAATATTTCAATTTTCTATTGTCTTGTACGACGCGCGTTGGTGGCTCTAATGATACGATATTCGGAAAGCCGTCCGGGAAAGTCGTCTCATACACGTCGTAACATTTAATAATTAAATAATAATAATTCATAATATTATGTCATACGCGCGTTTATTCCGATTGAAAACGTACGGGTTACACTCCTATAGTGACTTATAATTTATTGCTTATATTATTATTTGTTTACGAACACGTACCATATATTATTATGATACGTATAAAATATATACATATTATATAGTACCCCGTGGCCACGTATCCAAAGTTTACCGGCCGACTGCTCTGAAACGAATGTAACCATATGGCTCGTTTAATCATGCAACCACCGATGAAGTATTAGAGAAGTTGCAGTGGAAATAGAGATTTTAAACAGTTTATTTAATAGCGTCTAACCAACGATTTGGGCAAGAGTCTCATTTCTCAGTTTTAAGCAAAACACGAAGTCGCCGTAAACCGACTGCGTAACTCTTTACCTCTCCACTTGATTTCTTTATTTTTCCAAAGTAGTGATTTTTGTTCCAAATAAACACTAAAATGAAGCAATAAAAAAAAAGCTGAAAACATAGAACTGTTTTGGATATTGTTCAAAGTGCCTATCTGAAGTATATTTTTAAAAATCGAAGAGGGGTTGGCTGTGGCGTATTTTTTACTTTGGTCTGGGAGATTTTATTTGGCCGTGTCATTTTTAGAATAATATTTAAAGAATAAAGTATTATTAATTGTAAAATCTGATTTTGTTTTATCACACCTCGTACTATTAGATGCTTAACGATACGGTTTGTATAAATTATAATTTATTGTTCTTGGGCGGAATATGTAGACGCGTATGCCGTTTTTACTTATCGTAACTTTATTTACTATGTGTATATACCATTAAACAAATAATACAATTTAAATTAAAAAAATTGTTATTGGCTTTTGCAGTTGTCAGTCTTAACTCTTAAGTCTCTAAATGTGGGAAAGCAATGTTACATTAATTTTATTTTAGTATAATAAGTAATTATTTAAAATAAAATTACATTTTTTCATTAAATTAAGTAATTACTACCATGTCGCTTATTATTATTTTTTGTATTAAAATTAAAATTCTTGTAATAGTTAGTTTGCAAATCAGTAAACTTAGATTTAATAAAAAATGTTAAAAATATTCATTTTGATATTTTTTTTTAACTTTTAATACAATTTACACAAACAGATTGTCTGAGAATTTCAAAATGTTTGGTTAATATATTAGTTAGTACTTAGTACTTAGAATCAATAATTCAACACTCAGTACCTATACCAAATATACATACAATTATAATAAGAAAGAATATATAAAATATAAAGTATATTATTATGTCTATTATATGAGGGACATGGCGTGTAAATCGGACAGACCCTTTTAAGATGGCATGCAAATCAGAAGTTTTCTGCTACTGTATTGATTTGTCGTCAAGGCGATAGAATATGAAATTCTGACGTGGGACATAAATACATAATGTCTACAACTTTATTATTTAAAAAAAAAATGTAGCCCATATTAGGGACATTATAATTTACAATATGTCATGTAATAAATAATAATGTGTTAGGTATATATTAATAATGATAATAATGTACCGGATTATTGTCGGATTAGCGAGTTTCGTATACCGGAAACAATATAGATAATAATATAATGGTGATAACAATGTTTAAATATGTTTTATCATAAAAGCCATATTTGTATTGGCTTTAGAAAACAACGATTAGAGGCACCTATAAATGTTTGCCTATAATGGGTATAGAACCGGAAATTCGGACCACGTCTATTCGATCGGCATTTAAATTCTGTTCAAACGATTCGGTTTTTTTACGGAATACCTTTATGGAAAAGCGGTATTATATAAAACGGTTTGCTATGGGTTTAAAGAACGGCTTAACGGCCCACGTACATAAAAATGTTCTGTTTACCCCGATATTGTATTTAACGTTTCTTAGCAACTTCTATTTTTAAATATATAGATACCTGTATATGATATTATAATATTATACACGCACACGTACGTACAGTGTACACGTCATACTTTAATTGTATATGTGAATAAAACAATTTTTCATATTATAACCACATCGATCGTTCAATCGAAAAAATAAAAGCCCTTCCACAACTTATACTAACTTCCATTTCACCACAACAGACACTAAGTGATTTATCTTAACGCGTTTCCATTCTTATAAACTTCTAGTATTCGTAATTTATTTATCCTTACACCCGCGGGATAACCTTCGTATTTCGTACATACGCTGACACATGCACGATATACAAGGTTTGTGACGTATACTCTTTAATTCTATACTCGTGTACACCGCACTTTATCCGACAGCAGATACACTCGAATATTATAGTGGCATACAATTATGGGGATGGGGGAAGGGAGGGGGGGGGGGTTGATAAAACCCGCTGGAAATTTATTTGATATGTTAATTTTTATTTTAAATACCTTTTTTTAAAGGACATTTAAGGTCAACCGATTTTTAGAATGACCCCCTCCACAAAAAAAAAAAATTAGGTCCGAACTCCAGTTGCAGTCAAAGCTAATAATAATATGTTGGACCACATTAGATAGCTCATTCAGTTTGTCACGTACAATAGTATCAAAAAAAAAAAAATTGCTTATTTGGTGTAAAACATTTTATTTTATATCCAATAATAACAGACCACTGTTTAACCAAAATAAAAAATATCGTGTATGCACCTACTATAAATACTATATATTGTATATTTTAATGTCCCAAACTGCTGTGTATTATCCGACCAAACATTACATTCTTTGGATGATCATCACAAATCACAATATGATTATTAACAATAAATATTATACCAGTGTAAACGTATGCAAATTGAATTCGGCCAATTGTCTATAGTCATCGAGGCCATATTTAATCAAAAAAATCAAAAAATAGGTACGGAATATAATATTATTTATAGAATGTACATAGTTATTATAGTGATACTACACGTCTATCACAGGCTTGTGAATAAGCTTATGAATAATAAAAATACAAATTATGGAATTATTAGTAAGAAGTATTCTAGAGTTATATATAAATGTACGATAATATAATAATAGTGATTAGAAAGAAAATATATTTATTATTTTGTAAAATGATTAATGAACCACACGCTATTATGCAATTTGTAAACACCAACTGGCAAGAACTTTATTATTTTATTAAGTGATCAACCGTAGTAGGTAATTATTTTGTACGCTTCTGTATCCTGCAGCATTATTATAATATTATAGGCGATTACAATTTATTTGCATTTTATAGGCTAATGATTACATTTTTCTTTTTCATATAATATATTTAACGTGCAGTTACATTAAACTTTCACCAGCATAACTATTCATCTTTACTGTATTATAATATAACATTATCTAGTAAGGTAGGTAGCTATATAAGATAATAATATGGCAAACTACCTTAAAAATCGATTACCTATCGATAATGACAAAAATAATTGTTGAAGTAAATCGGTGATTTTACTTGATTAAGCCATTATATTAATATTGATTGAAATGCAGAATATATTTTATTTCACAAACTCAAACTGTGAACCCCATTCACACAAACGCACATCGCATTATTCGTATGGGCTGCAGTGGGCTTGCCGAGGAAAGGTCGATAGCTTTTCTAGTATTATATTATAAACCTATTGACCGCTGGGCGTTTGAAATAATGTCTACGGGGTTTTTCTACATTACAAACGCCAAACCATAAGTTTTTCACCCTCGAAACTTCTACACACATGCATATAATACTCTTGATCAATGACCATATATATGGTTCTATATTCAATTAGTTTCTATTCAAAATTGCGATATTATTCATTTTATCGTATGCTCCCAAAGTGCATATTATTGTATTTGTATACGCACCGAAATATGTCAGCAATAACGGGCAATGTATTTACGTGTTTTATTGTTGTCAACACGTATGTTATGGAATTGTATTAGGTAGACCATTGGCCGACATAATGCATTATCCAAGTTGTTATTTTTATTCATTTTCAGACAACTGTTTACATAATATGAACAATTTAAAACATATTTTTGTGTTAAATAAAAACCTTACATATAAAATATGTTGAGTGGAAAATTGACAATGTGTAATTAAAGATGGCTAGGAATTTATTATATGCATTTTACTGTAGTGTCATATTAATTTTTAGAGAAATTCAGAATTCAAATTACGTTAAAAATTCGTAAGATTCTTTACTATACACATCGTAGTGGCATTGTGTACTGATATTAACATTTTCACACTAAGTTTTCATAAAATATAAATTATGTGTAAGAATATTATAATCGACTACAAAAACCTTATTTCTAATCTAATTTTAAATAATTATTAATCCATGTTGTAGTTTTAATTTAGACTCTTCAATATATTGGATGCGTTACATTTTTTTCTTCTTAGTAGAAACAATAAAATAAAATAAAATAAATGCTGTCATGGGACACCCGGTAGAAACGAAGTTTCTTTTCCAACCAATATTATAGATTACAAATAGGTACATTTTAGTAGAACCATTCAAAATAAAAGTAAATATTAATAAGTAAATGTGAAAAATAAATGAAAATGAAAATGATTATTATGACCGTTTAATTACTATTATATTAATCATATTCAATAATCGAAATTACAGGCCTGTGATGATTGACATACGATACGTATGTTTGTAATGTAATTTTTTCCAAATATCTTGAAAATACTGCATCTCTCGTTGTAGATTCTGCTGGATTGTTTATCATATGTAAATTGAATGTGTTCATTAGAAAAGTCTTAAGAGTTTCCGATTTCTTATCATTAAAATTAATGTTTAAGTCATAAAATTCTTATAATTTATAAATTTTAATAATTTTAAATGCATAATATGCAGATCATATTACGCTGTTTCAAGTCCTCGCTTTGTACCCATTTTCTATTACCTAGTCTATATGGGGCCCCGTCATCCTCCAGAAAATAAATGAGCCGAACCTTAGAAAACCATAAAGTAAATTTTACAGAAAAATAAAATGACGGAAAATAAAAAAATAGAAAGTAAAATTACAGAAAATAAAATAACTGGAAATTAATGTTCCAGAATTGTTTTCGTATTGAAAAAAAAATGAACATAAAATATGTACACAGAATTTTAGTCCCAGAAAGTTGAAAACCTGAAACTACTATCACAGAACGTAGTTTTACAGAAAGTGATACCGTGGACCATATAGAACCGCATAGACATTTAGATCCCATACTAACTATAATCTCCTTCGTCATTTTGGCGGTAATTTTAAAAACTTGTAAAAATACTAATAAATATATTTTAATTTATTCAACTATAAAATAGCATTTATAAGTTAAAAATATTTATAAAATATAAACTATAGAAGTAATACTGTAATAGTGGCAACTAAGTGATGCTTGTAAAATTTCTAATTTTGTCAATTTTAAACATTATTGTATATTTTTATGAATTTTGTTTTAGTTCTGTTTTGTTTTATAAAATTATTTAAAAAAAAATGAAAGACGATCACATTGGCCATTGCTATACTAAGACGATTATGTATTAAATGGTATAGGTTCGCAAACAGTTTTCAAGGGTACATTTTGTTTTAGCACAGCATTTAATTTCAAGTAACAATGTGACATTTATTATATATTTATCATATATTCATATTGTATAATTTAAGGCAACTTTTGGGGTGGGTAGAACTCCCTCGAATTAGTGACTACTGGTTTGAATTCTGCAATTTTAATGCTGACATATTTACATTTTTTCATTAATCTGTTAGTGTGACTATAACTCATATAGTCATATCAATAATTTCATTGGGTGCTCTAGAGAGAAACTTTTGTTTATATAATATATAATATATTAATATTATTAGTATACCTGTACATATATACTAGATGTCTCGCCAGTGCCGGATCTAAGTCTCAGGGGGCCGGGGTGCAACTACCAATGGAGGCCCCTTAAAAAAAAAATTTCTCGACTTTACAATTATCTATTTATTTGATACGTTTTGTCGTATTGATATATTAAACAAACTAAAAAACACAAAATTTAAATTCCATAATTTAATAGGTAATTAAAATTATGAAATTATACATTCACTCACTGTTCTCATATCTATTATACCACGCTTAGATATTATGATGTATTAATCATTAATGTATGCTTCTATGCTAGTATAATATAAATTAAGAATAAATATCATTAATATGATATTGGCTGTATATTCTCTATATTGTCCTAAAATGAAAGGACCCAAATATGAATCAGGTACCTCAGTTACCTGAATTGTATACAAAATTATTCATCAATCCTTTATATTTTTTTAATTCATTGTTTTGAACATTTTTCTCCGTCTTTTAGATGCAACACTTTCAAATTGTCTGTTAGACGTGTTTTTTTTTCAAAAGTCAATAAAAGATAGTGTAGGTAGGTACCTAATTTTTATTTTTAATAATCAAATGAAAAATCAATATAATAGAGTAGGTACTCAAAAATAAAACTGACAAAAGTACAAAATAACATATCTGAAACCAATAACACTGCATCAAGGCGAAGGCATGTCCGTAAATCATAAACCATTTATATTAAACAATAAATACATATAACCATGGTTACATTATTAGTTTGTCCAGCAAGATACTGCACTAGCGCGAGTTCACGAGCCTCTGAGATTAAATATATAGTACGATTAGGTATACGAATATAGTATACGATGCATAAGTACTATATAATATAATTAATGAGTATACAAATAAATATGTAAAACAAACAATAACGCAATGATAAATAGTATTACTTATCTAAAATTCAAACCATCCAAAATAAATGGTTGTCACTTGTCAGTAACATCTTAAAATAATACAATTTGTTCCTTTTATAATAAAAAGTTTTAGAAGGTTAGAAAATTTAGGACTTTAACCTTAGGCCCCTAATACAACCTTGGTCTTGAGGCCCCGGTGCAATGCACCCCCGCTAAATCCGGCACTGTGTCTCGCCCGGCGTGGACCGTACCAAAGAAATATTATTTAAAAAATAAATGTTCTTATAATATTCAGTATTTTAACATATTATATAAAAACATTTTAAGGTTAATATATTTTGATTTGTATATTTTAGTTTTAATGTTTTGTTAATAGTTTTATCAATAATTTACATAATATTCAATGTATTTTAATATTAATTATTTATATAGATTATAGGAACATTAATTACATACAAAATTAGCTTCCATACTCCATAAGCAGGGTTGGGCAAGTTACTTAATTTATTGTAACTGGTTACAAGTTACAAGTTACTCTAAAACTATGTAACTAGTTACAAGATACTATATACTTTGGTGCAATGTAACTGGATACAAGTTACAGTTATGTAACTAAGTTACATTTAAAGTTAAAAGTTACATTGATAAATAAAATATGTTTGTATTTATTAATTTATTATAATTAACACATTTTAAATATTTTTATAACAATACTGTAATAGACAATAGTTAATGATTAATATTAACTTGTGTAAAATATTTTTCACAGATTACAGTAAGTTATAATAAAATAATTTAATGTATTAATCATACTATCTACTTAATAATAAATTAATAAATCACAACAATAGTCAGTTTTTTTATAAAATAGGTACATGCACATGCAAAAAGGTACCTGGTAGGTAATTTAAGTTTTAATAAAGTCAATGGTATTTATAAACTAAGCTGGTACAATTTAAAAAGATAAAATTGAATTGTAATCATGTATTATTTTTTACCATAATTTATAAATTTTAATGAATAAGATTTATTTCCTTTAAGAAAAACTAATTTTTCAAAATTCTGGAATCTATACTTATACAAGCCATATTTTCAATACTTTTAAATAGTGTCCTATGATAATAAAATCTTTTATTTTTCAAATGAGAACACCCCTTTCCTTTTAAATTATTAAGTGGATAATTTTTTTGAAAATGTTAAAGTAAGTAGGTAAGTACCTAATTAAAAATGAGAACTCTTAGTTGCGTTAGTTAATAAAATATTTAGAATCTAGATTCATATTGAGTATAAATTATATAATATTATAGCTACTATAGTAATACTAATAAGTAATAAGTAATAACTATTCCCTTATATATGGCGTGTATGGTGTATTATAATAAATAACATGTATAAAATATGTGTAACACGTTAAATCATATAATATCCTGGGTGATTCACATGCATATACTGCCATTTATTTTGGACTTGTGAAATTTATTTAAGGGCCATATTTTCAAGTATTTGCATAGATATTTTACACCATTTAAGGAATGTTCTGTGCAATGGCGTCATTTGTGGGATGGCAAGGTGGGAATTTGCCCCTGGCTGATTTTATAATTTTAAAATCAGCCCAATGGGTTGCCCAGTGGTTTTTATATTATATTAATTAATAGCGCAAAAATATTCTTATATTTATAGAAACATATTAGATTGTGTAGATACCTACTAAGAATTTATTGCAACAAATCATAATGATAAATTGTTAATTACTAATTCATAGTTGGAATATATTTATATTTTGTGTGTGGACGTGCCTAAAAGTTGGTATGTATGCATGTTTTATGAGGAAAAAGGAACATAATATATAAATATGTGCTTGCAAGCGTTTGTTTTTTAAGTTACCTACCCATTTGTGCTGGTATAACTTTTGCCCCTTCTATTCAAAACTGAAATGATATCAACATATTTATTTTTTTTAAACGAGAAACAACCCTTTTTACTACAAATTATTAAGCAAATGATTTTTTCGAATAAAATATATTAATATAACTAGGTAAATAAATAGTATTTTGTACCTACGAGTAGTTTCTGAGTTATTAAAATGTACTAATCATGGCTAAATATATATATATTTAGCTATGGTACTAATAATATAATAAGATTCTAGTCCTGAAAAATGGTTTCACATAAGTTTAAAATATACGTAATATTTAAATTAGTATAGGTTAGGTATTTAATTAAACAGTTTTTGAAGAGTATAAATATTGATAGATTCGGTAGTAATTACTATAATTTACAAATCATCATAGCCCCTAAATCTTCCAAACCTATAGGCTATAGTATCATGGACTTATCCTTAGTAGTTAGTATATAATAATATAATTCAAAAACTAAGTACCCGGTACTCGTTCAAATTTGGGTTTGAATAGGTACATCGTTTTTAAAAAAACTATCTACATAGGTACCTACATAGTACATACATCAATATACCTACTTTACTAATATAATAGTTTTTTATAATTGTTTGTGTTTTGTGTAATATAAGTACTAAGTAGGTACCAAGTAGATAGGTAGGACCTAATACCTATAATATATTATTATCTAATATGCGTCAGATTGAGTCTATAAATGTTAAAATGTCTATATTTCCATAATGAAATGTAAAAAAGGCACTTAGATCACAATACAACACTGTTGAGGTTAACGCAGGAATTTCAATGGGGGGGGGGGCTTGAAAATGAATTACTATATAATTTTAATTTTTTGTCCAGTCTAATAATTGTAGACGTGTAGACGTTTAGGTGAAGTATTTAAAAATGTTTGTACAACTTCAACTTCTCAACTTTTCTAGTAGAAAAAATGCTCTAATCATAAATCTCGATGGAGGTTTTTGGAAGCAAATTGGATCTAGTTTGATATTTGAGAGGCCGAAATTGAAAATTCTCAGTAGTTTTTGAAACAATTGGGAAAACAAAAATAAATGAATAATTGTTTAGTAATCTTGGTTAGACCTCTTCGCTTGGATTGTAATTTGTATTTGATTAATTTTAGGTTTTTTTTCTATAGATGTCAATAAAATTTTATTTGTTATGTCAAAAAGCTTGGAAATTTAATAAAAGACTCTAATATATTTTTAAAATGGCAGTTGAAAAATATTAAAAATCCATTGTCATAATTTTTTTTATAAGCATTTAAATTTCGGATTTAGTCAAAATACGTTAAACATTACGAACATTAAAAAATTATTTCGAGTTAGAAATTCATAAACATTTTTCTTTTTAAATCTAAGATTTCTAAAAATAATACAAGGTACCTCATATGTTCGTCTACCTTTGTCAAAAAAAATGTCTACCGGAATGTCAAATTAAATTTTAGTTATAGCAACTTGGTGCTTATTGATGAAATGCCCCATAGTACAAGGGCCAACTATCTTACATGAAAGTAAGCCAGAGTAAGCTAGTCTGTCCCTGCTACATAGTTTAATTGTATTCTATAATATGTTAATATGTACATTATATAGCCTATAGGTTTGTAATAATAATACAATTGATAGATAATAAGCTTTCGTGGTTATTATACTTACTAGTTATACCTAAACTTAAGCTTATAAATTATAATACCTCAAGTTAACAGCTGAGGTCATAGTATAATGTTATATTTTCAATATATATTTTTACCATAATTAAAAGCAGTACCTATCCTGTGTGGTTTTTATTTTTTTAATAACACTATGTATTTCAAGGCGACATAATGGCCTATAGGCTATAGCCACTGAGATAGTTATTTTATTTAATATATTAATATTATATTATTATAATTTATAGGTATACCTAGATTGTTTTGTTTAGTATATAATTTTATTATTCTAATTAATTATATGTTATGTTTTATTTTATGTAAATACTACATTAATATTTTTTTCCAGTCAACACCTTTTCCCCTCAAAACTTTACCGGCTGAATAATATTGAAATCATAACCACATATTCGTTTATTTTGTGCTCGCAATTGGTTCACGTAAACAAAAAAGTTAATAAGATGGTTTGTCCATCTCTGTGTCATTTATCCTCGGGAAATGCCTGCAAGTAAAACCTAAAGCTAGAGCTATGTATAAAATCGAGCATAGTGACAACTAAAATTATTAATATTTACTAAAATCATCATCTAATATAAGAAAAATACTAATAGAATAATTCTACCTAAACATTATTTTACTATACTTATAGGTACGTTTTTTCTATTTTATTCTTCTATAGAGAGAGTAATAATCGCCGGCTAGCTTAGGAATTATTTACTCCCGGCGATTTTTACTCCCAAGTAGAAAATGTCTGTCATTTATGGGGTTTCTGCAATAAGCTATTCAAATCGTCAGGGAGTAAAAATCACCTGTCACAATCATCTAATATCTAACAAGTAAGAACTGTACAGAAGTTATTTTATTAATTGTAGAAAATTTTTATAGAATTTTTATTATGTGGTGTTGCATGGGACATATTTTACTATGGGTACCTACATCATATTATTGTTTATTATTATTTATACATATAGTATATTACTATATACATTTATTATGGGACATTTATTAGAAGTCTATACTCTATACAGGTAAGTAGGTATATTTTATGATTATGATTTATGAGTTATGACGAATCAACTCTACCTAATCTAACATTGCAAAAGTCTATGATCGTTAATTTTAAGAATTCTAGTAATCGTTGCAATAGTTTCTTAAAATCGATCAAAATTAAATCGTAATTGGTAAATTGTTTTCGTAGTACCTAATGTAGTACTTATACGATTTATTATGTTTTAAAATAGGTTGGATTGCTGCAGTAAAATGTAACTTATTGCCTATAGGGGCTTAGGTCCAGTTGTAGAAGAAGAAGATAATTGTGATGACAGCATTTCTCATAAATTAATATACATGGTTTCTGTTTCTAGTATAAGATATTTGCACTTAATTTTTAATAAGAATATGAGATAACATTTGCAAGTCAATAGTATTGTTGTATTGTTATACGCGTGCGTACATTATCGTTTAATTTTTTTCAAAATTAAGTGCTTTTTTGCTTTGGAAAGTCATGCGTATAATTTTTTTGGCATTATTCCAGGCATAATTTCAGTAATCAGTATGGTTTGTTGGTCTGGGGGAGTTTAAATGAATATGCGGTTAGAGTGTTAGACCAATAAAAATATTTCAAAGAAAAATAATTGTAAGAATCTGTTTAGGTAAAAATACTTTAGTAGGTTCAACTGGATACATTTTTAAGCTATAGGTATTGCATGTGTTACCAGTCGAGATTGTATAAAACAAAGGTTACTATTTTATATATTAATATAAAAAAATTATGAATTTTTTTTTGATGTGGTAAATATGAGGTAGATATTTTATTGTAAACATTTTAATAGTATGTATAAATCGTCTTACTTATATAACAATACAATAATAAAAAGGTGGGCAAGTGGGTGTCGCTCTGCTGTACAGTAGGTTACAAGTGGGTCACTGTACAATGGATGATATTCAATTTGAATTCAACGATATAATATAATTGTATAAGAAAAACGATTCTGAGCGGAGACGGTATGTCAGTCTCGGTTTAAGACATATTATATACATATCTATGGTACTAAACCAAAATTTTACCTATAATAAATTCCAAATTAATCATATCACAATATCCATTAGGTACTTATAACGCGTTATACATCAACAAAAACCGTGATACTATCGTAGATATATAATAGTACACTTTAGAAGTTTCAAGTAGGTACCCACGAATAATATTATATAATCACAACAAAATAACTAGGTTTTTTAATATGTAATTTCGTCCAAATTTGAACTTAAAATGTCTGTAAAAAATAACTGTGTTCATATATTTTTTAAATTTTTTGGTTACAGTATGAACTATTTATGAGAACCTTTGTTTTAAATTTGCAATCCTTAGCTATAAAAACTGAACATTTTATAATTTATTAATTACAACCTGGAGTGTCACCAGTGGGTGGCTTCTCCTTCATGTTTTTCTGGTTGTAATCTTAATTTGTTAACACTTGCTTATTATACATAATTTGTATAGATTGTTTAACTCAAATAAAAAACAAAAAAAAAAAAATTAATTAGGTACAATGATTGATAATTTTCGAGATTTTGATAAATTTTGTCAAAATTCGATCTTTAAATGCTTATAAAAAAAAACTGTGCCTATGTATTTTTAATATT
The DNA here is from genome assembly GCA_949089665.1 of Macrosiphum euphorbiae. Classification (NCBI taxonomy): domain Eukaryota; kingdom Metazoa; phylum Arthropoda; class Insecta; order Hemiptera; family Aphididae; genus Macrosiphum; species Macrosiphum euphorbiae. The sequence goes on along the minus strand of CARXXK010000001.1, from coordinate 50,322,302 downwards.
TTTGAACTGATATTGTAACAATATATCAGGCGCCTTGTATTAAATTTTTACAGTTTTTGGCCCAACAGATAAAACTTTATTAAGTAGGTATAAAGTTATCTGTAAAAATAACAAACTAATGAAAAAAAAACTGGAAAACAAAACAAACTAGGTTTATGGATAAATGTTTAATATATTAAGTTTTAATTATGTATTTTATTCTATACATAATATACTAATTATTGAGTCATACAGTATGATGTAATATAAAAGATTTTTTTTTTGAAACCCATGTGTTATTATTAGGGCTTGGTTGCATTTTTAGAACATAATGTATGTTAAGTAAGCACAAATTATATTTCATGTAACTATGAAAGTGTGATTAAAAATACCAATTCTTTTAGACCATATTTTAACATTTTACAGTTTTTAAATCTTATTTGATATTTTGAGGACAATATTTCATAATTTTTATCTTAAGTAGAAACTTTATGAATCATTTTGAGGAAATAAAACTAAAGACTCCTAATTTAGAAGAATAATGAATAATAATAAATAAACTAATTTAAATCAGTCAGTTATAGATTGTAATAAGTGAAAAATACTACAGCTTATTATGAGCAGACAAGGACAAAAAAAGTTGACATAATATTATGTAATAGCCTAGTTTATTAGACCATAGGTATCTTAGTATTGTATCTTACTATTGTACATTATGGTTCATTAAAGGCGCCCTAAGATGCTAACTTCCAATTTCATCTATGTAAGACATTATAACAGTGTTTTTAAAAATTTAAGTTATTAATTTTTGTTTTTAAATAATATGTTTTGTTTTTGAAGGAATGAGCATGTCTTAAACTATTTTACATTAATTTAAAAATTACTGGCGTGACTTGCAATTATTGTACAATTGACAATATTATAATTTAATATTTTAATATTTTATAAGGCTTTAGAAGTCTTGCCGTAGTTTTTTAGAAGTTGTTACAATTATTAGTTGTGAATGGTTTAGTCATAACTTGTTTATTGATTAACAAAAAATATAAAATATAATATTAACACAAGTAATTAGCACTTGGCACAAAAAAAAAATATTAAATTATATCTACAAAAAAAAAAAATAGGTAATGATTTAACATTGAGTTATGATAAAATTAATTATGATAGGTATAAAAGAAGGTTAAGAACCTACATAAAATATAACTAGAACCATTGATTTTAGAATATATATTCTATTATAATAAAGTATGTATATTCTAAAATCAATACTAGAACTAGGTACCTATTTAGAATACCAATTTTTTTATTTTAAATTTTTATTGAGGCTAGCTATTTTATCCCTTAATTGTTTCTTTTCAATTACTAGTATTATTTATTAATAGGGCTAGGGACTTCATGCTCTGAAAAACCTTAAAATATGCATGCATTTATGCCCTTAAGAGGATGTCAGGGCACTATTTGTTTTCTCTCTCTGACCCACTCGCAACATAGACAAAACACATTTACGCAGAAACATTTTTTCTATGTTTTTAAGTAATCTTAGAGTAAAAGCACCCATTACAAAAAAGATAGAGAATACTATTTTTGAGGGAATGTCATATCGATTTGTCTAAATATTATCTCAAAACAATTTAAACATCATTTTAATGTACAACTTTTTTTATTTATTTTGAAAGTCGAATACAAAGTCAAATAACAATAAAATATAAAATCGATATGACATTCCCTCAAAAATATTATTCTCTATCTTTTTTGTAATAGGTGATTTTACTCTAAGATTACTTAAAACATAGAAAAAATGATTCTGCGTTCATGCGTTTTGTCTATGCTGCGCGTGGGCCAGAGAGAGAAAACAAATAGTGCGCTGACATCCTCTTAAATCCATCAAAAATTCTCTAAAAATATGCAAAAATGCTAAAATATGCTCTTAAAAATATTTTACTTTTCATTAAAAACCAAAAATTTACAAGTTTATTTATTAGTTTAGTAGTTTAGTAGTTTACTATTATAAATTATTACTATTTATTACTTTAATTTCTTCTTCTTAAAACTTGCCTTTAAAGTTTAAACAAAACAAAAAGAAACAAAAAATTCAATTATAAATTAATATTGTGTTGATATTTTAATAATTTTTAAAATCCTACCCAAATGAATTGCATTGTGTGTCTAATATTTTTTGTATATTTTCAAATGTAAATGAGCGCCGATTGTTCGCTAATAAACTTTTGTACCTCAAAAACAAACGCTCGACATCAACAGATGCTATTAGAGCGAATTTATAGTATAAAGTCGTTGACCTCCAATAGTCTTCAAGATTTTCCATCGAATTGACTATTCCTTCTAATACATTAGAAATAATTTTAAATCCTTCATTTTTGACAGTACGTTTATTAATTTTTTTATAAATTGCTTTTCCCTTATCTCGTTGTAGATTTTTTAATTTTTCTTTGACAGTTTTTATGACTGAAATACTCAGATAACATCATGTTTTGTTTTTCCAAACGTATAATACATGAAAACTATAGTTGAAAGAAATAAATGCTAAGCCTCCTTTCAAATGTGGGTTGTTAACCATTTCTTTAGCTTTTTGGATGCTGTTTATGTCCTTTGTCATACAACTTTATTATTAAAACATATAATTTATAAATAAAATATGAAATAATGTGAACTATGCACTTAAAGTACAAATATAACAAAATATGCTCTTAAACAGAAAAAAGCTGAATATGCAAAATATGCAAAAAAAAATTATTGCTTTTAACTCTTAGTACTATGAAACAAATTTCTATATTACTTAGCTATGTTTTGAATGATTATTGAGAAACATGCAAACTCCTATAAGTCCCTAGCCCTATTTATTAATATTTGGGTACTAGTTACTTACTATTAGCAGCTGCATCACAGAATAGATTAAATCTATTCTGTGGCTGCATCATTAATTTAAAAACAGGAATATGTTAACAAATTATAATTTGTACCCACCTATTTAAATTAACAATTAAAAAATTTCAATATAGGTACTTCTGGAAAGATATTTTCTAATATATAATTTTCGAGTAAAATATTTTATGCAAACTTTTTCACCGTTCTGCAAAATTGAGTTATATTTTATTCCATTCTGGAATTATACACCCAGCGGAATTTCTGCAATATTATTTTCTGGATTTTTACGTTCTACTGATATACATTCTTATCAGTTTAAATTCTATGCTATTTACTTTCTTTCATTTTATTTTCTGTTTAAATATTATCTGGGCTTTTTATATTCTGGTTGCTTTCAATTCTGTAATATTAATTTCTGTTATTTAACATTCGACTAATCTACATTCTGGCGGTTTTTTTTCTGGAACATTATATGGGCCCGTCTATATCACTATATAGGGATATATGCAACATTAAGATTATTCTACGAAAACAATTTCATGGAACAAAAATGTACACGCGTCATGCAAGGAGATTCTAATATGTACGTATATAAGATGTAACCAATAGTTTATGTTTTGTAAGGACCGTGGACCGTGGTATAGATTTCAGTGTCTGGTTGCGCATGGAATACGCGATAAACACTTTTGAGGATTCCCACTTTTTTCCCCGGAACTATGGGGATTCCCACTTTACCTACTGCCCGCTGAAAGGAAAAAGGAAGCAAGCTAAACGCAACCCCTAACGCTTCAACAGCGGTCGAAAACCAAATTTTCGGTACAGGCGTGACAACCGAATTTTCGTTGCAGGTGTGACAAAAATATATTACGTACAATTCAATACTTGTTGAATAATATAATATAATATTATATATTTATATGTATACTTATTAGTTATATATTTTATTAATTATAATAATATACGTAGTGTAGTGATATTATATTATCAATCATTTTATTACATTATCAATATATGGCAGATATTTATAAACTATAAATTATATTCAATCGCAGACCGTCACTACAACTTACCGCTCCCGTTTTTATTTTGTGTTCCATCCTACCAATCGATCTAATAATGCTATAATATTTCTGAAAACTGATCTGAATTTCTTAGAATTTCTTTTAGAGATCGGTCAGTCCACATTTTAATATTTCTACTTAATACTTCGGAATAAATCCAGAATAATCAATGTTTGAAAATTTCAAAATATTCAAGCTAAATTTTTAGAGGTCGGGGCGGGGGGGGGGGGGGGGGGGGGGTGAAATTGGGAAAAGTGGACTGACCAATCTCAAGTATACATAATAACAAAATTAAATTCTGATTTAAAAAGTATTATCGTATTACCATATCGATCAGTATGATGGAATGAAAATTGGATGTTTTGGCTAAAATAGTATTTCGTCAGGAACGTTTTTTTCCCGACTAGCCCAACATCGTGCCATAAAAAACTTCGTTTCAAAATTTGAACTTCATGAAAAGTAGGGCTTAATAGATACAACATTAATGTACAGGTTGGATACTTGTTACTTGTATATATTGTATAATAAGTATAATATATATATATAATGAAAACATTTTTCTAACCGTTCTAAACCCTATTATTTAAAAATATAGAAAAGTTATTTTATGCTTTAGTTCACAAAGCCTAGTTAATACTTTAATAATACGTTAATAGTTTAACATGGTTCATATTTATCTATATTTTAAATACATATTAACATGTAACGATAATAAATTATTTATAAATTCAAAAAAATACTTAAAATAATTAAAAATAGACGGTAAGTAAAAACAGTCTAGAGTTTAAAAAATCGTATAATTCAAAAAATACTGAACATAATTGTAACGAACATGTCCTCCGAACCTCGTTAATATAAACAGAACTACACCGAGGGGTGCGACCCCCAGGTGAAGAGGAGACGTTACATAATAATATAATATTATAATTCTTAAATATTATACTCACTGAAATATATTTATACTTTATACTTATAAAAGAAAATACTATTCAATGTATTACTATAAATATATAGGTATATACAATACATGCTATATTGATATAATAAAGAAACTCATTTTGTGATAAGATTTACTTTTTAATTTAGTGAATGTTTTATTCAATGGTATATTATAAGCTTAGACTATTTAATAATTGTTAATTAAAAACATAATAAAAATAATTACATTAAATGAGTACAACAATTCTAATTTTATTATTATCACTATTCAATTAATGTAAGGTAATAATATATTATCGTAGAGCTTATGATTTTACAGATTAGTTATTTGTATACATTTTTCATATGTGAACTAATTTGTTATAATGATGTTAATTGAGTTACATGATCATATTTTGTACAAGTGAAATTTTGTATTATAATCTGAGAAATTAAAACAAGAAACTTAAAAAAACTTTAAAAAAAAATATTCTTGCATGCCAACTTTGTTCCTCTTGTTTATCAAATATTTAATAATAAAGTTTATGATGGTTGATACTTTGTATTTTACATTTTATTTAAAACACGAATATAAGTAGATTATACTTCCTAGTTTAAATTCATTCAAAAGACTAATTTAAATTAGTTAATGGATGGTTATCTCGAGTTAACATAATTTTTTAAATAGTTATAAAAATATTATTACTATTGAATGTAGTTGGACAATAAAATAAAAAACTCTTAAATTTTAACGTTTTTAAATTTGTTGCTATCAGTTTTATAATATAAGAATATTTTTTCATCTCATAGAGTTCATTATTATAAATTTTAAACCTAAAAGAAGATTAACCGTTGTGCGTATTATTTTCTATATTTATAAAACAAACTCAACATTAATTTCTCAGAAAATGTAGTTGGAATATATTATAGAATGGAAATAATCATTTTTTTTCTGATAATGAATCACAGAATATGCACTTCAATCAACTAAAATTTAAAACATATCGGCCGAATTAGTTCGAAACTATAATAGGTATGATAATATATATATATAAATATTTGTGGCACTTTTATATTACATTACCGACAAAACGTATATAGAAGTATCATATTATAATTATAGTAACAGCGAGTGATTTTCGAATATAAAAAAACATAATACACTTACACCCACCGTGAATTCTAAAAATATATTTTTGGATTTTTCCTTCGATCATCACTGAAAAACGTGGGTGCAATTTCAGAACGAATAATATGTTTTTAAGTACTATAATTTCGAATAGTTTTTTTTTTAAAAATAGTTTTTAATATTTATTACCATTAATTAGACCATACATAACGATATATATATATAACCATATATATATTTGTTAAAAATTAAAACAATATTTTTAGAACTCGTTCCATGTAAGGTAGGTATTGTTACTGTACTAAGATCCGTGTACCTATTGAAAAAAAAGTAATTAAAGATGCTCATATTATATAATGTCGTACTTGTACTTTGTATCAAATATAACGAAACTGCATTTTGAACACTTTACATATCTCTGAACAGCAAAATATCAGTTATCTCGTCTTTCTATACACTGAGTAGGTACCAATTATAATTATTATCTATTCAGTAATCGTTATGATATTATTATGCATGTCATATTGTAATATATTTAATTGGACATTGATACTGCTTAATATATGCTTATTAACATCACCGGGTTTGTCAGCGTGTAGTACAGTATGATTAATCGTTGGAAAAATAACCTTAAAAAAATGTCGAAACGCTTAAACGTTATGAGGTCGTTGAATTATCTTTATCTTATCTTTATCTCGTCATTATATTTGAACTTTTACACCAGTATAATATAATAGTTGCAGAGAACGAGACAAACGTAAGAATATAGTCAGTGATAGGCTGTTGTGCACGAGACAGGACTCTGCCGAGACCGACTAGATGTGCGACGAGGTGCGTCCTCGTCTAGTGAACACGTTGGTTTTACCATATTTTTCTCGTCCTACGATCACGCTCCTCGGTTATTGATGTATACACTTTACACGCCTATTAAATTATTACATAACTCGATTGATCACATCCACGCATGTGCAATATGTTATATGTACCTAGACGCACACGCTTACGAACACTGACCTGTCTGTAAAGGGTACGAATTTGAACTTGGTGTGCATTTGTTCATGTGTGTGAATTTTAAAAAATAAAACTCTTCGTGTCTGAAACGAGATTGTATTTGAGACGGATATATAGAGGTACCCACACAGACACCTACGTCGGGCCGATAACGAAAACTCTGCCGGTTGGATTTGTCGGAGATTCCGTGACGTGTTATGGTGTCTGACACAATGTCTGATTTGGGATTAACGTGCGACGTACCTGGTATACCACGCAGTTGTAGTTAACACCAATAGTTATGAGCCAATTTTATTGTACGGAACAGAACAAAAATTTAGACGTCGGAATACAATAATATGTTTATTCGATAAAAAAAGATCATCGTCAACTCGCCATCGACGCACAACTATAATATGATAATTTGTAAATATAATATCTGTAATTAATTCAATGTTACTATGCTGTAAACAAAATTATAAAAGTTCGTGAAAGCGTAAGTCCTATACCATTCACAGTATAACGATACGTTCATTGACTTGAATGATTAAAATTAAAAAATAAATAAGAACTAGTAGGTATATACAGAGCGTTTTAGACGACATTATAAATCTGTACCGGCACGATGTTATCAAAAATCCATTATAAGTTATAACATTTTTTTAAAACTCCACTCACAATTTCACAATATAGTATTGTTATAATATTATATTCTACTTAACGATGTTTTTGTTTTGCTACGTTCCAAAAATGGACTGGGATTGAGAATTCATCGTCAGACGATACTAAAATGATAATGTTGGATTAATGTTGAAGGGGTTTTTTTTGTAAAATATTTAAATTTTAAAACATTGATATAAAGATTAACTAATAGAATATCACATACATTTATTACATGTGGATAAGTGATGAAATGCATATTTTATGCAAAAATGTTACAATAGCTAACCAAAATATGTTACCAACAATAAATTAAAAACTACACAAATAAATATTTTGTTAATGATTTGAATTAATTATGACGCAAGAGCAAATGAACATTTTTTTAAAATAAATCTTACTCTATCGGCTCCTCCCAACGATTAACACTAACAAATATTTATGATTGTATTAAAGACGTAGAGTCACTGCATGGGGGACCGACTGGAAAACACGAGCAGCTGATAGGGAAATATGGAAAATTGAATACAGGATGGTTTTAATGGTCGATTCACCCTATGAAGAAGAAAAATTGATTGCTGATACGTGACTTATTTTTTAAACTTATTGATAGCAAAAAGTTGACACTTGATCCGAAAAATGTTGGGTATCCCTCTTCCTTGGTCTATACGCTATAGGTACATGGCAAAACTCATCCGGTTAACTTTCTTCACATGAAGTTTTCATTTTTTTTACGATCTGCGATAGATCATTCATAACAATTTGAATAACTGAAGTGAGTTTTCTTTTAGGCTAGTTTATATATCGTGTTCGCATTATTGCAATGGTGTTGAAAGACCAATATTTTTCAATTTTTATTACGTGGTGGTCATTGCAGCGTGCTGTTGTTGCCCGCCGGGCGTGAAAAACGAGCGGACAAATAACGATAGCGGGAGCTCGTTAAATGAAAACAGTTACCCTTGGTTCGGAGAATGATGACAGGGGGTATGGGGTGACGGAGGCGATAAATTACGGATTGTTGTTGGACGACAAACCGCGATTACCACGACCCCGCGAATGTGTGCCAAATTGTTCGTTAGATAATGGCCGAAAACATAATATTACAGCTTAGATACTATTTTTTCCTGATATTGTAGATCTCGGAAAATTTTCCCAGCACTCACTGTGAGTAAACATAATCGAAGAGTGAACGCACACGATGGAAAACAAAACCTCGACGGTATATGGGACGATAAAGCCCCGTGGAAATCTAAAACGTGTTCGGTTATATAGACACCCGGAGACATTTAAAAGTAAACATTGACTGCCGAGTAATTGATTTCTAAGTCCATACTAGATTTTTGAGTATGTGTTTGTGTGTGTGTGTTTGTTTTATATCATTCAACGATCACCACGTTACCTTATTGGCTACAATTTTCATTTAAGGTCATCAGTTGATGTTTATAAAAGTCCGAATTTCGTTCAAGCTTGGATTTATATTAAATGTAATATATATTCGAATTCTTAAAAAGTTATTTGTTTCTTTGTTTTATTAATTAATTAAGGTAAGTTCATCATATTTTTTAAAATTGTATAAATATTAATACCTTCATTTTACCTACTTTATCTGGGTATATTATTGAAAAACTCCAAAATGATTCATGTTTAAACCAATAATAATCGTATAGCAAAAATATAATAAATGCTGTATAAACTTATACTAATATTAAAAATAGTACTGAAAATTCAATAATATAGTTATTAATTGCGACTATACACTTTTTAAATATTGTTTTTGTATAAATTATTATTCATACACCTACAAATTATTTATAATGATATTCCATTGTTTGGTATATTATTTTTAAACTTACACATCAAATATTATTAAAACTTTTATTTATTGACATTTTGATATTGTTGGCTGTAAGAGTACACAGTTAATTGATGATTTCTTAATGTACTGCATGGAACCTAGTTCGTTCATTTACAGTTTCTCGTATTTTTTACCGTCATAGTGTTCATTAATAGTAACTCCTGATCCTATGTTGAGCACCTAAAACTTCGTGCCATATTATATTTTTAAATATAAAATAAAGCACATATAATATGCTGTCATAGAATAGATTTTTCAATTGACACCGATTCATAATAATTTAACCTATACTTTAACCCATGATCCTATTATTATTGGAGATATTATGATGAGTCCTGTTCACGCCAGCTGTAACTACAATTTATCCAGAAATAATAATTATTGTGTTATTTTCATTTGATATTTACTCGAGGTACTTATGTGTCATTTTCACACATGAACAAAATGTAATTAAATAAACAGCAAAATATGAGAAAGTAAAATATTAAGTATTTACTACCTTATACGCATTTATATACGCATTTACTTGGTACTCTCGGATGTTGTTACTTTGAAATTTTCATTGAGTATTAAAACGAAATTATTTACTCAGCATAAAAGTAACAATGAATGTAAAAAAAATGCACATTTAATGTACCTGCTATACTCAGAAGTTAAATAAAAAAAGTAAAACAAAATTGGATAGTATAATATTCTATGATGAATAACAGAAATAAAAGTAGAGGAAAACATAACAGAAAAATACGCAGCTATAAAAAGGATAACTGTAAGAAAAGGAAAATGTCATGTTAAAATGTAATAATGGGACAAATGAAATGAAGTTTATAAATAAATATAAACATATACACTGCACACACCCATATATAGGTATAGGAAAATGTACATAAATTATGAAAGCTATCTCGCGTTCTTAAATAACGTTTTGGATTTTAAAACGTCTGGAAAACAGGAATAGAGTATCAGGGTAAACTATTAAAATAAAACAGGATGTGAACCGTTCGCCACAACGTTGCATTTATAATATAATTTGATACAAATATTATTACAATATTTATTTGACTTGTTCAGGAAAATAAACTCTTTTATCTAGTCGTGAGTCGTGACAAAAAAAAAATGTAACTTTCTTACACATTATACACAATTGAATTCCACTGAAAGCACAAAACCATGATGTTTGAAGTGTGATATCTCTATTTTTTATTGAAAATATTTTACAACTTATTTACCGATACATTTTTTGGGATGTCACAATGCGAAAAATGAAAAAGCGAGCACCGCGGACCATTATAGTCGTCGAACGCCAGAAAAAAGTAAATGTGGATATAAAAAAAAAAAGTAATATAGAACTACGTAAGTATCCAATACAAATATGAATGTGGTTTGAAACCGAAACCGTATATATTTTTTTTCTCGGAGGTACGGTTCAATATAAACTATTTTCAAACTGAGAGCAGCTCGAATTCAAACCAGAAGAATTGGCTGACATTTATCAAGCACGTCAGATGATGTACATAATATACGTAAGTACCGATTTTTTAGTTTGTTTCGTGGACTGCTGTAATGTAATACGAACTTAACTTAACGTCTTTATAGTCTGCCAACAGCACTGTGCTTACGGAAGAATCGTATTTTTTAATGTTATCGAGTGACACGTGAAAAATGATAACTAGTTAAAATGTCGCTTAACAACTGCAATCTACTGTCCATCGATATTAAAACACGTTTTTGTAGGTATAATTTGACATTTCTATGTACATTTTAAGACTTAGAGTTTATTCACTGTGCACTGAACTAACTTTGGTTTGCGGAATAATGATAATCATGCAGAAGAGCATTATCATATATATTTATAGATGGCTTCAAAAAAGAGCGCAGATCAAATAAATATATATAAGGAATAATGTCTATGTTCTGAACTGATTTTGAATTTGAATATTGTAATAAAAAATAATATGTTGAATATTATTATAATTATATTGATTCGGAAGTTGATGTTATTAATATTTTGATATGTGAATAACTATTTATTTATATGAATTATTATTTATTTGCGTTTAAACTTTTACGTGGTTTATACGACGAAATACGAATATCATACAATTTGAAAATGTCATTCCACAATCATTAGATTTGAAGGGCTTCGTGGTTTGTGTGAAATAAAATATATGGCCTTTTGGTGCTGAAAACTAATTATTTTAGTCATTTTTATGGCTGTACAGTTATCAAGAGAAATATCTTATATTTCAAAAATTTTAAAAATATTTAAAAAATATACTCACGCACGGTAAATATTACTAGGTGATGAATAATAATTAGTTTTTAATAAGAATCCACAGACGTCTGATGTACTGCTATTATGTTTAAACGGCTAAATATTTATAAAATAATACATTGTATATGGGTACTATTGTTTGCCTAAACTATAAAATTGTATTTTAAAAGTTAAGTTACAAATTTATATAATTTAATAATCATAAGATAAATAACGAAATACTATAAATTGATGAGTATTTATTCATAATTATACTCCAAAAATAATGTGGAAATATTATACTTCTCTTAAGTATATTTTTAATTGATAAGGATTCGTTATTTTCATTTTTGAAGAGTTTTTATGTGGAAATATTTATACATAAAGTTTTGTTTCACACACCAATCTATTTCTTTACATTTTCTCCCTCAAACCGAATTAATATAGTATTCGGAAGTATAAATTTCAATACAGTAGATATAAACATAAATATTTTTAATGTGATTTTAAAAGCAATGGTTTGTAAATTTATTTATTTGTATAAAACAGATGAGCTCAATTTACATGGCATTTATAACGTTCGAATGTATTTAGTAACATTACATGGATTTAATATTTATATTTTATATGTTTCAAAATTAGTTAGCTATAGAAGATAGTTACTAACGATTGGTCTACATCGGTAAATAGATAGTTATAAAAATAGAGTTAAATTGAAGCACTAGTCAACATTATACTTAAAGGAACACGGGACGGGAACAAGTTTACAGGAACTGAAGATTGAATTATTGGAACTTTAGAGTTCAATCGATAAATAAAAGGAGGGACATCAACATGGACATTAATAAGTTTTGATAAAATTACTTCCCCTTTAACGTAGGTTCGTTGAACTTGGACGCTTTATAGCACACCAATCTCACACAGATAAATAAAATATCTACTCATGTGGGCGTGTAAAATAAAAGTGTAAAATTCAAAAATATTCACTGCAGTGCTGCACTCCTTTAAGCTGATGACTATTGTCTATAGTCTAGTATTAAATTATGAATGCATAATCACAGATAACCATTCCATACGACCATTCACTAAACGATACCGGACAAATTAACAATAGAGGGTTTTAAATGATATTTCAAAGTGTAATGTAGATTTATTTTCAAACATAAGCCAATAAGTAGTATAGGTGTACTGACTACTGATGAAAGGACTTTTTCAACATTGAGACATGTTAACACTGTCAACTCGTATATTAGAGGAATCCACCTTCAAATAGGTATCAATGTTTAAATGCATTTCTGTTAATCCATGGCTTTAATTTTTTAGTTCAAACCTTTAAACACGAACTTATATATAAATAAACATTGTTGATATTTTAATATTTTTCAGTAACTCCTTAAATATTATCGTGTGATTGTTTTTATTGTATTGGTCGGTTCTCTGTACAGAAAAAATAGTTTTTACTCGAGAAAAATCTGCATTCCGTTAGGGGGCCATTTGCCGCAGAAAACGTATCGTTTGTTAATATCCGGCGGAAGTGGAAAATGTTAAAAATATTTGTACCAACCTATATATAGATACTATTAACCCATAGGATCCCTGGAATATTATATTGCTCCTCATTTCTCGAGATCGCTGACACTGATCCTTCCCGAACATTGAAATTCACAACACGCCGCAGTGTACACAGTCCCGTGACATAATATTATAACATTATACCATATAATTAGCCACACATTGTGCTCGTTGACCGTTCACGGCACCATCGATTGTGCACTCGCGGACCTTCGTCCTCTTGCAGATTTCTAGCGTATATGTACCTCACATGACCATTAAACCAGGTACGTAATATAACGTCCGCGTCCGATAAAATATAATAGCCTGCATGCGTTCTCATTGGCAGGTGATTCACATTTAGGTCGGTTTTCGAAGCAGCCGTTTAAACATTTTATAACACGAGCAATTCTTTACGACCCATATAAAACCCATAGCTACACGCATACATAGATATGCATTATAATAAATATCGCGTAAAACGGGCTCGTTGGAGAACGGGACAATAGGGTTTTTACTGTAATTCGTTCAATGTTTTTTTTTTTTTAATCAACGAAAATGATTTAAATTACGATTTTACTGTTGCAGCAGTATTAAAAAAAAATGTGCAGGCAACAGCCGCCTACCCACGATGACAAACAAATAAAAAAGCTTCATACTGATGCCGTTAATATTTTGTATAATATATTATTATACTTATGTCAATAAATTGTCTATAATAGTGGTCATTTTGTATACAGATGGATATTGTGTTTATCTTTTAATTTTTTAACGAGTGAATCACTGGTTTAATTTTGTAAAAAATGTCTGTTTATATGTGTACCTGTGTGTTATTGTACGGCTTATTTACAATATTTTATATCTGAATCCAATATAATATATACTGATCATCAGCAACAGTGTTTGTAAAGTTAATACCTGTGTAGCTAATATCAATAAATTAAATCTATGTATAAACTATATTTATACATTTTATGAAACTAACGTACCTACAATAGGTACCTACATTTACAAATAAAAACGGATCAAATAAATAATTATTTTTTGTCTGAGATATGTTTTTTTTTCGTTTATTCTACTGTAAATATATTCCCATATGGTTGAAATAACTAATAAATGTAAATTATTCTGTTGGGTTGTCCCAAAATTAAATATTATATATATATATATAAAAAAAATGGTCAGCTATTTGAGACTTTCTTTCAATATGATTGTTTTTGTATAGGAGCATAATACGTATAAACCCTAAGGACTTGTGGTGTACCTAGGTATCTAATTTTACAATATACTTCAAACATTTCGAAAAAATACCAAGAGAGAAATAAGAGGGTCATATTATTTCAAAATATTATTTATTATGTTTAATACTCTTCGAAATTTTCATTGGCTTCAAATACCATGCAGTAGGGACGGCGTATGACACTAGGGCCATAGATTAGGGAATTTTCTTAAACTAAAAAACAACTTAAAATGTAATCCAAACTATATTAAACCATACATTTTATATTAGTTGTTATAATTAGTTAATAATAAGGATGTTTTGAAGTAGTTTTTAATAATAAATTGTACAGTTTACAAATAATGAGCACATATTTAAAAACAAACAAATGTTAATGACTTATTTCAATATGAAAAAAATTGTAACCAAATATAGATGTGTAGACTGTAGACAAAAAATAACCTATTAAATACCAAGGTCTTGTGTACTTCCATTATATTATACCAACAACAATCAAATACATATTATTTAAAAAAAACATAATTAAGGTGTAAAGTAACACTGTAAGTCACACAACTCTCTCGAAGTCGTGTGTTTGTCATTTTAATAAAAATAATAATACAAATGTATCGTACTTTCTGTACATATAATATATTTATGACAATGGCAGTATGGGACGCTTATATCGAGATTTATTTATGTTTGAAACACAATTCTTGAAATTGTCTTGTTCACTATCATTATTGTACCCTATAAAACATAGACGTCCAAATCCAGATTTTATGTATATTGGAAATATCTAGTGATTCTCCATTGGGTGATCTATACTTTCATAATTTATATTTTTTAACGAATAAAATATTATAATACAGGTGCAAAGATTCGTACACACATTATATTATTGTAACTCTTCTATAAAAATATTATAGTTCATAATATAATATAATGTATTATTAATAATTATTTCGATATAGAAACAAGACTGATTGTCGCGACATGATTTTCCGAAAACAAACAATGTGATGGTTTTATATTATATTATTATAATATACGAACGGTTCGGGTTCTAGCGATTATTATAATAATAACGTACAAACGATCCGATCGGATCGTTTTCATCTTGTAAGACGAACTCTTGTGCTCCGGACGACGACTTATCCCGGACGCAGAGGTATCCGTGAAATGTCCTCGCGGGTAATCCATTTGGAAACGTTAACTTTACAAACTGCTGTAGTACATCATTTTTGGCGACGTGTCATTTTATATACGTTCATTGAGTTATTTTTTTCCACCCGATCGACGGGAACACGCTGCCGCCGCCATCTAAATATAATAATATTACCTATATTCTGTTGGAACCAGACCCTCCGATGTCTCACGATACGGTTGAACGAGTTTTTATATTGTGATGATGATCACGATTCCCGATACTAATAATAATATTACTACTGCTACTAATACCACTGATAATAATAATAATAATAGTACAGGCATAGATGCTACTCTAATAATGTAATATTGGAAGGATACTGTCTTCAAGAGGCTTACAGATATTAATATCCCTAGAATAATAAATATCGACTGTCGTATATCCTCGAACTCTGCAGTATATCGATGTCGTGAGCAAGTATTATTATTATATTCATCCTATATTATAGTATTAGTTTAGTTTATAATATAATTTATGAATTGGTTTTGAGTTTATTCAATCATCACACAAAACGTTCTCAGCCGACTTATTGTCAGTTGTCTACAAAATATCATTTATACCGACTTCAATAGGTCTCAATGTTACAAATGAAAGGCACATGAATGGATATCTAATTTTCAAACGGTTGATAGACTGTTAAATCCGTTTTATGAAACCTTGTTTGTAATTTAATTAAGTTTGATTTTGGATTTAATTTACACACGATGCTTATAAAATTTAAGCTGACTTCGTTTTTTTTCTTCATCATCTACCTATTCATATTATATAGCCACCAATCGTTATAAACATTTTCCCATTTTTTTATTTGTTTTTATTCAGCAACTCGTTACACGTCTTGTCTCGTTACTTTTTTATTATACTAAACGGTATATCTTGTAAAAATTACTTTTTAAACGTCAAAAATACGATTTCGTGAAAACTTATATCAAAGAAATATTATGCTTCTTTTAATGAATACTGACTACCGTTGTATAGTCTTTTATTACAAAATAAAGCAGTGCCATGATAAATAATATTTGAAATTTTTTATAAAACGTATTTTCACAAAAATATTCTAACCATCAATGAATTCAACTTAGTAATGTGGGTACCATCAAACAGTGGCGTGCAGAACATTTTTCAGACCTGAGGCAAACTATATAATTTGACCACCCACCCTACCACCATCAGGTTTTTCGCTATTTTTTTTTTAACAAATTGTATACATTAATATGATACCTATTTAAAATGTACGATCAAACTAGTGCCAAGTTGCACACCTAGTAACCCACCCACCCGTATTTTCAGGCAATTGAGTCAAAAAATAGCTGTTCAGTACTCCACTGCCATCACAAACCATAATGATTAATTTGATTGAAATAAAACATTTTGATTATTCAATGGTATACTTACACAAATATCGGATTTTTTCACTACATAACCATGTGATTTTAAATTACCTACTTTTGATGTTTATTGAATCGGACAAGCATCATAATATTGTATAAGATTATTCTTTCAAATTATATTCACAATTATAGTTAGTTTTTAATAAAAAGAAAATAACAATACAAACAATATTGTTGTTTAGCTCTGTCCATTAATAAACCGACATTGTTTTAAAAGTATAATATTCAATACCCCATTTCCTATTGTGATCCAACAATATTCCGATACTCACAATAGATAATAATATAATATATTTTACCCGTAACCACTAATCATATTATAACAAATTTGGTGGAAACAAACGACGTTTGTGTACACCATTTATGGGTAGTAGCTTTATAGACTTCCAATATCAATATGAAAATACGCTGTATTGTTAGATTTAGTCAAGGTCAATCATCGATAAAATTTTAATTTCTACAAGCAATCATTCTAATACCCCCAATTATTAGTCATGGACCTTGAGTCGAATAAAATATTAAAAAATTAAACAATAGTATTGCTAAAATCAACAACCGTAAGGTGAACGAACGAGATCCGTAACACTAGTGTAACACTAGCTATTATCATCACGTTAAAATCATAGGTTTAGATTCAATTTAAACAAGAAATTTTCAAATCTATTACATAACATTAACCCGGTATATTTGTATTAAATTGTTAACTTCCAAACAATGTAGAAAACTAGAACTTACAACATTATATTAGATTTATATTGGATTACATAATTGTATTACCTAACACATATCGTGAGCTTCAACGATTATCCGAACTAATTGGGTCCGCACCTAGTTCGGATACTGGAAATTGATTAAAAAAACAATTTTTTTTAAACATATACAATTATATTATTATACAAACTATTATAGTATATAATTATGTATTACATATTCATTGTTATATTAAACATTATTAAATAGATATGTTTATGAAATTTTTTTTGACAAATTTATCCATTTTCATTTGAGCTCCTAAGCTCTCTTCTGCAGCTAAGTTTCACAAACGTTCGGATACGCTAATTGTAGTTCGGATAATAGAGGGTTCTTATAACGGAGGTTCAAATACTCGAGGTTCTACTGTATTTAAATTTTAAAATATTAAAATAAACTCAATATTATACTTAAGAAACTCGAATTTTGGAAAGCATTAAAAATACGATTCCCCCACCCCCATATTTGAATCAAGCCTGCATTTCTCTTGGTGAAAAACCTAATCATACTGTTATGATCTAAAAAAGTAAAAGCTTAAACGCAATTTGGCTTCGTATTAAGAATTAAATGTAGTATAAAAGAAGTGAACAATTTTTAAAATTTTTAAAATTTGAATTATAGTTGTTCATATTATGTATACCTAATATGAACAAGTATGTACCTATGCATGTATTGTATTTGTATTTTAATAATTTTACTAATTTTGAATAAAACTCGATATCTCGAACTTTTTTCTGTCTTCCTTGAGATTCTATCTAACGAGGGTCTTACTGTACATGTCTTCCTCACAATATTTTCTAGATCATCTCATTTCATTGAGACGTGTGACGTAGAGTGGACTTCTCGATCGGTGGATCTGTCCCATGGGATTATTTTGTACACCCATAATGATTTGAAATCTTAAGTTTGTGAAGAGTTTCTGTGTCCCCTCTCACAGTTTGTAAATAGATTCTATCTGGAGACAAACCAGAGTGCTCCTGTCAGCTATGCTCAAGAGATGCATGCCGTAAAACATATAAATAGCCGTGATGGCGTAGACATTTTTTTTTCTGTCATGAATTGTACTCACCATACTACAATATGTTTTTTGTTTTTAAAAGATACAGTATGTAATAATGTAATGATTAACTGTAAAAACAAAAATTTAAATTTTTGCAATTATTACCGAGTTTAATATTTTTTTTAAACTTCATAGGTAGGTACTCATTCTTTTGTAACCCTGTACTTATGTAAACAATACAACCGGATACGATACGTCTTACCTATATAGCTGTGAGTGTACACAAAATAATATAGACATATATAGTGGTGCATTCAAAGTGCATATTAAGAAAAAAAAACGCCAAACAGCATTTTAAAATTGTGTATTCCAATTGCACGCAATGTGCACCATGGACTACACACAGTGTATATAATATTTTTACTTAACATAAGATTTTTTGTATTTTGTGTACCTACTGTTAAATTAAAAATTTGAACGACTACTGTTAGTTGTAATTCGTGAATCTTTTTTTTAAAAAAGTCATGATTAAAGGGTTTGAACTGTAGATATTATCATATAATATGTTAAAATAGTCTGCTGAATAATTGAACTTAGCTTGGCGACTTTAAAATACTTGATTAGTAATACACGCTACCTATATTTATATTTCAATGATAATAGACTATATTATTATGTACTCATTATGCTAAGGTATTATAAAATTTTAACTTAAGTCGCCAAGCTAAGTTCAATTATTTAGAAGACTATTTTAACATAAATTATATATATATATATAGTTCATTTCATAGAATTAGCCATAAAATGATAATATCACAACTTTTAGAATAGTTTTTTTTTTATATAGTTACTTGTTGATAGTTTATTATTATTATTTGTAAGACATTGTTACGTGACTAGAAATAAGTAACAACGTTAAGAATATTATTAAGTAATAACTTTTTTTAAAACCCTTAAGTAAATTTATTATGCTAGTTATAGACGCGTACTCGACAAGAAATAAGTAGTTTTGAAAATATCATTTTGTGATTGAGATTGAATGCGTATTCGCGAATGACTTGGTGGGGGAAAACTCTGTGGTGACATCATAACTATTAAGGAATTATAATATTAATATTATATATTATCATATCTTTGACAACACGAGCGTAAAATGTCTCTGTATCACTATCATATTATATGGGGGGGGGGGGGGGTCCTCCACTGGTCGTCGTGTCGGATACTGCATTGTAAGGCGGGCCGAGGGGAATAATATCTAATAAAATGTTGAAAATATGCTCCAATAATTTCTAGTTAAATTGGCTATAACTCTGTTAAAAATTGTACAAAATGATTTGAAAAATGCAGCATGCACTTCTACGTACAATTTCCAATTATTTGATTGTATTTTCAAACCTCATTATTATTCATTCAACTACAAATTTGCTACGCTTTCTAAAGATATTTTTCTCGTGAATCGTGTCGATTCTTGTAATATTAATATAGTCTGCCACTTCAGGGCCGTCCTGAAGAACAATTTATGGGGGGGGAGGGGTGGTAGACTTATTAATTTGCCGACTCAAAAAATTTTTTTCTCGCTTCGGTCGAAAACTTTATGTTATTTTGCATTACAATTTATATTAGTTTTTTAAGAACATATTATTATACATATTATATAGACCTTTATTTAAGGGCCTAGTGTGGTTGTAGGACACTTTGTACGGTCACCCACGAAAAATGAAAACCGCCGACAGTTTGTACTATTTCAAAAAGTAATTAAATATATATGGCGGACAGTTTGTACTATTTCAAAAAGTAATAAAATATACATGGCGGACAGTTTGTACTATTTAAAAAAAATGTTTAATTTGTTATTACAAAACACAGGTAGTTAACATGTATAAAAAAATAATAATGATAATAATAATAATATTTATGGTAATAAATTCGTGGTATGTATTTTATATACGTAATATATATATTTAAAAATTAAACGTATTTAACGTAAATTATTTCGAGCAATTGTAAATTAGTTATTATTTTACTTTCATGCTATACACAGGCATCACGAATTTTCTTTTGTGTATTTTGGTTTTTATTTCTTGTGTTTTGTTCAAATGACTAGAGCATTCGTCTAATTGCAAAGACTGCAAAACAGTCCAGAAACTTGGATTAACCGATCCAACCAATTTATTGAACGAACTGTTCCATCCTTCACTAAAATTATTCGTCCTTGTGTGAGTTCTTAATTGTATGGTGTCTGACATTCCAAATTTCAAGAGGAAATCTTGATGCACCATTCTTTCCGTTAATATATGTTGATTCAAAATAATATATTAATAGTTCTGGAGTAAAAGAACTATCAAAAAATATGATAATAATATGATTTAGGTATTATGAAAATAATATGATTTTTAACTTATGACTCGCCGGTTCATTAAGTTTGTTGTAACTTTCCCCGTACACGTCACTTTATTACACTTCCAACGAATATTAGATTGATTTTTTCTTAAAATAGTATATTCATACCCATTTTTAGAACTTTTTGGATTGAGTTTGCTAGTTTGATTTTTGTTCATTTTATATAGTGAATAAGTTAATATTTTAATACTTTTAATGCTGTGGCCTGTGACACCATACACATGTCTCATAATAATCGCGATCATGATTCGCAATCTAAAGTTTTGAGCAATTAAATTTTATCTCATCTTTAAAGGTATATTTCCCGGTTTATTTATACCGTACAAAACGTTCGCTATCGAATTTTACCAATTTATTATCACCGTACAAAGTGTCCGCGATCGATTTTTACCAAATTATTACACAAAGTGTCCGCGATATGCAACTCAAACAATAGATAGTACAAACTGTCCGTTTACCACCTAGTGTAGCGTGGAATGGTTGGCCGTAGTGACTAATGTCACTAGCACCCGGATGGGTGATAACTCTGGTTTCTAGCGACGAATCCTCGCCCCACATACACATGTGTTCCTCAACCAACCAACAGTAATCCCCCACAAAATGCTAATGGCCATAGTTTCCGATAGTTAAGAATTTAAGACCAATAAAAGAAAAAAATAGCATTATTTTAGATTCTGAGTGGAGCGATTCATTGATTTTATAATCATGTATGTTTTTTTTATTTGTTTATTATTTTTTTTTTGTATCTTTCATCACCTTTTAAGACAGTAAAAATGCTTAGAATTTCTTCAAAAGCATCTTTTCTGATAGGAAAGTGAATCTAGTGGTACTCTGGAGGGTTAAAAGTAAAAAAATCTGAGACAAACAAAACAATTTAAAGAAAAACGGGAATGTTTACGCAAAATCAGTTCTCGACAAAATCGATCTTGGTTTTTAGTGTAACTTTAAAACACATGACTGTAGCTGATACATGTATTTTTCACTGAATGTTTATATTAGCTGTTTTGTCTTGTTTACGGACATTTTTAGTTAACAATTTTTTTGGTTTTTTTTCTATAAATATCAATTAAATTGTATTCGTTGGGTCAAACAGCATCAAAATTTAATATAATGCTGTTAATATATTGTTATATTGTTGAAACAGAAGTCTTGAGAAAAAATCTTGAGTGGGAGGGTGATACACCGCCCCAAGACCCCCTCAAATACGGCCTTGTCTGCCAGTTATAGCGTGTGTGTTGCCTATGTGTGAGTTTTAAGGTGCTATTTTCTTTTTATACTGCAGCCGGGTAGTTGGATATAGCCCATATGCGTAATGGCAAGGCACTAAGGCTTACATGAATGATGGTACCTATACAACTGAGATATATATTTTTGAGAGATTTCGTGAAAAATGGACTATTTTAAGAAGTAATACAAAAATCGGACAATTTTTATTTGCTCGCAATTCGGATACATTCATAGGCGCTTACTCCAGCGAGTTTCAGGTAAAACAAAAAGAATTCGCCAAAGTGCCAAACTACACAATATTATGTACGGTGGTAATCGATTCCTCAACGAAGTTTACACACATAGTCCCTCTACACATTTAAACAAGTGATACAATCGAGTGTAAATATGGCAAGAGATATCACTTTATCGGACACATTCGATATGGTACCTATACATAATAGACATTGAGCAATTGTGACAATTGTACATATGATACAGCAAATTATTTGCTTTTTTAATTACTCTGATTTGACAAAATTAGAGTTATTGAGCTCATAATAGAAAGTATTAAAGTTTAATAAAAGTAATTTCAAAGTATTCCATGTGGTTGTTGAAAATTTCATTTCTAATTGAATTTATTTTCACGTATCGAAAAATAAATAATCGCATTTTACAAAATATAATATAAGTAATAGTACCTTATAAATAATAACAATAATTGAACCACAATTAAAATATTATCCATGAACGAATAAGATTGTATAGAATAAAACTATAAGTTTTCGATTGTTTTGTGACAACGTCTAAAGTCAGCTGATATAATGTAATAATTTGTTTATGGACTATGAGCTGAAAATGGGGGAGGCTATATTGTTGGTTGTATAATGTTGTTTGTTTTTCCTAAAAAAAAAAAACATAATTTGGGCAATAAAAAAGTTTGGAAAAAGTTTAATGCAATAGAGCATATTATTAATGTTATTGTACATAGATTGGATATTAAATCGACTGTATCGAAAATGGAGACGTCTTCTGATTGAACTTTCAACAAGATCACGGAAAACCGACGAAATATATATTATGCAAGCACAACTGTTTTGAACGAAAGCTTGACCATGTGTTTCGTGACAGGTAGGTAAGTACTAACCATAGTAACTCGAGGTTTGCTATTAATGTTCGAATGTAATGGTTTGTCATCGGATTCGAATGCTCGCGATCCCCTCTCGACGCGTATCCGACATTTTTTTTTCTCTCGTCGCACTAACCCCCTCCAATGGGCGGGCGGCCCGAAGGAATTTTTCACACCGTAAGAGGACTTTTTTCCCGTTCTCTTCCCAATATCCTCTCCCACGGATCGCCGTTATAATATTATATATAATAATACAGCTGCAGCTGCGGGCGGCGGGGCAAGCGTTGATTGGTAGTGGCGACAACCCGTACGAGCGTAGTCGACACACGTAGGTACAAGTACTATATTACTATTATTATTATTATATACAGCACACACGCATATAATTATCTGGTTAGGTACTGTCTTAGTTAAAGTGTCGAGTTTCGCCGCATCAGATCCTGCACCGTCCTCTGTCGGTTGTTGTAAGCCGTAAAAGTTGTAACCGTGCCCGGTCGGGTCGTATTCCTCACCGTAATCGCCTTGCGGGCGTACAATAATAATAATAATAATGTAATAAGTGAATTAGTGATAACTATATCACGGTATCAAACTAGGTAACACATGGGTAACACACTATAATATTATACAGTGTGCGAAGTTTTAGCGTTCGCGTCGTTTTCGTGTACGGTGTATGCCTACATAATAATATAAGGACAACTCGAGACAGGAGAATATCCACAAATATGGAGGGTATAATTATTATAGAGCGTGCCAAGTGTCGGTGCCGTAGGTACTATAGTACATGATAATATTTACCAAGCATGATGTTCACCTCCAATTTTTCCTTTAAATTCTGATTTTTGAAATTTTTAAATAGGTATGCCCAAAGACAACCCAAAGACAGCTTTTTAAATTAATTTCTTGAATTTTTTTGTATTACTTAAGTAGTGCCCTGTGGTGATATTAACTTCTGTTTTATTTTTTGAAAATTTTGTTGTAAGCCTAACTAAATTGGAATGTTTGTATTAAGAATAATAGTCCTTAAAATGGTTTTACAAATATATACAATTTAAGTAATATTGGAACTAGTATTTCCTATACTAGGGCCATTTTTACAATTTTGAATTTATTAATGTTAAACTTTGATAGATGAATATTAAAATATATTAATGACTACGATTTTCAAATTATCATAGCCCCCGTATCTTATAAACCCATTACCAAAGACCTTTTATCTTGACAACACAAAGTTAAACAACTTAAAAAATACTCATACAAATTGTAATTCTGATGTGTCAAATTTTTCAGAGAAATTGTCCACTAATTAATTTAAAGTTGAGGGGGGTTATCATTTGAAAAACAGAAGTTTGTATCTTCACTAGACACTCCTTAAGTAGTATAAAACGTCTCAAGAAATTTAAAATATGGTCTTTAAATTCAAATAAGTTTAATCACCTTGTGTAATAACTATATTGTTAGGTGACCGATCCGCCTAACAACTGGCAATGTAGTACGATCTAATTCCACCACAAAAATGACATCTAGTATTGGCTAAACACGTCTTGAATCCAAATGTAATATTGTGCGATTTACACCGCCCTAGGTAGGCGATAATTATTTATATTTGGAATATATAAAAATGTAATTATTTGTGTTGAAATCAAAATCGATTAAAACACAAACTTCACTGCAGTTACGGATGACGATAGTAAAGATTGTTCTGAATCGTAACGTCGTTGATTATTTATATTTTTACATCCAATTGTAAGTATCATCTCTATCCTTCGTACTACAAAATATCAAAACAATCGGAACCTTTTGGAGTTAAATCATACGCTGATGCCTAAAGTAATACAGTTTATAATAGTTGTCCCCGGACCACCGATATAAAACATTATTTTTAAATATCGACGGATCTTGTGATTATTTTTCAAACAATTAATTTAATTTAGAAAATCGTAATATTTCACTCAACATCGAGAGTTTAGGTGGTGTAATCGTTTAGTGAAAATCACATGTACATTTATATTATTATATCTCTTATATATTATATTCCTCGGTGTGGTGAAAATTTCATAATATAATCATTATTTCGGTAGAAAACAAAAATCAAGCTTTTAGCTGTTGCTCGCGGTGGTAAAATAATGATATGAATTTATTTATAATCAATCTCTCGGTATAAAAGGGTTGCCGGGACGACTCACGACACGTTATTTTAGGTCACCGGCGGAGAATATAATAATATGAATCCCTGGCCCCTGCGACCCTGCCACTTTATTTCTCAGCGATAATTAAATTTAACAGGATTCACGGTGACAGCGTGAGACGAAACGAATTATATATTTCACGGTTTCATCAGGTCCTATTAGGAAGAGTGATAGGTGAAGAGGAGACGTTACACTATTATACCATATTACCATGGTAATATTTTTGACTTGGAGACGATACGGTCGCGCGGCTTATTACTTATTATAATACTGTCGTTGTTTTCGCTATTATCTCCTCTCATGGTTGGGCCTATAGGCACAAGTCGCACGTCGTACATTGTTTTATTATTTTAACCGTCATAAAATATTAACAAGAAATAAGAAAATTATTACACTTCAACCGTTTATGCGTATAGTTGAACAATGATATACCTAGGTAGGTAGGTAGGTACTCAAGGTTTTTGTGTTCACCTCTGGGCAAGAGAGGTTATATTGTAATATAATTGTGTCACAGACAATACTATGAAACTTTATTAACGGGAAATCTTTGAAAACCGAAAGACGCGTATTTAATTGTATTATCGTGGTGGATAAGTGGATAAATACAACGACGTTACAACGTGAACTGTGCAGCCATGCCGACTATAATATTATATATTATTGTCGACTAAGTTATCTTGAAAAGTTTGTTTTTGAAATTTTTTCACTTACGGACCCACATGAAAACATATTAATATGTATGTGTGTTATTTTTTAATATTTTTTTAGAATTCAATAAAACGTTTTCCAGTTCCTACTTCTAAAAATATTTCAATCAAGAGGAGTTGATGAGCATTTTGAGTTTTATTTTTGATTTAAAAAGTTTCAATATTTGATGTGACGGTTCTGACCGAATTATTTTTTATACAGCTAAAAATCGATCATATTTAATATTTTAGAAAGGTTAAAAACGTTTTTTTTATGTAATAAAAAAAATAAATACATTCATAAATATTTTCCTTTGATATAAATAGATGGGTGTAAAAGTACTTATGTTATATTGTATAGGTACCTCTACTAATGCCACCTCCTTAAAATTCATCAAATTAATTAAAATTATAATTATTAAAAATGGTGTGTTTGTAATTTTACATTTGATATTTAAAATGTAATCAGAAGTCTTAGTAAGTTTTTGAAATAAAGTTGATTCTATAACTGAGAGATTATTAAAATAATTTAATTTATTTTAATGATATAAAGAGTTAATAATTTAATATGAGTAAAAATAGTACTCTGATAAAAGCGGAATCTAATTTTTTATTTTTCAATCTGTATACATTAAACACAATAAATAATATACGTATAAAAAAGGTCCATGGCCCGGACTGCTTGATTGAAGGGTGACCATTGCACTACTTCGAAGTTCAAATGTTGATATTATTTCTTATTTTTTTTTATAGGGTTTATTTATTTGTCAGGAAAGATGAATTTAACCATTAAGGGGATTGGAAGCGGCGATTTTCTGTCTTTATCTAACACACGTGGAACATAGGATTATAGACGTGTTCTATGTCCAACGTACCGATTAATCTAATGAAGCGATAAGAATTCTGAAAACAGATTTGAATTTGTCGTCAAGTCTACTTGAGATCGACTTTCCCACATTTTTGATTTTTTGATTTAAACTTCTCCAAAAGTTGAAATTTGTAAATTTTTTAAGTACTTTTTATAATATATCATTTTTATGATTTTGGTGGGACAATATCAAAAATGTGGGAAAGTCGATCTCAAGTAGACTTGACGACAAATTCAAATCTGTTTTCAGAATTCTTATCGCTTCATTAGATTAATCGGTACGTTGGACATAGAACACGTCTATAATCCTATGTTCCACGTGTGTTAGATAAAGACAGAAAATCGCCGCTTCCAATCCCCTTAAGGATGTCTCCATTTAGGCTTGAGCCAAACCTGTGGAATCTATGGTTAAAAATGATATTTTTTTTGATCTATTGTAAGATTTGTCAAACTAATATTCTGTTTGCTTTCAAATAAATAATTAAACTGGAACTATCAGTGTTTGTTCTAATAAGTACCATTTCAAAGTCAATAACCATCTAATTGGCCTATAGTATCCTAAAAACTTTATCCTAATACCAGGTCAGTCTTGATCACGGTTATCTACTTGAGTAGATAACAGCGATCTTGGTCAACTGTAATACGTAGTATTGCATAATATTAAATCGGTTTATAAATTATAATAGTATAATGATTTATACTGATTTTCAAATTTAAATTTATGTTTTATTGTAGATCATAAAAAACTTGATTGAAACTTGAAAATGTACCTATACAAATAATATATTTTTAGATACTGAAACTAATTATGTAACCACAACATAAGGATTTTGGTAGGTATCCTACCCAAACCATTTTAAAAGTATATTTAATCAATACTGTTCAGTGTTCACTTAGAATAGTGACCTGTTCGTATTTTTAATTATAATTTTTTTTATATGATAAAAAAAAATTGATTTTTAAAAACACAATTAATATGTACATATACTGGAAGGTATATTGTTCGAAGATAATAATTTAACTGTGAATTTAGTTTGAAGCAATATAAATACTAGTTTTAATAGAGTAAATAGCCATATAGGAATATATTATGTGAACCAATTTATTATTATTATTATTATTATTATTTGTTTCAATAATTTTTATTGAGTCATCGTTTTTGTATTAGGTATAGGCATGTATATCATATGTATAGTATAAAAGTATGATAAAATCTAAAAATAAATTACGTTTTTTTCTTTACATTTTTTTTCTCGCAAAATTGATTTTTTATAAAAAAGTACAAAATATCACACATAATAATATATACGTTATCATAATACAATTTTAATTATGTTCGATAAAAAATGAGACGGAATCAGGAAATATATTATTTTGTTCACTATTTTTTGTTTCCGGGGCACAAAAATAATACATACACATTATTCACATAATATATATAAATAAATACATTTATATTGAAACTCTGGTTTGGTCAGTTCATACATTCAATTTCGAACGGGTATAACCGAGTAAATAGACGGAGAATAACATTATTTTTCTAAAATATAATTTAAAATTTGAATTTAATTAAAATATTAATAGGATTTTTTATACTAGATAAAATACACAATGTGTAATATTCACAATGCGTATTATAATAAATTAAAAAATGAAATGTTCGTCCATAATTTTCAATCAATAAATATATTTATTTTTTGTCAGAATCATACAAGCATAATAAGACAACTTTTGTCTAATATTGGTATGTCATATAGATGTGTGACACACATAATAGTAACTACAGTGGTCGCCGCTTATTATAATCACGGTTAATGTTATCAATCGTTTATTGTTATCGAAAAGTATAAGTACGGGCCGGATATATACGTTAATGTGTAAATTATATCGGTTATTGTAATCAATACGCCGCATTATATTATCAGTTTGAGGTCATAAAATCATCATTATATACGAGTATTTTTACTCAGATTTTGAAAATTGGCTGAAAATCGATGAAAATATACCTACTACATCAAATTTTACTGAAGAAGATATTGTACATGCTTTATCACAAACAAATGAACACGGAGAAGAAATTGAAAATGAAGAAATTGAGCTCGAGCCACAAACAGATTCTGAAAAACCTCCAAGTTCTTTTGAAATGAGAGAGGCCCTACGAGTATTACGAATTGGAGTGCAACAACACTCATCACATTTTAAATTACATTACAAATACGAAAAATGTATCAATGATCTTTCAACGGTAAAAAAAAACCGATATCAATAAAAAAATATTTTTCAAGTCAGTAATAGTTAATTTTTTTTTTTTACCTACAAATATGCTATAATTAGTAATAAATAATAATATTTTTTAATAACTATGTGTATATCAGTATATTATGTATATTAAATTTAATGCAACACTTCATTATTATTATTTTTTTTTTTGATTGAACGTAGGTTTTATAATTTTTTAAACTTTTGTTTAGTGTTATCAATCGGATTATGTTATCAGTTTTGTCCCGTACCAAAGTGATTACATTAAGCGGCGACCACTGTATATACCTAATGTATACCTATAAGTAAATATTATAATTAGAACCAAATTCGTAAGTCATAAACAATATGAACATTTAATGAGTTCATAGAGTGATAATAACTATAAATTTAATTTGAATAGATGTATATATTTCTTCATTTTAGTCTGAATAAAAATAATACAAAATTATTGATATTATACATAAAAATATATAAAAAAAAATATTAATACATTTACTTATAAATAAGTTTATTTCTACGGTACACAATAAATTAAGTATATTAAAATTAGGTATAATTATAAAATTAACAACACAAAATTCGTAAAATATAATATACACAATCTGAATTGTCTGCCGTCGTCACGAGTAAGTCCGCTCACTGTAAGGTTGAACACCAAACAATAAGCCTGAGGCTTGGTGCTCAAACTTAAAGTGGGCGGCCATACCCATTCAGTTTCATTGGTCTACACGGGTTTGTATGCGATCAGATTTGGCGATGTTTAAAGTTGAGTTGCGGTACCTATATAGCGGTTAAACGCGTTTCATTTGTTTGACTAACAATATACAAAGAGGTAAGTGGTTTACAATCATTATTATTACCGAGTAATTATAATATGGATACAACTCGCGTCGTCTT
Organism: Macrosiphum euphorbiae; assembly: GCA_949089665.1. Classification (NCBI taxonomy): domain Eukaryota; kingdom Metazoa; phylum Arthropoda; class Insecta; order Hemiptera; family Aphididae; genus Macrosiphum; species Macrosiphum euphorbiae. The sequence continues at coordinate 50,291,821 of CARXXK010000001.1, read as the reverse complement.
ACATAAAAATAAATCATCTAATAACTTAAATCTTACAGTGCGTATATATAATTTATAATTATAATGTTTAATAATGAACAAATGAAAAGTATAATAATAATTTAAATAATGAAAACATTTCTTACATACATCTGAAGGAATACATTTCATTCAATATTAAATTTCACATTATGTTTCTAAGATATTCTTGACATTCAATTAATTTATTCAACTGAATTTGGTTCTAACAATATTTAATAACTTATAACCCTTGGCCTTATACAGTGTACTCAGTGTAGATACGCTTTACGATTGAGCAACATATTTTTTAAAAATAATTATTTGCAATTAAAATATAATTTTAGAACATGATCATATTTAAATTTTTAATGGGTCCATCATTAGTTAACTGTGAATGTAATTCGAATGGACCTTAAACACAAAATTCAACCTATTAATCGACAATATTATAGTTCTTATTAAAATTGTCTTTTCAGAGGTACCTAAGTGTAAAAACGGTATAAACTATTTAAGTTACTTTAAAATTATAATAAAATTTTATACTCATATTATTCAAGTCTAATTCTTAAAAATGTCAATATAAAGTAGGTATATAAGTTTATATATACCTAAGCCTTTAAGTATAAAAAATAAAAGTTTGAAATTTCATTTGTACGGTTTGACTGTTTAAATAGGTACATTTATAGACATATTTGTCACAAATGTATTTACTTCGAGACCAAATAGTTTTATGATATTTAGTTAGAACTCAATTATTGTATAATATGAATTATATAATGCATAAAAAATATAAATACGTTAATATGTGTTTTTTATATGAACTAAAAAAATCTAAATATTTAAAGGGGTATAATATTATAAAAAGCGTAAACGAATGTATAGAAGATCATTATTTTAGATGGATGAAGGTTAACGGAACAAAAAAAGTACTAATTCAAATCTAGGTTAATTTCACACTTTTTATTAAAATATTAATTGAGTAATCACCACAGGGACTGATTTTTCATATTTTTTTTTATTTTTTTTAATTAAATAATAGGTAATATTTTTTTATTCGAAAATTGCAGCAACAGGTCAAAGACTAAAATTAACTACAAAATATAAATTTTAATTTATTAATATTTTAATGATTACTTTTACATACCTAATTAAGTTATGTGTTTGACAACTAATAAATTGAACATTATATATTCATATATTATAATATATTATATTATTATACATAAATATATTGACGAGCACAAAATACACAGAGAAAATAAACTTGTTTGGCTTTACATAGGCAATGTATAATAACCGTTTACGAAAAATCAAACTTTCTTAATGTATATGACATATGTACAACCGAACATGTTTATTGATAGGCACGTATATTACCATAGTTCGGTATAATCGATAAATTAATATGATGGAATTTAATACTTTTCATCCAAATCCATCATTATATTCTGCAGTATTAGATGTGTTACTGTGTAGTTTTTGATGGTACAGAAATATACGAGACATACTCAAATAAAAGTAAATAAGTGCACTGTTTGCATAACTTTTTGCTTATAGTTTTTAAAGGTAAAAACATAATTTGTCTGCCGGAGTTTTCTTTTCTTGCCTACTTTATTTTCTGTTTTATTTTTCACAGCACATAAATAACTTTACTCCAAAAGTTTTCTCATCCAAATACTACAGTGCCACCACATAACACTCATCCTCAATTAACCTCGTCATGAACTTCAGTCTTAGCAAGTCATAACTATTTATATATTGCACACACACTTCACTCATACTTAGAGTTTGGAGATTTCAAAAAGTACAAGATGTTGATGTATTTTCATTTTTATAAAAATCTTTTGCATGCATATTATTGCGAAGAATGATTGAATGAACTTGTTTGTTTTTAAGTTTCAATGACATTTTTAATACACATGTTTTTATGTAATAATTTCAAATCATAAATAATGTAGGTACAAGTGAATAACACAGTTAAAGCAAGTATAATCAATGGAATACTAAATAGTAAATAGTTATGGTAGGTATAAACAATTAGGTACCTAACACTATTTTATGTATATATGCAAAATAATTCAAACAAGAGTAATGTATTATTTACCTATAAAAACACGTCTTATAGTTTTATTTTTGGCATTTAGATATAAATTAATAAATTGAAAATTTGTAATACAAAATATAAAGTATAAAATATTAGAATTGATAATGACGTATCATTCTTCATAGTGATACAATTATTGTGCATAATTTAATTCTAAAGTATCAAATTTATATAATAAATTAATACAAAATCCCATCCTAACCTAATTGTACTAAATTAATAAAAAATTATTTTTTAAAAACACACTTTTCTAAAAAAACAAAAAAATAATGAAAAATTTAAAAGTGTGTGGTATAATATGTCAAGTTTAAGAGCGCCACACACTTTTAAATTTTTCATTATTTTTTTGTTTTTTTAGAAAAGTGTGTTTTTAAAAAATAATTTTTTAATTTTTTATTTTCTACTTTTTAGTTAAAAAAATTTTTTTACGGATTATTGTATTGTCATCCAAGACCAAGGTCTATACAAATTTTCAGAATTTTTCATCTTCAAAAAGTGCCTCAAATCGAGCGCGCAAGATTTGATCACAGACAGACGTGTAACCAAACTTAAGAAAAGTGTTAAAAAAACCAAACATTCGCATGTATAGCTAAAGAAAAATAAATAAAGTAAAAATAAGAAAAAAACAATGCGTACAATTTGTGCACCAAAAACGTGGTTCGAACTCGAGACCCCTGTTTAATTCCCTTGTTTGAGAAACTCCTCAGGTTGGATCCCTTATTTACATTTGTTCGTGTAAAATGTAGTCTGTCTTCTTCTCCGAAGTCTAATCCATCTCTGTACCAAATTTCATCGCAATCGGATGAACGGTTTAGGAATGCATAAAGGACATAGGTGCAAATATTTGTAGTCTTTTATATACATAGATTTCGTTAATAAGGAAAAAAATAGGATCATGATTCAAAATAAAATATTAAATACTATTTTATCTGCACAATTATATTAATTATTGATTCATAATTTAGAAAATAACTTGAGATATAAAAACAAATTAAATATAAACTCATGATATAATACGGTGAATATGAATTATAAGGTTGTTTCATAGTTGTCTCATAATACTGATTAATGTGTGTATATACTTATATTTATATGATAAAGTTAATTAAAAACAGAGATAGCTACTACAAGAGCTTTTCATCAGTATATTTCCAAAAATATTAATAATACAATACTTATTTCAAAATTATGTGAAGTGAAATATTTCTTTGTAAGCTAATATGTCCAACCTCAAAAACTACTCTTATTTTAGTATTTTACATTCAGTAGTAAGTTATATTTTTTGACATAAGTCTTATAAAATCTCAATTTGCGGAATAAAACGTATCTTTAACTCTAGAAATATTTGCAGAGGCTTACGAAAATTTCTTCGGGAGACAAAAAATTGCGAATGAAAAAATCGACAAAAGTATAAGACGTGTTGAGTTAAGGAAAACAACCCCGGAGATCGATAAACAGCTGTCGCTGATTAATATAATATTTCAGGTACTATAATTATTGAGATATTTAAAATGTTAATCACGAGAACAACTCTTTAGACAGTAGAACAACTTACAACTAATCCATATGTAGACTATGAAATAAAAGTAGATGCGAATCGTCGCTACATTTTAACATTTTATTTTAGCACTTTAGAACGTGATAGGAAATAATACACATGGCTCAAAGCATTCCAGCAGGTTTGACAAATTAAAGCGCCTCCTCAAAGACATTCGATCATTTATTGTGATTAGTAATCTGGTGCCACCGATGTACTATAATGTATTATAATATGTATAATACATCGTGTTGATTTAATCCGACATCGAGTTTTTCACTGAACTAAACATAATCATATATACGTTCAAAGGAGGTAAAAAAACTAATCACTGGTTTAATGGTTACCATATATTCACTAATGTAGTATATCCAAATGATTATTGGTAGCTTGGATACACATTGGAGCTGTTTGATTAAAAAGTGTTAGTCAGATTTAGTTATATTTATTGCAAAATGCTTGTATAATAATTCATTTGTTTATGTCTCACACCGATATACCCAATCAAATTAAAATCATACTAATAAACAAAATTAACTTTTGAGCTGCAGAAGTCTTATTGCATAACTCAATATGACGAGAATATCCATGATTTTTGTATACATGTTACCAGAGGTACAGGTTTGTTTAAAAATTTGATTCTTTAAAACTGATAATTTACCAAATTTCATTACAGAATTATTAGATATAATTACAAAATGAATAAATACTATTATTTATGTTCAAAGTCGCAACGATGTAATTTATGAATTATGAACAATCGGTCTTTGGTTACCTACTTGATAATGACGTGTAATCATTGTTCTTAATTATGTGTCGTTATTGGACACATTTCTATAATGTAACGTGTCTGAAAATGTTATATCTGGCGTATTTATTCAGTTATCACGCCACCAATTCGAAATTATTGGTGATTATTTCATCACCAGATACCTAATAATACAATACATTATCATACCACGTTTATCGACAACAGTTAGATTAATTTCTGTTAATTAATATATAATATATAAGTGTGTTGTGATAGTTAAAATTAAGGAGTCTGAAATTGATTTTGAGCAGCGATTCAAACATAGTGAAATGTATTATTTTTAAATTTTTAGGTTTCATATATAATATTAAAATAATATTTTAATATTTTACGTTTTATACAATTTGTACGTATTAGCCCTTAGGATGTTTCTGATCGGCTGCATTTGGATATTGAGTTTACGCATTGGTAATCAAATTTAGTGTTCAATACAAGTGACGATTAAAAATCGGTTTATTGAATAGAACAACATTTGATTTAAATATTCAAAATACTTACATACGTCGAAACAGTGACGGAATGCTAAGCAGGCGCGCAATGACTAAGGCAGACGTAGAAAATTTGATATGCGAAAAAAAAATGATCACTTTCAAGCCTAACACCTTGCGACCGGCCATTTATCTAATATAATATTATGAATATTAAACTTGTCGAGCGCATTGGAAGTGGCACTTGAATATTCCGACCATGCGTTGCCCCGTGCCCCGACGAAAACCCGGAATTCCGTATAGTTTTGCACGCCGGTGTGGTTCGTACCATGTATTTGCATAATGACATCCGCGGTACCCGTGTAGTGGTAACCAGACGCCTGTATACCACGGTCGGACGTAAAAAAAAAAAAAATTAAAATAGAATACCGATTGGATTGTTAGGGCAAAAGGCGCACGTGGTTCCGCCCTCGAATATAATATTTTATTTCGAGGTTTTTAGAGTCGGTCGCCGAGTAACTACAACGTCGTTCCACAACACAACATTTTGATCGACCTATTTAGTATTATATTTTTCTCTTACTAACGGCCCAAAAGTAAAGTTTATCATAACTTTAATATTGTTATTCAAATTACTATGAAATCCATAGTTAATGGACACGTTAAAATCAATAATGAATAGGTAAGTTTTAATAATTTATTGTAATTTTTTTTCTAATTTAGTTTCTATACAGTTATTACACGTAGATATATTATTATATAGATAATAGGTGGCCTTACTGTGATATTATATTATTTATTATTCAAACATCGTTACGACGGGATAGATAATATTTATTTTTACATTTTTGTATAGGTACCTATAATATATAAATATGTAAAAAAAAAAAATTAGAAATACAATTTATAGACTGCTTAATGTATCGCGATAAAGGTATAGTCAGAACATTATCTTTCCATTTCAATACTACTCTTATATTTGAATTTATATGTATACTGCAGGCATTTGGAATTTCAAATAAATAATTTAACAAAACACTTGCGTATAACTGTAAGTATATCTATAATTTTCTGTGATACATTTGTTTTGAAAATAACTTCAGAGCAGGGCGTAGTTATGCGTTATAAAATATCTCTGCAGATTGGGCATAACCAGCCCTCTCAGATGTAGCCGGATAAGCCAGGGACAGCAATATCAGACGCTTATGCCATTGCAGTATTGCACGCATGCCACTGATCTAACATAGGTACGTATTATATTGTACAATGGAATTCTAGTCTTATTCCGCCAAAATCTCGGTAATCCATATATCTGCTGATAGATTATTGACAGACTCGAACCGGAAATAGTACAACACACCAGATATTACATAAGTGGCGGTAGACAGTGCATTCCTGAAATTTTTTTTGTAAAAAATTCAACCCTCCGACACAACAAATCAACAAGATTGGTAATTTTTTTTTTTTTTTTAGGAGACCTTCAACATTGTATTTAACAAACTCGGGTTTTTTCTTTATTATTATTAAATCGAGATAACCGTATTTTGTCCTATCAGGTCGTGACAATGAAAAAAAAATCATTTACATAAATCGTAATTTATTTTTAGGTTTTTGCCAGTATACAGCATGCGGTATACGTATACTTAAACTAAACACGATTTACCCATTAAATTTCTTTTCAAAATTAATTCAGCAGGTAAAAGGCAAGTAACGATGTACCTATAGTTTATTGATACTATATTTACATAATCGCCCTAGGACCGAGCCGATAGTAGTTTTAAGAATAGAATTATTCAAACATAATTTTTTTGATCATGCCATAATATTATGGTCTCTCATCTACTCGACGTTGAAGCAGTCAATCTTAATTGATTGTTTGTATGTATTTTACGTTGCTGTACTTCCCAAATAATAACATCAACAACGACGACTACCTACGTGTTTACAGGTTTATTACAAACTAAGCGAAATGCGTAGCTTACCTAAAATAATAACTATCGTTTTTGTTGTGAAATCAGAACTTTGAATAATCAATAAACCAAACATTCTTATAAGGGCCTCAACCATTGGTAATATAATTTTATAATTGTATTCGTATTTACGTAAAATGTACAGAATCATTTTTAGTGGTGCTGAATTCAAAGAGTCGATATCCTGCGGACACAAAAAACAAAATGTTTTGATTGATTGAGCGTTACTATTGAATGTATGAAATATCCATATTGTATAAATACATAAAAAAAAATACAAATAAAAAATCGATACGAATCTACTTAAAATTCTCTAACGGAAAACCAAAGGACGTCCAAGACGTGGTTATCAACTCTGAAACGAATCGATAATAGCAAGTATTTATATCTACCGAATAAAATAATATTAGACATTTACGGAATGTAGAATAAAATAAAATATTCACCTCAAAGCAGCTGATAACACCTGCAGACTGCAGCAGCTGCTGTGCCATATACAAATGATAAAACCTGCTTCCATTGTAGCATAATATTTATACACTTCTTATGGTCTCGTAGACGATGTGTATTAAATCAAAATCATTTGGAAATATATTTTATTATATTATACCCGTGTGAGTAATGGTATGATATTTCGGGTGTGTATAGTGAACATAATAATGGCGTGTCAACAAACACAGTGCATTATTATAATGTCGGCGGCATGAATTGAGAAAACGAAGTTGTGCGCTGATGTTTATAGAAACCGGAACGGACGTTTTGTAAAATGTATGCTCTCGAGTGAGATGCGTAATAAATTCTCGCGGAGTATGGCGGTGCTGAGAAAACTTTGAAAAAAAAAAAAAATTAAAAAAAGAATGGGATAAAAAATGAAACAAATATCGAAAACATCTTCGAGCGAGACGTCCCTGTCGCAATAATACCCTCGACCGTGGCGCGTAATCACAAAAGTATTACCCCGCGATCGACGGGGCTTTATTAAACTAACGTTATTAAGATACGTGCTATGAAATCTAAACGCGACGACAGGGGACTGAAAAAAAAAGAAAAAAAGCCATTATTGCTCAGACATAATAATAAGGAGACGTAATGTATATTTGTTTAAGTTTGAATCGAATGCCATATACACTATACATATATATATAATACGTACTAGGTAGGTATTATAATATTATAATACGACGTACCAATATATATTTATATTAAACCGTGTTTCGACGGAATCGCGGTTATTTCACGTTTATGGAAGTGTTTTCCACCGCTGAGAATAATATTTTCCATTATTTTGTTAGTCGATTGACACGGACACTCGGCATTAAAATGTTTGCGTTTTCTCTATTATTGTTTGCGATTGTTATTACTATCCATTGACATTTTGCCAGGGACTCGAACCTATAATATCCTGCTGCACCGAATAAATTACCTCTGGACGTGGAATCGTTGTTATTTATGATATCGCATTAACATTAATATTATGAACTTAGGCGAAATATTTTCGTTTAAGTTCGTGTAAATGTGTAATATAGAAGTATAACTTGGTTTTCGGGGAATATTATTAAGCTATATTTGCATAGAATACATAAATATAACAATATAGAAGTATAGGTAGGTACAATGTACATAACATATTAGGTATGACATATGCGTACATAATATTTTTAATATTGAGCATGGGCCCTGCTGTTGTAAATGACTAAACACATTGATATACCTAAACATTACGTTTTGTGAAGAAAAGCAAGTTATTGGTTCAGTTGATTCAATTCGACACTTGGAAAAATCATTAGATAATAAAAAATAAATTTAGTTTTTCATAAAATATTATGACGGTATAGCATTTTATAATATTGGTAATCAAAAATTTAACAAATTAGTTATTATAATAGGTATTATGTACTTATAATACAAGTCAACAAATATGGATTAATATCAAGCTGGAATGATTGTAAACGGTTCAATATATTATTGCACCTATATTAATAGGGAAACAAAAATCCATGAATTGAAACTTGTAACTAGTTTTTTTTGACAAAAACTAGTAAATTCCAAATATTTTGGGAAACTATAAAGGCATAATATTATTTTATGAACATTTTTTAGTACCGGTTATCGTTTACCGGTAACCGTAACAATTTGTTCGTTAAAATAAATCGTTAAAAAAACATAAAATAAATTACCGATTAAAAACCGATTACCGATATTTGTAAACACTGACTACAGTATTATGTAAGAATCACCAATTTAATTTTTTTTGGAAACATAAATAATGATGAACTTGTTACTTACAGTGGTATAATAGTTTTTTAAAGCTGTTTTGATACCTTTTATGTTTTTATTCTATTCTTGTAATATTAGTAGTTATAGGTGGTACTTTTATATTCTATGAATAACGTAGTACCATTGGTAGTACGTACCTAATATCATAAGTCACTGGTCGTATTTCGTACCTATACATTAGGAATATTAGTAATCAGGTAATCTAAAAATAGGTGGATTTCTAAAACGATAAAATTATCATAATGACAAATGAAAGGTTTCAAAGGCGCTAATCATTCTTTTTCCCTCACATTTGTTTTTGTTGTTTATGTTTTATTTTTTCTTGTAGTATATATTTATATATTATTATGCCCTAGGCCACAAATTGAACGTTTATAATAAAAAAAAAAAAAAATAATAATAAATCCATATATTTTATATACGTATATAAAAATGAATTGCTGTCCGTTAGTCGAGGTAAAACTCAAAAACGGCACGGCCGATTTGAATAATTTTTTTTTGTTCTATGCGTAATTGTCAAGGCAAGGTTTGTATGAAATATAGTCTTATGAAAATCTACCGGAAAACTAGAAAATCTGAATGGAAAATTGCAACAATGGCGCCATCTGTCCAGCAAAAAAAAAAAAAAATAAATAAACCTTTGTACCACCATGTAAGCGTGCACTAAGAAAGCATCTTCCAAAATTTGCATTTTAAAGTGGTGCTTTCACAAGTATTTTGAGATTCAAGATAATCAATTTTTAAGTTTTGAACACAGAAATTCACAGAAATTTATATAACTAATTGAACAAAGTTTGAATCACATAGAGTTGGAATTGTTAACGGGCAACGAAGGGCACGGGATGAGCTAGTAATAATAGTAAAATATCAAATATAAGCATGATAACAATCTTTGCACGTTTAGAATACATGTCAATTGTTATTTTCATTATATTATATCAGAAGTTTTTCATATGGATACATTTTTAAAAATCGTATTATATATTATATTAGGTAGATCGTAGATATACCCTTATGGTTGGATAAATTTGTTATGATTGTTCTGAGTAGTTCACACAATCACAATATATTTTATTTATATATTTGAATTTTAAATATAAGTGTAGTACACTTTTTAGTAAAAAAATGCAATCTATTTATTATTATTTCGTATACAATACTCAAGATGGTTGTAACACATAATTGAATCTATTCTGTGGTTTGCACCTATTATCTTATCCATTTTGTTATACATAGTAATATAAACATTTATTTTTGAATATAATTATTTGTTTAGAAACCTAGTTTTTAAACGGTTACCGTGACCGAAAATGTTTGGGAACTATATATGGTTTAAATGCTTAATCACGGTAATCTGCTACTTTAAATAGGTAATTACCGGTAATTGGTTACTGGCTACTGCTAGCGATAAGACCGGTTAAAAATCGGTAATAGGTAGTCAAGAATTTCTATATTATCAATTTTAAGCCCTGCAAAAATCAAAATATGGGTAGGTATATGTTTTTTTAGCTTTTATTGAGAAAAAACCACTGAAAATCAATTTTTAATTAATATAAATCCACTAAAATAATAGAGGTTTAAACTCTAGAGAGGAAATATTACACTTTGTGAAGATTAAAAAAGTTTACTTAACTATACATAGATATTTAAAAATTCTAAAAATATAAGAAACCAGACAAAGCTTAAAGTTTATATTATTTTTGCATAAAATATAATTTAGACTTGACATAAAAGAAAGAAAAATAATAATATTAACAACGAAATACATTGGTTAATGCCAACTATATAATTGAAAAATGTTTTTTAAAATAAAAACTTGAATAATAAATATTAAGAGTATTATGATCTCTAAACTGAGACGCATTTGTACATTCTTGGTAAAGTGTAACATGCATCATAATATTATCTATAACATCCAGAGTTGTATAGTCAGGATTTTAGGTTTGAGGAGAGGCAACATTTCTAGTTCAAAAAGCCTGAAATGTTATTTTCTCATGGTTTCCCATCAATTGTTCTTAAAGCAATTTATTTGAAATTATCAACGCATACTGCATAATTTTTTTTTTATGGACATTTAAAATTGAATATTTAGCAAACAATAATGATATATTTTACCGATATTCTAGTTATTATATTTAAAAATATTATTAATCGTGGAGTCTTGAAACTTTTCGTTATCGGCTTATCGTCGACATTGTTTATATACGTCGATGTTGACTTATACGTTTTTTAAATTTATGATTAATAAACACATCTATTACAGTGGCCTACACGGAAAAAAATGATTACTATATAATTGTAGTTGCAACATTTATAGTTAATACAACTATTTTGTAGTAAAGATTAATAAACGATTTTAGTAGATATGAATACAAAATTGTAGTTAAAATATTATAGTTACTAGTACTATAATTTAGTTAAATCTATTTCCATTAACTATTTATTTTAGTTAAAACTTGGTTTTATACAGAATAGTTAATTTTACTATAATTTATAGTAAGCATAACTGAAAAATATTGTTGTTTGTTTTATTTTTAAACGCGGTATACGTGATTCCCAATGTGTTGTTTTGTTATCGGGAAAATAGCGATCCGTAAGCTGCAGTCGTCATTGTCCATTTATGATCCTCTGTATTCGACATTCGTGTTATTTATATTATTTCTCACACACACCACAATTTATTTTGATTTTGGTCATTTTATACTTCTCATTTTAACATTTGACTACTTGACTGTTGAATGTTGTCAACGTTGATACTCATAAGTCATAACTCATTACAAACATTGTAACATTTACCTGCCAACTGTACTGGGGATTTTGGAAGTTTGGAGATTCTGTTCCTGAGGTAAGTCTAATTAATTTAGTTTTTAATTATTAGTTAGGTACCTGCTACCTATAAGTATGTAAATTAAAATACTGTCGATTTTAATATTTTTATTTTTTAATATTGCTGCAGTATAAAATAGTACCTATAATATAGGTATACCTATTAACAAGGCTGGATATTATAACTACCTAGTTAAAAATTAAAATGAATTTAAAACGTTAAGTTGATATTAACTAATTTGAGTAACCCATTACTTTTTTTTAAACTAACTTTTAACATATTTAACGTGGTAACTTAGTTAATTGTATACAGATTTATAAAAATTAGTTTAAATTTAAAATTGTATACAACCCATTAATTTATAACTTTGTTGGCTTGGGAACTATTAGATATCACAGAGGTTCTCTATGCCTCATCGGGTATATTAACTTAACTTAACGAGTTAAAAAAATCGTTAATTTACCCAGCCTTGCCAATTATAATATTCATATTGTAGCAATGTAGTTGGATAATTTCAAACAAAACACTGATGTCCAAATTATTATAGGACTTACTGTAATAGTATACTTTTTGAATTATGGATTCATACACTCAAGATATAATGAAACAATGGGGTTTTTCAAATGAAATAATAACAATATTTAAAGGTATGTGTATGATACTATAATACTATTATTATAATTTATAACGTAGCCATGTAGTTATGTTATTTAATTGCAATTCTTTAATTGTAGGTATAGTGTTATTATAAGCTAAAGGATTGTAATATAAAATATATCCATTGTAGGTAGGTATATGTAACTTGTAAGAACACCACATAATTATTATTTTTGCCATATTTATTTAATTTGTACAATCTGTATAAAATATATTTACAATAGGCACAATAGATGGAGGGATATATTATAGGTCATCGGTAGCTCGATTGAAGAATTGTTGATCTAATCAACAATTATATTAAAAAATCATTAATATATTCTATAAATATGAAATTGTAAATAAAGTTTTTTTGTTAATAAAATATTGACTATTATAATATTTTAACTAACAGTAAAATTATTCAATTTTGTATTACTGTGTACAAAATAAGCGCCAAGCGGTAAAAATATATAAGTCCCTAGTGACTAGATTTCTAGATAGGTATATATGTAGAATAAACACTCAAAAATTGTCTATTCAAATCTGCAAACTAATTTTATACATTTTTTAGATCAAGAAATAGATCAAGTAGCACTATTGAATCTTACTGAGACTATGATAATAGAGTTGTTGCCTAAAATTGGTCAACGATCTAGATTTTTAAAACATTTAGAAGATTTAAAAATACAAAAAGTAGGAAAAAAAATTTAACATTTCAAAACTTTTATCTAGCATATGTGTATATCATTTTTTTATTGTTATACCTATAGAATGTTTCTGTTGATTCTAAAAAGAAACATCATATAATTGACTGGGATAATTTAGAAATAGAGTTAGCTCCGATGGATAGCTTTGAAGATGTTAATTCTACAGATAACATAGTATGTGATACAATACCTGACAATTGTAATACTGCAGTCCAAGAATTCAAAGATCATTGTGGTAACCCCCTCAGTATTTAAATCATTTTATTAATATAATTTATACATTATGCTATATAGTATTACCAATAGTATTATATTCAATACTTACTATGTAGTATAGGTATTGGCATATTGTTTTCTTGATTTTACTTTTACTTTTCTTAAGTTAAAACCAAACGCTATTCAATTAAAATAGTAAATACCTGTATTTTAATATGTTTATGAAGTTCCAACTGCAGAATGCTCCTATACAACTACTAAAAACAATGATAATTCTTTGGCGCAACAGATAAAAACTATTTTATCAAAATACCAAGATGGAGAGTTTGTATTAGATTATTACAAACTTAAATCACATTTCAATGAGGCCATGCGAAATAAACTAGTTTCTGTAATAATAAAAGATCAAATTCGCTCCCAAGTCATTTTAAATAGATCAAGGCTTATAATTTTAGCAAAAGGTAATTTTGAAAGTTTATAAGGTATAACATTTTATTGTTATAATATTTTTTTTTCACTTTTGAGGCATTGAAGAATTATTTCCTTCTGAGACTGAGGAAACTTATTTCATACCGTACTGTAAAGAGGGTAATATAATAAGTCCCAATAGAGGTAAACTATATGGAAAATTTTGTAATATTAAAAAGGAAATCAGCAAGATAAGTAATGTAAAGAAAAGGCATCTATCAGAGTCTGATCAAGAAATAAATTTGAATCATGAAGGTAACATTAATTTATTGCTATTCATTTTTTTGTTTTTATTATTTCTATAATAGTATTGTTAAATAAAGGTTTAAAATAAGGGAATGGTAGGTACTAACCTAACCTATTTAATACTAATAAAAATCAAAATTATGCCTGTTATTGTTTTGTTATATAAGATTATAAAGACTCATTAACCTGGCTCAAAAACAATATAGAACCAGACATTACTCTTCATAAACTCTGGAAAGCAACAGCATCATATCGATTAAAAGACAAAAATAATAATATGATGGATACATATATAGCCCTTACCAAACCTACTGGTCATATTTTAGTTAGTATTGTATTTGTTGTATGATAAGCTTTGTATTAAACCCATTGTTTCATTATTTTAGATTGATATAGATTTTAACTATATGTATGCTGGAAAACAAATGAGTTTATTTGACAAATTTCCTATTTTCAAGGAAAAATTAAAAATATATTTGGAAATTAAACAAATTAATATCAGCAAAAATCTTATTGGCAAACTAACTGCTCCGCATAGACCTGGCATGTGTTGATATTTATTTACATGAAAATATGTTTCTGACTAAACTATATCCTGTATTTTATTTTTAGGTGACGACGATATTGCCGTGTTTGAAATTCTACCATATTTATTTCCGCCTGTCAGTATTATTGTTCTAAAGCCACCGAATAATACCCGTTGTACTATCAGGGCATCAAAGATAGAACAAGCAGCTGCATTTATTTCAAATGTTACGGTAAATATATTTATAAAAATAAATAAACTAAACTATATATTATATTATATATTTTTTTTTTCAGAATGCTAATGAATTGAAAAAAGTACAATCCGATAAAATTAATAAGGCATTTTCATTAGGCTTAACTGTACAGCCATTTGTGGTTTTTGTTGGTGAAAGTGATTTGGATGAAAACATTTCAAATAATCCACTATCTTACTATACAGTTATCAACGACACATATTTCAAGGTGGAAACAATTTTAAAAGCATTTGATGTATGCTTCAAAAGCTTCCATACACTCAGTTTGAAGTATCCCTTTGAAGCAGAGCAGGTATGGAGATTTATACAGGAATATTTTTATGAAATTCCAGATAATAGAGGAGAAAAAAAATTTTTAAGTGTTAAAACTTTAATTAAAGATTTAGATAACATGTAAGACAATAGTTTTATTGTTAAACGAATAAAGATTTAGTTTGAAAAAATTGTATTTATAATTAATAATAAGTACCACTAATCTCAATATGTTTAAATGTTTTTTGTGTGAATCTCAATTTGAGGTATCTAGCCATCTTTTAATACATTTAAATATTTATCATGATCTTAATAGCATAACAATATTTGAATGTAAACAACTAAATTGTTTCCGAAGTTTTGGATCAATAGATTCTTTTAAAAAGCATATTAATAGTCATACTTTAGTTACAAATAATATTGCAATTAATCAACAAATTAATGTTGACAAACATTCACCAACCATAATCACTAATATAGATATCAACTCTGAGGAAACAGTAGATAATATTCAGGATAATTTAGAATGTACATATTTCTTTACTCTTGAAAATTTTAAAAACATTTTACAAAAAAATGCAATTAAATTGGTCTCAAAATGGTATAGCAATAGTGCAATACCACGGAAAATGGTTCAAATCCTTCTTGATGATGTTCAAAACTTTAATGACTCGATTTTAATAAATATAAAAGACAAAATCCAAAATATGATTCAAAATAATAATTATGTTGATACAGTTAAAGATCTAACTCTAGTCTTAAATTCTCTTGAAACTCTTTCCCACTCTTTTGATAGTTTAAAAACAGAACATTTCTGATTACAAACTTTGGAAGAAATGGGTTTACTAATTCGGCCTAACCAAATTGTTATAGCACATAGGTTAGATGATCGACTTCATGATGGTATTGTTGTTTTAGAACCAAAACCTGTCAAAATAATTCTGACTCCTTTAAGATATATATTGAAAAAAATATTTGAACATTCTAACTTTTTCGATGTGCTATTGACTTACACTAAGGAACTTGAATTTTATAATGGTAAATTAATATTCAGTTTTGTTCAGTCGGAGATGTGGAAAGCAAAATTAAGACTTCACCAAAATAAAATTATTTTTCCTCTGTTCTTGTACTTTGATGATTTGGGTATTAATAATCCACTTGGATCTCATGCAGGAAATCAAAAACTTGGTGCTGTTTACATTTCCTTGGCTTGCTTACCACCTGAACTAGCATCTTCCTTAAATCATATATTGCTTGCTTCTTTATTTAAAACAGATGACAAAAAACAGTATGGAAATAATAAAATATTTAAAGATTTAATTTCAGAACTTAATTATTTAGAGACAACTGGGATTGAAATAACAATAAATAATAAAATATACAAAATATTTTTTTCAGTTGGTTTAATTTTGGGTGACAATCTTGGCTTACATTCTATATTGGGATTTGTAGAAAGTTTTGTTGCTAAATATCCCTGTCGATTCTGCAAAAGCTCTAGATCTGAATGTCAAAATCAATTAGTGCAAAATAATAATAGTTTAAGAGATTCGTTAAATTATAACTGTGATATTATCACTAATAATGTATCTCAAACAGGCATAAAAGAAAAATGTGTTTGGAATGATTTGAATTATTTCAGAGCAACAGACAACTATAGTGTAGATATTATGCACGACATGCTTGAGGGTGTTTGTAAATATGATATTGGGTTGATATTAAAATATATGATTTTTGAATTTAAATATTTTACTATAGATACATTAAACAATAGGATTGAAACATTTAATTATGGTCCTATTGATATCCGTAACAGGCCTACATTACTATCAACAGAAAATTTAAAACTAGGAGTTATAAAAATGTCAGCTGCAGAATCATTATGCTTCACTAGATATCTTGGCTTAATTATAGGTGATCTGATTCCTGAAAAATCTGAGGTTTGGTCTTTATATATTGTTCTTAAACAAATAATTGATATTATATTTCATAAATGGATCAGACAGCAGGATACGGTTTTACTTAAATGTTTAATTTCTGAACACCATGAACTTTACTTAAAACTATTTCGTATAGGACTAAAACCTAAGCATCACCACATGGTACATTACCCACTTATAATGCAAAAATCAGGACCGTTAAATATATTTTCTTCAATAAGGTACGAAGCCAAACATAAAGAGTTGAAAGATGCTGCTAATGCTATTACTTCTCGCAAAAATATTGCATATACCCTGGCTTTGAAACAGCAGTTGCAATTGGCATACAGATTATTATCTTCTGATAATAATTTGTATACAATTCCTATACAATTTGGACGTGTTTTAACATTAGATTCTTTCACATTAGATTTATACAATAATAGAATCAAATTTTTAAATAAAAAATTTAACTTATGTGTTGATAATATTACATTTGTGTCCTGGGTGAATATCAAAGGTTCAATTTATAATTGTAAAAATATGTGTGTCGTTGTTTCTGAAGATGAGGGTGACACTATGATGCCATCTTTTGGTTTAATTAAAGACATTTTTATAACTGATGAAAAACATTCATTTTCCATTTGTGAAATGTATGAAACTATATATTTTGATGACCACTTTCAAGCTTTTAATGTTGTTAAGACAAATAATTTAATATGTATTTCTTTGGAGAAATTGGGTAGTATATTTCCTACTCATGCCGTTCATATATCTGGACTAACATTCATACCAACAAAATAAAATATGTATGTTGTATTTTTGTATCATTTCTCTACCTATTTCTAAGAATTATTATAAATGTACCAATGTATACAAAAACCTTATAATAAGTTAATTAATATATTTTTTCATTTGTATTAATATTAACTGAAATACATTGTTATTACCTAATTGTATTTTAATAAAAATAAACATTAAACATGTTTACATTTACCTCTAATTTGTTTAATTTATTTATTAATTGTAATGGTATATATATATCATATCAATTTTGTATTAGCCACTATAAAATATAGGTTGATTAACTACAACATATAGTAGTTTCTACTATAAGGTCGTTAAAGATTTAAAAGTTTCTAACTAAACCGTATAGTAGAAGCTACTATAAAATGTAGGTTGATTAACTAAAATGTATAGTATTGAGTACTAGAAATTCATTAAATATTTAGTATACCTAACTAAATCATATAGCAGAAGCTACTATAAATGTTAGGATCATCAGCTAAACAGTATAGTAGGAACTACTATAAAATGTAGGTTGATTAACTAAAATGTATAGTATTCAGTACTAGAAATTCATTAAATATTTAGTATACCTAACTAAATCATATAGCAGAAGCAACTATAAATGTTAGGAACATCAGCTAAAAGGTTTAGTAGTTCTTACTAAAAAGGTATTGCAATGTTTTAGTTGTCACTACTATATTATAGTTATCATTGCTATAATACGATAACTATAATAATATAGTATTATCAACTAATATTATAGCTGTCCTATATATAACTATAAAATATAGTTGGAATAATTATAATAATAGTAACATCAACTACATAATTTTTTCCGTGTACACAATGACATGGTAGTCTCATATTTGATTTTGATAAGGCTTTTATAGTTTTATGGATTATCAATACACATGGCGTGACAATAGACATACTTAATAGGTACCTGAGTATTACATGCATGTAGGTGTGACACGTAATAACTTACGATAGTAAAATAGAGGGTCACAGCTCACCATTTACCACTAATAGCAAATATGTATAATTGTATAACTGTAAACTTGAGGTTACAGCTAACAGTTAGATTATTCGGAAACTTACCAAGTACCTATCCTATATGAAAATAATATTTATAATAAATAATATTCATTTAGAATACATATTTGAAAAACCAAGGCTCATTTGAGGAGGGGTTAAATACCATATGCCCCGCTTTACAGTCTACGTCACCGCAGAACAATGATCATTACAGTTTTATTGAGAAAACCTACGTTTAATAGATAAAAAATAAACCATAGATTCATATTGTACAGTGGGGAAGAGTCATAGGAGACAAAGAGACAACGTCTCCCCACTTAGAAATTAGAACACGGGACAAATAAAAAATTATTATTTTGTTTTATAAAATATTTAAAAATGTGAATTTTATTTTATGTTGTAAAATATATGAATATTGTGATGTATGTTTCAGTATTTTTTAAAATCGGTTTTTCGTTGTACCTAGTGCTGTACAGTTATAGAATTCTTAAAATATAATATTAGAAGTGCGTGATACGGCCGTGCGTACGAGCTAGAGATACTGGTCATTACAAATATGGCATTTTATATAAATGTAATAGACGCTGCGACTCAACGTCTCGCAAATATGGGCTTACGGGTGCAGGGGGAATGCTAATGTGAGTGGGGTTTACTATGGACGCTATGAGGCAAGTCTCTCCGTTCGTAATTACACCTCAGTCCTCAATATTTACTATCGACGTCGCCGTTGCATTGTCACGCTTTCGTACACACTCAAATATAATGAGCTAACGACATTGTTATGACGGTGCTGCAAAATATCGGTTATAGGGACTTAATAAAAAAAAAAAAAATCCAATAAACCTGCTTGAAAACGGTTGGGGAAATATAGTACAATATTTTATTTTATTAATAGATCGATTTTCTATCGTATTTCTCGTACCTCTAATTCAAAGCGATATTCCGACATAATGTTGTGATGCCTTTATGGCTAAGTACCCAATATGCATGTTATAAATGAAAGTTAACTCTAATAATTGGTTTCAAATGATAAGCTATGCTACATTATACCTAGTACCTACATATTATTTTAATATTATTGATCGGTATTGTTCAAGAGAACGACGACACCCAATAATAATATTATACATTCATACCGTCCTGTCTGCGAAGCGTATATACAATATCGGTGGTGCCTAAGCACAGACACAAGTGTTTTCGAGTGTTTGTACCTATGTTATACTTACATCATTTATGACATGACGCCATTGCGACTTACTCGTCGAGTAATAATAATAGCGATAACTTCCAAATGAATATAATACGAATAATATTTCTTTTTTTTTTCATTTTGAGGTGGTAAAACAGAGTGTTTTATTAGGATAAATGTGAATCCAAATATAGATTTAGAAGTCTCAACATATTTTATACTAAACGAAATATACCTTAACCTATAACCCATTGCGGTATATTCAGTTACATTTCGTTAGAAAAACTCTAGCAAAAACATCAATAACTGAGTTGTACACATGTCAATATTTTATATACAAGTGAGCCAATAAATTAGGTAGACATTTTGAATAAATCATTAGGTACGAAACATTTTTTCAGCGACATTACATACATATAAAGGCATAGGTATTCTATAAATCCATCCTGAAAGTTAAAAAATCTCTAAAAAAAGTAATTTAGATTTAGCCAATACAAAATATTACTAAATAGTATCTATATAAATTATAAAAATCAATCTTATCGTTAGATAATAAATTATTATGATCTAAATAATAAATAATTTCCATTGAGTTAATAATGACATTGCTTAACCCAACTGATATTTGAGTCTTGACCATCAATGTTCTACAAATATTCTGTGAATATTGATGTTTTACTGATATACTAATGTTTCGGTTTACTAAACATGTGTACAATACAGAAAAAATTCAAAAAATATAATTTTTATTTTTTAAATTTTATATAAACGAACTGTATTTATGTTTTGAAGGTATAGTATGCAGCTTGGTTCAATATCAAAAATGATGTTAAGTATAGTATAATTATTAGTTATAAATGTGCAAGTCACGACGAATGGTAGGTACGATAGATTTATTTAAAAAAATCAAATAAGACACTATTCTTGAAAGGGTGAAATTTAAATACTTCAAGTCTTATCTGCCCAATAAATATTTAAAAGTGAGTAAGATAAAAATATTAAGATCATCGAATATGAACTATAATGAAGAAAAGGAAAACTGTTTTATTCGTATTGTTCTGTAGTCATAAGTACCTAACTACGTGACTTATGAAAAGAAAGTATAACGGCGACCGAGACGAGCTTCTAAATTTCAAAGTTGTCGTATTTTCAAGATTATTTCTGAAAATTCTAGGTCATAATATATTATGAAAGTTTAAAGACGTTATTTAATTTTGTAGTTTGTAGTTTGTCGATAGTTTTTTTTTTCATTTAATTTTATTTTTTATAAGGACTGAGTTTGTTTGTAAAACCCAAAACCGAGGATTTAAAAGGAATTTAATTTTTAACTTGAGTCGAGGGTTTCGTTTGTTCGTTTTCCCCTGCGAAACAATACTCGACGCGTGCGGTGTTGATACAGAATTTCCCGGACAGTTGAAAGAATGAGTCCTGACCAAAATTGCGAATATAAGAACAATGAAAAGTTCATGGGCGTTTTTACGAGAAGTTTCAAAATAAATCACCCTACACAGACGTGGGATGAAATCCTTCGCAGCGAGGCCAAAGGCCGTATAATATCGCCGAGTCGTGATAATGTTTGCTCGCACTTTCACGGACTGGCGCTGTAATAATATTATTATGACGTTCAAAATATGTTCATAATAATTGTCAGAACGATTTGTGTCAACACCTTGACTGCCGGGTAAGACGTCACGCGAGTGCAGTCCACGAAATCAAATAAAACTTGTCGAAAGGTCCGGCGAATGCTAATAATAATAAATAATAATAATAATAAATACGTCGTAAAAGGTTTAACGCCAACATGTTATTAAATTACCAGCAGATGATTGTGTTTATGTGCTATTTAGAGAGAGAGAGAGAGAGAGAGAGAGAGAGAGAGAGCGAGAGAGAGAGAGAGAGAGAGAGAGAGAGAGAGAGAGAGAGGGAGAGAGAGAGAGAGAGAGAGAGAGAGTGTGTTTCGAGATTGATTTGTCGTATACATTTAACAGGGTCGGACTGTCGCCGAGTGGTAAAATAGACATAGGTTTGTGTTCGTAACAGTGGGTCATAAAACGAGAGTTGGTGCAGTGGAGTCGACGGACGACAACGCGTGGGCACGCTGTGACCGTTAAAAAACTTATTTAGACCATTCGGTCGTAAAAGTCCGGTTGCAAGACCCATCATTATTATTATGGTTATGGGTATAAGATTATACGTGAATTCGTTCGCCGTTTTCAATACGGTTTATTCATAAAATCGTAATAATAATACCTAATAAAATATAATAATATATATACAAGCCTGGATATTAAGCAGATGCGGGCAATATCATTATTGGCCTCCTAAAATCTAAATCATTAATGTCCTTAGATAAATATAATAAATTCAATGGATTGCATCAATTGGTTGGAAATCAGTATCGTGTCTACTCGTACCTCGCGGGCCATCGAGTCTATTTAGTACCAATGTTATCGTTATCGCTCGTCAAGTGGCTGCAAACATTTTAATTTAGTTTTAATTAATCTTTATCGGGTGCTGAACCGTTGCCATGAGCGTGCGTTAGGTATACACAATGATGGGCTTCGGGTTGTTAACACAAGTATTATAATATACCTAAAATACAATAAATATTTTGCCGAAACGCCGCCGAGTGCTATATAGAAACTTTATAAATGTCCTCCTTAATCCTTATTATTATTATGACGGCGACGACGACCATTTAATGATACGTTTCGCTCACCAAACGCACATAATACACTTAACGTCGAGCGTCGTAGTCGTCGGTGCCCTTCGACATAACGGGGTGCTCTTCCAAAAAACACCCCACGTCACCCATTGTTGTTGAAGAAATGTCAATAATTAATTCATCGAGTTCCGAAATAGTTCTCTGGAATTACTTCAAACCACGAGCACTGAGTACAGCTATACTATAATAGTAGTTATTAGACATATATATATATAAAAGGCGAATGCTGTAGGTATTTAAAAAGTTGACAACAAAAGTTCATTCAAGAATTCGTCAGTAGGCGTCATTGTATGCAACAATATTAAATATGATGTTCTCGGTAATATACTGAGTGTCTCGTCGTGTTCGACCCCTCTATAGATTTTACCTTAAATTAACATATTTTATAAAATACAAAATTATAACTGTATCATACTATACTCTTTTTTTAATACAGTTCTACTTATGACTTGGTTTAACTGTACTCCATTCACGTTAAGAAAGAACCTCTGCAGCCAATTCATGCGCAGCGGCGAGGCTTAATTATTACTCGGCAGTTGTACTAATGGTTGACTTGGAGGAGGTCACAAACGGATGTTCCCTTTAACCGCCATTGACGAAAAGCCGAGGTTCCTTATTAACATGAATAGTGTATAGACTCAAAATAAGTTAAAAGTCATCGTGTTGATTAAAATTACGTATTTCAATTAAAATTAAAATAATAAATTATATGATCAGTGTAGAATATGTAACGTAGCGATAACCCTCAACACAATGTATGATCGGATAAATAAAAGGAGGTAAACGTGCAAGAACCACACAGGGACCACATTTATTTGTGCAATTATTTACATCGGTAGAATATGGAAAAATACTGACGCATAATATTATAAAAAACGGACGACCCACGAAGGGGATTCACAGTTAAAACGACAAACAGCTAACTTGATACCAATGAGCGACGAGGGAGTATATATTATGATCTAAAAAGTTATGTACACTGTACAACATCTCGACCTTACACTTCACTTCAATTCCGTCTTTCAAGCCAACAACAACACTTTTACACTGGAGAAACTGTAACTTGTAACCCTTATTACGCTGGATTCACTATCATACCTACATCACCGGTCTCCGCTCGACGAAAGGAGCTTGGCACGAGGATCAAAGGAGTAGGCCTTCCTTCGCACCACACTGCCGGGAGATTTCTCCCTTTGCGAAAACGTTTATTTAAGACGCCGTCTGGTGAAGCATTGAGGATTGCCCTACCGTCTGATTCTCCCTGCGTGGTCAGTGATCACTTCTTGCTTAACAAGTGTCGCGGGTTGCCTATTCGTCTCCACATCTACTTTAAAATCTGTCCATGGATACCCCAACCACCGACTCCATGCAGAGCAACGGGGTACTCACGATCGCAGGAAAATAAATTACTCGTAAACCCAAGCGTTTTGTACATGTAGAAAAACGTACTAATCCTGCTAATATTGAAACTGGGTGATCGTACAAATCACGTGCCGGTATTACCGATCGCCGGACTGCATGCTAAGGTCTAAGGTCTCGTCTGACGAACGGCTCAGCTATTCCCTTATGTATGATGTACTTCAATTATTACTTACGTTTGGCAGAGAAATAAATGCAATTTTTCATGGTAGAGAAATACACCACTTCTTCATTTTGAAAAAACTGTGTCACATAAAAGTGCGTTTACCATTTCAAATAGTTAGTTATTCCGACAAATAATTTTAATTTACATTATAAAATAGTTTACTTTACTCTGCACTTAGGTAGGTGTGTAAAAAGGTATAAACGGTGACGCTGCAACGCATTTACGAGTTGGCTGTCAAGTGTTGTACACCGATGACCAGAAACTATAAACATACTGCACACATAACCTTGAAAGACGCTGAGAATTGTCGTATTGTTAAAATCAATCATTTAAATCTCTTGAGTCAAAACCTAACCAAGGTTGAATTTATGCATTGAACATTTAAATTAATTAGATAATACACTAAAACGATAATAATGAGAGTGATGCATTTTCAAATAAAATTCTAATTTTAAGATAGCACATTGTTGAGAAAGTTGCATTAAGACAACTCATGAAACTATATTTTATTTATTAAAAACATTGACTTAAATTGCTGTTGAAAACGTGTATGTAGTAAATCCAGCATATAATATGTACCTAATTTTACTATTTTTTTCGAATGGTTCAGAGAAAAATATGATAAGTGTATTACGAATCATTGTAATATTTGGAGGTAAGATTGCAAGTCTGCTGGCTAGGTGGTAATATAGTTATCAGTTAGAACTAATAAAAATTACAAATAAAAATACAAATTTCCAAATATCAATTTACTAATTTGAAATTAATTTATTAATAATAAAACTTTGATATAAGGGCAAATATTAAGCGAATAACCAAGTTACTACAATACCTCATAAAAAATAACTGTTAAAATTTATAAATATTTAAAATAAACGCTTTTAATAATAATTTGTTTGAATATAATAAAAAAAAAAATCGATCCTTTTCACTCGTTGTTTGGTCCTAATCGAAACTACTAACACGTGCACTGCAAACACGTGCACAGGAAAGTTCCTACAAACACCATTTTTAACATAATAATTTCGATTCATCAATAATTTTATTTATTCAATATTGAAAGTGCATTAATTAAAAAACAAATCAATACATTTAAAACGATGTTTTCATCGTTGCAAAAATATCTTCATTTCTACACATTACATGACTTCGATTATTATTTTATTTTTGTTGTTATTTTATTTTATTGAACAAAACGTTTCCAAACAAAATGTCATGAGCTGATGATATAATATTATGGTATAAAAAGTATTGCATTAATCGGGTGTTATTACTTTTAATTTTAATTTAATATTTCAATGTTTAACGAATTACTTTCTAGTTCCCGTCGTTGGTCGCGTGGTGAGAGATTCTAAATTACGATATTATTTTGGTCACCACTGTCTGTTATATCGGTTTATTGCCTATTAGTTGTATTATACCTTATCAGATACAGATAATCTAAAAATAGATGGGCACTAAACGACTTTGTAATTGATTATATACTGTCAGTATCCGTTTAACGCGACTCGTATGCACACGGTGAGAGAAATTCTCTATACGCGACTAAAAAAAAAAAAAAAATTACAAAAATTGTTATGTGTAATGTATTTTGAAAAAAAAGAAAATATACATAAATACTGAAATATATGTAGTTTATAAGTTCTCATTTATATAATAAATGTATTTTGGTAGTTTATTACATATTATAAGACTTATTGAAGAAAGTGAGAGAATCTCTCACCACGCGACCAAAGGAGTACAAAAAAAAGACGCGACCAACGACGGGTTAATGGAGGTACCGGGTACCTGTAACATATTATATAATAATATATTTATAAAGGTACTTATCAACATTTTAATACCTCCACAAGGTAGTAACTGTAAAATCGAATATTAGTCTACGAACTATACATCAATACCTCTTGAAACAGTATATAGGACTAAGCACTAACTATTTTAAAGTGTATTCGGAATATGACGAATTACTAAACATCAAAAATAATTTAAACTCATTCGATCGGACGTGAAAAGGGAAAAAATATTATATATTTTTTTTTACAGAAAATGAGTGGGTCGGTGTTTCTTTTTTTCTGATTGATTCGAAGTAACTTACCCTTGTTTTTGTACCAAATAATATGAATATATATTATAAATAATATATTGCTTTTCTAAGAAATTTAATCAAAAAAGTGGTGTTATACAAATACGCTCGAGAAAAATTAAATAAGTTTAAAAAAATTTAAAATGTTCATATTAAAAATATCACATAAAATAATATTTTATTATGTTTATTTCTACTTATATTTTATTGAAAATCGTAAATTTAGACGACTGTTGGATAGTTGGCATACATTTTTTTTTTATTTACAAATTATTAAAAGTATAATAATTTTAAACGCTATAAATTCGGAAATGACTATGTAATTCAATATTGACGGTATTGAAAAATTATCTAGCCATAAATTGACGATTTTATTTCATTTTTATGTGTATTGAAATATAATTTTATATGGTTCTATAATTCAATAAAATACAGGTTCGTTAAAATTATATTTTACATCATTATTGGGATAAACGAAAATTCGTATGTGATTCTGACAGCTTTCAGTATGACTCACTATGACTGTCTTCTAAATTATATTTATTAGATGCGTTTGTACACTAATAAATAATAACGTTATACAATCGTAATTGCACGTCGGTGTGCAATTATGTACGATATATATTTTTATAATACTGTTTAAAAAAATATTAACAAGGTACTGTTTGTTTCAAAAACTAATATGTTTAATACTGCTGGTAATATTATTCATCACCTACCTAAGTAAATTAAAGCATATTTTATTGCCCGAATTACTTGTCTTAATTTTAAATTATACTAATCCTCAAGGCTGGACCAGTTAACGAATTTGTCTAGCTCGTCAAGTTAATATAGACTAATATAAGTTGAGTTTAAAGTTAAAAGTTAATTTTATCTCATTTTAACTTGTAAAAGTTACAATCAAATAAAAAATGAAGTAGGTAATTTAAATTATTTGAAAATCAGTAAGTTTTTTTTTACCAAATATTTCCAATAAATATCAAAGCACAATGAGGAAATTTGATTTAATAGTATAACCACAAAAACAAAAAAAAATATAATACAAATAAGAGCTATTAACAGCAATATATTATCAGATGACCCTACTATATTATGTACCACTATAGGTAACAGTAGTTATAATATTAATTAACTGATTAGTAGCTGCATATTTCCAAGGAACAAACTATTTTAATTCGTTAAGTTAGAAGTTAGGTACATTAAAAAAGAAGTAACTTTGTTGAAAGTAACATAGCTTTAATATTTTAACTTGCTAACGCTCAGCCACGATAATTCTGATTAAAAAAAACCTATATCAGTATAAAATAAAGTTGCCAGACATCTTCAAGCGTTTGCAAATTGGTAACAACATAGGTACTAAGTGATTGAAATACTTGTATATAATATTATTATTTAGGTTCAATAAAGTCCAAAGACTTTCTAAGCTTTTTATCCAGCGATGCTCTTACACACTAGAGGTATTTCTGAAAATGTTTGCCTTAAATAATGTTTGTGAATAAGCTGCATTCCAATAGCCAACTTGTTGTGTATACATACACTCATAGCATTTCGGTATTAACACTGTCTCTATATAGTTTCCAAATATCACTGGTGTTAAGTCAATTTTCTGATTGCTTGCTCTCCGTTTTGTAGAGCGGCCACACAAATATAATCGATATCATTCAGTAAAAATATCCCCGAATCGAATTCACAAAACTATTTTCGTCTAGTTCATGACAAAAGTCAACAGGCATCAGAAATCTCCGGTATAGCTCTAAAACAGTTTACTTTGAGTGTTTGAAATGCCTAAGCGTTACGAGTCCCAAATTCAATTAATACAGTCGTATTCAAAATAAAAGCCTTTTGTAACTCAAAGTCTCTTTTGGCACATCACTCTCATGATTGCGGTTTTCATGTAGCATACATTCCGCCATTTTATCGTATAGAAGGTTTGTAGTCTGAATGATCAACTACCACACAGGACTTCTGTTGTACACCCTACTTCGTTGACCTAGCTACGTCACTTAAAACAATCATAGTAAACTTCCGAAAATACTGTACACCCTTTTCCACTGACTTAGGTGAGGTGCACACACATCTAGGTGTAAAGTACCAGCGATTTAGATAGTATAGTAAGGATAAAATACAGTCATTTTGGAATTTATGTGATTTCGTTAATAGTTGATGATGATCTTATATGTGCTCATTGGTAATTAAGCCTTTTTTCATTCTTATATTAAATAAATAAAGTTAAAAATAATTTGTAAATTGATAGTTGACGATAAGTTATACAACACACACTATAACTACTTATTCCTACTAGTCTTGGTCTCCTTGTTATACCTATAGGTTGGTATTACAGTCACTTCACAGTGGTCACTTAGGGCTCTACCTATGTATAATCTGTTCTTTGAATCCCGCACAAGGACAAGATGTTCTTGTCACTTAAGCCGTACGATGGATAAGTTTTTATTTTAGTTATTTTAGTGAATGTAAATTTATTTCAATTTTCAACTACCTATTGAAAATCTTATATTTTATAGATATGGAAGTCTTGAACAATTTATCTTTGAAAAACCAATAATCATATTATAATACTGGTATGGAAAAAAAATATTTAATAATAATATTCATATATAAAACATTGATATATTTGGTACACGACGTTCATCTACGAAACTTGTATTTATAAGGAGAACCGATAAGACGTATTAAGCAGGTAACGACTACTCGGCGAATCGAAATCCGACACGAAACGCTAAAATAATATAATATATACGACTAGCGAAGTGCCCCAACCACCGGTGAATATAAATATTATCATCTCTGTTCATATAAATTATACATTATGTTATAATAAACGTGCGTCCGTGTATGAAGCCTACACGGTCATATTTCGTAGATCGTTAAAGTTTAACGTTTTTAAGAGCTCGGGGTCACGCGTGTAGTCGCAGTCATTATAATAAAATTGTAATAATATTCTGTTGTACATGCACCTACAGATGACATGACGATACGCTAGGCGGTCGTAACTCCACCCTCTGCCGTGAGAATATTATAGGTGTGTCAGAGGAGCATCGGGTACCACTATTACGTGCACGGTATACGCGGTACAATTATAATGGTATATAATACACACACACACACAAACACTCGCCACGAATATACCGCAAATTATACACAGTATAATAATACCTATATACGCGTTAATATGCGTTGAGTCTCAATATAGATAATCTACGTAGAGTTCGAATGCGACAAGGTAAATAACGATGATATATTATTATTACCAATATTGTAGGTGACTATATACCTACAACAGCGCCAAGTCGTCAAGTCGGCTGCAGGCTGCAGCAGTAAGTTGTCGTCTTTATGCCTGCCAAACGGACGGAAACGACGCGTCGGGAGACACCACAGCTATACACCTTCAGTTCGGGTAAATGTATATAAATATATAATGTGTGTGTGGGTGTGTGGGTGTGTGTGGGTGTGTGTCCTACACACGCACAGATACTGCCGCGCACGAGGGGAGTGTGGAAAGCGAACGAACGACGCCGGCGGCCGAGCAAATTGAATTTTGCCGTGTTCGCCGAACGTAACTCTTCGAGTGTAATGACACGGTGGCGGTGGGGGACTTTGAAGTGGCCTCGCGTGACTTAGGCAACACCGAGTGACAGCTTTTCGTTAGGGGTTTTTTTTCTGTTCTTCCTCTTCTTATTTTATTATTATTATTATTTTTTTTTCCTGCCGTGTCTATTTATTTCCTGTCGTACGTTATCGAAAGACACTATTTTGCTCTTTGTTTTTGTTTTATATACATCTTCCAGAGATCTAGTGCTCAAATTCTACTCTCTTTTTTTTTGTCTCGGTAAAACGATCTGATTCAATAACGGATATTCTGAAAATTCCGCACCGTCTCTTTTATACGATTTCAGTGAATCAAATCACCCGGAGAAAAAGAAATCATCATCATTTGAACAATATTGTTGAATTTGTATGACATAATATTATATAGCATGTTTAACGTGACTTCGTTTTATGCGACCACTACATTCGTAGTTCGTAAATTTCCTTTTCATTATTTGACTAACGATAAATTATGATTAATTATCTAGATTAAGTACTCTTTGTATTAAAAATGTAATTATGATTTTCATACCTATATAGCATTTAATTTATTATCTTTTCAGTAATGAATTATTAAATATTTGGAACAATATTCTAGTAGTCGTTGAAAATAGAAAATTTAATAGGTATAGGTACATACGTTTTATTTGTCTACAGCCTATATATGTCAATCGCCGGAAGAGTTAAAAGTTTTTGGTTTTGGTTTTTAACTAGACGCTTATAACACTATAACTAATATTACAAGCTGTTTTTCATATTATTATAATAATTTATAAATCGCTTACCTCCACACGCCTGCGGCGGCAACGGGAATATGAGCGTCGTAGAGCTTTTCCTTCTGGCCACGGCACAACCTAACGATTGTGGTTTGAAACTGCGAAGTTGTTGCATGAAATCTGAGCACTCCATCAAGGCCACGTCGGCGAAGTGTAGATCACACAGTATGTGATTCTTGAACCTCCTGGCCCGTTTCTGGTTCGGGCCGGTAAGGTTCATTCCACACGAGTTGCAGCGCAAACATTCTTCGTGGTAGTGCTTGTTGTCATACAACAAAGAAGTCTCTGTTGAGAAAAACAAAAACAACCGAATTAAATTAAAACTTTAAGCCGATTAACCTTTTCGTAAGTATATGTACAATGATGGTATATGATGTGTATAGTACTTATTATAGTAGGTATACACATTAATTTTAAATATTCTATTATAATAATTCTATTC
This sequence comes from Macrosiphum euphorbiae, assembly GCA_949089665.1. Classification (NCBI taxonomy): domain Eukaryota; kingdom Metazoa; phylum Arthropoda; class Insecta; order Hemiptera; family Aphididae; genus Macrosiphum; species Macrosiphum euphorbiae. Next base: position 50,260,411 of record CARXXK010000001.1, on the reverse strand, counting down.
CATTCACGAAAGTACCTCGGCGGTCGACTTATGCGCGGGGGCGTGGTTTTGCTAAGCGACAGGCACAGTACAGTACCTACTGCAGATGGCTTACGTTGTTGTAGTAATCTTGTACCTAAATATTATTATCGCTATATTTATTTGCATTATTTAAATTTACTTCTATTGTTCTTAACACTAAATATTGTATTATATAAATGCAACAATAAGTTCAGATGACTGAGTCTGTGAAACTTAAAAAAAAAATAAAGAAATAAAGAAAACGGTTATGGGTTGACTCGCCCGCCGCCGGGGTGACAGACGGGTGTTGCCTGCCCTCCACTTGAAAAAAACCGTATTGTAACCTCCGAGGTTCCTTCTTAACATGAATGGAGTGTAGAGTACAATATTATAAAATCGATGATACCTATCAATCATCATGATAACGTAAATTAAAATACTAATATGATATACACGTGTTAACGAGATACCAATTTCGGAAGATTGTAGGTAATGAATACGTATGATACGAAGGAGTCGGTTTATGTTGTTCAAAACATATACGTTTTAATTTTTAATAAATTTTTGTATGGTTCCGTTAAATGTTACGTTTGATTTTGGAATAATGATGCACTGGAACCTATATATTCATTTACTAAACAGATTAAGTTACAAATAGATTGTTACAGTTTTTAGACATGTCATTTTTTAACGTCACTTTGAACATACATTAGAGCAAAATAAATATAACTATGTCTATTAATCTATTATCTGGATAATTGTTGACGTTTCTACCTTGATACACAATATGTCAATTGAAGGGAAGGATATTTGTGATAAACTGATAAACATAAAAACACTTGTATTTGTGGTGTTAACAAATGTTAAGAGACCGTCGGTTTCGTAAATTATTACTAGCTTATGTTTCAGAAGACGTATCAGTAAAATAATAACTGAGTAGTTTGTGCAATATTGAAATCAAAGACGTTTTTACGAGTCTTCACTCTGCCAAGTGGCCATTATGTCTATCTGATTTGCAAAATACAAAAGTCTTAAAATAGTACCGGGTTCTTGAAGCATTTAATTTAAATTTATTTTACATCTTTGTGCTCTAAAATATAGGCAAACATAACCCACAATGTTGAAGCCTTTAATTTAAATAATAATAATAAAAAATATATGCATTATTGGTTTTACTTTTATTCCATGATCAATGTTATTAATTTGATTTTTTCATAAAAAAACAAACATTTTTAGGATACCATTCCAAGTTGCCTACTGTCTGGTAAAAGTAATTATTAACTTATGGCTTCGTTCAAAAAATGCTTACTGTGTAATAAAGCTATTTTTTATTATATTAATTTACCGATAACAATAAAATATATAATAATATGTATAGTACAATAAAAATTATTTTATCATTATAATTTATTTTTGGAAATATTCAAATAATGGTTATAAAAAAATGAATGAAGCTATATTATATTTTAATATAAAAATATAAAAAATGTATCTAAAGTGTATGTACCATACATACATCACGTATTTTAATCAGAAATTCCTATAAAACACTTATAATTCATTTATTATTTATTGTATGCTACTGAAAATAATATTTAATATTATATAATTGGTTTTCCAAAAATACGAATTTTCAATTGAGTAGGTACTGTATATTGTACATAATTGTTATGTATATATTCCCAATCAAATTTGTTTTGAAGTATAGTTATATAAAGGTGTACCTAAATAAATACTAAAATACACGTTATTTAATATTTATGACATAAATCATATTGAGTAATAGTTATAAATTATAAAATAATATTATGTACTGTAAATAGTATAGTTTTATTGACCCGTAGTTAAATACACAGTTGATGATATTAATATATTTTTAAACATTAGATTTTAGCGTTTAACCAAAATTAATTAAACCCAGATTAAATGTATGAAAAAAATACTAAAAAAAAATTGTTTGGATATTATAATACATAGTAGTATACATTAATAATAATTATATCATACTGGACATTAGAATAATTTTCTATTGGTATGATAACGCGGTAAATGCATGGTAACAATATATTATAATATAACTGAATAATCGTAAATTGTCACTGTAAAATTAGTGCACAAAAACGCGTGTTTCGCAGTTTGTCTCCAGAAGCCAAACTAATAACATAAATCCGTACCCTTGGTTCTAGACTCTGTAAAATACACCAATCTATCCTAATTAGTTGAACGAATTTCTTGATTTTAGACCGTATTTATTGTACAACTAATCCCACCCGAAACTGTCCTACAATTCATCACAACAACGATACGCCGTTTAACGACATTACATTATAAGAGTATTCATAATTGTTTTTGTTTGTAGTCGTGAAAAAATGAATATAATAATATGCGTATATGATGGACTTCGAAATAGGATTTTTGAAGGTGTATATTGGGTCGTAACTTTCAGACCGCCAGATCGGTAGAATTCAAATAACATAGCTGTTGTCAAAGTCCGGTCATTAGAATATTATCCACCGGGCGGAGGACGCACTACTTTTTAATCCGTTTTGACGCAATAACATATTTTACAAAATAATAAATAAATGAAAAAAAATATAAAATATATAAATATTGGTATTTACACACATAATACCTAAATAGAATACTCAATATCGCATTATTCATAATATTATGTAACACCCGCACGCCTATGCGCTAGAAGTAAAAAAAAAAATTAGGATTGTTGGAAAATCTGGTTTTGATATTTCAATTAATGATAATAATTATAATAATAGGGGAAAAAAAATTGTAAAACAAATCGAGTGGTGGGAAACTGCCGGGTCGTGCGATGTCATAATATAATATACCGTGTGTGCGTATAGATGTGATGTGCGGGGGTGGGAAAGAGTGATGCACATTGTGGTCGTATTGGCAATGATGGATTCGATATGACAAATAAACACACGCATATTATATTATACACAGTACGCGAGAGGAGAATATTTATTATTCATTTTTTTCTTATTATACATCCCCCCCCAAAAAAGACCTAAATATATCGCGGACGGAGGGTGGTTCAACCGATTTCTACACGTGTACACACGATAATTTTACATTATTCTTGTGAAGTTGTAGTCGTCAATGTTAAATGATGCACAGCATGGTATAATAGTGTGTTACGTCGAATTGCAATATTGACGACGGTACCACCGAAATCTTTACCCATATAATACTTTCATCGAAACATTCGAAACTGACATTGTTGATAACGTAATAATATATCACCGATTATATAGTACGATCAGAATATAATCTGCGGTATTATTACTATGATGATATTATTTGACATAACAATATTTTTATTATATATTATATTATATTGTTATTACCAAAGCGTATGACGGTTTTCATCGAGTTATTATTGTGATTAGGTGGGGAAGTACATTTGCGATGTGTTTGCGGGACGGACGATATAGTATTATAGTATATTCGGTCTATGCACCACTATATTCGTCTATGGTCTATCGTTTATGCGTACACTGAACAGTGACTGAAGTACATAGTTTATCGTACTAGATGCGATTGTAACTATAGGGCTTGGATTTAACTGCCCTTGAAAATATCGAAAAATGTCGAAATTGAGTGTCGCGAGTTGGTATTGGGACGTGGAAGTGTCGATCACTTTTTGCTAAAAACGCGAACAAATAACGGCGAACCATTCTAGTTTTGCGGAACTCGATCAGCGTTTTCCCACGGTTGTTACCGTTTTGTATATTGTATATTATATTTATAGAAGATTACGATCTCCGAACTTAGCCCGCGGAAAATCGCTTTTCCAAGCGTCGGTCGATTCGTGGAAGAAGTCCAACAGCGTGTTCCCCTATACACACGAGTACACGACATAGCCTATAGTCGTTACATATAATACTATAATAGTGTTACTTATAGGTACGCGATCCGTAAAATATCACGAGGGACCATAGATACTCTAACCTAACCTAACCTAACCTATGTATCATAGCTCGCCGACGTTTGATATTATAATTTTATTACGTCGATCGCGAATAAAGCATCACAGCAGTGTTTTTATTTGTATTTATTGGTTTTACTGCAGCAACGTAGATTTTACTCGGTGTTTTTTCGTCGTATTTTTCTGCTTACAATATTTTGGTCAGAATAAGGAACACTCCAAAAATTGGAACCTATAGAACACCGACCACCGAGAAACGACTAAACGAGTATAACACTATTCAGTCAGTATAGTCAGTATAATAATATTGTATTGTACTGCGTTGAGTTAGTAATCTTTCGATTTGAAAGTTCGTTTTCTCGAATGCTGCAAATCGCATAATACTGAATACGTTATATCGTGGCATTCAAATCATCCAACTGGCAAATATTTATGACGAAATAGTATAATGTTATTTATCCATCAGCGTGACGGTTCGGTCCTCGACTTTTCTTATCACGAAACTGAAGTAGGTACACATACCTACCTATAATACGCGGAACTTGTGCTCACCAGCATTCGACAGCAGCCAAAACAACTTAGTCGTCATATAATCTGGCACGTGTTTGCCAATGTCCTTAGATACGAAGAGTTTCGACAGTGGTTCGACGCAAAACCTCTCTCGGTGTAGCGCAATAATTATAATATATGTGTGTGTGCGCGTGCGGGTATAGACGACCAAAAGCTCAGGGCGTTATTATAAATCTCGAGGCTTAAGGATTTCTCGCTCGACACACGACTATTAATTATTCACGACAAGGTAATATTATTATATAATATCGAACACGATCCATCGGCAAAAGGAACGGCCGATCGCAATGTCGGCTGCGGTTTCCACCGTCGTCTTACCCACATAATATTATCATAATATGAGTGGGTATGCACGACGGCGTCTCAACTATTTGAAACCTGTTTGAACTCTGAACACGACTAACTTTTCACCGCGAAAAATGCTTCTGAAACAATAGTATTATATCGACGTCAGTGTGTGTGTGGGCGTGTGGCTGTGATTTCATTATTATAATCATTTTTCACTTGCAGCTCCTAAGACGATACCTTCTAATATAGGCTTTGTTGAGCAAAACTCATATCTTTTGTCCACGGAGTATGTCGCAAAGTTGTGCATTTTGATTATGGCAGCTGCCTTCGTTATTCACTGTAATGTCTCATCGCGTGACAAAAATAAATAAAATACTGACCCCATCTGTTCGGCATACCTATTCTACATATTAATATATTGGACACTTAAAAACTTGTCAAAAAAACTACGGTTATTTTTTGAACGAAAAATATAATCTAATATAGTTATATTATTTAATTATTATGTACTGATAGTGTTAGACGAGTGAACGAGACGGTTTGACGTGGATAATAATAAATTATTCAGTTGACTATGCGATTAAATGGGGAAATGCACACATTATGTCAAATCGGATCAGTCGATGATGGAAAAAAATTGAAATACAAATTTATCGTCAGTGGACGCGCAATATGTTTAAACAGATTATTCTTCAGCCAATGCGACGTCAATCATCGTAGGTATGACATTTTGATAATCCGTCACCAGCGGACGCAAGTGAAATTATTTTTATTATTATTATTTGCAATCGAAAAAAATGAACACTGTACCTATTCGGGCGTTTGTGATCGACATTCCGATTTGGCGACGAAGGGCACGGGAGGTTTGAATATATTAAAAAGCTATAACGTAAGAAGGCAGTTATTTTCTTCACTAAATAAATAAATTATATAATAGGTATTAAATCAAGAATTGGAAACGATATTCTGGTAATTTTCGGGTTTTTTTTATGCATTTTAAGATAAACACGTGCAGTGTCAGATAAATATAACCTGTACATTTTAAACACATGTGAAATTGTATAACGTTAATGAATATATTACAACGGTATATTACATACTGTGTTTTTGTTTAGTGACGAGGGTCACGTCTTCACGTTTCCGTAATATTGTTCACAGAAAATATAGCACTTAACTTTCCCAATACGAGTTTCAGTTCCCTTGCGCTTTCGGATTCTTCGAAATATTATTGTCCGGTGGTTCAATCGAGAACTACCCACATTATATTCAAAAATCATAATATTTTGTCGGTTATATTATAATCACGATATAACGTATCAATATTTCACCCCCCCCCTTAATTGGGATAAATCCGTGACGGCAATCTTGGCCGGCCGTCGCCTAGTCAGAAACAATATTCTAAAAAAAACCTCTCCTTCAACGACGATGGCCAGGCCGGCTGTAAACCGATGCATTATTATTGGTATGGTGCGAATTGCGTGCTGTCGCATACACACGACAACTATATAATAATATACACATCATACGGACAGCCCTCGATCGAAATCTATCGGATTTAAGAGGATTTAGGTTGGAGGAAAAACGGTCTACAGTACCCAACCACTCTGCAAGTGGTTTGTTACGTGCAATATTAGTCTCGATCTCGATCCCCCGCGGACGACTCCGACCTGCGACCATCGGCACTTGTCTGTATGTTTACCGCCAACCAATATATCGTGCACACATAAATTATAGATTATTGTCGTGGCATTATAATATACGCGTTATGATTGGAAATTAATTGCCGTCATGACGTGTCCGGTTCCGATAAATCCGACGACCGCATCCGCCGCGGATTTGTGAAACGATATCGCAACATTAATGATAATATTATTTCACAAGTTCGGTCGGTCGCCAGTTATTCGTTATTGTCGGTTACGTCCCCCGATACCTCTCACTGATATCGTGATTTACTATACTCATACGATGGTCATCAGTCAATTTTTTTTGCCTTTTTTTGCCTTTTTACTTATAAATGCCTTTTTGCCTTTTTTTACCTTTTGTTTATTTTGCATTAAATTAACTGGTATAACTCAAGTAAGTTAATATTTAAAATTGTTTTTAACTAATTCTTAGGACAAACCTGGTTAAAGAAAAAGGTACCTAATCTATTTATACAAAATAGCATAAACTTAATGTAGTTTAGTATTCATGCTCATTTTTAATTTGTATTTTTCTCAAAATGTGTGCATTTAAAAGTGTTTAAAAAATGTTCACTATTTTATTTTGTAGTATATTTATGAATTGCCTTTTTATATAAATTAAATGCCTTTTTTTACATTTTAAATGCTTTTTTTATTGATTATATTTCCTTCAAATCCGAACCCTAGTCATCACTGATTGTACGATATATATTATATTTATCTAAATATACTTATTATATACTTATTTATTTTATATTTGAACGCCTAACGGCAATTAACAAAGACAAATACATAAATATTATTAAGTATTAGATAGTAAATTAGTACCTATATATAAAAAACAATATAAGTATAATATAGTTCAAGTACTGATAGAACATAAAAATTAAAATATAATTAATATACATATTATTATTATTAAGTAAAAACAAAACGTGTGGTCCACGTCTAAGATGTATTTTACTCTTCACTTTTGACCAAAATTCTTGGGTCTGAGTTAATTTTAAGATGTACGATAATATTGTCATATTATTTTCACCGTGAAAAACAACGTAGGTATAAGGAACGACAATGTATAATATGCAAAACGCAATGTGTCGAACGCTCTTATTGTTCATTTGACTACTCAAACGATACGTCGTAATGTTATTACTATACAATACATAACGATGTATAAATGTGAATGATAATATTATACTATGGTACCTGTGTGTTGTAGATTTCAATGACCACCAAAGGATACATTAGACGTATACAATTCGATGAAGTACTTGAAAGTCCATATTGTACAGATGTAGAATACTAGAATCTCAGAAGTCTTAGTTCTATTATACTTGACCATTTCGTAAAACTTATGGAAGCCATTTCGGTATATAATAATTATAATATGTGTCTTTTCGTGGACATTGAACTATGAATGTTTGTTTGCATGTATATGAAGTATTTGTATGTAAACACCAAGAAAGTGAACCCTATATGTACAACGAAAAAGTTGAGAAATTAAAATAAAACGGAAAATCAAAAATAGAACTTTCAAACTAAATTCTGGAAGCACTGCATGGTCATTATTTTGACAAACTAATGAAATAGTACCAAAATATTAATTTTAAATTAAAAATAAAAACCCATTATAAATGACATACTGTGTATATCAAGTTTTATAATAATAATATATCAGAAATTAGAAAAAAATATTCGATGATAAATTAAATTTAATATGAGTAATAAGACGTGTTGAATATAAATTAATAATTATACAAAACAAATAATTATTAGATTCTAATTATTGAATTATTTAATTATTTATATTTATAAAAATCTCTTACTTTAAAAATAAAAAAAATTTTATAACAACTGTGTATTGGCTATGTATTAGGATAATATCGTTACCATGCAAATGTATCATAAACCATAACAATACTTTCATAATCTTATTATTAATGGCTTAAAACATTAATATGATTTAAAACGGATAAAAAAAAATTGCTCAATTATACGATCCTTTGTTATTAAAAACAAAACTTTGGACCAATACAATTAGTATATTCGAGTATGTTCATTTTCCCCTCTCAATAAATAATGAATAACAAAGCAAAATTAATATTTATTGTTTACAGCGAATTTCGAGCAGAACAACGATATAATAATAAACAAATCAAAATTATTCAATTATCAAGGTCGATAACTAATTTATACTGTATTCCTTAAAAAATGTCTGATTTTATGTAGGTACTTCTCAAGTGAAATTATTACAGACTGTATATTTTATTACAGCATTTGATTTTCATATTATAATTATAATAATTAAAAATACTTTTTATACTTTTTTAGTACGAGCTTTTTTGTGTACTAGTGCTTATATTTATGTGTATTCTCTATTAACCTTAATTATTTACTATATAGGTGGTGAAAATAGTTTGTATAAAGAATTTATTTAAGGTAATATATTGTCAACTTTAAACATTGGTTTAATACCGAGCGTATATTATAACATATTTAATCTTTATATATTAATATATTATTATGTTGTAAGCTTTAAATTTTGATATATTTTTGTTAGTACCTATTACCATGTTTGTTTATCTTATTATAATATAAGTATTAAGTGCGATAAATGGAACATCATATTAATTTATCAATTTAATTGATGAGGTCGTACATAAAACGTCATAATATTCTATTTTCAGTTTAAAAGTATTTTTGTAATAATATTATAATATATGGGCTATTTGGTATAAGTTCTAACAATATTTAGATTTGATGATAGTTTACGTTATTTAATATCTGTTGAACATTAAAATGGTCAAAATAAATGTTATTTGGCTACCTACTGGCGTATGAACATTTAATTTGTATAAAATGTTTACTGGTTAAGTTATGACGAGAGAAACGATTCGGAAAAAGGGTATAGTTTGACGAGAAACCGTACTTCTGAAAGAGCCAACTAGACAAACTCAGAATAAATAAATTCATCTTGTCAATATTTCAAAACCTTCTGGTGTTGGGAAAATATGACTTTTGTTCAAAAGTTATTATTTAATAAATTCAATAAACATAATTTTAGAATTTTGGAACAACTAATTCCACTGCCGGAAGTTATGTCTACTAGGATTAATGTCGATATATATTATGTTAAAAAAAAAAAATGATGTCTATATAAGTAAATCGTTTTGTACAGTAAATAATATATATTATAGTCACTTCTATTGAAAACGTCTGACAGTGTGCAGTCACAACGGTACGTAGGTAGTCATGGTAGGTACTTTATTAACTGGTCGCGTGTGATTGATTTATATAGGTACCGGTTAATTAAAATTATCGGTTTAATTGTTCGTCTGGATCAAAAACGAGATAGTGATTTTCGATATATCGTTAAAGTCCTTTGGATGGGTGCCGCAGACAAATGCGTATAATATTATATCGTGGCGAGCACGACGAGATGAATTGCCGTATAAATCATAGGGTTCAAATGCAAATTTTGACCGAAAGCTTTTTGTACGACGCGGACTGGTGTGGCGTTCGAGTTTTTCGGGCATTCGTTTCCGATCGACCCGTTTATAATTATCCGTAAATTATAATATATATAAATATTATATACCTATATATATATATTATAATATTATGTGTCATTGTGGTGAAAATAAAACCAAAATATTATATTATATCGGCCCGGAAAACGCGAATACGATATTTCATATTCGGACGGCCAATGAACGAACCGGGTATTGAAAACAACACTGGAGACGGACAATGGTATTATTAATACTATCGGAAAAATGGATGGCCCTCGTGCACACGGGGAGGAGAGGAGGAGTCTCGGAAAGATTGACTAGGCGGTCGAGGTGGTGGTTTGAAAGCGGGGTTTTATATTAAATCGTTATTATTAGAATACGTGCACTGAAAATCGGAACACTGCGAAATTACAATGACCGCTGACCAGGACGCCACGGGGCCTAAAGGAAGAGTATGCCACACGAGCACGTTTTCCGAGTAGCTTTTTTGATTTCCGTCTTATCCGGTCTCAAAATATACTTTATACTATAAAAAAATGCGATATTTTGTATGCTTTTGCGTTCACACGGGGCGGTCAATGGCTATATGTGTGTGTGTGTGTGTGTGTGTGTGTGTATTGAGTATTGGCATTTCAAACACTTGCCGGTCGGATATTTTTGATAGGTAATTTATGGCGTTATACGCACACAGACACAGACACACACACAAACACCACTCTCACGTGTGTACGGGATTCGACCCGCAGGAGGAGCACGTAACGGACCATGCATATACGACCCCTTAGTTCAAATTTCAGATTTTATTGATGTTGTTTTATTTGCTTCCGAGATCAAACCCGTCTGTTGCAGAAGTGGCCGTAAAACGGCACGATAAAAGTTTCATTTCGAAAGCCCTCCGGTGTATAATACGCACTATTATTGAGTATTTGACATTTCTGTTTAAACATTACAACAATCAATAATCGGACATGGAATAGTTTTAAATCGAAAGAAAAAAACGGCTCCAGTACTCGGAATCTCCAAACCTAAACACATTTTTATTGTTTCCTACGAAACCGAGTGAACCGAAATTGTTTTGGTTACGATTTCTAGATTGTGAATAATCGAATTGCTTTTTGTTAATCGTTCGGATTTCCTTTATTGCACGTTAATTATAACCTTGTGGTGGTTAAACGGTAACTTTTTTCGAGATTAAGCTCTTAAACACATTTTTGTAATACATTGCTACACGCAATACTTTTTTTTTGCGCTTATGTTAATTATACGCTTTCAGAATAATGTAGTTAGACGCGTTCAAGTTAAAAATAAGTAAATGCATGCAAAATGCAAATATAACAAACCTTTTTAACCTATTAAATATAATGTTAAATTATAATATTAATTCAATTAAATTCGAATTGTTTAACTTGCAGAACCAAACTAATTTTTATTATTTTTAGTTTACATTGCATTCAGTGATATTATACACTACCCTAAAAATACAATCACTGGAAGTTGTTTAGTGCCATGGATCTTGATGTTTAATTGCATGTATTGTGCATTGTATAATAATTTATAGTTAATTATAAGTAATCTATAGAGATTTATGGTCAGATAAGCCTTTAAACTATGTATAATTTCTGTGGTAACACGGAGTTTTGTCACGTTGAAGAATTTCACGAAGGTGAAAATTTGATACATTTATTTTCGAGTAGGTCCATATCTCTTTTGGAATTATTAACACTATCCGTACATGACAGAAACTATACTGCATTCATATGGAAATACGTGAGAACAACAAGAAAACTGCGTGAACTACATGGGTAATTCTACTAACTTTAAACATTAAAACGACCATTAATTTTTCGTACGCGAGTAAATTATTATGATAGTTGCGAGTTTGCGACTTTCGATGAACACGTTTGTGAATGAATTTTGGTAAATTGTATTTAAGAATTATAAAATTATAATAATATTAGATAACTACGGGACAAAGGTGTAGTGTTCAATAATATTATAATATTATGTTATTTGTAAGAATAAACATTTTCATGGTGTACCTTATATCTACGTAGTGATAAGATATTTTTTGACACAAATTTAATAAAAAATATTTTTTGTTTTTTATCCAATCAACCCTTAAACGGGCTTACGAAATTAAGTAACACATTGTGGGAAGAGAGGGTTAATAATCACGTTTCTAAAATACAATTTCAGAGTTGACCGGCGCATCGGATAGGCAACTCTGTGGCATTCCTGTGGTGCGGGTAATAATAATATAATACAATAAATCAATCGTATTTTGTCCTTAATGTTTATAATATATACCTACTTAATACCATTGAGCATATCTGGTATATTATTATCTATTCTCAGCGGTAACACACATGTGTGTTGTCGTAGGTGTAATATTATACAGTATATACTATGAAGCATTTTAGCATTATAGTATATAGTTTTAATTTTCTTCTAAATATTCATATAATATAATATTTTAATATGAAGCATACTTTACAACGAGCTGTGTCCATAACATCAATACCAGGTCAAGTATAAATCCAACGGTAAATAAAAATAATTATTTTTATTCAGCTGCAACCGGTAAAAGGAAATGTTTATAAATTCCCATCTCGATTATCAGCTTACGTGTCCGCTTAATATATTTGTTCACCCGAGAAAGAAAAATTGTACAGCAGGGTGGGTGAAATGTAATAATTATTTTTCCTCTATACTGAAGATGACGTGTGCGAAATATTGTTATGTGACTGAAATGAAAGCTTCGGATTGATTAAATCGTGTAAGACGGCAGTGTAATTCTTCCGGCACAGTGAATAAATGCCACGGACGGCGGGATAAAAGTCAGCCAAGAGACTGTCAAACTTGTTGTCGGAATATGGGGTAAATAAGGGGCTGGCCAAGGAAATTTTCGGTTCAAACTACATTAATATATATATATATTATACTTATATAATATATTGTATAATACAGGGGTAGTTTTTCCTAGACAGTTTTTTTCAACACATTTTTTGATGGACACTGATGATTTCGGACGAGCGCATACACCTCACCCAAGCGTTAACGACAAACACCCTCCTGTCGACCATGCTACCCAGACCCTAGAGCGTATATCCTGCACATAATTAGGTGGAAAAGTAATTTCAGGTGTCCCCAAAATACGCCTGTGTAGTATCATCGACCTTTTTTTTTTTTTTGTCTTGGCAGGGAATTTTGGCCCATGACCGCCTCCACCACCTCCACCGCCACCGCCACGACCTTCCGTCATTCTAAAATGCAGCGTGTTGCGTGACAAATAATTAAGGTGAACGGACGTACATATATTTTAACCGTGTCAACGCGGAACGCCGTTTTGTGTAAATATATTCGCTTAATTACTATAATTTGTTTAATCATAATTATTATTATCTAGTTACAGGTTATGTTTTTGGTCAAGTTTTACGTGATCACAAAAATGATAAAACAAATAAAAACAAAAGACAAAAAAAACCCACAATTTTCATCAACCAAAAGTTAAATAATAATTTAAACTTAAACGAAAGAAACGGATAAAAACCAGCATCGTATTCAAACGCTATGCAAGTATACAAGTAATAATTATAGATGACGGAGTTGTCGGTGGTGCCAAATAAATATTAATTTACGTTTCAAAAGTACTTAAGAATAAAAAAATAATTATTTGCCTGTTATGTATAATTCAAGGGTTAGACTCAGTGGCGGTTATACGACAAACGGAGAAACCACATTTATGTTATTTATATACACCCATATACATATAGAGGGTATTTTGTTTGCACTAAAAATAATTATACCTACTTGCAGGTGATCAAATTAATAAATTAAACGAATAATTTTACGAGCAAATATCTGTCCTTAAAACACCATGGTGGAAAAGTTCGGGCGACCATGTCACGGTCGTAACCACGGAAACGACTCCGTGTGCATTTGGCCAGCCAGGTTAATCTGTTGCTATTGTTGCCTAGCACCACGTAAAAGTAATTATTATTACTGTTCGGGAAGTGGAGAAGGATAAAAATGGGTACGATTCAGGAAAATTGTTTTTCGATATTAATAGAATAATATATTAATATAATAACCTTATCGTGTATCCATGTGCACTCCGGTATTAATCGTTAACCGGAAATAAATTTTGAAATAATAATATTATTTAGTATATTACAGTATAAGTACAGGTAATAGGTATATATCATTATGGTTTGTTGCTCCGACTTATGGGTTAAGTTGCTTGACATGTTCGATGTGATATTATAAGATAAATCAATAATAGGTTATATTTAGTAATACCAAAGTTATTTTCCTTGCGAGTTCGCATTATCTACTAAGCTTTCTTACTCACTCACACACAAACAATAATTCATTTGAGTACATAATATTATAATAAATTATCTTTAGTATATCAAGCTATGAAATATATTGTATACTTAAATTTAATATTGTATTGATAAAAACCATTTGTACATAGCTATAAAAAACTCAGTACCTAAATAATATAGTTATTATATGCAGGAAATTAAACGATTAACTTTTTTGTAATTTATCTATTGGAGCCTCAACAGCTAGGTACTAAGGTTATTGGCTCACAATATTTACAACAGTGGTATAATATACGTTTACATCATGAGAATAAATATAACAGTATGGAATTTTACAATAGAAATGTTGGAGCATATACAGCATAAAAGAAAACAACTTTTGTTAAAGTTCGTTTTAAAGTGCCAATGTTAAGTACATTGAATATTCTGAAAATTAATTTTTAAAGGAAAAAGTTTGTGCGTAACATATGTTGTGCGTTAATAATTGTACTTTAAATGCAACATGTGAATAAGTGTGTATATTTTTAACTCTGAAACATAATTATTCCAACAATATAACTTGCGAATTAAAATATTTTGAAAAATATATATATGTGTAGCTTCCAATAATTATTAAAAATATCAGATAATTTTAAAACACTGCATGTAGTAGGATACAAAAAAATATTGCTGAATAACTTTTCATCCTTAATGTGTACGACTGCGTATGGACAGAATGTCAACTAATGTAATAAATAAAAAAGTATATCAAAATAGTTGTGTCGAAAAACCGTCCTAAAGATATTCGTGGAAAAAACATCTTTAATTCGAAATTCATACCATCTCATTTTTATAGTGTGCAATTTGAACTGCTCATGCGTGACGAATGTGCCTTGACGAATATAATTATTATTAGCTGTTGGGCAGTCATCGAGGACAAATCGTATGTCAAAAAAACTTAACAGAAGTTCGATATGACAACGTTTTAAAATGGAAAGTAACTTGGAAGTCGGTTTTATACCGGAATAATTATTAAGCTCGTTGAATGTAACAGCCGTTTTAATTGTTTCACAATTTCAGAGACAAACGGGCGTGAAAAAAATAGAACAATAGCAATATTATCGTACACGTATCATAGTGACAATATATGGGTATAATGTGTATTATGTTATTATTATTATTATTATTATGTCCTCGGGGGCACTGTGAATCGCGTATAATAGTATTAACGCTTAATGCGATCGCGATTGTCCATTAATAATAATTGTCGAAGTGATTGTGCGTGTAACCGAATTGCTGCTGGACGGATAATATTGTAATAATATTATTATTATTGTACGTTCACAGTCAGACCTGAAAAATATATATGCACGTCCCCGTCGGATCATCGTCGAAATCACGACGAATAACGCGTCCATCGGACGATTTTGACGATAAAAACGACAACGAAAATTTGTCTGTCATCCGATTATTCGGATACGCAGCTTATATGCAAACCGAAAACAATATTTATTTACTTGTACACAGAGTGCGATAATATTACACGCGTGTTTCCCGAGAAGAGCGTAACCGGAAGTGAGACACGCTGAACCGATTCCCGCGCGACCGTATAGGATAATAATATTATAGCTCACAGCTGCATAATATACTCATAGACTTATAGAAATAGAAGGAACATTTGTCCCGAGGACTGGGTGGGGCGTGGAGATAGTATTTGTTTTATCATAAAAGTGAGAGAAATGGCACTGTTCCGAGGATAACCAATACATATAGCTTTAATAGTGCCCGATCCTCGTAAAAAGCTCCACCATTGCACGAGTTATCATACCTACTGTTCCGTCTATTTCTATAAGTCTATGAATATACCTACGACTGGTGCTGTGCTGCCGGAAGTGGTTTCAAAAGTGTTTTACAATATTATAATATATTATACCAACGTGAAGTGCGTACAGTTTGCGAATCGATATTTTTCAAAATCCACATTCCTGCACCGCCGTGGCCACTCTCTACAATAATATTATAATGCACAATATTATTGTAACTGTTGTCGTTTTCATTATTATTATTATTATTAATAATAATTTATTATAACCGCCCGGAATGGATAATCCGCACTTGGCGTGTTTCAACGCCAGTTATGTCATAAAAAATATTAATTAAAAATTAAAATAAATATTTCGTTTTTTTCTAACGTTTTCCCGCTTAATTGTATTTGATCGACAGTGTTTCGTTTGTTTGTAAAGAGGCGAGACGCATAATTAGCCCCCCCCCCCTCTTGGGAAGTTTCAAAGTTTTTATAATTGAGTTTTACCGCCGAAAATGCGGTCGTACCCTGACAGTGTGTCGAAATTCGAGAGTAAGAGTAAAATAACTGCGCAGTTAATTCAATCAGAAAAAGTCTGTGTGGTGTACAACACTCGTCACATTATTATGAATACAACGTAGGAGCAAGAAGAACAATATGCTTTATATTTAATAATGACAGTATATTGTTTTTTCCATTAACCAGAATATTATGTGTTTATTGTACCGAATGTCAGACATAATTAAGAATTAATGATCATCACTCTACACGTAATGCAAAAAAATCATATTAATATATATTACAACATAAAATATTATATTAAATTTTAAACGACGTCTCTAAAAAAAAAAAAAAGAAAATATTAATAAAAATCAACGTCCAGGTGTATTTTTTGCCTTCATTTTAGTACGGTTCAACAAACACATCCCTCCTAAATATGAAACGTTTCCAAATCATCAATCTACTAATAGTAGTTTTGTTGACGATTTGTTGACAAGGAGGCCAAGTGGGCGGTTGTCCATCGATCTTTGTTTTGACGTGAGGCTATGTTTGTGAAATTTGATATTTCATCACTTGGTGATTTATAACCTCACAAAAGCAAATCCAGTCGATTATTGTTGTGATGTTCTTACATAATAATTTATAGTTGATAATATTTGTGTGGCTGCATTGTTATAAATGATACTAGTATAATATTTTACTATTTTAGAGCCAGATATGGTGAAAATATAATGAACGTACCGCCGTAATAACCCATGAATATAAAATTAACTCTGCGATTCAATTTTTTTTCAAAATCGTTGGAAAGTGATGTACTGTAGTTATGGTGTAAAACAACACCAACAACCCAATAGTTTTTTTATTGATGTACATCCGTTAGTTATAATTACGATTATTTTAGAGATTCAGTGGATAATTATAATTACATATTATCGTATTGTTTGAAACGTTCCTTATTTGTTATTTTTAATATATCGTATAAATCTAGTAAATTAGATAAAACCGAAATGTATCCAGGTCACACAATGTATACGATGTTCTACTTAAATTACTAAATTACATGCGGTCAGAATAACGAGAGGAAACGTGAGTGCACGTCACACGAAATGGTGACAAACAAAGAATGTCATGATAAAAGACCGTCTTTGTGCGTGGGTAGAGCTTTGTAATACAATATTACGGAATTAAACCAAAATGTTGACCAAAAGAGTCTATACTGTAGTTTATGTGGTAAAATCCAATAATATTGACGAAACATCCGTTGAGAATAAAGTCGCAGACGGATGCCCGTTGGACAAAGGTGTTTCCCATAAGACTAAATGGACATTATAAGATTTTTTTATATATAATATGTAACAGTAATATGAACGTAAAATTCTGAAGTATGCTTTTTTTAAAATAAATTCTATGGTTATAACAATACATAATAAACTATTATTGATACTACATAAAATTATGGTTATTTACACATTATTGTAATTAATTAGGCTTTACTGTGAACTTATTAAACTAATTTTTAATCCTTGCTATTATTTACTATTTGTGAGTAATTGTTTTAGACCAACGTTTAACCTAACTCTAAGCAGATAATAATATGATAAAAACTAACGAATCGTACTAAACTATGTAATATCTTTAAACTTCTGAGTTTTCCACAAGGTTTCATTATTTGCTATGGACCAGTCATTATTACTACAGATAGGTAGTGACACCAATAAATATTTGAACGAATGCACTATTCATTTTTTATTTCCCTCTAATACTACATTATTAACATTACAATTATTTTGTAATAATTCTAATAATTTAATTTCGGCATAATTAGCTGTTGACATTGTAGATTTTGTTTTGCCTATAAGAGTTGGGGTATTTTGAAATGTACCTTCGTAAGAGTCCCTACTAGAATTCACCCATCAATCATCAATTATAGGAGACTTAATAGAAAGCAATGCGAGGTTTTTAAATCTTAGCTTATTAAGGTAGATTTAATTATTGATTTAATTTTATACGACTAAATACATTTTTTTAAATCAAAATTATTATCAAAGAAATTGAATACTTGACAAAATATTTAAGGAAGATCCAAGAAGTGGTTAAAAAATTCTTTAGCTCGGCCCCTCAGTATCAGACTCTCCAGCTACACTCACTTATATTACATCAGTACTAATTAGAAACTAAACAAAACTGACAATTTTAACAAATTCTCAAACAACTGACCTAGTTTTGGTGTAGAGAATATTTTATTACTATATAAATATACAACATCAATCACGGTTCAGAGATTTAGAGCTTAATTAAATTTATAACATTTGTTAAATCATCAACATAGTTTTCACTTGAAAAACCAACAAGATATAATAAGCCAAGTTCAAAATGAATTGATCGAAATCATGAAATAATGTATATAATAATTATAAAATAACTTATAACCACATTTTTATTTTATTACAAAAAATATATAATATTATAGCTGACCATTCACGTTAATAATTATTATTAAAAGTTATAACTTATAAGTAATAAATTAGATATTTATATAATATATTATTTAATCAGATCGTGTAGTATGCTCATTGCTCATATTATAACGTGGTATTATTTCATTGTATTCACTTAATTTATTTCCAGCAAATTTATATAGTGTGAGTATTGAAAAATAACATGATACTATTAAAATTATACTATGATTAATATTAAATAAAACATTTAGAAGTAACATACATAATATTTTTGTTATATTATAATTTAAAATACTGTTGGTGAACAAATAATTTTTTAATTAAAGAATTCCATAAAAAGTACCTTTGTCACAAAAAATAAATACAAATTAAATCGTACTGAAAAAGTAAATGTTGAGTTGATAAATTCAATTTAATAAATAAATATTTCGGAACCAGGAAACCATATTATAATATTTTACAATCCAAATACACACTGAAATTATAGATGTTCGTACGGTGGTAGAAAAATTTAAATGTTATAAACGTTTTACATTTTAATGCATATCAATAGTCAACTCGGTCGGGTGAAGCATTAAATGGTAACTCTGATAAAACAAATATTAAAAGTAGAAATCGTTGACGAAGCTGTAGGAGGAGTTCAATTTAAACTTATCGAGTATCGTATTGAAAGCGCATACACGGTGCAACCGTTATGAGTTTTATTTTACGTTTCAATTTTAAAATTCTGTGACCATTGAGTCAGGTAAATATTTATTTACTTTTAAGGGTGATAACAAATGAAAAAACGCGCGTGATGTATGTGTGCGCAGGCTGTACGAGAAAAAATCTCGACAGCTATTCGTAACTATATGGAGCAAAAATAAAACCCTATAAAATCACATATTAAATGAAGTTTGGTATTCATAATTCATTCATACACACACACACACACACACACACACACTCACAGACACAAATTGAAATGTTTCTACATTCAATTTTTGCACAATATGTATGTATACGATATGTACGTTATTGAAAAAATATAAATAAAATATTTTCCTTACAATACGCCGTACTGTGTTTAAGTGTGAACCGACGTGACGTTTTAACTTGATACATTAATTTAATATGAAAATATAGATAGCGATCGGTATTGAGAATATATTTCGATCTGTAAATTATTGTGTCTTGAGCACAACGTCACATTTAACGTTTTATAATAATAATAATACAAATAATAATATATTTTACATTATAAAGTATAATATACGGTTTTTTTCTCCCCTAGAAACTCAATGGTATTTATTCTCTTGTTGTAGACCACGAGAATTGTGGAAATTTAATATTATACTCTTAAACAAAGAGTCAATATCTAATAATATAATATAATATTTTATTAGTTAGATGTTAACTTTGACCAAAACAAAACTATACACATTCAGAGAAGATCGGTGTGATCATAATAATATTATTATTTATCCGACAAACTATAATATCCACAGTGTGGATTCCACACTGTAAACCGTCATCGCTGCTATAGAGGACTGTACTTCTTACACCCCACGGAGATTTGTTATTTTTGTCAAGACGTTCTTAATTTAAGTAGTTTTATTGTAACATGATTTTTTTTCCAAACTAAAACCGTTATTTTTGTATTTTTGAGGCCAAAAATAACAATTTCATGTGCACACGAGAATTACGGATGAACTTTATAAACTGCACAGTGGATCTATTTGGAACTTAATCGGGCACTGAATGATAAATACGAGTTACGGGTTTTAAGCGATAGCATGGAAATCGTACTTGACAACAATTTATCGTCGTTAATTCGATTACCTACTAAATATAGGTAGGTACCTATACCTACCGCTGGTGATTAGTTTCATACACGCAACTAAAAATTTTTTTTCTTTTTGCATCGCATAAAATGGTACGATTTGATATTTTAATGGGTATATAACTTTAACATTTCTAAACGAAAAGACGAATGTCACATTGAGGAAATGGGCAACAATCACCGGTTAAGGAGAAATAATGACTTGAATGGGTGAAAAAGATTGCGTGATGGCTAGAATAGTTCTATAGTTTATGTGTTAAAAAGACCAAAAAAAAAAAAATACAAAAATAATAATAATAATGATAAAAAAAGAAAAGAGAAACCTTTTATTTTATGGCAAAAGGGTAACTTTTTATGTACTTACGGTTATAAATAGAAATAAAACAAGAACAATAAATTAAATGCAATTACACCTATTTTGACCTTATTTTTCTGTACGATTAATAAAATAATTGCAAACTATTATTAATAGACAATTAATTTTCTGGGAACACGAGTAACAACTAACAACGTTATAGTGGCCATTAATTCAATCAGTTAAGCTACAACGATCTTAATAAAAATAAATTATCCTTTGCTTTATGCAATTTCATAACCATCATTTTGAAACTAGTCATCACGATATAATATTCAATTTTCTTGAAGTCAACATACGTTTTAGGCGTAGCATTCAGAGAGGATTCTAAATATGTATGTATAGTATATTCCATTTTAATATCACGCTCTATAGGTCAAGGGTCTTCAAGGAGATAATATTTTTGGGTTGAAAGGGTCGGCCGGTCGATCGATTGATTGATTGGAATATTTTTAGAGAAGCAATATCATGGATATCATGTCACCGTGGTAAAGGAGTTACCCATGCAATATTTTAATCGAAATAGACCTTTCAAACGATTTTGGTTGTATAATACAGGACGCAGCCGAAGTCGTCGTCGATAATTTAACTCTAACTCGCTTTTCATATCTCTTACCTAATAACTTTCTTGATAAAATAACTATAGCAGCTCATCGTTTCAATAATATTAAATATATTATAATATTGTTGTATGATATTATTAATTTTCTATGTGGACTTTTAAATATTATAATATTTGAAATTAAACAGTGAAGCTATTACTATTTTATTATAAGTAAATTTTTTTTTCGCTTTTTAGTAAGTTTCATACCCGTGTGAGATAGGCCCTGAGTGGTTAAAAATAAATACAGAGTTATTCACCAAGAATATTCACCCTATACAAACATTAGGGGTAATATTTTCCTAAATTAATTAAAATTATGATTTATGGAATATTTAAGTATACTAATTAACGAATGATCGAACATTACATATTATGAGTTTTATTATACGTCTGGTTTATAATATTGGCGTATTAATTAATTTTTGGTAAAAATAGATTACTCAAGTGTTACAAATTATACATTTTATTTGATATAATACAGTAAAAATATTAATCAATAAGTCCTTGAAAAGTGTATAAGTTTTCAACCTTCTTAAAGAGTAGGTGACAGAAATGTGTGGAAACACATTATTTTAATAACGTGTATAGACCGTCTTAAACTTAATTTAATCGAGTTTATTTTAATTAACAAATAGTACTAAAACAATAACAGAATTATGTAAAACGTAGGTATATTCTTTATTTTTTAATCTAAAAATAAAATTATGCCAAGATCAGCGTTAATTTTTTTTATTACGTTAACAGAAAAATAGCTTCGAGAGGCAGTGCTAAAATTTGCATAACCTTTTTAAGTTTTTTTTTTGTTATTATCTTGCAGATTTTTTCACTTGAAGTAAAGTGAACTATTATAATATATATATGGTTATAACTACCTAATTTATTATAATATATTGATAAAGTTTTTCATGTATTTTATTTGTAGATGGTCCATTATTTTCATTATTCCAATTATTATTATACTCCTGTTTAAAGTTATAAGTTATTTTTAGAATAATAAAAATATGTATTTTAATCTCGATCGTTTTCATTAGAAATCACATTGATGCGCAAAGTCAAATTTAATATTTTTAATATTACTATACAATTACACCGAATCACCTGTCATAAATATTAACAAAAAAAAGCCCATA
Source organism: Macrosiphum euphorbiae (assembly GCA_949089665.1). Lineage (NCBI taxonomy): Eukaryota > Metazoa > Arthropoda > Insecta > Hemiptera > Aphididae > Macrosiphum > Macrosiphum euphorbiae. The sequence continues at coordinate 50,237,428 of CARXXK010000001.1, read as the reverse complement.
TTATAAATCTCTATATAAAGGATTATTATGTATAGGTACTATATAAAAAAATGAGAGCAGTATAGTAGGTAGTTTTAACGTTATTAAAAATAATAATATACTAAAGCTCAACACAAACATCAATCAAAATTGGCGTTAAGGGAATATTATAGTATATTTTTCGATGATGCGAGCGACCAGGTGATCTTTGTAATATAAGAAACAAGTAGGTATAGTTTAAGTATAATAATATATTATACACCTACACGTACAAAGAAATATTATATAAGATAATAATAATGAAAATCGTTAATTGAACAACTGAATTCAGATTTAATTGAATTGAAAAAAAAATATTATCTAAAAAATCACCTACACGAGTACTCTCTTCACTCGCGTGGTATGTGATTCTTTGTTATTTCGTCTTTTTGCGTTTATAGTTATTAGGACCTAAACTTTAGGTATTCTATTGGCTTATTTACACTTATGATTTTATTATTATTTATGATAGTATGTATTTTATGCAGACCGTCGGCCATTGCCGTCCGTTATATTTTATAACAACGATATATTATTATTTTTTTACACTCGTTATTTAATACGATCCGAACAAACACCGATGCACAGTATGTCAATAGGTACCCCATTTAATATTTTCATAATATATATTATTATTCCAATCGATAAATTGAAAGTTGAGCACATTATCGATTGGAGCAAACAAGTATTATGTTGGACGAATATTAAGTATTGATGTGGAAACAACACAATAATAATAATATTGTCAATAGTAATAAACAATTATAAAATTTCTACGTTAAGCGTATGTAAATTTTAATTTTACCCCTTCGTTACGTTTCTTGTTCTCATTTAGTAAACACTTTCACAAATCCCACTGCTCAAAACACCTTTTTTTTCAATCCCATGGAACATATTTTAAAAACGTGAACCGAATTCAATAATTGTAATTATACGAGTGTTGAATTAGAAATATAAAACGGGTGCAATTTAATTGGAAGTGTTTATTCTTTAGTGTAAGAGAATATTTCATAGTGATATACGATAGTGGTATTAAGTACTATAGTTTTATTTTCACCGGACATAATGGTAAAATAATCAAAAATATATTTATTTATTCTTATTCCATAGGCATTATTATTGGTGAGTGTGTTTAAATAATTATTATCATATTATAATATTTCAATCATTCTCGTTTGTTATAGGAAACATTTAACGCTATTAAAAGGTTTAGATCGGTTTATTATTAAATGCATATTTTATAGCAAAATTGTATCCATTATTGTAATGATATATTTTAAAACATGTTTGTATATTGATTAATTTTAAGACATTTCAATTACCTAATAGTATAATAAATTATTATAAAATATATTAATAATAGCATGAATAGCGTTAAGATTTGTAGTAGGTACATTTGATCAAAGCACGCATAATAATTATGCAATGATTTGAAAACATAATAATTTAAATCAAAATAAGTTGTTTGCTAACTTTTAATCAAAAAGTTTACACAAAGTTAAAGTGGATCGCGAAAATAATACATTTCCGGCAAAGCAAATGAGCAACTGCAGATTTCTGTTGATTGTCTTTACCACCTCGAAATCCACTGGGCTTTTCGTGTAAATATTTATATTGTTTCAGATTGATTTGATGACAACGGCACCTATTCGTAAATACTCGCTGAGTTGGAGTATAATATTAGAATTTATATAATTACTGAATTTTTTCATTCACGTGATACCAACGATTTTTGTGGGACCGTAGTACACTACGAAATTACCCAATATGAGATCGAAATTAAGGAAATGTTAAAATTTGTAATTTATTCCGTTTCACTGTTGAAGTTTCTAAATGATTGTTGAATTTTAAATTATTAAATTATTACAGAGTGTATTCAAAAACGGATTTGTTTACATTTTCTACTAAATAATATTATCACCTTTAATTTTGTTGGAAACGTTTCTAGCACTTAAAATCAAACTAAAAAGCAGCAGCAGTAATTATAGTCGACACGTTTTAATGAATTTACTATGTTATAATTACACAACAACTAACCACAGTAATGGCACGGAACCACCTGTAAAATACATTAGTTAGGTACTTATTTTAATTTTTGAATTTACATTTTTCTTAAAATTCGTCAATACTGTCAATATTAATCGTATTAAAAAAAAAAAAAAAAACGTTGGTCAAACGCCATCGAACATGGCCAAACTCAAACACTCTTGGTCAACTCATACATTCCACCTCGAATTACTCTACAGAGAGGGTCATACATTTTTACTGAATGCCAATGCAGAATATTCGTATACTCGTTACATTCTTCGACTAGTTTTCGAATGTAATTTTTTCAGTATTTCAAGAGTTGCAGTCGTTGGTACCGTTGGTCGTATTAACTAGACTAGTTGGCTAACTAGACTTTACTAAAATTGTCAGTGTACAGACAAAATACGATGAGAGTTAATTTTAGTGATTTCAAGACAAGTCTATATGTCACTACTTACGATTGCTATCTAAACTCTTTATACCACATGTTAATCGTTACACAATAATAATATGTTTTCGGTACAGTTTAACGATCATTGAATAATGTATTAATTCGTACGCAGGTACCTATGTTGTATTAACTATGAATGTTATATTGTGATTTGTAGACTGTGGTTTTGCCTTATAGTTCTCCGATGAATATTAATTATCCTGTACATATCTTACGTTTGAATGCAATGCGCGAACTGTTTGAAAATTAAATCAAAATCTCGTTGTGTAGGTTATGAAATGTGTGTGACTGTTAAGGTAAACTCGCGTGGCTTAGTAAAAACAACTTTTGGCAACAAATATTAATAAGTAATAACCAGCTCACTGGGTTTTACATACACCGCGAGCTTTTGACCAAATTAAAAACCGAAACGCCATCGTTTTAATGCACAGTTATATTATTTTATCAGAGATATAACATTGCTTTGGGCGTTTTAAAAATCTCTTAAAATTCAAATATAATAATATATTGGATACAAGACATTGCGTCCTCATTTTTTGCAATAAACTTATACTTTGTATTATTTCATTTTGTTATAGTTCAAATTTATAAAAAATAATAACACGAGATTTCTTAATATGCCAAGTAAAGTCTCAAGCTGAGGAACTTTGAAAGTGTCATTTACGTTAAGCGCTCTCAAGTCGCGAACACGTCAAAAGGATATTAGACTCTAATTTAGCGTTTTATATAGTCGGAGTGATAGTCGTAACGTTCATATAAGATAATATTATATAAAGTTTAAATTCTATTACTATAATGTTTCAAATTATTATGACATTTAAAATTTCGTACTATAATAGTCAATTCTCTCTAACAAAAATGAAGTTTTGAAGAGCTCTAAGCATTAGAGACTATTATCATCTGTTACATGTTTGATATATATTTTACATTAATTATTTTCCCTTCAAAAATGAGCTTGAGCACTAAATAATATAATATCGCTTCTACATTCAATAAATAATTTTAAGGTGCATTAAAACTATCCGTGTTCTGTACGTTAAAATATATTTTACGTAAAACCCAATACCGAATTACAGCTTATAATAGCTAAAGGGTTTTTAATTTTAGACATTGATTAATTTACTTGGAGTGCACGAGATAAATTAGGGGATTAATATTTCAATACAAAAAAAAAAAAAAATAATACTAAATGGTGTAAGTCGCGAAAAAAGAAGAAATATAATATACATAATATTATGTATATATATATATTTAAAATATGTTTAAAAAATGTTTGCACGTCAATTTTTAATTTTTTAAGTAACAACTTTCAAGATTTTTAATAAAACATATTTTCGACAGCTATGTCTTATAATGAATAACAAAAAATATCTTCTCTGTATTAACATTATATTTCTATATGTATATTATGATAATAATCTTATAAATAAACTTTGTGTTTAATCGAGAGAATATAAAATAATAAATTACCTATGGTAATAAACATATATGAGTTGCACCAAACCAGATTATAAGTCTCTATAATTAGTACCTATGGTGTTTTATACAATTATACATAGGTACTTTAAATTAAGCTATACTTAATGTTATTGTTTGAAAGTGACCTTAAATGAATCTCTCTATAGAAAACGTTGACATTGATTGTCTTCCAGATGATAATATTGTCCGTAAGTATAGGTATAATAATTGAAACCCATTTTGTGCACAATTTCTCAAACAGATAAAATATATTAAAATATTGAAATTGAAACTATGTACTTTATACACAATATTTTATTTATACTGTTTTTCATTAAAAACATATTCATGTCTCTATAACAAGATGGAAGCATACACGTGTCTTGTGGTTGAGAAATCTTCCGTTGAAAAACGTCTAAACTCAATAGAACATAATACAATAATATAATATTTTAAGCAAAGGACAAAAATGTTATAAAATAAAATATGCATATAGGTACAAAAATTTGAATAGGTTGTTACGGCTATTATTAAGTTTTCTGTCCCACTCCGCCCAAACATAATACACACAGTTATATTATACTAATATATAGTTTCGATTGATACCGTATTATAGGTAACTTAGTGTATTGGTTTCGGTGGTTTCGGCGGTGGTTGTTAGGCTTGGGACGTGTAAGTCTACAGCTGCCATTTACGGTGGTCGTTTGGCCCCGGGTGTAATGCAAAACAATGGGCATAATATTATTTGTAAATTATCCTCGGATACAATAGGTTGATTCGTTATTAGTACTTATTACTGTTATTATTTATTTTTTTTTTTTTACACCAGATAGAATTATTCAGCCATAAATACTAAAATAGAACCCACCCGTTCTTCGTCAAAACGATATCGGTGGAAAAAAATTCCACCCAGTGGTGCATATTATAGACTACACGATCGAACAACTACGACACAGACATTGCTTACAACTAGGTACAAACATTTAAGTTTTTAGGGAAATGGTATTTTCAAACTAAATATTCAATAATAAACGATACCGCACGATAGGTACGATACCATTATTTATATCATTGGTTTTCTAGTTTGTATATCAACCAGAACTAAAACATAATTTTGACGTGGAATCACTCAACAATTTTCAGTAAATTTCAATGAACATTAAATTACTAATTTTTCTTTAATTGTTTAATAATGATTCATTGGGCGTATATAAAAATAAAAAAGTTTTTTTGATATTGTGATTTAATTTTTAATTTTTTACTATTAATATATTTTTTTGATTGATTTAGTTCTTTTGACATCTAATTGTCCCCATGTCCATTTTTCCTAGATCACAACACTGTGCACAGGTTGAGTGCATCATAAATATTTTGTTTAATAATTAATATGTTTTGTTTACGTGGTAGCTTAAATTGAAATTAACAACACAACTGTGTTTATGCGATCTCTGTCGTTTTTTATTACGTAATTGCGATGCAAACCTAATTGTTTTTAAATTTTAAGTGTAATATTATAATATAATGCATTAATACACGTAGCTATCGCCTATCATAATAACAATATAATACTGTGTCCGATGGACGTTGAATATCCCGTGTGTAGATATTTTATGAATTTTTAACGGTGTTATCAATAATTCGCGGTAGGTACACTTACTGCCCCGAATCTGAATCTCACATCGGCGATGGAGGGAAGTATAGTCCCTCGGGGTGTGACAGAATTTCTAAGAGTACAAGGAAAAAAAAGTGAAATAACACAACGGTTGAAAACAACTTACCGGTACTACTTAAGAATGTAACTTTATTCGCGTCCGGGGATTGGGAAAAAAAAAACAATATTTTAAAAATACTTCTTCTCTTATTTCCTAATACTAAACCATAATTAAGTTTATAAATTCTGTCGAATCCATAAAGGAGGAAACAGTTTTGAATTGATTACATATTTTTTTTTTTTTTTGTGCCTGGTTAAATAATAATAATCCTTATCCAATGCACGTCAAACATACCTATGTGACTTTACTTATAATTATATGATTTTGCAAATACTATGAATAGGCTTAGGTGCTAATAAGCGTTATTGTGTAGACGCTATTGTATCTAGTTACTATATTATTATATATTATTTTAATATGATTAAATATTTGAAATATGGGTATAGCATCGTTGCAGAATGAGCAGTGTTAAAAAAATATATCGACGTTTAATATATAATTTTGTTGTTATTTGAGGAAAAAAACGGTGTTCCGGTGAACGACGTAGAAGTAATTTCAGTTTGTGTTAGGGTGAGGAAACATTTTCATCGGCTCAATATTAATTTGGTTTAACTAATAGGTATATTAAAAATCCAATCACTACGCTCGCAAAACTTTTAATAAAACAAAAAAAATGTTTAAAAGAATATGATATAAAAAGTTACAACACAAATAATAATATAATTTATAAGCCTTTCTAACCTATCTATATTTATGGCATTCTATTCAGTCAGTAATTATAGAAGAAAACTGATAACACAAAAAATTTTCAAGCAACAGCGTTTTATTAATGAACTACTCATTTGAATAACAGAGATAAAATGGATTAATTTTTAAATATTTGCTGTAACCATTATTCTTATAGTAACAAAATAATAATTAATCGATTCATCTACCTACTCGTAAAATAAATTTAAAATGTAATAAGTAGGTACTCAATCTTTTTAGCAAGATAAAGAAATAATACAGGTTATAATAATAATAATACAATTATATAATTCAAATGATATTATAATTAAATAGGTATAGCACTAAGAAATGTACAATATGCAAATGTACTCTTAAAGGGTATCTACACGTGACATCAATCAGCTGAAAAGTGTCGCTTTTATAATATATTCTTCGCTACAGTGTTATGTTTCTTAACCGGTCAGTGGGTTAACCAGCACTCACCTCGTTAGTATTTTGAGAGCCGCTTATATTTATTTGTTACTTGATTCATCTGATACTATTTATACCTTCAATCGACACATGTTTAAATATACTTTTGCAAATATAACTTTTATAAATAATTCTTGATTTGATATCGACATGCAATGTTGTTAATATCCATAAATTGAGCGTTGCACTCACTCAATAGGTCAACCAAACACTTTTTCGTGAACTCAGAACTATTTTTAAGGAGCACACAACATTCATAATGATGAAAAATAATGATGAGCAAAATATTCCAGACCACTATAGGGCGAAGATGATAATGACTATATTATTATATTATAATTATTTTAAAAAAATTATGAATTAATTTTTAGTGGTTAACAATTTATAATCGAGAAAAATTGTAAGAACATTTTTTGTAAAAGATTAAACTATAAATAATTTGTTGTTGGTTTCAATATTTTATGTTCATTATATAATAAACAATTATATAATAAACAATGATGAAAAAACAACGAGGTGAGCGCAGCGTTCACTCAATACCAATGGCTTGACTTTTCATATAGCGATGCCAACGACGGGTTAAGAATGTCATACATCTATTATTGGTTCTGGGTTTGACTGGTAGCGGAAACGCTATTCCAGCCTTCTTAAAATTTGCTCAATCAAAAAAATTTACCTGCCCATTAGTATATAGGTCGAGGAACATGCCCCCCCCCAATCATGACCCTACCTCAAACAAATGACACCATTGGTGTACGATCGCAGTGCAATCAGTGTAGATAACGTCATTATTGTTATAATTACCGTGTTGTTACGGAGCAAACATATCACAACAACGAAAACGGTCTTTATCAAGACCAACAAACATAATTAGACAAAAAAGAACGGTTCGACAAACGAAAACCACACCGAACAAAGGTAAACAACAAGACAACGGTGTGCTTTTCATCTGTCATAACGAAGAACACGGGCCAATGAGCGATGGGCTAGATTGTCGAAGAGGGTATAAATACCGGACACTTTCGACAATCTAGCCAGTCTATTCATTACCTTCAAACCGTCAACAAGTACCTGATCAACAGAAACAAGACGAACAGAAGGACCAGACCAGACCGCAAACCGACTACGCATCCACGGCCGCAGACCGCCGCACGCCAGCAGCGCCACCGCTCCACGGTGAATAGTCGCATTACCCGACTACGCATCGACGACGCGCCGCTCCACGGCCGCAGACCGCCGCATTCCAGTTGCGCCACCGCTCCACGGTGAACAGTCTCACGGACCTACTACACGTCGACGGCACGCCGCTCCACGGCAAAGAGTCATACCGGCCGACGGCATATCGACGACGCGCCGCTCCACGGCCGCAGACCGCCGCATTCCAGTTGCGCCACCGCTCCACGGTGAACAGTCTCACGGACCGACTACACATCGACGGCACGCCGCTCCACGGCGAAGAGTCATACCGGCCGACGGCATATCGACGACGCACCGCGCTACGGCAGTATACATCAACCAATCGCCGAGCACCAACCACGTTACCGTTCCACGACGCGGACCAGCATCGATCGGCACCGCAACAACGACGATACGACACGCCGTTCCACAGACTCCGACGTCACACTATTAAACGGCCCTTTTCAGGGCCACCACTCACAATACCTCGACACTTACTCAAGTTGTTCGACCCGAGTTTGGTTCGCTGTCGGAGTACCGCTTAATCAAGCTTGTACCGACGGCGGCCAACTCCCTGGCCCGTTCAATTTTGTACATAAACAATCAATATTATTCATCACTTTGTAATATAGGATCCGGCACTTGCCCGATCATAAACCAAGCGCCCCCGATTGTGTCGACCCACTTATCAAGTCTGGTCGACACAAATCGACGCTTTACGCTATCCCTATTATAATTAAAATATATTTCACATAGCAATAGAGATCACTGATTACCAATAAATCCAGCGTTCTTTATTTCAAGACGCGGATCGCCCAACCGGGTGCTCCGTTTCAACTGGCGCCCAACTAGTGGCTCTCCGACGACATAAGAGAACATCGAATAACAAGGATAATACCTCAGTTAATAACAGCGTTTGCTAAATATTAGGCAAAATGAGTCCGAACAACAAACTCAAACGGAATCAGGGTACATCTGGAGGAGATGCACAAAAAATTCAACAATTGGAGGAGAAAATAGAGACACTAGAAGATATTACACGACTACTACAGGAAAAATTTGAAAAACTAGAAAGCCAACATGAAGCATTACGACAACTCGTTAATGACACGGACACTAAAACAATAATAACGACAACACGGCAAAGTAAAGACATTCATACAAATCAGATGAATATAACAACTCTACAAATGAATGTGACAACACTTCAAAATACAAAAAATAACGACAACATTGCAAACACCATCACCAGACCAGCAGTTGATATCACAGCTCCCACATTTAGCGGGGAAAACAAAGAAGAACACCCGAAACAATTTCTTAAAGAAATAAAAAACTACTTAGAACATAAACAAATAACCACCAGAAAAGAGATAATGTTAGTTATAGAAAACAATCTTCGCGGAAAAGCAGCGAAATGGTATACAATGATTAAAGATGCGGCACTAGACGAAGCCACATTTAAGGAACTATTCCTAAAACATTTTTTTTCCGAAAGTCATCAATGGGATATATTTATTAAATGTACTGAAGCAGGAAAGAAGCCGATTAAAAAGAATTTTCAAGAGCATTTTCATCATTGGATGGCGGAATTAAAACACCTTGATTCGCCAAAAATGAATGAGGAACAAGCAATTAACTTAATTACAAAACATTTTCCTATATCCATTCAGGCATATATACAAACAACAAACGAAAGAAAATTTCTACCGATATGGGAAAAATTGGGGGAATTAGAAAACAACATGAAGCAAGAAGAAGAACCAATAAAATATAATGAAAACACTCCAAAACAAATAAATACCAGGCAAAACAATACCTACAATAGAACGCCATACCATACAAATAATCAAAATTATAAAAATACCACGGATACACACAGGTCTTACACACAAAAACCATTACAACACTATGGAGGTAATCATAAGCCCAATATTAGACAACTAACTACGGATCAACCAGATTTTGACGATGACAACGCAACAAGCAACGAAGAGGGGATAAACGAAGATGTCGACAGGACAAAAAACTGGGAGCAGGGGACTGTGGGAACAGATCAACCCCAGTCATAAACACCCTTGGTCTAAAGCACATAACAAAATTAACAGAACAGAAAAAATGTCCACCAGACAAGTTAAATATATTAAATCTATTAAAAGCAGAAGATTTAATAAAAGATGAAGATTTCGATACCGCAATAAACAAAACGCAACAAATAGGATGCCCATATACTACCATATCGATAAACAACAAAGGGTATGAAATGTTATTAGACTCTGGAGCAGAGATATGTGCAATATCCGAAGAATATCACGATAAGATAATAAAAGACAACCCAAAAATACCAGTAATACCACTAACTGGACTTAGCATACATAACGCGATGGGCAACAAACCTACAAAAGTAACAAAGCAAATTTTGTTACCAATAGATATAGGAGAAGAGCAAATACAGACACCATTCATTGTAATAAACAATTTAAATGAAAAAGGTATAATAGGCAATGATTTTTTGGAAACAAATAAATCAACAATTAATTATGAAAAAAGACAATTGACAATAAAAATAAGGAACAAAATATATGAGATACCATTTTCTGAAAAGGAGGCAAAGCAACCAATGCACCTACGAGCAATATGCACAAAACCAATCACGGAACCATTAGACCACATACAGTTCAATACATTACCTGACCACTGGAGAGTAATACTACCACATCAGATAGCAACAAGACTGACAAAAGAAACTCACGAACTAATGGGACACCCAGGAAGATATAAGACTTACCACACATTAAGGAAAATATGCGTTTTCAAAAATATGCACAAAATAACAGCACAAATAGTAAGAACATGCGACACATGTCAGAGATGCAAACCAATAAACTTCAACTCGAAAGGACAGAACTCATCACATAAACCAATAGAGCCATTTGATACAGTATCAATCGATCTTATGGGCCCTCTTCCCACCGGACGTGGTGGGACACACTATATTCTAGCAATATTAGATACATTCTCCAAATTCATCAAATTATACGCGTTAAAAAAAGCTACAACCAAAGCAATCATCAACAGGCTCGAACAAGATTACATTCCAAACACAGGGAAACCAAAATCGATCCTCACTGACAATGGCACACAATTCACAGCCACGTTATGGAAAAACAAGCTAAAAGAACTAGGAATAACACAAAAACATTCCACAAAATATCATCCACAATCAAATCCCGTAGAGAGGTATAATAGAGAAATAGGACGATTATTACGAACTTATTGCCACGACCAACATACAAAATGGCCAAACAAACTCGACGAGATAGAAAACTGGATGAATAAATTAAGATCAGAGGTAACTGAACTTACACCATGGGAAATAATAAAGAACGAAATACCAAGTCAACCGATCGAACACTTAATAAAATTCCCAGAACAACCATCAACAAGAGACAGACAAGAAATAGTACAGTTGGTAGCAAACAGAATTCGTAACAAAGCAATGAAATACGAAGGGAAAAACAAGTCGGGAAGCACAAAATACATCATTGGTCAACAAGTACTGACCAAGACACATGATTTGTCAAACGCACCAAATAAGGAAATAAAAAAATTATTCCATATATTCGACGGGCCCCACGTGATTACCAAAGTAATCAGCAGTAACACTGTGGCAATAATTAACAGTAAAACGAACAAAGAAGAATTAGTAAACGTGGTGGAGATACGACCGTATGTCACACCATTAAGCACGTCATATTAACAAAGTCACCGTACCGACTAGAAACCGAGGTTTTTAGTCTCAACCAATTGAAGCTCAGCAACTTCCAACCAACCAGGAAGGAGAGTGAGTCACAAAAATAAGTATATATTACCGAACATAGCAATTTATACTCATCAAATTTATACTCATCAATTCAGAATGGCACCAATAATGGCAGTGCACGAACAAGCTAAACGAGAAGCAGCAGAAAAAAGAAGACAACTTCTACAACAGTTAAAAGAGGACAAAGAAAACTTAAATGGATTAGCATCAGTAATTATGGTCAAAATTCAAAATCCAAAAATAGACATGAAGGAGAAGGAAAAAGACAGACAAAAAACAGAACACATAACAAATAAAGACAAACATTCATACATCACTCAATGGATTACGGAAGTAAATGCCGCGAGAAAAAAACAGGATACCGATTGGAACCAACCGGTTGACTGGAGAATGGTAACAACCACAACATTACACCAATATATCCCATTCGAAAAACAAAACATCAACATCGCTCAAGCACTGGATTACGTGAAGAATCAACTGGCACAATATGAGCGCCCAATGAAAAAACACAAAACAGGAAAAGAGCCAACACTGATATGCCACATGAGCAATAATCAACTACGAACAGCTATTTACAAAGCAGCCCAGAAACGAACATGTTTGTTCCGAACGGTTGAAAATTTGTGCTAGACGGTTCTCACCCCGGCACAAATCTGGGGGGGGTTCTGTTACGGAGCAAACATACCACAACAACGAAAACGGTCTTTATCAAGACCAACAAACATAATTAGACAAAAAAGAACGGTTTGACAGACGAAAACCACACCGAACAAAGGTAAACAACAAGACAACGGTGTGCTTTTCATCTGTCATAACGAAGAACACGGGCCAATGAGCGATGGGCTAGATTGTCGAAGAGGGTATAAATACCGGACACTTTCGACAATCTAGCCAGTCTATTCATTACCTTCAAACCGTCAACAAGTACCTGATCAACAGAAACAAGACGAACAGAAGGACCAGACCAGACCGCAAACCGACTACGCATCCACGACCGCAGACCGCCGCACGCCAGCAGCGCCACCGCTCCACGGTGAATAATCGCATTACCCGACTACGCATCGACGACGCGCCGCTCCACGGCCGCAGACCGCCGCATTCCAGTTGCGCCACCGCTCCACGGTGAACAGTCTCACGGATCGACTACACGTCGACGGCACGCCGCTCCACGGCAAAGAGTCATACCGGCCGACGGCATATCGACGACGCGCCGCTCCACGGCCGCAGACCGCCGCATTCCAGTTGCGCCACCGCTCCACGGTGAACAGTCTCACGGACCGACTACACATCGACGGCACGCCGCTCCACGGCGAAGAGTCATACCGGCCGACGGCATATCGACGACGCACCGCGCTACGGCAGTATACATCAACCAATCGCCGAGCACCAACCACGTTACCGTTCCACGACGCGGACCAGCATCGATCGGCACCGCAACAACGACGATACGACACGCCGTTCCACAGACTCCGACGTCACACTATTAAACGGCCCTTTTCAGGGCCACCACTCACAATACCTCGACACTTACTCAAGTTGTTCGACCCGAGTTTGGTTCGCTGTCGGAGTACCGCTTAATCAAGCTTGTACCGACGGCGGCCAACTCCCTGGCCCGTTCAATTTTGTACATAAACAATCAATATTATTCATCACTTTGTAATATAGGATCCGGCACTTGCCCGATCATAAACCAAGCGCCCCCGATTGTGTCGACCCACTTATCAAGTCTGGTCGACACAAATCGACGCTTTACGCTATCCCTATTATAATTAAAATATATTTCACATAGCAATAGAGATCACTGATTACCAATAAATCCAGCGTTCTTTATTTCAAGACACGGATCGCCCAACCGGGTGCTCCGTTTCAACTGGCGCCCAACGTGGGGCTCGAACCCACGACCCCGAGATTAAGAGTCTCGGTGCTCCGTTTCAGTGTAAAACGATCGATATCCGAAACTATCACGAGCGATGTAGAAGGGTGTCTGCGTTGACGGCAAAAAAGAAAACAATTCGTTTTTATTATACGCGTTTCGTAGTTGTTGTCGGCGCAGTATTCGGCAATTGCGTACCCGAGATGCATATATATATATATAAAGCAGTATACGTGTAGTAGGCGCATTTTGTATTTGAGTTAAAAATAAAGATAAACTCGTTTCCGGGGATCTGTTAAGCTCGACCCTAATACGGATTTAGGTGGGACATTTCTCACGGTGGCATCAAAAATGTATAAGACACGCGCGTGACGCAGCGAGAAAAACAATACAATGTCAAAAAATAAAAAAATCTGTATTCCGCAGGAGGAATACCTAAGGATCATGATTTCTACGTGGGTTAAACCGTGACTTGAGTGGGGAGGGGTGTCGATTTCAGACCGTCTTCTTAATATAATGAGAAAAGTAAAAACACAATATTTTTACATTACTCGCGTCACATCGACTCTGTATCCATCCTGCAGCTTTCGTCTAATAACCGATGATGGCACGTTCCGGGTCTGCCCTCCCCGGCGGCGCTAGAGATTGGATCTCGGTAAATTTTACCGGTAAGGTAAATTTAAGTAAATTTAACAGATAATCTTTTTACCCGGTAAATATTTTTTACCGTTTTAAAATTCGAGTGACCACTCATTTCAATTGTTTTCATATGCAGAACAACGCTATAGTTACATCCATATCTCCACAATGCATGTTATAATATTACTAGTTATATACCTACTTATATTTATATCATGCACACGAGATCTTCCAGCAAATAATTGTTACTAAGACAATTTTTAACGCCACCATCTCTGATTTACTTTAAACAATATTTTTAGCCCAATACAACTAATATAAGTTGGTAGTGCTAAGCACCCCCTGGCACCCCCGTATGTGCGACAATACATACTTACAATATATATAAATGTAATACTTGTAGTAAGGAGTGGAGTATTAAATTTACCAAATAAAAATATTGTACAGTATTAAAAAATGTACGAACATTTAAGTAAAATTTATCAAAAAAAAAAATTTACGGTAAAATTCCCATCTCATTGTCTGGCCGTATTGATAGTATCGTAGGGTGCACGCAGTAGAGAGAGCCTCCCCTATCATTATAATATGCAACATCGTGTGTTGTATTTATATTATAAACTTTGTTAAATATTTACTTAGTAAAATTGTTTTGTATCTGTCACCACACTCTCACTCGCACGCACACACGACGAGGTTTTCGAGCTTAAAATATTGGAATGTATAAAAAAAATTAACTATAAAGAACTGTATACTTAACTATGAATGATAGCACTTTCGTAAATTATTGTTAACGAACCCGCCAGTCATACTTTTCTTTTAAATATAAATACGAATTGTGTCTCCCGAGTGTAATAATAACAAACGTGTACTTATGTATAATAATATTTAGGTATTATATAATACCTACCTATACATTTTCTGCTATAACGTCGCAATATGCGACAACCCCCAAACATAATACATTTGACGGCATTAAGCGCTATGTTGGGGAAGTTTCTTTTAAAAAGTGACACGATATTACTTCACAGTCACCCAAGTAAAATATAGAAACACGTTTATATCCAAACAATTGGTAGTAATGTTCTTAAAAAATGATTTACATTTAATTATAGAGTAAAAGGTAAACATGAATATTTTTACAAAAATAAGTAGTATATAGTACCTACCGATTTACAATATCTTTTTTTCAACCTTTATTACATATTTTTTGTTTGCAGTATTAGATAAACAGAACATTATAAATTAATAATTTTTTAATAACTTTTCTTATTAAGTGCCTATAACAAATAACTAAAAAGCTGAATAATGTTTACGGTAAGTTAATTTTAAAATAAATTAGTTTTAAGCTTTAATATGTTTTTTTTTTTAAATTAAGTTGGTCGTTATATTAAACATTTCTAAGAAACACATCGCGTACTCAAAGCCTATCAAAATAACATTACACATAATGTTTGATATTCTGAGTATATAAACAGATGAATTATTATTTCTAAGTTCAACATTGAAATTTGCATATATTCATCAAAAGCGTACTGTTAATGCATAGCTAATTAGAAGAGAGTATATAGCATTTTGTCGACATTTAAAATCAAATTCCTTCGTTTGTGCGTCTTATATTTTGATTGCAATGTATATTTCGAACAAATTTGATTACTCCCGAAGAGAAAATTACTAACTAATTAATCTGTATGTAATAAATTATTTTATGATGGTTTGATTAAAAAAAAAATAATTTTAGTAGTTTCCATGAACTTACAGATATTTAAACAATTTTTTTTTTAACTAATAATCATACTAACCGTTTCACGTTTAATACAAATTAATGGAAATTTGTTCTAATTTATAATTGTATACATAATGACAATGCACCTATAGCTGTTTATTTGTATTAATTCAGGTAGGTATTTCAACAATTATATTTTTAATAAACACACATTTTTAGTAGCACAAGCAATATAATAATTTATTGCTGATGATTCAATCTGACAAATTCATTGGTAAATTGTAAAAAAAAAAACAACTAAACTATTGATGACAATTGCTGTGATATTTATAATGGAGCTCTAACTTGCTTGAATAGCAGTAAAAAAGTACTAATATTTTGTTTGTGTTGAAAAAAAAAATAATTCTCAGAAGAAACTCCGCCTCCACTATTATGTTTTGATATATTTAGTTTTATATTTCTTTATGAACTTTCGGAACATTTAAGGGGGTTGCTTTCTGATGGTAAAAATTTCGCCAAGCAAATAAATAACTAATTATATTAATAGACATCCATTATGTGTTCACAGTAACAAAGAATGATTATTTTAATATTTGATTTTGTATTCCGTTATGACGTATTATATATAGTCGTGTACTCAACTCTTTTAGAAAGTATTTAAATAATAGAATCAACTTTTCGACAAGTAATCAAGGAAACACGTGTAATAATGTTAAGTGTTAAGTGACTTTAAATAGGAAAACACCATTAAGATTTATTTGTTGTAAAAGTGTTTAGGTACTCGTTTTAATAGCCTGAAGTTTTTCGATTATTGATTTCCCTGGATGTCTTTTTTTTTTAAAATGACAACTGCCTTATTTTTAAATGATCAGTTTTTAATGGTGTTACTATCAATTGTATATTATTTTTTTTTTATTTGCATTTTTTGAATATTAAATATTCAATAACTGATAAATAAAAAAACTAACAAAAACTATACATTTTATAGTAATACAATTTATATTAAAAGCTACGTTAGGACTTAAATACAAATTAATGATGCCATTCTTGTTTTTTCTGTTGATAATATAAAATCAAGTGAGTAAAACACTAATATTTTAGTTTAATATTAATCCTTCAAAAATCGTATAGGCAAATACTATACCTACTTTTGACTTACTTGGATGGAGCACTTAGAATCTAAGTCATCTGATGAAATATGTATTTTTTATAGGGCAGGGAACAATATGCCTTAATAATTTGTTGAAACAATATACTTGTAATTTACATTTACATAAACAAAATAAACCATAATTATTTGTTAGCAATAATTTAATATACCTAATACCTATGTATAGTTAGTTTAAAAACTATTAATTTGATTAATATATATATACCATAATATATACTGTATATACTAATAATATCATTACAAAAAATATCCTAATAGTTAAAAAGTTAAGCTAAATCAGAAAACACAAGACCATGTATGTTATACGAGAGAAGTGGTGATAAAAATAATATATGATTGCTAATTGAAAGGTTAATTGGTAAATATATCTCAACAACCTATGTTTTTATAAAAACTGGAATACCTTAATTAAGTCATAACCCTTCCGAATTGATATTCGATACTTGACAATGTACATTATCGTACGTTTCTGTATTTTTAAACTATGACGTATATTAAACATTTATATCAAACAGAATTTAGAATTTTCCATATACCGTATACACCAAATAATTATTGTCCCACAGAACATAGTGTAACATCTGTTTACTGTATTTCTATCAATCAAAACGGCATATTCTAAATTGTTTTTAAGAAATAAAATACAAATATTATATAATATCATTTGAAAAAAAAAGCTCGCCAAGTACGATTTTCCCCCGACAAAACCATGGGAATGCACTATTTATTAAATCAAAATACTCATAGGTATTCATAGTAATATCCAGTATAGGAATACTTCCACTCAACTTAGTAAATAATATACATAATATTACATACCTACGGACAACGGGTAATTATGGTTCGAAGGATAACTGTTTGAAAACGAGAAAATAAAAATGTTCTATCAGAAATAGATAAAATATTACGCCAGACCGGAACTGAAAGTTTTCGTTTTATCATTACGTTGCCCGCAAACACGGCAAAATTGTATACAAGTAATAATAATATTTCTATTCATATTTGACCGTACTAACGGGGATGAAGTACTTACTTAATTTTATTTTATTTCTTATCAGACGGAAAAAAAAATATATTGTTAAGCAAACAAAGTAATTAAGTCCATTACCGTTTAACCTATACGCGGGAAAATTTGTTTTAGTCGAATCGAGAATGACGGTTATGGAGGAACGGGAATCTAGACAAACTGGAAAATAATGACGTGCACTGGAGGGCGAGAGAGACATCATAATATTACACCAGTGAAAGAGTTAGGGCGAATGGGTGAGACAGAGAACATCTGTATACAGCAGCAGCAGCAACAACAATAATAATTATTATATTATAAATTATCAGCGACGCGTTAATTGAAGCGCGATCGGTGGTGGCAGGTGTTCACACGCACAAACGCGTATTTCTACTGAATTATGACGTGGTCGTTATGCCGTCTCTTCACTCTTCTCTCTCTTTCTCTTTGTTTCTCTCCGCCCTCTCACAACTGACTGTCTGTCTCTCGCGGTCGCGTTCCGGTCACCGAGCGGAACAATACTGAAGTGGCGACGGCGGAAACGAAATCGAACTAGAAACGGCCCTGCACCGAGCTCGATATTATTTTTACGTCTACACATCACGACGGCCTCCGAGTGTACATTATTTTTATTATTTGCATACCCGCTCTGTATAAAATAAAATACAGAGCGATCGACAAAAACATGCAATGTCAATATTATTGTGTTTAGCGATGCACTTTATAGGTACGTGCAGCCGTGCACTGGAATCGCGCTAGTAATTCAATAATGCATCATGGAAAACTTATGTGTTCCGCAATGGAGTTTTCACAGATCTCATCATAATATTATACCGTTTCTATGATTTTTGTCGGTATTTTTTTTACAAAATTAATATCCAACTGCAATATTATTTTAGTAGGTCATCGGTCCTATCTAGTGTCTCAGATGATGCGTCCGATATCGACCAATTAACCTCTCACTATCTGCACCTACGAATAAGAATATAATTTATGCACACTCGTTAGGACATTTTTTTTCTTTATGCGCAGGTATACGAATAACGGGCCGAGTGAGTCTTGTGAAAAACCCTGCCTCTACTTAACCTCTTTTAACCGTATATACCGTATACATGACAATAATATTATGACGTAGTAACGTATTGAAAATCACACATTATTGTGTTGCTACCGACGACCACCTAGCTATAGGTACTATTTGATATTACGGAATATCGCGGTACCCATATCGTGCCATTTGAAAAATAACAAACCAACGGGATCGTACTGTACCGTGGTACCTGCACAATAATATAATAATAATAATAATAATATCATGTCGTCATGGCGCATTAGTATTTAGTGTATACGTTTATCAAACCGTAACCCGTATAATAATAATACAATATACATTTCACTCATCGGCGGTGGCGGTTGAATAGTGGAGGGTCGTCGTAGCCCCTCTGCGCGCGGTCGTCTGCGATCGTTCTTTGATAAATTATATAAATAAAAAACCCTATATATCCGAAATAAAATCCCACGTACACAATACCTATATATATACATAACCGTGTAATACACAGTTGGGCGTACATAAAACACGCGTTTTAGTTTACCGTATAATATAATATACGACGTAATCAGACACATACACACGCTGTACCGTAGCGGATATCGATCCCCACATAATATAATATTATTTCGTCGGAATACGATGGTTGTACCGTATGTTATATTATCATGTAATATTATATTGTCATTATTATTACTATAGGTACACTATCATACGAAATTTCTAGATGAACGTAATCGTAACATCAACTTACTCTGACAGTTCAATTACAATTATACGCTATGGTGGGGGGGGGGGGGCACACACTAGGTATTATTGTAGTAGCACAGAGAAATAATATTATATATGTATATACGTAATACTTTATTGCATCATTAGATAGGTACGAATATAATATTAAATTATAGAAGCGTTCAACAAGCGTTTGAACGTATTTCCAAAACTCCACGTGAAGTAGATATAGGTAAACGCAGTGTGTATATTATACAGAGTGATTTTGTGATATTTACTGAAATCATGCTCGACCAGTTTTGTTAGTTTTGGGTATTTTTTTTCATTTATTCAAATTCCGATTGATGTCATTATTTTTAGTATACTTTAAGACCATAATATTTTAGCATTTTTTTAATTTTTAAATACCATAAAATAAGTGGCGATTCAAAATTTATTTTTATAAAATTACAACTCGCCTTTTTCACAGTAAATTATTTTCCAAGCAGAATATGTTTTTTCTTTTGAAAATGTTGATGAAGTATCTGAATCGACATTTTTACAAGCTAGCAAGCGATCGCTAATAATAAAACGTTTAATATTTTAATAAGGATGTTATAACACTTTTAAAAGCGGTTTTCCAAAGCTATAAAATATTATATTATGTAAGTAGGTAATATTATAAATCTAGTTTTAATTTATTATTTAGTATAGGTAACTTTTACAAATTATAAAATGTCGATAGATAACAGTAGTTACTATAAAATGTTCAAATCATCTCATAACCGTTTTTTTTTGCCAAAAATTTACCCTTTTCACTATTACCCTGGGCTTATAATAAATTCTTAGTACATAAAGTAAAATAACTCAAAGACTATAATACTGGTTCGAATTTCGATTGAGAATATTTATAATTTAGATGTCTCAATATTATTTTTCTTAAAAAAAGTCATATGGTCAGCGATTTATAGGAAAAATGGAAGCGGTTTCATAAAATCAGGTACATCGATTAGATTGAAACGAAGAATCGTATAACGATATGGAGTATGAAATATAATAGGTGACGACATCGTTATTGTTATAAGATAATAGTATATTATAAGCGTTGATCATTTGCGCACGCGTTTGATTTTATAATATTATATATGTTTTTAAGAAACTGGATGAAAAAATATCATAAGAATTTAATACCCGAAAAGCATATGGTACAAAGCGATATTAAAACTGAATAGCGGCCACCGCATTAGCGAGGGCTCATCCTTTTTATACATTAATATCAAGCCCTCTGTTTTACACCAGCCGCGTTATTATTAATACGTATTTTATTGAAAATAGTTTTGAAATATTATTACATTCCATATTATATTATTATTATTTCTTTTTCCTGCGCTGCAGTGCTCGTACGCAATATAATATTATTAGTTTCGTTTTCGTTTTTTTTTTTTTGCAACATGCCGCTTTTTATATATCTTATATAATTATATGATTTGTTTGCTTTAAACACGTACCAGGGTAAGTACCTAACATATGGGGGGGGGAATCATTTTTCACTGTTAATTTTTATGTATATTGTATTAGGTATGTAACTACCTGCGGGTGTAAAATATACATGACACTTTTTATGCATATTTACTGACTTTTAAAAACATCCAACAGATTTATTATGTTCAAACAATTATTATTATTTTAAGGGAATTTCACCCCGGCGTTTCGTAAATATAAATATATACATGTAGTAAATTAATTTAAACTATTACCATTGAAGCTAGTGTGCCGGTGTTTTTGGCATAAAATCCATATATTATACGTGCAATGTACATATGTGAAGTTTAAATTATACAAAAACTACAACTTCATTATAATTTAAAAGTGATTGGAAGATGTGAGGTGAAAGGCAAACAAAGATAGTATATGATATAACGTCAAACTTTAGGGTTGTTCAAGCAGTAATACCATGTCTGTGATGTTAAATATAGCTAAAAGGCTGATCATTGGTAATATAAATAAATTCCTTGGAATTCAGAAGTTAAATACAACCATTTGTGTATATCGGTTCAAATAAAACACTGATACGAATTTATACATTTTAGTATGAATTAATTTTGCAACATTTATTGATGATTTTTGTGTTTTACAAAATTGTATTAAACTAAATAATTTCCAGAGATTTGTATGATTTAATACAGTTTACATTATAATAATATATAAATTATCATATTTTTAAAATATTCAATTAAATTAATTTCAATGTTGAGAATGATGTGACCCTGCAATTAACATTAGCGATTATCGTTCATTGACTTATCCTGAAATAGGGTTCTTCGATGTACCTAATGGCCGCATTATGATAACGATCTATGGTTTCGAATAATTGTTTATAGCTAATGCATTCAAATCCAAACGGTTGATTTCAAATTTGAACATAAGTGCAGACTATTGGTGGAAACAATCTCAACTATTATCTCCATCGCATCATTCCAGTTCAATTGACACAGGTAATTTAAACGATCAAACATGTCACCATTATGTCAAGAAGACGGATATACTATTGACCATTATTGACAATCGACCTAAACTAAACATATTAAAACTTACTTCGATCGTCCATCAACAGCAGACTTCAGATGAACGTGTAATCTACACTATTCGCGTTAAATTTATCACTGTTGAATAATTATTGTTTTAAGACAAATGTATAAAATGTCACACTGTTATACCTATAACTTGGTTTATTCGAACAATTATTATGATTATAGGTCCATTACGTCATTAGTATATATTATTATTATTTATTGTCATTGCAAGCTTATATTTTTTTTTTCAACACAAAAAGTCAGTTATTATAAGTGCCGATGTACTTTGAAACGTATTTCCTGTGAGATTCGATGGGGCTGATATTGTACGTTTGCATAATATAGTATATATTATACATGATCTAAGGTGTTCAAAATAATATAGTCTTTACGAATTCACATATAATTATTATAAATGATCATATACCTAGTCATTACTTTATAACAAATATGAGATAACTGATTAGTCAACAATCAAAAATAGGCATATCTTTCAGATCCTTGTATGGATATATAGTTCACGAATATATAGGTACTGACAATCACTGACAAATCATTATTCAGAGCAAAAAATTGGTAGATTACAAGAATTTCGTTTATTTCCATATATGTACTAATAAAATATTAACGATGAACTATATAGATTAAGTATGGAAAACAGAAAATGCTTAATAATTTACGTATGACAACGCATTTTAGTGGAATAATGCTACTAAATGAAATTCAATAGGTACACTAATGGCTTAAGCTGCGGATAATTTTAATTTCAATAATAATATACTCAGTAAAACGTCCAACCGATTTTTCCATGATAATGGCGTTTCCGTTATAACTTATAATGGCACTAAAATGTACTGGATAATATAGGTTATATTATACTTATACTGGACTGTTGTTATTTTCCGCTGTAAGGAGACTTCTGTGTTATAGGGGGGTCCGTTAAGGAAGGTATTACTGTAACATAATATAAAATATTATATTATGCTGTGGTACAATATTATACAATAAAAAGCAATAAACCATAAACATTTGTTTTAAACTTTAATATTTATAAATATAAATCCTACTGTTGTAACACGTTAAGATATTTATATGTGTCCCGATAATATGAATTTATAATAAGTATGAAAAAATAAACAAAATAAAACATTGTTTTCTGGAAAGTATAAAACTATATACTCGTCGTCGTGTTTACATAAAATATGACTTGTGTTTTCGTATAAGATTATACAATTATTGTGAAAAATTAGGCTTATGACCATTATCAGTATTGAGCATTTTGACTACCAATTTATTTGCATTTTTCAATATCCATATCATCCATACTAAAATTAGTATTAGTACGACGTGTATATAGATGTGGGTGAAATCTATACAAAGTTGCATCCGTTTCTCTTTTGGCTAATACAAACGTGTATTATTATCAAAATCCAAATAAATAAATAAATCCTGCGTACATCATTAAAATATATCAGATATATTGTAACGATGTTAAATTATAATAACATCCATATACACATATTATTATTATTAAATAACTTCACGATAATATTGTAGCCCAAACGCAAAATTATTCGAACTCGTATTATATTATTATAAATGCGGTGTGTAAGCACGTATAATTTATATCATGTACGGGGCCGATAATAATAGGTTTCTTTGGGGACACGATTTTCACAAAGGCTTTTATAATAGTGCTGTACGCTACAATAATAATATTATGTTACGCGATGAAAATATCAAAATGGGGAAAACAAAAATTCTTTAACGAAACAAAAAAACGAACGTTCGTACAAATTTATCGTATTAATAATACGATAATAATTATTAGTCTGTTGGCGACAGGAATCGTCGTCGTCGTCGTAAAATGTTCTTTGCATGCAATTAGGTACGAGACGGACAATTATTATTGTTACCATCATTATTCGGAGCGCTGGCCTCGCGTCGGCCTCGCGTCGGCCACCGTATACCATTATCATACACGCGTACCTACATATAGTAATAATATTATTATACAGTTGTCGTAGCAGCAGCAGTGTAATCAGGTCTCCACGGTACCGTTTGTAATAATGCCGACTCCGGAAAGTAGGTTTTTCTGACGGGCAACAACAACAACGGGGGTGATGTCGCGGTGCGACAACAAATGCGAATTTGCGCTCGCTCCACTGAGGTTATGTTGTAGTGGTAATAATAATGATAATAAAATGTGTTTCGACGAGACCGCACCGGTAAGTCTACGCGCACTTATATCACTTTGTCGTCGTATGAGAACTATACAGCTGTTTACGCGTATCGAGCCGTTTCGTCCACGAAATCGGTTTTTGAAATAATGGGTAAACAAAAAAACCGTCCGTGAAACGTCTCGGGTGGTATGACACGATGGGCGACGGAGATGCAAAAATATCCACTCGCCGTCATCGTCGTCGACGACGTTCTTATTAGAGGGAACCGTTATCGAGATATAAAATGTGAAAAAAAAGACGGCCAAATCGAAAATATCGATTGGACGTGCGACGGGAGGAAGACCGTCGGGTCATCGCGAAGACGATGTTTTCGTTTTTACGATTATTATATTAGTCCACGATGGTCAGGTTAATAATAGGTGCTGTTTCCGGCATTTTTTTCCTCATCCCCGCCGTTCCGCACCCAGAAACACGCGGGGACCCATCGTCGGGCAAGAACGATATAATACTGACAATTTAATAATTGGCCCGGTTAGGTAATCCCGTCTCGCTCGCCGCACCGCCGACAAACACCCACGAGCAAGACGATGATAATAATATTTTTGTTACATGTGTCCAATTTTCGTTCGCCAAAGGCACACCAAACGGACCTAACCTAATTCAGACCTAATACCGCTTGTGGCGACGTGTAGAGACACCGTACAGCCGTTCAATCCAACGCGAAATATCATGGAGGTCAGGTGAGACTTTTCAAACGTGAAAAATAAACCCACGTTGTGTACAACGGCATTAGGTAACATGAAAATAATGATACAGATATTAATATGTACCTATAATGCTAAATATAGCGAATTTATATAAAATCAAGAAACGGTGGCAGGAACACGAACATATCGATTTGGCGACGGCAATGCCACTGAATTCGGTGTACCGTGCAGTTCGTTTGTTTCTTTTTTCTTTTGTCCTACGGAAGTTACTGATAATTGATGGACACGGATTACGTTTTCGTGTCTCCTATAGACTCTAATGTCGTGTAACTCGTACGCAGATAAGGCATGCAAATAGTGACGGTTCGCGTCATTTCGTATAAATGTCCTCGCCAATAAATGTGTCGCTATATACAGCTATGGTATTTAGATTTTAGATACGGCGATATACCACGGTTACTTTATTGTGTAGGGTAACTATAAGAACAACCTTTACCCGGGACGTAAACTATATTATTATGTAAAACATGTTAATGAGAACGAGTAAAATGTTTGACAGTAAAAAATACAAACTTGATGTCGTGGTCGTTGTCGTCGTATTATACGGCTATTATAACGTTAAAATCATAAAAGTAAATCGAGTAAAAAAGAAGAAAACAAAATACAACCTGTGAGAAAATACGTAGATATTGATCGAGCAACAGAAAATAAGCAACTGAATAGCCGAGACTCCTTTTTTTTTTTTTTTTTGATTACAGCTATTATAATATTATGTGTATCATTGGAGTTTCCGTGTTTTTACCTTCCTTCCGAGCACCAACCTTTAATATAATAATGGCAACGCGAATATCTACACAGGCGTTGAAGATAAGCACTGTGCTATTATGACAGTTTGCATTAGTGGGCAAAGAAAGGCGAACCGAAAGAATTTATTCAAGTGGACTGGACGAGGAATAATAATAATATATAATTGTTGTTTTCGACAGCCAATACTCGTACCAACGGTATAATATGACGTAATGACTCATGAACGTGTCTGAGATACAATCCAAAGATAGAGCATTTGTGTAAAATAAATAAATAAACTGCCGTCACAGTATATTATTTTAAAAATAGACGGGCACGAAAAATACCTATTTTCAGAGTTTAATAACTGTTAATAATTGGTCAGGTAGATATCATTTTCTCGTACGCGGCGATGTTACTAAATTGCCTAATCGAAGCGCCGTGTAACAACGATCCGAATGAATACTATGGCGCGCTTAGGATTAGATATTTTAAATTGTCATCATATTATTATTGTGACAATACGTTTCGATGTACAGCAAGGGCTGGATCTAAGGGGGGGGTCGGGAATTTATCCCCGGGCGTATAATTTTCGTGGGCTTATTTTTAAGGTTTTAAATTTGTAAATTGAAAATTGAAAATGGACTTGGAAAAAAAAGTCAAAACTAGGTACAAAATAATATTTTACAGGAAATGTGTAATATTGGGTATGCGAATAAAATGAAATAATTTTATTTTTAATCGAGATTGGTATTAGGTAACTAATAACTTTGATTTAAAAATTAATAAAAACAAATATGAAATAGGTACGCAGTGCCGTGGAAATACCCGTGTCCACGACTGTCAGCGGGAGTGTACACGCCTTAGTCTATCATAGATTATAGTACTCTTCGATTAGTGACATAATAAAGTATGGTAAATTACATCGTTTTTTTGCATATAATATATGTTATGTAGATAGATCCTAAAGTACAATAATAAGTAAATAATTGGGGGACGAGGTGGCCGAGCGGTCTAACGCGTCGACTGCGGCGCTGGCAGTCGCGGGTTCGCCTCTCGACCACTGGGCGGCATTTTTCTCCGGGCAAGTCACGGTGTCCGGAGTACAAGTGCCGCCATCCCCCAACCCGGGGCATGGCAGAAACTTACGGGTGCCCCAATAAAAATTCTGCCACCACTAACACACACGTGTACCAACCTACCCAATCTAAAAACCTACAGTTCCCTACCAACACCCAATGGCCTATGTTGCCGCGGGTTATACAATAAAAAAAAAAAAAAAGTAAATAATTAAAACAAAAATACTATCCTATTGATAACATGCCCAAGTCAGATTGAAAATTATGTTTTACATATTATATTGAAATAATTTAAAAGGAAATTTATATTCTATTTGGTAAGTTTTTTTATCTAATTTATTTTTATAGTTCAAGATATAGATATAGACAACCGAATTCTGCTTATTTTGGAAATTTATAAAATGTAGAATGTAGATATATTAGTACATACATTTAATCCATAAGTTATAATCCACGATAAAGTAAATTTCTTTATCATGTTATAATCAATATATTACAATTTTCAGTACATAATCACATTTTGGTTTCATTGTATTTTTTCCGTACCTAGGTGTATTAGATTATAACAAATATTAAAAATGAAAAATTTATAACATTGTTATGTTGTAAATTAAATATTTTTCTTTTGCATAAAGCTTTTTGTACCTATTAAAAGTAAGGAATGGATAACTAGTTTAGATTTGCTAATAAATAATTCATACATGTTATTATTATCAATATTATTTATTCTAAACCTGTAACTTAGAAATATTGATCACAGCTGTGGTTCTTAGCTTTAAATACACTATTAAGAAGTGCTTCTTAAACTATTACTTGATTAGTTTTAAATTTAAAATGTTTCATTTTTTAGCTAAAATCGTTTAAATTATTTGTGGTGAATAAATTATCGGTCCAGTATATTGCAAAAGGTTTTGTAAATGTTGGTCCTCAAATTACACTGTGTGAGTGTGATTGATTTTTCGTAAAAAATATACTAATTCTGGTAATCTGGTAATGGGCCTATTTTTTAAATTTTACCCGGGTGTTAAAAAGTTAAGATCCGTTCCTGTGTACAGCGATATTATTTCTGGTTATGTTTCATTGTACACAATCTTCGTTTCACTAGTTTACACACGACGTCTAGATAGTGCGAGCGAGTGGTCAGTGGCTTATACTGACAGGAGTTATTTCATAAACTCTACAGCCTCAGGGACATAAATGTAGATAATGTTCACGAAAATTGACGGAGATCTGACACAAGTCTCTGGGGGGAACGAGTGGTGGAAAATCACGCGGTGGATCGAATGCTTTTATCAATATTATTATGCACACGGTGGCCTTGATACATAATACGGGTATAGATTCGACAGAAAAATCGGCCCGAAATTATAAAGCACAGTGTTGTAATCTGGGCAGTAGAGCCAAAAGATAATATTCAAAGTCTTTGATAATAATATGGTAAAACTCTATACTATTACATGTATATTTGTATAGTATTTTTTTTTTTTTATCAAAGATAACCCTCGACATCGTGGCTATCGGGAGAAATATATAGAACATAATTATATAAAAGCAAATGTTGAAAAGTTAATAACATTTGTCTTATTTATATACATTTTAAATGCACATTGCTTGTGCTGTTGGATCTGAAACACTGCACAGCAGGTTTAAGCAAAATTAAATATGGTGATAACTATGTAATAATAAGGCAACGGTAGAAAACTTCTCTCCAGTTGTAGAAAACCAAGAAGCGATCGCGTCGTCGTGATGTCAGGCTCTAAATACATTATTCAACGCATTTATCTATTTCTGTGACATTGCCGTCGAACGGATAGCGTTTTTTTTTTTTTTACACCGACTGTCGTCCACAAGGACTTCATATTATAATATATTATATATACGTATGCGCAAGTATATAATTTATAGGTGTACGATTCGTATAATATGCGCTAGTGCTGCACACTCGGACTGACAGATTTTCTCGGCCGTATTCTACTCGCTGGGCTACCATCTGAGATTTCAGAGCAAAATAAGATTCTTCCTCGGGGACCATTTTCCTGGACCCTCGTCGTTGACACAACTGCCCCTGTAGCTCCTCTGTCATTTTCCGATTTTTCACTCATTCGGTCCTGGTTTCGGACGACTATACAATAATATGCACTCGTACCCAACTACCGATATACAGGAGCTTACACATGAAAATATTTTGATGGGTGTGAGGGGAAGGGTTATATATGTTCCCAATTTTACTCTATAAAAACATATTCAATAATTATCCTGACATTTCGGGGAGGAGCGAGTTGGACCTCTAATCAACCCCCTATGCACACACCTGTCTATATATTTATTTGATACACAATCGTTATAATATATAGGCTATACGTCCAATGTAGCGGTTATATTGTGTTTTCGATGACAATCCACATAGTGTTTATAACTTTAAGTCTTTATATGACTCGTCTTTTGCTTCCACCACACACCATCACCACCACCACGTCAGTGAAAGGTATGTTCGCTTCTCACGCCGCACTCGTTTTTCTCCAAGTACGTATCTATATTATTATTGTTACTGTAATCATTTTATTATTTCGTATCCTCTAAATGTATTTTTCTCGTGTCCCTGCAGGACTGGTATTTGACGGTTTGTTGTTTAAGAGTTCCTAAATGTATCAATACTAAGCTGATTTCTCTGTAGCTTGTAGGTGAATCTTAGTCTGGGCCCTTACGGTTATTCGCCCATTATAAAAAAAAATGTATAGTTTATTTTTTTATAGTAGGTATACATCTACGATTTCGCTGACCAATTTTAATGACATAATACACAATTCTTGACGTATTGTGTACTTTCGAATCACGAGGATGTCTGCCACAAAAACCCATTCTTATACAATAGAATCGAGGCTCCCTTTACATATTATGTGTTAGTTTAATAACGCTTGTTTCGATACCGAGATTAAAGAGAAATTATTATTCGTAGAAAATAATATGTCTCCCAACATTTGAACAAAACTGCAACGTTTAAATTATAAAAAATATTATTCCATGTAAAATTCAAAAAAAATGTGTTTTATAAACCATGTAATAGATTTAGATCAGTAAGTATTCATTTTTTTTTCAAACATCTTATTATAGTGTATAATTATGTTACAAGTGATTTTACGGAAAATTTTTAGATACTATTATTTTTACATGTTTTTATTAGTTTAAAACTTTTTTAGTGTTATATAGTGATGACAAAGAACAAAAATAATTTTATAACGATGATATATGGAGTCAGAAATCTATACCAAAAATCACATTTTATCAAGTAATCCATCAACTGATTTGATTTTCCTCAAAAGTAAACAAAATATATATTTAATATATACAAACCATTACGGTGGTATCGTTATAGACATTTCATAATCAATTTGAATGCGGGGGCAAACTCAATAAATTCACAATTAAATTGTGCAGTTAAATTTTATATTATTTATTTAATATCAATTATCTGCACAAAGTATAGCTTGTAAATGACTGCCGGCTGTGCAAGGTGCGCATGTTCCTGACAAAGGACCTCCGACGCTTCTAATAACTATGTCCGGATATTAATTTTGTCGACGCAAACAATTAAATCAGACATCCATACTTCGCCGTCCCCGCAATAATGTCACCCGAGCAAATTGTTCGTTGACCCGATTTGGTTGGTACCGTCCGGAGAGCCGAACGCGCTGAGCATAAACGATCGCATATAGTGGAACTTCCCTATATATTATTATTATTAGACGATATTACCGATTCGCCTAAATGGAATGCATTCGAAATTGAGTTTGTCTGCGCAGACGGACGGCTTTGGTGCGTATATCATAAAATAATAATATATATATACTCGTGTGTGGGCGGCAGGTGGGCGTCCGGAAGTTATCGAGCAAAGTTTTCGCGGGTAGCACGGTGTAAGCATATAATATCGGCAAAACTTTTTATGACATGCGCTTAATGCGAAAGCAACCAACCCGGTAAACGCTGCTCAGAGTCCATTATCGGGTGGAACTTTTGCAACTGTATATATAATAATAATAATAATGCAGTATAGAGCCGAAGTCGTTTAAAAAAAAAAAAAAAAGAACCATAATACAGTTGTTTTCATTCGGTGTAATAATTTTACGTTAGCATTATGAACAACTATGTTATGTCCTTTAAGCATAATAATTAGAAACGCAGTATATTATTATAATAATATAACTTTATCTCTGCTTCTGTGAAACTCGCAGTCAAGTGTCGTTTCGGCTTGCCTATGATGTGCGTTCAGCAACAAGGTCGTGACGACGACGTTCTAGAGTTTTCTATGAATTGGTGAATTATTGAGATATCTAACGGCTATGAATTGTGTGTACATACTCTGCAGGTCGTGTATCAATAATAATAATAATAATAATAAATGGCAACAATAAATCAACACTAAGTCGTCGTGTGCACACGTGTGAAAACAATTACGATCCGGAGGTGTCCATATAATGTTTACCCTTTCTCCTGCCGTTTATATATCATTCGGTGATTCGTTCCCGGGCACCAATACCTCATGTGTTTTCGACCACCGTTCCGTGTTGACACCGCGGAGGTGAATACTGTAACTATAACCACGCAATCCCATCAGTGGTATGTTATATTTTATGTTTAATATTTTCCTTCGACCGACAAACTCTCGTATAGTAGCATTCGACGACGCTACATCACAATGTATTATAATAATATATTTTATTCCGCACTTGTTACGCGTTTCCCCCTCCCTAATGTATACAGTTTACCAGAAACTGTAGATTATGCACTCTGTGCGTGATCTCCGTATCAATTGCTGCCGAAACGGCTGCGGGAGACTCTTGGAAATGAGAATCGACAAGTGTGTGATAATACATCCGTGTGTTGTACACTTGTACACAAGATATCGGTACGTCCTACGAAAATATCTTTTTTTTTTATTAGACAAAACAGTCCGCGGCATCGGAGGCCATTGGACGTATTAGATACATTTGAAAAAAAAATTATAGTTTACAATTACATTTGCGCATTAGAGATAGATATAAACAGAGAGAAAGAGTTAACAAGATATATTATATAATGACATATTGTATATTTTATATTTTCTTCAGTAGTTGGGTTTCTGCAAGGAACTGAATGAGTTTGAGGATGTTGATGGGCTCTGGGTTAAGTATTTCTGCTAGGTGATCTGACATTTGGTACTTTTCTCTTTCTCTTTCTACAATATCGTTGTCCTGTAACACGTACACGTGCACGCCGCTGCTGTAATCCGTTCGACTACCTACTCACACTGCAATAGTTGTCTCTAGAAATCAACACGCTTCCTTGAAGGACGGATGGACAATCGGGTCAGCTTTCGGTAGGTATAAGGTATATATTATAACCTTTTACACACCTGTAAACGACGCACCGGCGCCGCTAGCGTTTCCCGCGCGTATTTTATTATTACGGTATATACCTGTGTGGCATTGTGTATGACGCATTTCCGGCGAAATGAGAAAACTTCGGCCCTCAAAGCATGACACCGTCGTATAACTCCTTGCACACAGTTTAGCAAAGACGGTTATGTCATTTTCATTGTACTGTATTGTTGTGCCACGCTCGGATGACACCGGAACGAAATCGGAAAACGAGATGGTAAATCATGCACACAGCCTAGTGACAACGCCTCCTCGTGCTTTGAGAGCACGCCCCACGCCCGCATGACACGTTGTCCCACTGCCGCAAACACGGCAAATTCGTATTCATCAGTGAAAATTCCGAGTACAGTGAGATTTAACAACGGTGTTCGTCGACCACACATTCGACTCGAAGGTATAAGCTGAGCATTAGCAACCTTGTTTTTCCCGGAGTTTTTTTACGATATTTTTTTTATATTTAAGTTTCTTTTTCGATCAAAAAACAGTTTTTCCAATCAAGTTATGAGCATTTTTAAATTGTAATATTTCACATACTTATAACTTGATTAAAAAGACAAATTTCTTAAGAATCCCACTAGCAACCACTGATAATGTCTTTACCTCTAAGTTTGATAATAGGCGATTTCACTCTAATATTAATTCCTACCGTTAAACAATGGAACTGCTGAACACCCATCTGTTATATTATTATGTTGTGCTTTTGTGAGATGGAGACAACACAACATAATATGTGGGATGTGTGGTGTCCTCTTAAAACGTTCCGAATTATATATGTCGTTGTTTATCGTTTAATAGAATGTTTATACATAATATGTTAATACCGTACACTATATGATACTATGTGATTTATGAACCATTGCCACCATGTTAAATACTGAAGCATTCAATATGACGTTTATGTTAGATTTTTCCTTTGGTTCAAACCCAACAAACGTGTTAGAAATCACAATATTATTATCAATCACGTGATCCATGATCTGCTAGAAAACCTAGTTTTGTATTTGGGTTTTATATTTTCAATAATGAACGCCACAGTTAATTTCTAGACACTAAAATCTAACAATCTAACCTCTCATACAACTAACATCTTTGTACAACTGTATATAACATACACATTTCTAATAAAATTGAAAGTTTTTTTTTTAATGATTTTTGAAAAAATGATAATTATAATATTATTATCTCCAACTATACAACATTTTTGTTTACGTCACCGATTTGTTTGATATGATAAATCATTGATCATAATGTATTTTGTGACAGCAATTATTTGTAACGTGAAAAAAAATATAACTGCATTAAGGACGCAGTAACTGTCATTCAACTACGAAATAGTTACTTAAAAATGTACTCTTTAATTACTACAGTAAAAATGTTTTCACGAAAATATGACTAGAATATCCATTTTTAAATGCATTTTAATATTTCAAACAAAATATGCGTAACATTTTTATGAACATTTAGCAGAAAAAGGTGGATACAAATTATAATAGCGTTTGTTGTTTGCGCGAATAAAAAATTAAAACTATTTTATTCAAAAGACGACTAATAGTTTTACAGTAACGTTATTCATCTGTACAGTGTTATTTTTAAAACATTTAACTATTAACTTGATCGATTGTATAATGGTATATTGTATATTCGTTACTTAAATTTATATACCTTTTTTATTTATTATTTAAAAATATATTTACAATCTATAATACAGGTATAATGACTAAGTGTGGTGATATAAAATAACATTTGACATAGGAACATTCATTGTAAAGTAGGAAGGCTCCAAGCACTCAGCAGTGCCCCAAGAAATGATTTAATTTAAATACCTATATATTTGAATTCGATACGTTGTAAGCAATAAGAAATTTGTTTTTAATTTTAGCAGAAATACACAGTAAACATATAACAATATAATAGTACTATTATAATTGATAATATTATGTGCAATAAATGATGATATTTACCTACGAGTCCATTCTTTTTTTACTTTACACAGGTTATTATCTATATAATTTATATTTTGAATAATCTAAATAAATCTTTCTGGGTAAACTTAAAATGTGAATTTCGCCAATCTCCGTATACATCTCACTATTAATAAATAGTTAGTTGTTTTATATCTTAGATATTTGTTCTATACGATATAATAATATAGTGATGTTTTTTTTTTTAACTGGGAAAGTAATTTAAAGTTTACTTTTGAGCATAATATTTCTCTGGCCGTTAAAATAATTTTTACACATGACAAAATATGAGCCGATTTCTGCAGGCCAATACGTAATAATATTTACAAAAGTTTATATTTATATAAGTTTGTGCTTTTATACAGAAAAACATAAGGTTTTAAAGACAAAATAATAATATTATGCTGTTTTTATTTAACAAACTTTAGATATCGTATCATAAAATAATATTATAATATGTAATGGTTTACATAGTGTTATGTTACAAAAATGTTAAGCTACAAAAAGCACAAAGTACCATTTACTCTATGGAAACACTAATTCCTTACAATATTTCTATTAATTTATTAATTTTAATTATTTTAATTATTATTTCGTGTTGAACATGAATTTACAATTAAAAAAAAAAAACGCTTGCCATTAAATGAAAATTATTCAAAACTAAGTTTTAGCATTCAATTATTTATTATAAAAAAATATATATCACTCAATAATCATACTTATAAAACTAATTTTATTCGTGTAGTGTAATAACGACGACAATGTATTGTTACGTGACTAACGAATTTGCAAACCGAAGTGAGCTTTATTTAACGGATAGTGACCTTAAAAAAAAAAATTTATATAGAGCATCTGTACGTGCTGAAAACAATATACGACAAGCTGACAGATTTTATAAATAAAATAGTAAATAATTACACAATTATTGATTCATTGTTAAAAATGAAATATAATATAATGCATACTGCATATATCTACTAAAATATTATCCATTAAGGATAAACCAATTATAAACAGTCATGTGTTATTGTGTAAAGATATAAATTAGATTTTAAATTTTGATTTCAATCAATAACAAACAATTATAATGTATATTTTGGTTCGAATTAATCGAAATAAAGATTCCCCTAAATTAATGATGTTAACAGAAAACATGTGTTTTTTAAATTCAAAAAAGCAATCTTTCAAAGAATAATTTTATCTGGTTTGATACAATTTAAATATGACGTTACAGGTAAAGTGTAAACAACAGTAAACTAAATTAAAACATACATAATTCACGTGTGGTTTTAAAGTAAAGTTAAAATACGTATACGTATGGAAAATTAACTTGTTCAAACTTTAATAAAGATTTAACCTATTATTATAAGGTATAAAAAACTAAAAATGATCGTTGTGGTACATTCCCTCTCTTTGAGGAATATTCAAAGGAATAACTCATACAAATATAAAAGCTCATGCTGTACAACTTAAACTAGACCAATAATTGTTTGCTTTAAAGATGGAATTCTAACAAGCTTTAATAATATCATATTAAACTGTATTTTTTCTTTATTAGAAGGAAAAAAACAATCAACACACGTATCGATGTCACAATATTATCTATAAGAAAGTATACATGATTACAAACCCAAAGTTAAAATTAAGAGCGATGGAAAGAAATAAGAGAGTCTAGATCTATCCCTCAGGGATTTTGTTGTTCATTTCAAATAGAAGATGAAACTAATGGAAAATAATAACAAGTTAGAGGCGGTAGAGTTTGTGGAAGTTAAACAAACAGTATTTGATTAAATATTTATTCCATAAACACAATTATTAACATTTTGTATTATTATTCAGTGTCAAATTAATAACTACCCGAAAAAAAAAAAATAAAATGATGTAGCATTCCATTTGTTTTTTACTTTCTCGAATTTGTTTTGTTGACTAATGAAATTACAGGAAAAGCAAGGAAGAAGAATGTGGATACTGTTTGTTTTTAAGAAAATATTTAAACTAATGTTAAAAACAGATATTTTGACACAAATAATATTATTATATTTGAATAGAACTTTTACTTTGTAGTACTTCACTCACCACCGAGTTGAATTAAAAAATAAATTATCTAATTAATAAGTGGTTGCGGTTAAATAGTTATACGAATCACCTTTTAAAAAAATATTTCGTTACGATGAATCATAATATTGATAGGCTATACCACGATAGTAAACGTAAGTAGACTTGGTGTTGTGACAAGAAGACAATCTCTTTTAGTCTTAAGTTGTTTACAGTAACAGAGTAGGGTTGCGACAAGATTGCTTAATAATCGTGTTTTACACACGGCGGCGCTCGGTGGTCCGCTGGCTCACCGATTCCACTACGCTCGTTAGTGTATATAGATAGCAAACATGTTTAGTTTCTGGCACTCGACCCGTTTGTATAGTCGTTTTATCATCACTCTGGAGCAGTTTACAGAAACCAAATGAAAACAATGGTCACAAAGTTTGTTTACGGCCATTTCCCCCATTTCGTATTGACATTGAATTAAATATTACTGTTATAAACATTACCTACGCATCATATAATGGTAGTGGATATAGTGTCATTTGAACCACGATTCGTCGTTATAAAATGTGGAAACGCGTATGTACAAGACAGAGTTATTTTTATTCACGGTAACGTTAACTATTAATATTATTTTTAAAAAATGTCTGTAGGTATACGTTATAGTAAATTGATATCGGGACTATGTCGGGTCACGGGTATGGTGTATGATGGGGTTGTACCTCTCAACAGATGTCTGATGAACATGACCGACATACGACGGCGATAGACTTGCAGCTGCACCGGATTTGGTGGTGGGCCGAGACCTGCGACCGGTGCAGGATGTTCGACGATGACCGCGACCGCGGTAACATCGACTTTGGCGACGGTGACCAAGACGACAACGACGGCGGCAGCGGTGGTAAAACGGACCGAGACGGACGGCTCATGTCTGAAGCGTCGACGATTAGGAGTTCACGCTTCGGTTAAAGCGGCAGCAAAAGGCGCCGGGTCTAAAAGCCGACGGAAGGTAAGCCACGGTGGCTGAAGAGAATAAAGCGATAGCACAAATAAATATCGAAAAACGATAAAAAAAAAAAAAAAAAAATCGAAAACTATAATAGTCGGAAGTAGCTTGTGTCTATAATATAATATATTGTATACAGTATGTGTGTGCTTGTGATCACGCTTATTACAATATATATATATATTATGGTAGGTGTAAATCAGTAACGCGGCGGCGGCGACGGAAGACGCTCTGACCGGTGTAAACCGCCGGACGGACTACACTGGTGGTGTGCGCGAACAAACTCCTCCGGTTTGGTCACGAGTTTTCCGGCTGATCAGCTGTTCGGCGGCGGCGGTGGCGGCAGTTACGCGTAGGGTTGTTGTTGAGCATATAGTGGGAGGCAGGCGCGATTCGCTAGCCGCCGCCGCCGCCGCCGCCGCCGCCGCCGTCTTTACTGTGCGTGTCGGTGCGGAAAAGCGGAGGGAATCGATCCACCGCCTGCACACCCGCCGGCCGAACCAACCCGTCACACTGGGGGGGTGATGGTTGTTGTGAAGTGGCGGTGGTAAGGGGAGGGTCATGTAGCACCCCCGGCGGTCCCCCTCTCGTGTTACCGGCGACCCGTCTTACACGATTTCGGGGAAATTTATTATTCGTATAATAATAATATTTTATTCCTCTGCTCACACACGCAACCGAGCAAACGCGTACATCATCATCTCTATATAGCGTCTCGTCTATTGCCCGGATTTCCGTACGATGATTTAACGCATTTCCGTTCGGCAAGTCTCGCGAACCGGTTCGTGAAATCAACGACTGCTGTTGGTATATCGTCTGTGCACCAAAAGCGTTTGAGTGACACCCTCAAAAACAACCAGTTGGTTAACCTGCAAAGACTATTTTTTTTTTTTTTAGAAATTTGATTATATTATGTTACTCAGTACCCTGTCATTTTTATGTGAAGTATATTTGATGATAATATCGTGAATGAAGATATATTATATAGATTATATGACCTACTTAAGTGGAACCTTGTTTTAAATTTTCAATTCTTACCTATAAAAGTTTAACATTTTATGCATTTTTAACTACAAAATAATTACTAAATTTTAAATTTCATAAATGTAGTCAAAAATGGAACTTTAAATGCTTATAAAAAAAAGTTGTGCTGTATTTTTATTATTATTTTTAAACTGCTATTGAAACAATATATCAGGAGCCTTGTGTTAATATTTTTATATTAAATTGTATTGATATTTATAGAAAAAAAAACTAAAAAAATTGAAATTTTAAATTGTCCGTGTACAGCTCAATCCAATATTTGGTGTATAGAAAATGGGAATATAAAAATTCAGTGACGTTTTCATGCATCTACAGTACATATATCTTCATTTTTAAATTACAACAAAATAAGCAACTCGCTACATGAGGAATCGAGTGAATATCCATGAATGTTGAAAAATATGAACTTCAAACGCACATAAAAATTTAATTTGACTTTCTTGTAGACATTTTTTTTTTTGATAAAAGTTAAAACTAATGAGGAATTTTGTATTATATTTTCAAATATTAGATTTAAACATTTTTTTGACTACTTATCGTGTACACAGTCACAAAAAACACACATCATTGTAAATTCACTTGAACTACTGTCAAATAAAATATAGGTAGTCTGTAATTTAAAATTCTACCTATATATATATTTAAAATATCAGAACTCAAACAATGGTGTCTACTTACAACATATAATTAATATACTACAAAAAAATATATTTTACATATTTTATAATTGTAAAACGCACATAATTCGTCAGTTTATATTTTAATAGTTAATTATGTTAAAATACATGTATATGTATAATAATATATGGTTGTATTGAGTGAACCATGTTGATTTTATAAATTATAAACAATAGATGATTCCAGTACCTATCTCAAGAAATCAAGAAATAAAGTGAGGAAATAATAATATTTTATTTTGGAAATATCGGTCAGTCGTCAGTTTTTAACATTTAACAAAGTTTATTTACTAATTATACCTAATCTTGATGTGTAATGAGTTATATAGACATTTCATTTTGATGCCGGGGTTCACTTATTGATAAATTAATTTTTAAAATAGTCAAAATCTCAATTTTATTTTTCTTCAATTAGTTTTGAAAAGGTACAATTTATTTTACGAACCCAGTTTTTAAGTTAATTATACAGATTATAGTTCAAATACCAACGAGAATTAATCCTGTATTACGATTTTTTAAAATAATTTGTTCGTCAATCATTGAGTTGTGTGAATTTTAGACTAGTATTATTATTCACATGATATCATTAATGTTCTATAAAAAAAAAAAAAAAAACGTTAAAAAAATTAATTTTTAGTGTTCTTTGATTTATTACGAAATTGATTCGTGAAAAAGAAATTATATTATATAACTAAAATTTGATTGATCTTTATATTTTTATTCCAGCTTTATAAGGTACTCGAGTCGAAATTTTTTTGTAACTCGATATGGCGCCTTAAATATATTATATATGTATACATAAAAAAAAACACAACGACTGAGTGGACTTGCGGTGCAACTGAAGTACTCTTTTCTCCCGTTGAGATATCTACATTTTAGTATTATACGTCTCGTGTTACCGAGTGGGTAGGTATACCAGACCTTGTACTTAAGAAGAAAAAAAACTCCAGTCGATTCACGGATAAAACGTAGGGAATTTTATTATTTTTAACTGCAGAGATTTTTCAGGGACAGACGGATTACGTTAATATTATAAACCACTGTTTGTCGTTTATCAAGGACAATAATATTGTGACATGTTAACCTTCGATATTTCACTAGATCTATAATGTCCATTAGTGCATACGAGACTAATATTATAAACGTAGGAACAAATATTTCCGAGTAGTTTTTGGATTTCTACAGTTGGGCTAATTGTTTTGTGGTCTTTTGTGAACTCTACTATGTTATTACTTACATATTATTATGTTATGTCACCTGCTAGTCTGCGAGTGGTATCGGACGTATATTAGTATATAGTTATAATACAGGACTGAGTTTATGGAATCCAAAACAATTTCATTAACCAAAAATAAAATATCCTAAAATGTATTCAAATACAAGAATGACCTTATAATAATATGTCTAGACAAAATGTAAAAAAAAGACATATTTTGTTATATAATTTGATGTTTCATACTACATAAGAAATAGTACCTAAAAATTAAACATCTTCATTTAAAAATATAAACATTACAATTTAACCGGAATTGGTTTATTTTATAGTTAAAACTAATTATAAAAATAGATTTAAACGAAATGGATAATTCCAAAAGTGGGTCAGGCTTGAAATCCACCGTGGAAAAATATTTTGAAAAAACCATGTTTTCATGTATGTAAATCCCAAACAATTATCAAGCTTTAATAATACTGTAAAAATGCTCTAAAGTTAAAAAAAAATAAGGTACTTAAAAGTTAAAAGTGCCAGAGAATGCAAAATAAAATTTACAATTTAAAAATCCCTTATGCTGGAGATCATAAAAAAAATGTATAATCCCTTGATATTATAGCACTGGTAGGTAACATACAAGTATACGTGTATAGAGAGTGATTTTTTTAATGTGCATTCATTGTTTTTGAGAAGAATTCGATGTATTAATAATTAGTATAATCTTTAGTATAATTATATTCGTTAGTGTTAACTATAGGTATGTAAGGGTTATGTAACTTATAAGTATTTACATTTCAGTTGAGTGTAGTAGTGTACGAACATTTTGTGGTCATGTGAATTTCCCCACTCATCCAAAATGTAAAAGCATTAACATCGAAATTCTCAGAAAAAATATTCGGTTTAGGAACATGAAATTAAAAACGTATGATATCATGAATTAAAAAGAAAACAAATAGTAAAAAAAAAAGTCGTGCACCAGAGATATTGTAAAAAAAAAAATTACCAAGATAATGGTTGTTTACGGATAAAAGAATCACCCTGTGTATATTATAATATACGAATATGTATTTAGCACATGAAATACGCTTTCGTAAAGGTTTTTGAGAATTGTACTTAAACGACGTTTTACCTCCGATATATGCACTGCACCTTCCACCCAACTGCTATTGCTCACGGACAGGGTCTAATCCGCTTATTGTGTTTTGCCACACAAGCTTCGCCGAACGTTTGCATAATACAGTGTACACACACACACGTACCTTTGTATAATACACCTCCACCACTCTGTTTTCCAGGACCCAACCCTTTTCGGTAAGTTATTTGCAAATAGGTACCCATATCTGCACACGGTCGGTCGCCGTTGTTTTGAAATACTCCGAGAGGTTGCAATAAAATAATGAATTGCAATAACATAATAAATACCAACCGCAAATATTTTAAGAGCGCCAGCGTCTGTTTGTATATCGGACACTTGCAGGGTAGTAGTTGGGTGTATCACGGATAGCTGTGGATGTCGTCACCGGGAGACCCCATACATTATGTGTCATTATTTTAACAAAACGGCCATAATTTAAGTCTATTTACGCTTATTTTTGTAAACAAGATTTAGGGTCGATAAATTGTCGATTAAAAGAAGATTCTAATATATTTTATGACATGGAATTAATGTACATTTTTTTTTTTTTTAATTAAATGAAAATAATATAGTTTACTATACTATAATATACTAGCATAATAAGGGCTTGGGTAAAATATTATGTATGTCGAGTGAAATGTTTTTTTATTTTACTATAATATAAAACGCGAGCATATTACTACTATCGCCAACCTAAAGTGAAAAGGTAACCTAAGCTGTATAGTATAATATGTATTATACACCCATGAATTTGTTTAACAATACATCACTGACTGTATACTGTGCATAAAATCGTTTGATAACACGACAATGCTGGTCCCAGTCATAGAAGATAATAATAATAATAATATAAAATATAATAATAATATGCGTACTCGTATTTTTTATACGTAGGACCCCCAACAGTTTTATTTTATTATTATTTAACGGACCGTATTTAATGCGATTTATTTCATAATAATAATATGTCAAAATGTTATGATATCTGTAGTGAAATTTGCAATAAAATACTGAAATAATATTATGTTATTGTTGGTTTAGCCGTGGCCCGTTTAGTCGATAGACATCGGAGGTGCCGGTCATCGACACTCCTAATGACCTCCCGGTCGCGGACAGTAAGTTATGTCGTTGGACGTCGTGTGCCATTCGGCAATATGACGGTGGAAAAAAATATTCAAATCATTTCGACATTATTTGATTGACTGCAGTGCACTGCAGGATGGCTATAGCTGCACAATTTATGTACCTGTAGTGTAGTTATGTTATCGTCTGATTTACTAACGATGTTATAATATTATTAGACACCCACCATTATTGTTATTATTATAACTATTGTTGTTACAGAATATTATGACGTATTCGTCCAACGACATTCTCATAATCTCGCTCCCAGACGTTTGCCATGTTCGCACCAGCTGACAGACGAAATTAATGTGTACAGGTTTTTGTTATTAGGTGTTTCATATGAACTGTTTTTTTTTTAGTAGAATGTGTGTCCAAGACCTTCGTTTAGTTATTCTATATTTTATATTTTATTGTTATGTTATCAGTGAAATTGAAATACTAATATTCAAATAATACGTAAGGACAGTTTTTTTTTTTCATTTATCGGTGATTCGCGAAATTCGTGTTTTTATATTTTGAGTGAAGCCACTAGCAAGGAAGGAACGCATTTTAAATTGTATACGGTAAAATGCCATCTTTTCGTATTAACGTGTTTATTAAAATAACGTACACTAATACTATTATATCATCGAAAAATGACATGTTTCGTAAGCCATTATTTTTCAAACATTCTGTTTTACGGATGATTAAACACATATAATAATATAATGCATTATACACAATGTGCTATATGTTTGAGATTATATTTTCCCCTTTTTTACACGAAACCTCAATTATAAAATGGATAATGTTATGCAAAACATGTTACATTCTTTTTTTTTTTACTGTACAAATTATTTAGTCAATACCTCAATCGATGTTTACTTCATCTTATTTCATAAAAGCCAGAATACCATGTATACTGTATGATATAGTTTAAAACTATCACATTTACTGTTATTAAAGCATATTACTTAATTAAATTAATCATAATTTATTTGAAATTTTTATGTGAATTATACTATCAGAAAATATTTCTTACTTACTACGGGTATTTTAAATACATTAACTATAAAATTATTAAAATTTGAAATTGGTTCAAAAACGTTTAAATTAAATTTAGCCCCATCATATGAATATTGAAAAAAGCGAGCAAGTGACAAGAGGTTACGCTTTGCTGTACATTAGGTGTTCTCCAGACACTGTAATGGTTGTGTTAAATTTGAATTCAACGATATAAAGTCATTGTAAACGAAAACGATTCTGAGCGAGAACGGT
Source organism: Macrosiphum euphorbiae (assembly GCA_949089665.1). Taxonomy (NCBI): domain Eukaryota; kingdom Metazoa; phylum Arthropoda; class Insecta; order Hemiptera; family Aphididae; genus Macrosiphum; species Macrosiphum euphorbiae. The sequence continues at coordinate 50,193,185 of CARXXK010000001.1, read as the reverse complement.
CTGTCAGTCTGTTATATTATTAAGTATATTTTATAATATTATTGTGATTAAAATTAAAATTAACCTTCATTTAAATATCGAATTTTGTCCAAATTTGAAATGTCCATAAAAAAGATCTGTGTTTATATTCTTTTTGTAGATTTTTTGGTTACAGTATGAACTGATTATGACAATCCTTGTCTTTAATGTCGAGTTTTAGCTATACAAATTAAACATATTATAATTTTTAACTACAAAATAATTTGGGAAATTACGAGATTTCGATGAATTTTATTACTCTGTTCTGACATAAATTTCATTACGACACACATATAAAAATTATAATACCATGAAAAGCATAATACATTTTTTTATTATATAAGCCCCTCCGAACAATACTTCAATTGATACTTGAATGTTTAATCATGGTAAATCCATGCTATTTGAATGATATTAAAATGTACTAAGTGTGTATTTAAGTTACCTAATATAACAGATTATCAATAATAGGTTCGTAAAAAGAAAATATTGCCCATTGATGTCATTTCGTTCGTTTTTGCTTGTACTTTTCATTTCATATAAGGGGTCGAGAAAAGGGAAGAAATACATTTCGTGAAAAATGAACTTCTGAGAAGGTAGTGAATTTAAACTATACATATTTTCACCCTTTCTGTCACATTAATTTAAAGCTAAATTCCGACTACTGTCAACAAATAATGCAATAATATCATATTTTGTCCGATTATTAGTGAAATAATAATAATAACATGATTATTACTAACTTACAAAAATGTATTTATTAGTCACTGTTCGACGATACTGTTTGGACAATATAATGGTATACAGATGATCGCAATTTTATTTCACATTACTTAATTGCGCACATGGAAAAGCCAAACAGTTGTTTGCGCTATAAAAATAGTAGGATTGACTGTGCATTATAATTGCTATAGGGATAGCTATAAGGTTAGTCAGACTAACTAAAATATCATAGTTAGGTTATTATAGTTATTCGAACTGAAATATGATATTTTAACTATATTTTTTAGTTAATTCAAACATTAAGAACTGCATTCAACTATAAAATATAGTAAATATTACCATAACAAATAACTATATTTACATAGTCATAATAAGTTAATCATTTTAGTTGTTTTTCCTATTAAATAGTTATAATAGTTATATCCACTATAATGTATTATTTATTTATTTATTATAGTATTTTTTTTCCCGAGTAGGTATCGTTACTTTACTAAGATCCATGTATTGAAAAAAAAATAATTAAAGATGCTCATATTATATAATTTCGTACTTGTACTTATTGTATTAAATATAAATAATACTGCATTTGAACACGTTACATATCTCTGAACAGCAAAATATCAGTAATCTCGTCTTTCTATACACTGAGTACTGAGTAGGTATAGGTACCAATTATAATTATTATCTATTCAGTATCCTTATGATATTATTATGCACGTCATATTGTAATATATTTAATTGGACATTGATACTAGGTAATATATGCTTATTAACATCACCTGGTTTGTCAGCGTGTAGTACAGTATGATTAATCGTTGGAAAATTAACCTTAAAAAAAATGTCAACACTTTATGAACTCGTTGAATTATCTTTATCTTTGAACTTTTACACCAGTACATAATAGTTGCAGAGAACGAGACAAAAGTACGAATAGTCAGTGATAGACTGTTGTGCACGAGACAGGACCGACTAGATGTGCGACGAGGTGCGTCCTCGTCTCGTGAACACGCTGGTCTTACCATTTTCTCGTCCTTAGATACTTAGATGCTATATTTGAAAAGCTATATGAATAAGTATGTTTGTACACTGAGTAGAGGAATTGAAGATTTATCGGTCCTGAAAACTCCATGCAGAGTATGCATAATTATACATAATTGTATTGATATTATACTTAAAAATAGAATAGAGGAAATTATTGTACCAAAATGATGAGAGTTTGTTGTTTACACCAAAGTATTTGTTTAAAAAAATTATAATAATCAATATTTAAATATTAATAACATTAAAAAAAAAAATTGCATATTAAAATAAAATTGCTTTCTTATGCACTGTTATTAATCTATGTACTTTTAAAATAATAAATTATATGGAATAAATAAATAAAGGCACCTATATATAATGATTATTAAGGTCATAATAGGATTAGACTTTTGAAAAAGTTTAACTATAACGGTTGGATCTTTTTAGTTTTAATGTTTCGAAATATTTCAAATAATTATAATATTATGTTATAACAGATAATATTTTTATTTATTAAATAATTTATCAAAATCACCAAATTACGTGTGTGGACAATATAACTATTATTGATATATTTTTATTTATATGCATATTTTAATATAGTCATGATAACATCGACAATGCATGTTACGTTAAAAAACGTATACATTTTCAGATATAAGAAAAATGTCCCTTGTTGTTTTAATAAACAATTTTTACTCTGTTTATATATTATTTTATAAGCTTTAAATGTATTGCTTTCTTTAAGATTTATGCAAAAATAATGGTCTAAATCCAATTATATACTATACATGTATTTTATGATAGTGAAATTATCTTTTTATCATTATTCTTATTTTTATTTGCTGACTTGTATCGTCGTCTAAACATTCTAAATGTTGGGTATTTATTATTCTTTGATCAATATCGTTTCAAACAGGAAATATAATTTAATTATTAATTGATAGACTGCAGTTTTGCCTCCCTAAAGGTAGTCTCAAAAGGTTATCTCCAAGTATTGAAATGTTGGTAAAATGAGATAACAAGTTTTAGAATGTACCTAATGAACTCGTAAGCTGTTCCTTAAACCTTTAAAGACAATTTTTTTTAAAATATACTAATTATTATCTGTAGAATTGATTGCTGCTATTTTTAATTGCCTAACATAACTCTAAGTATAAGACAATGGATTTACCCTTAAACTTCTAACCGGAATAAGAAGCCAAAAAACAGTAAATCCACTATAATTAATATAAAATATTATCTGATCTCAAATATAGTGTTACCAACATAATATGTTGTAGTTATTATATAGCTTATAACTATTTCTTAATCATATTATAATAATTGAAAGTTAATGTATCTTTATCATTATAAATTATAATTTATAGCAGATGACAAAATGTCTAATAATAGGCAGATTCTCATCGGTAAAGTTGAAAATGATATATTTTTATAAATAAATATCATATATTTTTCTATTCATACTTCGTAAGTACCTAAATCGGGATTGTTGACGTATTTATTGAACAATTAGGTAATTGTAAAAAGAAATCATATTATAAAACGAAATAGGAATACGTGTAAAATTAGCTAGTTTGATTTCTAAAATATATGAAGTTGACGCTGTCTTCGCGGCAATACGATGAACGCGGTTAATATTGTATGCGCAAAGTACCTAACTATGCATTATGATGGGAGGTCGATATTAAAGAAAATATGATATTATCATGATGCCAATTCACGAAGGATACAGACACGTCCGTCCGATTTCATCGAAGTTGTCAATAAAATAAAATTAAATCCAATATAATATATATTATAGTATAATATTTGGACGGTCTCGGCGTGTATCATCGAAACCGCCGCTGCAGTCTGTCGGACCGTCTGTCTGGCCGGTCGCGACTATGCCGCACCAACCCTTCAGCAGTGAAAAAAACCACGCGATTTCGATATACGTGACACACGCCACTGCGGTCGTTTGTCCGAAATAATATCCCTTGGGTACTCGAAAGGAAATTTAAAAAAAAAACCCTTAATTATAAACAGCTCGGTCCTTTCTGAAAACTCACGGAAAGCGGATGCACGTAAACGATTGCAAATCACTTACTCGTTTTAACATAAGCCGAGGGTCGTGGTGGTTCATGTGTGGTTTTTTTTTTTAAGCGTACGTTCGCAAAGAAGTGAAATTTTCAAAACTTACCATATAATATAGAGAAAAACGTTCACCTATAACATATCATAAACACTAAAAATAATATTAAAACCGAAAAGAGGTATATAATATGCCAATTGCTTGTCCAAGAAATCTTCTAAACTTACAAAATTCTGAGCGGGAAACGAATAAGTCTGTCGCTGTAATGTGGTACAGATCGATTCCACGAGAAAAAAGGGTTTGACGTATAATATTATGTATAATTGTTCTACATAAACAATACATTGAATAAATCGAATCGATTGATACTACGTTGTCTCAAGTTAACCTCGAATAAATATATCACAGGAACCGATGATAGGAATCGTCGCAATAACTATTGAAAAATACTTATACATCCGATTCCCAATAAACACTATACGTCTATACCTATAGGTATTGAACCCGTGGGTCATGCCTGATGATGTCATTGTCTGTACAATAATATTGTTTCATAAATTTTTAACGGTTCTTCGGGTGTTTCATAAATTTTTAACGGTTCTTCGGGTACATCTACTTTTGCAGATTTATAAATAATATTAGATTACACGCCGTTATCTATAGCTATGGAATTATAATACCCACCAGAGCTACATATACCTAAAGATATTATATTATCTACAACGTAGATACCGTCTGTGGAACGGCGAAATGGGTAGGTAGCGAGTCGGTAAGGTATTAACAAAGTTTCACCGGCGAATTTGATCTCGCTCGAGGATACGACAATCGACCGCCGGTTGTCTGATATTTATTGCGTCGCAGCCATTTTGCCTATGTGTTGCAATAACATTGTATTGGACACACACACACACACACACACACACACGCACAAACACACACACACACTCGTGCATAAATACCTTCGCACGAGTGCGATTTAATCCATTCACGTGAAAATGGGTTTGCCCGTCTCTGAGTTGTTTACCCACTGCCAGTATACTATCTGACCCCGTGGACGGATTAAAACATTTCCTTACACATTCACACATATTATGTTGGTATATGAAGAACTCGAACACGTTTACAAGCATTTTATGACGTTACGATTATATTATTATATAGTCGCCTACTACAAATATTAAGATGACTATTTATAAGACGTATAAATATTCTATTTTTTTCAAAACAATAATCTTAACAGTTCGAGAACGAAACAAAAACTATGAATTTGGTTTGTCATAAATCATAATATATTACATAACATATATGAATTCCAATTCAAAAGTTGCACAAGCATACTTACGAAATATTAGCAACAATTAACACCTAGTGTAACGTATAATATAACTTATTATATTAGTATTATATATAACATATACATTATACACTCAAAATCTTATTCATATGGGTTACTCTTATTTAACTTTATAATGTAACGAAACATGTAGGTACCTATTGAATTTTCAAATCACTCTCCCCGAAAAAACTATTTTTTGGAGGGTCAGAATAGCATCATAATAGTTGCAATGTCGTTGTTACAAGAAATGTATCGGAGAACGGGCGATATGTGTATAATGAAACAATAATAATATTATATTATTATTCGACCATATCATTCGAATTTCCGTTAAAAAATATAACATATTTAAGAGTCGATTTGATGTATACTAATTTTTATCAACAATAAAGAACAAAAAAAAAACATTTAAGCGAAAAAAATTTATTCACACCTATAAATAGTAAACGTTATCTTTCACCCGTGGGTTGCAGGCGTTGCAGTGGTGACTGTGACGAGTCGTTTTAATCATTGGAACGTATAATAATATTATACTATTTAATAATTTATAAAAACGGCGGCGGTCGTAGCCGTTTTACGGTTTCCAAACCGATTGTCGCGATTTTTCGATACCACTTAAACGGATTAAAAACGCGAGATGGCTGGTATATATATTGTACGGCTCGGGAAGGTGGTTTTTATTGTCATTAGGTCGTAAAATTCCACGAGCCATCGTAAACCCGTGACGACGAAGGATTCGGCTATTATATATATATATATATAATATATATATATTATCTATATTCTATATACATATTATACACAGTACATACATATATAGAACGTATAGCTAAAAGGATTCAAAGATAGAAGGAGAGGGGGTGGGGGTGGGTCGGTTCCGGCGCTCGTCATTCCTCATCTCAGTGATGAATTTATAACTATATTACTTATATATTTTTTTTTCTAGACACTATCCGGACAAACGAAGCAACGCGGGACACTTGAACCTTATAATAAATAGTACGGAGTCGTACGCATTATGTATAGTTCAAAAGTATAAGTATACTTATTTTACTGCTGCAGTTTATTTCGTCAACGCGATTGATGTACTTACTATAACGAATATAATTACAGTTTAAGTCGCTATGGAGTCAGGGAAAATGTTTGAAAAAACGGCGATGGTAGCGATAACCGTGGCGTGGAGAGAGCACTAATTTTAATTTTCGTACATCCCAAAAGCACTAGCTGAGTACTAAACATAATCAGTACAACTGAAATTAGTGCTTTTCATGCTCCCACTAACTTCGCGGACCTGAAATGATTCTGCTAGAAAACGAACAGATCATCAAACGGAATTATATATAGGTACGTTAAGTAATATATGTTTGAAGCTCACGTATTATACCTTCAGAAGGTTCAGTAGGTAAGTAATTCGATCCAATCCTTTTATATAGGTACCTATTAATGCTACTCGAATATTCATTATTAATTTCACACTTTCGTCGTCTTAGAAAACCCTAACCACTTTTTAGATACCGTTCTGTTTGAAACATGTAGTACCTATACGTAGTTCCCCAGCCGGTTATCAATGTATTGCTCTTATACAAGTTTGACTGCATGTGGAATCGTCTGTACATCGTGGTGAATATTGATAGGTCTGTCATCAGAGTGACTCAAAGTCAAAACGTTAAATTCAAAATCATTCCATAATTAAATGTTTGTTATCATCTATTACAACATGCGTAACAGTTGTCATAATAAACTACAATTACATGTCAGGTTACACCGGTAATATAATTATGTAACTTCTTTATGGAAGTAGTATGAATCTATTGTAATATTAAGTTAGAATACTATTATAATATGATATTTGTACGTGAAATAAATAATGTGTACGGCTACGGCAAAAAACTACCGGCCAAATGTCAAATAAACAACCCAAAATCCGAGTTACTAGAATTTTATTATAAACTAGATAACTATCGAAATAATTTTAAAGATATGTAAATAATGTAACAAGTATATGCTTCAACTCATTATCGGCAGTCGAAATAATGGACTGGTAGGTATCCATCATTTCGTTTTTGTTTTCACAGCATTAGTATAATGCGAGTATTGATTAAGTAGATACCTACCAAGTTTAAAAGTATGGTAAACTGAAACGGATATGATGTATCTATAACAGTATTATATATGTATAATGTATATACATACATAACATGTTGAAGAATCATACGCCCCAAAGTATTAATATATATACATATAATATGTATATGTTCAACCGTAAACACGTTAGCATAATTTATAATGTTAAACTTATTTGATAAAATTCATTTTCAAAAGTTTGAAACTTTTTGTAAAATTGAGGGAATATATTTAAGAAATAAGATTTAAATTTACTACTTAGGAATATCTAAACACGCGTACTCTCTGCTGTGAATTCTGATAGATTTAAGAGCCGTCATTCTCTGCAGAAAAATACATTTTTATTTGTAAATAAACTTAATTAAAACTTAAATAATACATGTTCATAATACTCATTTAAATCGACTTTTTGCATTTAAACTTTTTAGGTCTAATAATAATTAAAACGTAACCAAAATAACAGAATAAAATCACAATTCTAAGTCACTTGAAAATTAACTGAAAGTATGTTTTTCCTCATTTATGTTTGTATTTTTACTTTTAAAGTGTATGAATATAGATTAATGTCGACTACAAAAAAATGTGTGAAAAACAAATATTCCACTAGTTACTTAAACTATAAAAAATACTTGAATTTTTTCATATTTTATAAGGTCGTTAGTCTTAATTTAATTTTTATGACTGCTAGTCCGATGTTAACTTAATTTCATTGAATTATGTATGATAAAAAGATAATTATTTAAGAATGAAAAAAGTAGCAAATTATGTTGAATCTTATTAAAATAATAAAATAGTTATTAAATGTGTATTTGTAGTTATACAATTTATAAAAATAACAAATTAGTAATAAAAAGATTGGTATTCAAAATATTTTTATCGATAAGTTATTTATTATTAGTATAATGCATTTTGAACAGTTTTTATAGTTTTAATTAGGTACTCATTTAGGAATGTTTTCAATAAAAAAAATTGTTTATAGCTGTTTTATAAAAATATATAATAATATCTATATTATGTGGCTTGGCGCGTTGGCTGCTACCAGTCGCTCAATGCGAGTATGCGACTGAGAGTAAGTAAGGCCAGCTTCTATTAGCTCTCGGATGGGTGACCACCCGAGTTCTTAGTAGTAAAAACCATGCAACACATACACGTGTTGCATTACCTACAGTGACAACCGTAACAATACCTTACCGTACCAACCACAGTTAATAATCCCCTACAACAGCTAATGGCCATAGTCAACGTGATTAAGTTCAAAAAAAAAAATAATAAATAAATAATCTCTATACATTTTTTCACCGTGTTATATTATTATTCGGTTAAAATTAAACTTTTCCTTAAAGTTCTCGTTGACCTAAATACAGAGTAAACTCGTTTAAAATGTGTTGATTATATTTATAATAACCCGGAAATGTATTATATAGCACTGCTAAAGTGTATCTTTCAGCTTTATAAAATAAAAATTCTTCTGTAACTGGTTATGTATATATTACACGTGCATAGTATGTTTATTTTCAAGGCTAAGTACGTCCTAGGTTAGGTATAACCTCCGTTTGAATGAAATCCGTTGTGCTGGTTTGAGGAAAAACTACTTAAAAATATATTAAATACTACATGAAACGATTGAAAAATCTTACCGGTTTGCGTGCTGGAATCGAACAAAGTGCTGCTTGTCTCCACGGCCATGGTGGCCAGAGTACCATCTATGATTTGCGTACTTGAATCTCTCCGGCCTCTCGTACGGTAGCATTCATCTGACTGAGACGATTGTCGTCGAAAATTCCTACACCGTATCATTTCTTCAGTAGTGGACTAAACACACAAAAAAAAAAAACGGTTGTGATAAAACTTCATTTAAATTTAGTTGTTATTTTAAATATTATTGCAATTTGTATTGGTTCGTTCTGACCCCAAACCCGAGCGATTTGTCATAAAAACTTTCAATTATATTTTTATATCGAAATATCGCAAAAGTAAAAAAATATAAATATACGAACGTTTTTTTTTTTTTTTTTAGTACCTATATAAACTATATCGAGAGTGATAATATAAAAATATAGTTACTAGATTAATTATACCATCATCTAACTGATTTGAGTAATAAGTTCAGGATTATATGCTTGGGTTATAATTGGTTGTACCTATATGGTTTGAGAGACTGTGGCTTGTCAGTTTTCTGGAAACGTCCATATTGAAGTAAACGTTTTGTTTGGGCATAATGCACTTATCGTTGGCAGTGGATATATTATTTAATTATTTAATTGTTTCAATTATTTGGATATATAGAATATAATATGAATTATGTGGTGAAAATATTCTAATTCTGATGGTCATAAACTAATAAAACAATTTAAAATCCACAAAATACATTATCCAAAAACAAACTAAATAGAAATTTACTGTATAACTCAGTTTGTTTTACAACGTTTTTTTTTTTTGTATCAAATCAGGACATATTTTATTGAGTGAAATCGAATACCATAATGTGTAACTAACAGCAATTTTCACAATATTGAATAAAGTATAAAAAATTAAAAAGCAATGTTGCAAATAAAAAATAAATATAACCATAATGACTATCAGTAGGTATAGCGGACGGTGCAGAACAAACCGATCGATAAGCAGTTCTTTAATAACAAATTTGGTGGATATGGAAAAAATCAAACTCGGCAGATGGTCAATACATACATAATCATGGATTAGGGCAATGAACTGTTTCGAAATTTTATCAGTGAATCTAAAACGATGTGTAATAGGAAAAAAAGAGTTGGTAGATTGTGGAGGGGATTGGGTATTTTATTATTTTTAAATATTCGATTAGGTTTAACGATGTATTTTATAACGCTATTTTATATTTTTTTAACGAGAAACTATTACCAAACAATGTTTAACAATATAATTTATAGCGGTATACAATAATTGTGTAATTTATTATTCCACACAGTTTGCAAAATATGAATGAAAAATTGACAAATGTATTTCAAAATTGCACCTATTTTCAGCATTTTTTTACTTTAATGAGTGTCTTTGATTTATAAAATGTGATCCATTCACCATCAGGTGCTTTGATATTTCAGTTATATACGATTCGAAATGGAAGACAAAAAATATTTAAGGATAGAAAGAGGTGTTAGCGAATCTCAGTATTTCTACTATCCATGTAATTATCGATATCCATTTAATTATAAAAATCTCAGTCCGTGGCAAAAATCAACAACGGTACAATGGAATATGATGTATAATCAGGGTGGTGTAAGTCCACAGTGACCGGAAACACGCACTTGTCTCCGGAAGCCCCTGGCAATCAATATCTCTTCGGTAGTGGACTGTCTCCGGATGATCGGCGTTCGCTGAGAAGTCGCAGGTGCCACTGCCCTGCCTGCCGGTGAGGGTTCTCGGGACGAGCACGAGGACGATGAATCAGGTGACCTGGAAGACTGGCAGCTGCGTACGTTGTAACCGCCCATCGTGGTGCTCTGGCGTCTGTAGCTCCTACGGCGTCTCTGTCTGCCAGGAGATACGTCCCTGCCCTGCCTGTCCGGTGACAGACCACCCTGTGAACGCACACATACGAAAAACGTTTTATTTTAAATTCACAGATACAATATATTATATTATGCACAAGTGTCAAGTATACGGCCATTCAGTGTAGTTGATGCACAGACATATGCGTTTCGCTCCGAGAAACAACTTTTGGGAGTAATATTGGGACGTTTGAAGTACAAACTATTTTATGTTAGGTTACACAAATTGCCTAGAAGAGATGCGATAGAGTTGATTTAGGGCAAGAATTAATCGTTACCCAAGTGTATAAATTAACTGTTTCCTCTAATGTTAGTGGTGGAGAGGAAACCTAAGGTGAAGTTATTATTATTTTTTTTTTTATAATGATGAATTGGTTAAACAGAGCTTCCCACGTCGTCGGTTAAAATAGAAAAAGAGATTCGATTTTGTGGAAAAATGAATCAAAAGGCATAAGGTACTGTGAAATGGTCGCATATTTTTAACACCCGATGGCCTTTTAAAGGTATACGTCTCGAAAAAAAAAATGCATGGCACGTTGTACTTACGCTGACTCTGGAGTCTCTGCGCCGGGCGTAGTGCGCAGAGTCAGGCGACAGCGAGTCACGCCTAGTCTTCCGGTCCGTGTAGTCCTGATCCGCGGACAGTGTTGGTTGCGAACTCCGCCGGCCACACTGCAGGCTCGACGGCATGCAAGTCTCGTCGATGGCCGTCGATTGCCGCTGAAGTCTGGGCAACTTGTTCCCCACTGATATGCCGTCCTTGCTATGCCTTCGTTCGGGCGACACGTGAGATTTGGAATTCCGTCGTGCCCTCGAGGAATACACCTATTTTGGTACGAAAAAAAAAAAATCGTTAGTGCACCGTTAGTTTATCACTACTTATAATATCTTATATCGATATGACTTCAGTGAGTTAAATTATGTCAATCTTTTCAATTCAATATTAAAGGGTGGGGGGGTCGTGTCTCTGGTGAGAGGTGTGTTGGTCACTCACTTGCGTGGTGGAGTCTCTCCGGGACACGGCGGGTGCGTGCGTCACGTTGCTGGCACACAACTGCGTCGGCGGCACCGCAGACACCGGCGAGCTGGGCACCGACACCGGTGGCGTGTAACCGCAAGACACGCTGTGCTGGGTGGGCACCACGGACGTGTGGGCAGCGGAGGTGATGGAGGCGGCGTTAGCGGCGTTGGAGGTGGACGTGGGGCCGGACGACACGGACGACGACGGCGCGTTTTGGTGCTGCGTGGGCGACAGTGGGACGCGCGGCGAAGTGGGAGGGGGCGTTACGCTGCTGATGACCATCGTCGGCGGCGTCATGGTCTGGTCGTCCACCGTCTTCACGGGACCGTCACCGCCACCGTAGCCACCCGTCGACCCGTTGGAGGACGTGGACTGGCCCGGCACGACGATTGCCTGCGAGTCCCTGCGCTTGTGGCACGTGCGGTGCTGTCGGAACGCACGGCCGTCGTCCTTGGACCCGCGACGTCCGCAATCGCCGTCTGAATGGCCAACGCTAGAAACGTAATAAAATGCGAGTCGGCTTAGAAATTAAAAACACTTACGTCACTCCTCGAACCAATTACGGTGTGAAAAATCGGGGAAAATTCTACTGGTTTATATGGTTATGATGAATGGTATTATAACCGACTGACTACAGTAGTTTTACCAAACCGTGAATGATTTTTAAAAAGTCAATACCGAAATCTTAGAATGATCACATGAACCGATATCACGATATGACGAAAGCCTTAATTTGATGAAATACTAAAATTGATAATATTTTTCATCAAACATAATAGATTTTTGTGATTAGACCAGATGTCAAGATAGGTAACCGTTAAAGTGCATTGAAATTACTTCAAAACGTTATGTTAAAATTCGTATTTACTATGTAGTAAGATACTCGCATTAAATTTCCTGTGTATAAAATATTATACAGTTAGGCTAAAAACTGGGTCTCTTCGGTCTACATTTACAACTAAAGTGCCTTAGTTTTTATTGAAATTATTTTACTATTAGTGAATCTTTTACTTTTTTTTTGAAAACTTGAAAATATGTCACACAAATAGCATAGAAACGAACTAAAACAAACAGTAGGATAACATTATTATGATTATCTGCAATATCACAGAAAAGATAATGTCCCAGCAGATTAAATGTCATAATATTAGTGAATAGTGGCTATATAAGATTATAACCTATAGGCTTATTACAAATTCGCTAGACTAAACCGGTGTGAAAAATAATGCACCGGAATGTTTGGACCATATCATTTACATGGTTCATTATCCCGGCGCGGGATAATGTGGGATAATTGTAAACCGGTTTAGTTAATTTATTCAAAGTTTAGGCTTCTTGTTGAAATAATATTTTATGATACCTATTATATTGTATTATAATACTTTAAGACAAAGAAAAAATTTCAGTATCTGTGGTAAAATTTAATTTTACTATTCACCTATTACTCATTCATGACATTAAGTTGTATTATTTTATTATATTTATAATTTACATTATATTATAATATTATAGGCAGTAATATAATTATTGGTTCTTAGTATCCATCTTATTTTTTTTATGCGTTTCGAAAATAATATTATGAAGGTAATAAATATTCAAAAAAAATAAAAACAAGCAGTTGTGTCCTTAATATTATGTACTTATGTTATTATTAGCAGTTTGACATCAATAAATAAGAAGTCAACAAATGGAAATTTGAAAAGGAATATGAAATATAGTAATGCCCATTAATTCATTCACTAACGTATTTACAAATGTAAGAGTTCCTTGAAATAAAAATGGATTCTTTTATGGTTAGAATGTAGTATTATAATTAATTCCCATTCGGATTCATCCAGCACTTTGGTGCATGAACTTTTTTTGACTTCAAATGAACATTAAAAGTTACTTTAAATTAAATCGTGGATATTTTATACGAGTTGATAAAATATTATCTGAAATTTAAATACTATTATACGAATTTTCAATCACAGAGCCTTAGGTGAAATAATTTAACATAGTTGATGGCTAAATGAATTTAAAACTTGGAATAATTTTAAGACGTACGAAAAGTAAAATTTGAAATATAAAATTAAGTTTAAGTTTACTTTCATAATCAATGGTCTTTGGGGATAAGCAATTTGGATTTGTATTGATAATTGTGTAGCATCAACATTTGGATAAAACGTTTAGTGCAATTAACCAACTTAAAATTACTGAATCTATCTATTTGATATTTAAATGTATTTGACTATGCTTTTTAAAATAGGAGTAAGACTGCTTAGTGAATTAAACCAACTAGCATATTATATTCCAGTTGAAAGCTAGGTACTTTTTTAGTTGTGTAAAACTGTTCGATATTTAAAATAACAACTTTAAAGTTAAGGATATTTTTCTGAGAATAAAATACCTGAATGACTTTATTCGCATAATGAACTTATTAAATTAAAATGAAATCCGTCTAGTTTTGAATATGATTTTCCAACTTGAAAATTATTGATGCGACAATAAAAAAAAAAAAATTATGCCATTGCAATAAGTTACTCGTCATTTTCCATTAGAATAAGAAATGTTCCTGACAATATTGATGGGATCTGAATGGTTGTTGAAGAAATTGTTGGACATATTCAACAAAAGCGTAACCAGTGCAGATGAAACCCTATTTTAAATGATCGTAAAATTAAAAATAAAAGTAATTAAAACGTAAAGAAATCGACCGACGTAACTTTTATAATATTGTATAAGAACTATAAAAAATCTACAACGGGGGAAAAAAAATTAGAAGAAAAAACTTGACATGAAATATATATCGATATTATTTAATACAAGTAGACAATATTAAATAATGACAAAATGAAAGAGGACTTTAAGTGTATTATTATCGTATGAAAGGAAACAAACAATAAGCCGAGTTTGTGAGACCAGAATAATAGGAAATCAGAATACTGCAAAATAATTATGATTGTCTGGTCATAAAACTTTAAGGAGCTTATAAATTATTGCATTATAAACAGCACAGAACGGGTTCATCGCAAAGTACAGTACGGTTACACACTCGGGTATTGATAATATTAGAATAATATGTCTGTGAAGACTACTTGCTGGCCTTGTAAACAAATAAAATAACTGAAAACACCATGGTATTAAGGTGTCACAGATAGAATTGGATTATGCTGATAAAATAACAATTCCGAAAAAGGGATTTTTACTGGTGTAATAACCGAAGATGGGGATATAGAATATTTCAGGTAATATAATATATAACTACAAAAACCATTCAAAACCATAGTCAATATCTGTTATATAATATATATTATGTATAGAATATTGGTTTTCAGTAAAATAAATATTTTAAAATGAAAAAAGAGTCGATAAATTTAGTTGGTGTAAGGCGTAGGTGCGCATTTATAATTATTATGCTTTGGCAAACTGAATTCGTAAAACTTTTTCGTTTAATTTATTTTGCGAGTTTCTATCGGAAAAGGGCTAAAGCGTAATATGATATTGAAATTGAAAAAAAGTTTTAATTACAGTTTTCAGACGTGATATAAAAGTCAAATAAGAATTAGTTAAAAAATAACGACGTATTATAAACTTCAAAATTAAGACTTGCTATTGGGTTGAAACATTTTTTTTTATGTTAGTGATTGAGAAAAATAGGTTTCATAAAATTATGGTAGGAATGTAGAATATTAGATAAAACATTAGAACTTAGAAATCGTTTCAATGAGGTTTTGCGTGGCTATAGAATTATTATAGTATTTTACTTTAAAACGGTGGACGAGATCATCCCAAGATAATATTGCATGGACTGTTGCAGAAGTGGTGCAACGGGTTTTAATGGTTGTGATATCGAATCGAAAATCTCTTTTAGCGAAATTGATTGATACTTTATCAATGCATGAAATATTATAATTTAATACCATTGTGAGATACCGTGGTACGTGATACCGTTAATCTTGACCTATTAAACAGGTGAATATAATTAAGATTGGGGGCTGGGGGTGATGCTGTGGTTAGCCGCAGTCACTAATGCGTGCTGCTGTCGAGAATTGTCCGGCGTCTCTAGCTCCCGGATGGATGACCACCCGAGTTTTAAGTGATCATTTGTACTACATCCACACCGCCTAGGTTCAACTATACGGTTTTTTTTTATGTTAAATTATATATATTATGTATATCAAATTTATTTCATTTTGTAAATTATAGGTCAGCAACCTGGTGGCGAAAGTGCAATCGAATACAAAAATAAAGATGTACGACCTTGGTGTAGCTAGATTGCCTATCCAGGTCGCCGTGTTATAAAAATAATTTATATTATTATTATTGAAAATAATGCATAAAACAATATTATCTTCGCTTGAATTCAAACGATTCGAAAAATGTTCAGGCAATAGTATATATGTGCAAGTTGGCTATTTTATAATAAGATTAATATTTTGGGTCTTGGTTTCAGTATTATATTCCATAAGGTACGTCAAGTTTCAAAAAGAAGTAATGAGAAAGAATTTAGATTAGAGAACTCTCAAATGACTGCACTTAAAAATATAAAACAGCACATAAATAAAATATATTTTTAGAGTCATTTATATTTATTTTATTTTATAGCTAATTCAGTACGTTTTAAAATTAAATAAATATCATAAATAATTAATATTGTTGTATTGTATTAAATATTATAATATATAAGTTATATGTTTAGGTAATATTAACTACATATAGTACATCAAAACGTCAAAGAAAACTTGCAAGTAAATTAAATGTCGTATACGAAAAAGATAAACGTTATTAGTTTGTAGGAATACAGCCTATCAGATTTTATACACATATATACACAATATAATGTGTTGCATGAATTGTGTGTCACCATACACAGAATTTTATGAGATTTGATGAAAACCGTTTCACCAGAAAGCTTTGTTTTGAATTAACAATAGGCAATGTTTGTTCGTCAAAATACGACTGATGTATTAATGGATCGTGATAGTATATTATTCGAGAACATTCTCAGAGATATAAAGAAAACGGATCACAAGGGTACATAGAATATAATATTATGTGTCTGGAAAGTTGGCTGAACAATAACTGAACATTACATATTATTTTATAACCAATAAAAGTAATTTACTATTATGATAAATATGCACATTTAATTAATCTTTAATCAACATAATATGATAGCTTATTATAATATAATTATCGAAACTACAACGCAAATTTTGCTTTACTAAACTTTTTAGACACTTTGTTTAACTACAGTATTTAATGTATACATCGGTCCTGCAGTGGCATATTTATGAAATTTCCATATTATCAGTAAAATACATAATATTATAGGTTCAATGTATAATTTCTGCTATAATTATTTATTAAATGTTTTTAATTTATATCACTTAAACTCTCCTCAATTATGATATCAGTTTGTATTATTCTTATCGCAGATAGGTATTAAAATTTAAAACGTATGATTTGATATTACAAAATACACATCATTATCTGTGTTTGAATATAATTATTAATTATTATTTGTTTTATTATAATATGCACCTATGTATAATATTCACCGCATATACGTCCATGGCCTATACGTATTATGTTGTCTACTTTTTTTCTGACATATCAAGTTTTCAAAATAGGTTACATACTTAACGATTCTAAATACATTATAGGTTTTTTGATACCAATTATAATTTTCAAAAATAAATCTGAATTTATCAATTTATGGAAATTACTTGGCGTATACATCCCTAAGAAATGGAATACATTTGAAACGAAAGTATATACGATTTAGTGGAGATGACGCGTTCGATTATGCTGTAAATCATGATGTTATGCTCCTGTAAAATATATTCATGTAGATAGAATGTACTCGTAGACACACTTGAGGAGGAAGCAAAATAAAACCTAAATTCCCTGAATACTTCGGCAGGAAACTGATACGGAATAAGAGCAGCGGATTGTGGTTTTGAGCATCCCCGTTTTTGGCTAAACTGTATCTTTCGTTTTCAGCCGAAACCTACTTACCTACCTTTTTCGGCCAGGACCGTATTCTATACAATTTACAATTATAACAACTGAAATTTAAAAATATAAATATAACTGTCCTATCAAAAAATGTGATTTTCTATGATCATATTTTTACATGGTATATGTGTGAAGAAATAAAAAGCTTTACTGGATGACGCCCTTGGTTTTGGAGATCTGATCGCAGGACGGATGCTCACAGGATCAAAAATTAGGGGGGAAACAATCCTCGAAGTATCTAACCTACACTGATTACTGAATCGTATTGCAGCTGTATAACTATTTACAACAACAACGACGCAGGTTTGCAGTAATAATGGTTATGGTAATAATAATAACATAAATGAATATAATTACTCTCCGGATCCTCTGCGTCTGGGCTGCTGCGAAACGCTAGTGGGCGTTATGATGGAGTCGCGGCGGGTGTTGAGCAGTTTGGCGATGTCGGCCCGGAAGTCGGTCTTGGAGTCCCGGCGGCCGCCCTTGCTAGACGAAGACTTGATACCCGAGTCGACGGACGACTCGCGCCGCTTCCGGGACGACGTGATCGTGTTGGACCGACCAAACGGCAGTGTCTTGGCGATGTCGGCCAGCGTCTCGCGCCTGGTGATGCCTTTTGGCCGGCCACCCGACTTACCTCCACCACCGCCACCTCCGCCGACGCCTCCACCTCCGTCGCCACCCGCCCCACCTCCACCTCCAACGCCACCTCCACCCATGCCGGTGCCGCTCCACTCGCGCAATATGTCGGTGAGCTGGGCGAGCGAGCTGCGCCTCCGGCGTCGGCTGACCGGCGGCGACGTCTCCGCGGTCTCCGTCGGCGGCGACTCGGTGGTGATCTGCGCTGCCGAGTCCCGGCGACCGCCCAACCGCTGTTTGATCGTAGTCTCCTCCATCTGCTCTCGCAGTATGTCGTCCCAACCGTTGCCGCCCTGCCACACCAGTCCCACCTGGTGGCTGAGAATCGGCAGGTTGCACACGAAACATATGGCCGTCATCGTCCTGGAATGAACAATAATTATAGGCGTGTGCGAGCACACAACACTTATGATTGTTTATAGTATAATAATGCCGTTTTATTTGTTGGTGAATCAGTGTTGCTATCACTGGTCACGGCGGGCGAATATTGTTTGTTTATTCCTGGGCGCTAGGGTGTAGAGATAATAATATAAGTGCGGTTCTACTGTTATACGTGATATCCTTAACGAAATAGGTATTTAATGTAATTTCTAAAAATTTCCAAAAAAAAAAAACGGTTGGTTCACACCGTCTGTTTTCAACGAAACTGTCTGATGAATTTTTGGGCGATTGTAAACTCCGCCAGAATAACGGTTAAATAAAAAAGCAATGAAAAGGTCTAATATAAGCTCCGCCAGTTTTATTTTCTTACCTGTCATGGGCATATGGAAACTCCAACAGTATTATGTAAGACTAAATGATACTTCCCTACTAATTAAACTCAAAAATTCAAATTGAAAAAAAAATATTGTTTTAGAAAAAGCTATAAATACTAAATAGTTATAATAATTTATATTAGACTTAATGGTTTGAATATCAACAAATTATATCTCATAATTTTAGTTCACAGTTCAAAATATTATAAGTATTATAATATCATATAATGTCATAATAATATAATATAGGTGTCTACATATAATTAGTTATTACAATTGTGCTAATTGCCTATCATTATTTTTTAACATAATACTGGCCATTGCAATTTGTATGATTTGTTCGAACAATTATTATTTTTATTTCTAAGTTTTTTTTATATTTTTTGGCATAAACTTATTTAATAAGGATAATTACTATTATTAAGTTATGGTTTTTTGTTTAATTATAATCTGTATATTAAATTAATTGTATAGTGTATACTATTATTTGATTTTTTTCACTGGCGGAGTTTACATCAACTCATTTTTACCTGATATTAATCACTAGAGAAGTTTATATGAATCCAATTTTACCTGTTTTATTTTCCTGGCGGAGTTTACACTAAAAAAAGGTTCTCGTGGCGGAGTTTACATGGGCCCGAATTTTTAATAGGTATAGGTATGTTGGGTAAAGTTATTTTCAATTGTTGCACATACTATTTTTCAATATATTGTAATAAGCATGAAAGGAACAAACTTAAGTGTCCATTTAAATCTTTCATCAAAAATGTTTGAACGCATTCACTTGAATCCGTATTCCACGGAAAAACACAATATGGACGAGAACTTTAGGACTTTGAAAAAAAGTATTACATTCAATCAATAATCCGGGGGTCTTCAACCTTTTTAGGTAGCGGGCAACCTATTATATTATTAAAAATTTCATGGGCCGAATTCGTAACAAAAATAAGTATTAAATGATTAAAAATGTATCGAAAAATACATGCTATGCATAAAACGTGTTCGTGGGCATCAAACAAAGACAAGCCAAGCCGTGGGTGGAAGACCCCTGCAATAGTCATTATATTTTAAGTGAACATTTCCAGCACTTTCCCCTCCATATCAATAGTTCTACCTATAAGGGTTTTCATGTAATTTTTTTTCAAGTGGTAGAAAATGTGTTTTTGCAGCGTGTACGTTTTGTGATCGGTTTTATTTTTCTGTACGTGGTCCGATGGCGACAAGAGTTCTAGTAGAATACTAAGCGATAAAAATACGGATCCCAACGTAAACGCCAAATAAAAGCTCCCGGAATAAACAAACTCGTATTCGATTTATGTATAAATATTATACACTGTGTATTATCATACCACGGTTAAAAAAAATTGCATAATTTATGAGAAAATATCGTAATTTAAATGTACATGTATTCCGTTGACACCGTCGAAGAATTGTTTCATAGAACAAACTACAAAAACAAAGCTTAGTTTGTGGGCAGTACCTATAAAAAAATGGGTATTGAATAAGAATTTTAAAAAGAAATTACAATTTGAGTTGCAATATAAAATCTGTCTACACTTAAATCACATATTAATATAAATTGCCCTCAAATAAATCAAATTACAATAGAAATTATTCATCAACATTTACTGATAAATAATATACTGTAAAAGATTATTGACATTATAATCGTCATACATATATTACATTACGATATTTTTTCACACAACATTATTCACCGTAATAGTTTATATTATACTAACATTTAACAATTGAAAGTAATCAACTAATTATCTAAAACGATATCGACTAAATTAAAAAAAAAAGCAACTAATATAACAAGCTAAATCGTTATAACTAGGTAATAATAAATAGCAAAATCAATCGTGCACTAAGTCAATTCACTCAATGAAAAATAATGATTTCAAACCTTAAATCAAATAATCTAAATAATTTTCCACAGATTTTAGTTTTGGAAATGTGTGCTATATTTATAAAAATATTTAAATTGGTGTTACTGTGCTAGCGTCTCTCCTATATTATGAAGTACAATATTGTTTAAAGAACCCTCATTATGGAAAATAAATGTACAGACGATCGTTTACCATATTATAATATATACTAATACTTATCGAAAACATTGCCAATAACGATTAGTAAAATGCATGTTATACGTAACAGCAAATTCATAAAATTTCGAATTTCGATTGACAATCGTATAGTAGTATAGGTATGTATCA
This sequence comes from Macrosiphum euphorbiae, assembly GCA_949089665.1. Lineage (NCBI taxonomy): Eukaryota > Metazoa > Arthropoda > Insecta > Hemiptera > Aphididae > Macrosiphum > Macrosiphum euphorbiae. The sequence goes on along the minus strand of CARXXK010000001.1, from coordinate 50,171,729 downwards.
TATTCAAATATGACTGTAAACAAATTTATCAACGGAACAAACAATTATGATTTAATATCGAAAAAACAATCAAATACTATAAACACATGTATAAAAAAACAAACAACGTTTACAGGGTGATCCATTTAAATGACTACACTAATAATAGTCTGTTTAGTAAATTTTTGTATTTTAAGTATATAAGTATATATACAGTTTAAAGCACTGTAGATTATAATCTACAGTGGTTGAAAGTAACTAAGTGTACACTACATTCTTATAAAACATACTTCAAAACGCATACAAATTTCGTTTTCAAAAATACAACAATTTATTAATTAGAGAAGTATTGGAGAGTGGCCATTTAAATATGGATCACTCCGTAAAGAAATATAAAATGTATAATGTATATCTTACAATTTATAATTTATAGTATAGGTATATACATTTTACCGGTGCGATGAAAAATTCAATAAACCACTCTAACGAATAATTTATTTATATCTTGCGAGCGTGACCCGTGCATAGTAATAATGTTTTAGGTTAATGTGTATAATATTATAAATAATATTATAAAAATACATGTGTAGAAAATACGTGAAGAAAATCAATAATATTATCAGTTCGTACGATGCAACAAAGTGGTAAACTGGTAATGATATATTGATGTTATAATAAACTTTGTATATAGTTAGTATATCAGTTAAGACGCATATATAGTTATTAAACTTATAGGTACATGCAAACAGGGACGGAAAACTAACCACGCTTGCGTAGAATACCGTCGGAAAAACTTTCGGATATTCATATGGCCGTAGTGAGGCACGTCAATAATGGTTATCGGAATCCAATTGTTATCCGATTCGGTGAAAATTCGTATAATTGACGGATATCAGTTTCAATTTTTTTATTTTATAAAAATTGCCATCAACCGGGTGTTAGGCGCTTTCAAAATTACGTCGCGTATATCGCTGGCGTTAAACTGCGCTAAGTGACTTATATTAATTTATTTCTAAAAAACGAACTTCCAAGTTATCTCCGCTGTCTCTCGCAATAAATTATTATAAAATTAATTTATCTTTGAAATGGGACGGTATAGTTTTCACGACTTTGTATCGATGGTACATACAAATAGCTATAGGTGTGTGCAAGAACTGTTCGACGAAACGTACAATTCAACCATACGAGATAATATAATATTGTTATTGATTAAAGTTTAAGTTAAAGTTTTTTTTTAGTTTAAAATGTGTACAAAAAAAAAAAAATATACGTTTTGTGCTTTTATGTTGTGCATTTTATCTGCAATTTATAATTTATTATCGAAATAATATTTGTAAATAAATCAAACTTTGTAGGTATAAAGAGTTTTTTTACAAAGTGTGCACTGTGCAGTCTGCGCACACATTAAACCGAGGATTATATTAATGAGAGTAAAACGGAAAATGTAAAAAAAAAAGTGATATAGTTGGTTTCAATAGAAAAAACAGCATCCGTGATACATTTGATTAACAACGGTTATCTGTGTTGACATGGTCTTTGAAACAAAACAAATAGTTATTATATATTATTTTGCGTCTGCGATCCAGTGCAGTCGTGTGTTCAACGCAATACTCGGTCGACGGTAGAGAACATAATAATATATCAAACTGAATTTGTAATGATATTAGGTACATTATATTGTTCGAATTATATTCTCTTAGACATTATAGCGTCGTCTGAGAGTCGGTTGAGTTATAGAAGGGACGAGTTAATGAAGCCCCCACGACCCTAAATATTACGCATATAATATTATTATTCCTTTTAACATTAATTAATATTTTTATGGCTCGTATAAATTCAATTTGCTCAGTATATCGAACAATTTCTCGGGTTGTAATATTATAGGTCGAAAATTCGAGTACACCCGTGATTTTATTGAACAATAATATGCTTACATTTAACAAAAAATATCTACGTTACGATATTGGTTCTAGGACTGCGTTTTCACGAATGAGTTTTTAAAATCAAAACAAGACTTGAAAATATCTCTTTGGGAAGGTATACTGCAGATTACAACAATGAGAGTATAATATACATTTAAACAATTTCTAACTATGGACATTATGTTTTTTATAACTTTTAATTGGAAAAAAAGAAACATATTATTATTATTAGACTTTGGTATGGGATTTAATTATGTAGGTACTCTTTGTAACACTCAGTAGTAATTTTATCTTTTCATTCATATAATTATTATGAGACGTGTAATTTTCATATAGTTTATATTATACAATTTGATACAACTTATAATAATATTAATAATGAAATTAAATATTTATGTTGCCGTTGATCAGAGTTGTTCGTCCTTCCTTGAAGTAAATGCAAAAGTTCAAACCATATTTCGAAGCTTCAATATATGAAAGTGGAATATGTTTTTGTCTCTAACGCATAAGTTATAATATAGGAAGATATTTGTGTTCATATGAACCATGACCCCGTGACCAAATGGTATAGAATTTTGTGACTGAGGTCGGAGAAAACACATCAAATGTATATTCCCCGCTGGTTATGCTGTATTATACCATTCAGCGTATTCGTATTTGATCTTAGACCATAATCCGGAAAATAAAGGCAGATTCACCGAGCATGCTTCACCCTAATTTACAAATTCCTTCGACAATGAACTCATTCAAATTCTGATTTTTGTATACCTACTTAAACCAAATTTTGAGTTATTTTTCTTTTTCATACTGTTAGATTGGTTTCTCTTGGCAATATAAAAATTATTAGGCAGATGATTTTTTTTTTTAAATGTTTTTAAGATCTAAATAAAAAAGTTTACGAGTATATTATTACGAGTTATTAAAATGTACTATGGATAATACTCTTTAAAAATGGATTCACAAAAATATAAAATAGATATAAATATTTGATATTGGATCTAGTACCTATTAATTATACTTAGACAATTTTTACAAGTATTATAATTGTTGATAGATTATTAATAATTACTATAAGTTTCTAATCATTATAGCCAAACCTATAATCCAAACCTATAATCGTGGATCTATAAATATCCTTAGTATAAAAAGTTAAATTACCAAAAATCTATTCGTTTGAATTTTGGCGTGGTTAAATAAATATTTTGAAATAATCAACTGCTTCACAATTTACAGAAATAGTGTGTTTTTTATTTGGAAAGTTGGTTACGCTACTGGACTTTCCTTAAATGGTATACAAATCTAGTGGGTATTGGAAATCTGGTTATCATGTATAAGTACTTAAAAAATTAAACATCAGAATTTGAATTAAGTAATTAATAATGGAAAAATAGGTAAGCATGCTTTGGCAAATTACTCAACCTTGACAATCTTTTTTTTATTCTTATTTTTAATTAGTTACGTGTTATCGCTATATTTTAGTTTATTGTTTTTAAACTTTCATTCTCTATCATGCTAAGTTTATTTTTAATTAAACGTTTTAAATCCTGTAATATACTTAACACTCTTGGGAATCTAATAAGCGGGAGAGATAAACAAATTAAAAAAAAATTATATTTTGTTTTTTTTCAAAGTAAGTTTTTATAATGACATGGGTTTATTTATTTTTCCGGATTATAGGTAAATATATTTATGAATCACTTGACAGCTATACAATGTCATGTCCGCTTTGTATCAATATCAATAGTTCATTTTTATTACTGCAATTATTGCCACTACAAAAGCTGTGGATTGAGATGATAATAATATTAAACGAGTGGATGAATACGTTTAAAATATGGAATGATAAAAAAAAAAATATTACACACAACTCGTATGAAATAACCGGAATTTGCATCGTTACGTATATAATTTGAATTTTATTTTTTTGATAATTAAAAATGTATAGATATAAATATAAATATAAATATGTTTTGAATGTGCACTGGCTCCGACCCTAGCCGTTTGCACATTTTTTTCTATTCGAAATTTTCTCTTTATTTCTGGGCTCGATACAGTTAACAGCAAAACGACTACGTTAGTAGAATACATTATTATTTTCGTTTGGGGGCCACGTATTATTATAATGAAAGTATTTGCGTGGAAAAAAACAAATTAAACGCTGCCGGAGAGAGGTCGTTGATATATTATCATGTGGCACGCGCAAACAACGTTGTACAGTTGAACCAATATATATATATTTGTATATATAAATATGTATATATATATATATATACATACGAAAATATCATTATAATTGTATCATTATTAGGAGATGTAATATTATCATATCATGATCAGTTTCCGCCCTTGTTCTTTGTGAAAAAATAATAAATCAATATAAACAGTAAAATTCAAAACAGTATCGTTCACCGTCTGGAAACGTTAACGTCTAGACGAAAATATAAATAAAATATACAATCAAAATAAAATAAAAATAAAAATGGAGATGTGAATGATGATCGGGACCTGTAATGACGAAGCCTCGGATACGCCATAATTCATTTTCTATTGGCGATTTGTGACTGTGGCAGCGTCCTACTCTACAGATTTATTTCACCATCACAACTGTAACACACACACATCGTGCATTTTGCTAATTTTCAGATTTTTTTTTTTTTTGATGCTATGGGTATGATTAAAAACATGGCAAAAAGTAGGTAGTACAAAAAACATAAACAAATGAAATAAATATCAGCTTTTAATTAATACGTTGTGACAAATATCCAATTGTACCAATAATGCTACATTCACACAGATATAGTTTACCTAGTTATATAATATTGTGCCTAGTCGTCTTATTATAATATACAATTTATTGTACCTGAAAATATAATACATGAAATGGCGGATAAAAATATATTAAAGTGTTAATATTATAATGGATTTTACAGTTGTACTTAATACGAATAATAATTGTTTGAAGACTTGTAAAGTAACTAAGAAGGTATTAATTTTTATGTGGCGTTTGATTCATTAAAATAATTAAATTATTGTATTTTAGCATGATGATAATAATACTAAATAATATTAGGTTAGGTTAGGTTAGGTCATAATATTATAATGTAGAAAAATATTGTTTTTTTCTATATGGTCATTTTCATTTTAAATTTTCTTTTTAGTATAAAATATAACGAACCAAGGGAAAATGTTACTTATCAATAATTTTAAGTTTACAAATACATTTACTTCAATATTCGATTACTGTACTTTAGGAATATTAAATTAAAACTATAAGACATACAAGATGACACTACGATGTATTCTATAATGTATTAATGTGGTAAAAAAATAAGTGGAAATCTACATTCACGCATGGTGACCAATTATTACCATAAGTCAATTTTGTTCTGTAATTCTGTATGATATAATAACATAGGTAGGTAGCTAATAGATATAACTTATATTAACAAATACGTATTCCCAACTGTTATCATCCCAACCTTTATTCATCACGCTTTATTTATAACGTTTCAATGTCAATATGAAATCTCTTGTGATTTGAACAGTACGATAAAATGTCAACGAGTATGGTCTATAGTATAGGTAATGAAAAACACACATTATCTGACCCCTTGAAAAATAACTATGATGAAATGACAATACAGCGAAAAAACTGATCGACTTTGTTGTTTGGTAGCACGAAAACAAATACGAACGATTGCATTACATTCATTAAACATTTATGTTTAAAGTAAAAGCAAACATATTGTATTTATTACACTCAGTGGCTTATATCAAATACAAAATACCTTTTAAGTGTTTCAGTTCATATAAATTTGAAGTAATTATGTCATTATATTGTTTTCAATTTTTGTATGAAACCCTTTCTCATAACACTAGATCAATAAGGAATAACATTTTATTATAATGATGTATCTATTTTAGACAATGTATTGTGTAATAGTAATCCATTCCAATGGTTATTTATTTTAGTTCCCCGTCTTATTTACCTATCAAATTCATCTACCCTATTATGAAATCAGATTTCATATTTATTTTCCTGGAATTGACGTAGCGGGTAAATATATATGACTTTGGAATCTCGGAACAAGAATATCATAGTATAATATTTAGAATTCAAAGGTCATCATCAGCCGACAGAATATATAGAACAATAAATAGTATTTGATTACCCAGAGACCGGGTGGTCTCAGCCCGCCAAAGCACAATGACATATAGAGCGACTGTTGTGACATTACATTTCGGAAACGGAACAAAACCTTTGGATACCTACGGAGTTTCCGGAAAACCGTTCAAAACGAATTTCCTCGAACTCGGATTTGGTAACCGTCAGCGACGTCTGCTGGTGACGTTCGGCGGCTACGCCTCGGCGGTCGTCCGACAGATCGCGCCCGACGTTATAACCGTATACGTCGTAGGTGAGAACGTATAGCGCGTACCGTATTTCCGGTAGAGCCTGCGGATTATCCGGTCCGACCAGTGGGTACTATTTCCGAAATTACCCAAGGGGGGGAGGGGGGTGCAAAAATCTGTGGTCCACATACACCACCGAGCACGTTTTTCCGACGGTTATTATATCGTTCGCACTAATGACCCGGGCACCGCGTAGGTTGGTGCAGGAAATGAGCGACAGTACAATGAATGTGGCGTATTGTTTTCTGCCCCCCCCCACCCATTCGCCGCAAACAGGGGTTCTCGAAGGGTTAGGTAATGGGCAAACCTTCGTTATTTTTGATATCAGCGTCTTTCTGCTCCCCGCAATTATATGACTATTATTATTATTATTATCATCACGGACTGGTGGTTGGCCGGCGGGGGACAACTCGTTTTCATCTCCAAGTCTCGAGCATCATTTCGTATTATAAAGACCTTCCACGCCCATGTCCGGACTGCAGGAAACAGTGTACTATAATATACAATATAATTGGACCCTGTTCGACGTATATAAAATAGGTAATAATAATAATAGGTACCTAGTACAGCGCGTGTAACTAATAGTACAACGTCTGGTACGATTCACGAGTATAATAATAATATTACGAAGCGACTGGTGATGTATATTATATTATTATTACTATCATGAATTCGTCGCTGTAGAAGATTTTAGAAAGACTTCAAACGCATGTTATTTATTGTAGGCACCTCACCGCTATTGTCACCTAATTATAAAATTATAATACAACTATTATAGGATTGCCTTACACGAAGCTGAGTGTGTAGAAATTACACATCACAAGCTGCGACACTGATCGAACCATTTTTTGAATTTAATTCGTCGTTTTTTTCCAGCTCTCCGTCCAACTGTTATTATAATAATTATGTACGATATAGGGATTATGATAATTTTAATAAATCTGACACTTTGGAATATTACACTTGGTGGCGTCGTTTGTATAGAAGCGGCGGACAATGGTGGTATTTGTCTTTATCAAAAATGTACTAATCACACAAATGCGAAAAGACCTATGGGTGAAATCCAACGTCGGCTGTTAGTGAGATCGGCGTTATGTTACTATATTGAAACTTTGGCATACATTTTTCTTTGTTATGTTATTGAAATATTAAATAATTTTTTTTATATAGTTTAATACTCAATACATATAGTATTATATTATTTTTATTATAATTATAATGAATAATTATAAATATTACAGAGGTTAATTTAATATTATGATCTACCTATAATTGCTGTATAAGGTTTACTTTTATATGTTTGACGTCAAGACGCTTAATATACAAATCAATGCATACATAATATTACAGTTATCACCTTTAAAATTAGTTTACCCTAGTAGATGAGAGATACAAAATATGTACCCTCCTATTTTTTTAATGATAGATTACATGTTTGCATCCTTTCGAAATAAACCATAAATAACGCCACTGAATATAGGTATAGAAACATGGTAATATATTATTACTACCCGCGTGGTCATAATATATTTATAACAAATTCCGAACGTTTAAATATCGTTGGTGTAGTATAACTGTTGGTTTTCGGTGAATTTCCTGGCTATAAGTCGATAAAAATTACCCTGAGTAAAATATAAATCTGATCGCTATTAATAAACGATGTTGTAGCTAACGGGATGCATATTTTTATAAAATCGATTTCGGAATTAATGGCCTTTCTTTGACCGCTCTGGTGAGGTTTTTTTTATTATTACTCTGAATCGTTGAAATTAAATGCATTTGTAATTTCGATCATTATTAGATGATTGATTTAAAAATATACCCGATTCCGAGTGTACAACATTTATGTATATTTAATCATTTTTTTTCTACTTTGAGCTTATAATATAATATGGTTAGTGTACCACGACTGAGTGTGTATACAGCTAAAAAAATATTTCCATAAAACAACTTTTAAAACACGTTGGCAAAAAATGTGGAGATGTATGTAACATAATTTATTAATCGATAGTGAAACTTTATTTTTATAACGTATGTCTAGGTTTCCTTAAGTGATAAATGTACATTAATGATAAAAGTGTATTGTTAGTTTTAATATTATCATCGTCATTGACGTTATAATTTATAATTCGATGAGTTGAATAAGTTTTGTTTTAGAAATTTATTTCTTATCTATGCACTTTAACATAAATACCTATTAAATGTATTCTTACATTGTGTTTAGAATGAAAACGTTTTTATCTATCATAAACTCGAATTTCAATTAAATACAAACCAAAATTTACTTTAGTTACTGTTAAAGTTACTTTAAAAAAAATTGACTTTTTAATATCAAAATGAATTACGTTTAAGTTATTCAAGGGATGTAATAATGTTATAATGTTCAATGATTTAAAATAATATAAATATATTTTATACGAGGTTTTTTGTAGTATATTTAGTACAGTCCCATAATTTATTATTTTTTTTTCGTTTGATGTATGCACCGTAAATGAATAAATACAATTTTCTTTGCTTGGAATTTTATAAAAATAATTATTTTGATCATATTATTAAAATTATTATAATTTTATATAATAATATTTATGATAAAATATGACCAAGTTTATTATAGTTTTATTATGATAATATAAACTATACAGAAGTACCCATGAATTGCCTATACAATGCGCCGTGTAACACATATACATCAATATTTTAGGTACAGCTATTGCATTTTAATTTAAAATCAAATTTATGATTCACGATTACAATCAAATATAAACAGATTAGTTTCATTTTAAAATTAAAATATAACTGTAACTATATTGGAGGCATTCAATTCTAATTGGACTTCTTAGTTCTTAATATAATAACTATTGTAGTTGTTTACAATGAGTGATAATATTATTATTATGCATTGAGTCTTTCATAAAACGGTTGATCCAAGTCCTCAGATTAGCAGTATCATAAATTATTTAATACATTTACACTTTGTGTGTTATTTTTAAAATGTATGAAACGTATAATAATTATGTCACGAGGATTACAACTCATCACTGTAAATAAAAATATTCTTGTTCATTTTTATGGACCACAATATTATTTTATTAGTATGTAACTATATTTTTTATAAAATTGTTTTACTCTCAGATGTGATAACTTTCAATATAATTATCAGTAAATCGATACACATAGTTTGAATATCTGATAGAAGGTACTATTTAAAACTGTATTTGATTTATTTTCCCTAAATACCCATGTTTTACAAAAATTGAAATATGTAACAATATTACATATAAATACAATAATATATAAAATATTATAGTGATACATTCCATATTATATATAATATAATAGAGATATAGGAGAATTATCACACTATGAATATTGTTATTTTTCAATCAAACTAAGGGAACTCTACCTTCATAAAGTTCAATATTTATTTTCGTTCAATAACGACGAATGCATATTATTATCGTATAGCATTCAATATATTTTTTAGGAATTTCCTATACATATAACAGTGTATTGTAAAGTAAATTTTTTGTTGTTGTTAAACTTCTGAATCTATTATTATTATATATTATATATTTTTTAATTAATGATTAAAATAATAATATTTTTTGCATAACTGTATTCGCTGTTTTTGCTAAATCTAAATACCATCCCCCTGTCAGTACACCCTCCCATATGTCCCTTTGGGAAATCGAGAATATATTTTGATAATTCAACACCGTGAAAAACGAGCACAATAGGTATATTATGTTATCCGACAATGAAATTAGTAGCTTATGTAATATAAAAAAGCGGTTGTTTTTCTTTGTCATAAATAATATAATATATTTTTACCCTTATAAAACTGAATTGCAGTGTCCGTCGATTGTGATGGGGATGGAAATTGGATATGAACGAGTTTATAGTTTTTTAAGTGTAATATTATGTTTTTCCCGCCGTCTGGTTATGTCGGAATAACGTACTTATAAAGATAGGTCCCATCAACAAAATACGTCCGTCAGTTTTTGGCTGATAATTTGGATCGTGGGTACGAGAAATACAGTGGATCGCCGAGGCGGATATATGTGGGCACCGAATCCGCGTAAGTCGGTCATCCGGTGGCGAGATAACGATCCCGTTAAAACGCCTTTTCGGATCGCGTCAAACAGTTCCCGTAGGACGTATGGACGTTGACGGACGCGATAAAAAAAAAATGATTTATATGACCTCCCGAATAAAACGATAAAATACCCTGGGAGATTGGACGTGAGGCTTCGGAGGTGCAGGTGATACAATCGCAATTAGGTCGTATGTATATACAGCGATATCCTTCAGCGCAGGAGACCTTGTCGTCAGCTCTATGTCAACGCGAGGCCATCATCAATAACGATCCCATCTGGCCACACGTTCTTTATGCTGACAATTTTACGAACTTCTATAGTTCTATGTACATGTATTTTATTCTACACTTTCGATTGGTATTAAATTTATATTCGACATTTCACACTCCCCGACACTCCCTTTTTTTGCTAGTTTCGCAAAAAAAAAACGGTACCGTTTATCATTGTATACCTAACCGTATATACATTGATAATCACGGACAATCTTATTATTTTCCATTAAAAACAACAATACATACAAAACATATTATAATATGAATAAAAAAAATCATTTCAAACTGTGATTTTAATCGAGTTAAGCAGATGTTTAGGTAAAGTATTTTAATATAACAATTTTGAGAAATAAAAATAAGCATTTTATTCGCTTCTTTTTGACCCTTAATTTTATTTATACAGATGAAGTAGGTTCGTTATACGTCTTTTCAGCCAGATATAACCTTGTCAGATATGAAGAAACCACACGTGTGCACAATTAATTAAGCCAAATTGACTATATTATTATTATGCTGAGTTTGTAATATACTTATTTTATAAATAAAATTAGTTGAACTCGACATAATATAACTTGTAGTATTGTATTCAACCGGACCAGTGGCGGATTTAGCGTCAGGCAAAGTAGGCAGTTGCCTAGGGCGGCAAATTTTTAGGGGCGGCAATTTTAGGTCAATATTTTATTGAGAATACTCTAAGTTTCTTTTTGATTTTCTAATGTACGGTGATTACTCTGAAGGATGGAAAAAAATGTTTAATATTTAAGTATAATAATATTCTTGTTAATATAATTTCTTCTTTATTTTATAATACAAAACAATAAACGTCCAAGTAAATTATCTAACGACTGCCGGAACGTAGATCTATTATCTAAATAGGTACTAAACATGGATAACATATTTCGTTAATTTGTTTTTTTGCTAAGTCGTAATAATTATTAATAAGTTCGTTTGATCGCACGGCGTACACAGACACACAGTACACACACTACACGCACAAATGCACAATACATACAGATATGATATATTTAATACGAATAAGGATTAAGGGTGACGATCGATTCGTATTGGAACGATAGTATAATTATAAACCAGTTACTGTGAATATTTTTATATAATATACTCGTACGTACTATGCATTATGTGTACAAAAATAAAACTTTTTCTATCCAAAAGATAAAATTATGTAATAATTATTTATTTTTCTTCGGAACTATATGAGTCTATGAAATAGAGGGCGGCCGAATAAAAAATAGGTTTATTCTGATTAGACATTCGATTATTTTCAACACAACATTCAAGGCGGATAGACTTCATATTTGGTTATTAGTTTACTACTTAAATTACTGGTAAATAAACACTATATTTTATAAACACATTTTATTAGAACAGTTTATTAACATAACTGTCATTAATTATTGTTTAGTTGAGTTCATCAGTCTTTATGATTTTTTTTTTTAGTACCTACTTATGTTAAATGAGTATTTAAAAATTCGTTTTCTCGTTGATAAGTTTAATGAGGCGGCAAAAAAAAATTGCCTAGGGGCGGCAATTGTGTAAATCCGTCTCTGAACCGGACGGTCGATTATCAATATATAATTTAAAGGTTTAACAATACGGTTAGTATTTTATGGTTAAAATTGTCCAATCCGCCAGTGGAAAAAACAATTTTAATTTAAAATCTGTATTTATAGTACCTATTGTCTTTACTTCACTAATAAATTATTATTTTATGTCCACAAGTACCAGGACGTACCTATATTATATGTATAACGTACGTTGTTTGTGAAAATTCGATTTGCAACCGCGTGTTACCGTGATTTCCAGAATCAAAATAAAATTTCCGGCAAATATTAAGCGATATGTTATAATTTTAGACCGATTGTTAATAATTGTACAAGCATATACCTGTAATATACCTATAATATATGCGACATAATATACACGGGTATAATAATAATATATACGTCATGTAGGAACCGGCATATTGTGTCCCCAATAGTTGTGTGTTTTCGGGCGAGAAAACGTTGTCGCGTGCGCAACAATCCCTCCAGGGCACATTAATCATTTTCCTGTACTTTCCGAGTGCCCTCCTCCATTAAAGAGATTAATGCCGAATTTCTTTGCACCCACCCACACATACACACTCGCGCGAAGAAGAGGTCTTTCCAAGTTTCACGAACTCGTTATGCACTACACACACACACACACCGCAGGCATATCCCGTCGGTTAAGTATAAAGCTCCACGCAACAGGGTGCTGCGGAAGAGACGCAAACACTTTGTCCTCCTCGCGTGTGCGGCGCCTAATGGATTTTCTAATTTCGCAATCACACGAGACCGGGGCCGGGGAGGACACCCGTTTCCGAGACGGTAGTGTAGCGACGACACGTCACACGTCCCGTGACGAGTAAATGATCGACGACGATGGCGGTATTCACGATCGGATCAAACTCGTAAAGTATAATATTATCATATCATATACTCGTTATAATAATATTGTTATTTATAACCAACTACGCGCATATAGTATGATTTAACGGTACTAACGGTACCTACGTGTTGGTTATGATACATCGCACGATATGGCAACGTGAGTACAGAACTGCAGCGAAGACGCAAATCGCGGTCGTGTGTATAGTTTTATATGTTTTGTTTTAAACGCACATCGTCGTCATACAACAACCTCGTAGCACACCGAAATATCCAGCAGGTTTTTTTATTGCGATATTAGACAATATTATTATTCTAAACGAATGCCTCGCCCGTGGATAAGAGATGCGAGAAGCTCGTAAGATTTCCAAATTAGAGTCTCTCTAATTATGATAATTATTACTATAATAATATACAAACTACCTACACAAAGTCATCAGAGATTAGTTTGTTCTTAATCATGAAGGTACAACCACGATAAAGGTATTTACTGTACATAATATATTGTAAACAACCTTATATTTTAAATAATGCAACAGTATTGCGCTAGCAATGTAAAATCCAATTAATATAATAGTAAATAGTTTATCCATTGCATGTACCTATATAGACAACTACTACAACTCTTATACTTTGTTTAACAATGTATTTTAAAAATTTTTACTCGACAAAATAAAATTAATGCTATTAGAGGAAAAAAACACAACTGACTACAATATATAATACATTAACAATATTACTTATGTGGTATACACAGTTAATAATATTATGTTCTATATTTATTTAAAAATTGTACGGGCTTAGATTAAAAAATGACAAAAGATTATAAAACAATTTTAGATTATAATCGATTCTGTATACTTCCACAGCTATTTCCAATCGACAACAGAGCCTGGTTTGAAACGATGTACCGATTTACCGTTTTGGCGTAGGCTATTTCCCTCGTTTCCAATCCCCTCCAGATCTTGGAAATTACACAATATATATTTTATAATACAACAATAATGTCAATTGTTTATTAATAACCGAGTCTAATGGATTTGCGATCCCTAATGATTATCGCAGTCTTCTTATATATATTTAATCGGTTTTACCCCATAAAAGATGAAACTGCACGAATACTACTGAATCGTATAGTAATTTTTTTTTAAAACAAAATAAGATCGATTGAAAAATTAAACTAATAGGTTTTTGTATTTTATACCTGTATACGAATAGATTCGGTATCCGATATGTCATATCCCCGATACTTTTAAAGTTCATATAGTTTTAATAGTTTTTTAAATCATTAATTTGAATATATTTGAACCGCAGAGTTTAAATATTTTATTAAATTTAATTGTTTTAATAACGTTTGATACCTATATCAATGTTCTTTAACCGAATACCCATTATTATGATAACTGATTAAAATAATATCTATCAAGAACTTTCATCCATTGAATATTTACCTACGGACTTGTTAAAATGTTTTAATGCATTTATGGAATACCTACTCATGAACTATGTGTTGCACGTGAGATACATTTTTACTTAATATACGAAGTTCATTTTATCACTTTTATTTTGTTTCACGAGAGTAGTTGTTTATACCAAACAATATACATTATTGAAAATGTGGATTTAAAAATATCGAATATTGAAAGAGGGTTTATTATTTATAAGCATTTAAATATTCGATAAGAGCAGTTGAGAGACAGGGAAAAATTGTATTTCCTGGCAATGTTTACCGTACTAATCCACACCTCTATATTTTTTAATGCTTTTGAATAAAAAACTATTGGTTGGTTCGTATTCGACATTTTTTAGAAATAAAATATTTTGATCCATAATATGAAACTAAAATAATTGGTTTTTGTTCAAAAAAAAAAAAAAGAGTACATAATATAGTATAATATATTATACACATAAAACTTAATAACTCACAGAGTTGACAAAAAACGCTATTGTTTATCAAAAACATTTATAACAAAATGTAAATGTATAATTAAAACTCAACAATATTATGATATACAGAATCCCATTAAAAAAATCACTCTGTATAATATTATATACACCATTTTATAAAATAATATATTAAAACGTAAATTAAACATGTGTTTACGAATAAATACTACCGAGTTATTATTATTTTTTTTACTCAATACACTACTATATACGTACATGTCATTGATGTCAAATTTGTATTCAAACTTGAGTGTTTTACCCGACTCTAATGTTGTTTTAACATACACATCCAACCAACCTCGTAATTAACTCATGTTCATGAAAACGCCCATATAAATCAATTATAGATGCGAAAGGGCGAGTTTTATTATGAGTTCATATACGAGGGCTTTTAGAGTGATAATTAATTTTGCTGTCGTGGGTCTGTTTTTTATTTTTTAGTTGCTGAATTCGACATTGGCCCGTACAAATCGATTTCCTTATACAACTGAACAATCGCAACACAATCGGTCATACAATACAATCATTTAACGCGAACAAAACACTTAAAATACGTTTACTGTTGGTTTTTTTTTGTGTGTTTTTTATTCCTATTTTGTAAAACGCTTCTACTTAAATTACACACGAGCGTATGTCTATACATAGGAACTGAAAATGTTCAAAAAGATCATCAAAGCCCATACTCTATTACACTTGTTTGTCATAACAAAAAAAAAACAATCGAGCACTCCAGGTAACGCTGTAACACGATCGGTTGAAAACTTCTTAACACACTCGAGCATTTTTATTCTCCAGTCAAGTATGAAGTTATGTTAAGGTTGTTTGTTAAACTATTTTACTTTGTATTATGTACCTACTATCAGAGTTATTGAAGCAAGAGTAAATTTTAAAAAGTTTGAAAAGGATCAATAACATTATTACTAGATTTAAGGTTTTCCATGCAATCTAATCTAAAGTTAGCTGCCTTTATTTTAAATCAAAATAAACTTTTCTTTATAAACTAAGATGAAGACTTTTTTTTTTTTTAATAAGATTTTATTCTCTCCCGTTAACCCGTAAAATAAATATGATCAATAACATAATATTTCGATGAAAATTGAATTCCTATAAAAATGTTTTACAAGTAAAAGTTTCTGAAAATTGTATTTAAATTATCTATAGGTAGATATCTACTTAAAAATAAAAATATAAAACATTGATTTTAAGCTATATCGTTATCGTCTGAAGAAAAGTTATATTATATATATTTTATAAATTGTTTACATTTACTCTATATAATTATTACACAGAAATATATAAGTAATTTAATATTAATTGCATTTTATGAAAATAATTTGATGTGCCCTTTTTTTTATTATAAATACAACGAAAAAATACCAAACTACAAAATGTAACAAGAAGCTCTAAAGTATATTATAAATTATAAAATCTACTGCCCTTTATTCTTTTTTTTTCTAGCAAGAAAGAGAAAATTCACAATCTGTATAGTGTATACAGTTAATACAATAAGCAATTCATATAAAAAAAAGGTCAAGTACATTATTTAATTAATATTTAATTAAAAAAATAAAATTTTTTTAAGTGTTAATTATTTTCATACACAGTTAATATTCATAAATGTTATTATTTTCTCTCAGTTATATTAAAAAATCATTAAACATTAATAAACTATTGGAGAAATCTCATTTAATAAAATATGTCATTACTCCACATAACAGTAGGTGGGCATTATTCATTAAAGTTTTGAAGAAAAAAAAATAGAATGAGGCAACTACAGTTTACAGATTTATTCAATTCAAATAATGTTATAGTCATCGTATTAAGTAATAAACTAGGTGTGTGATTAATTTGATTGAAACCAACTAAACTTCAAGGTGACTAAAAAAATATTCAAAATAAATGTGTATATTATAATTTAATTTTTAACGAATAATTTTAACGTTCGTCAACTTCTTCGTTAAACTTTATTCAGTGATTAATTTAGTAATTTAGCATATAGCATTCAATCAAGTACCTACTTTTTTCAGTGAAATTTTCGAATTTTAAAACTGTTAGAAAGAGTAAAATATAACATATGATTGTCTTATCTTAGAATTTCAGTTGTAAAATAACACCGCTTATTGTAACCCGACATGCTTAATCTATTAAAATAGGGACCTATTCCACTGTAAATTTCATAACGGGACACCTATAGTATTATTACAAGACCTCCGTAGATACAAATTTTGTTTCTCAGAGTGGTTGCTGGGAGAACCTACCCCAACCGGAACTTTCAAATCATATTATATTCATATTACGTTATGAGTTTAAGGGTACTTTGTATTGATTACAAAATACTCACGTGACTAGTGTGCCTGGCAAAAAGACATTTAGAAATAAAGAAGAAACTATAGGAGTAAACATTTTAATTATAGCTTCTTAATACAGCTATCGTGGTTTAGACTAGCTTGTATCAATACATTTTTAGCGAAATTATAACGCATTGGAAAAGAGGATTCGTCATAATATATATAATAGGCCATAGACAAACATTTTTAATAGGTACCGATTGTATGAATGGATTTTCTATTAAGAAATTATTATAATATAATATATCGTGTTACCGAGTTTAGGTCTAATATGGTACAAATTATTGTATTATCGTTACATGATACATGGTGTGAACCTACAACCAGTCAGCAGATCATTCTTGTTATACACACAATAACGTGTATATTATAATATGAGATAGGTATAACATCTAGTTTTTTTCTTTTGTTTTTATAATATTATATTGTGTACGCAGGAATAATGATATCCATAAGTCATTTTGCAAACGGTCCTCTTCGACTGCAGGTAGTGATGATATAAACTGGCACAATATATAATATTATATACAGGGTGATTCACTAAGTATGTTTTCTTTCTTCAATAATGCAGTTATTCAAAATCTGATTTAGGTTAGTTTATATAGGTAGTTCTTCTTGTCGTGTCCGATAATAAAAAAATGCCAATAACAATTATATAAAATAAAATATATAGGTAGTTAATATATACATATATACATAATGTATATCGACTATTATTGATTATCGGAGTTGTCACGTAAAAAGATGAAATCATTCAAGCACAATATTGCATACGTTACCATCGTGTTGTCGTTTATTATCGTTTGTTTTATTCCAGTGACGATTGGACCTTTATTAGATCAGTATATGTACAGGTTTATCCAGCGATATTGTCATTACGGTGTACAGATATTATGTTCAACTAATCACAGTACGTTGTGTGTAGAAACTTGTTGGTCGTTGTAACTATGATATCGATTTTCAGAGAAAACCGACATTGCTGGACAACCGCAGTGTCGCAATAATAATTAGTGGTGGCAATTTTAGAGGGGTTATTATTTGCGATCGAGTTTTCTCTCTCCTGTAAACCTTAAAGTCATCGTGAACGCGTATTTCCGTTTTTAATGCTGCGACCACCTAGGTAATGTGTTACCTAGTTGACCATAGTTACGCCTATGGCCAAACAGTCGAATAATTGGCAGGTGTGGTCATTATAATATTTGTGTAGAACATATTATGCATTATTAAAACGTATATGCGAACTGTGGTGAATTAATAATAATAATAATGTTATATATCGATTCACTCGAAACGGAAAGTACCTGCAGTTCTTGTCGAAAACAATTCGTTGGCCCTTATATCTATTGTCTCGGTCGAAAATTTAGTTTTTTTTTTTTTTAAAAAAACATGTCTTGCGCCCATTACATCAATGGTTTGGGATTAACATAATATTTCTCTCTTGCGAGCTGTAGTTAAGTCCGGTGTCGTCCGCGAGCACTTCTTCAGATGAGCCACAGACAAAGATATTTTAAAGTTTGGCGTGTCAGGTCGTTTTGTTATGTAAATCACCAACGACTTGCCGTGATGGTAATGTGGGATCGTTTAAAGACTCGTTGGACAAAGATTGCTCTTTTAGATTTAGCACCCGGCGTCTGCCATCACTGACCATATTATAATATTATATAGATATAAGACCATGCAGAGTAAAAATAAATGAGAGTTTAATATATTGTGCATTGACTACCGAAAATGTACGATGGCTCGAAAACCTCTGCTAGGTTATATACTGTATTATCATTGTTGCCACCGAACTCCACCCCCCGCGCATAAGGTATATACCATCGTTACGGTGGACTATCATCGCCATTGTTGTGTTCAGCTACGATTATCTACGATTTATTAATCTTTCGACATTTTGACTGTCGATTTTTTTTTCTTCTTCCGATCATAACTCGAACGCCAACGGCTTGGCGCTAGCGTTATTACTTCAGCGATGTGAGTATATTTTATTGTTATTGCGTGGGTGATTAATTTAGATGGTAGTAAGTTATACTTACATCTCAATATATTATATGTTATTAAACGGCGTTTAGCGTTACCACTGCGCTGTATCGGAATAGTTAAACTTTAGCGTGTCAGGGACATCTTATACACAATAATATATTATGTTACCATAATATTATTATATATGTATTATTATTGTAACACAGTGAAGTGCGGGTACACGACCGTGTTTAAAAGTTAACGCACATGTTTGATTTATCGGCTAGTCGAGATTTTAACTTAATCCACTCGCTCTAGCGTTATTTCGAATTTCATATTTAACTATTTGATAACTGAAATTATTGTACATATATTATATGAATTTATAACATTTTTTTTTTTTTTTTATTGTAATTAAAATATTTTATTTAATCTGTTTCAATACATGAACAATAAGAATAATTGATGAAAGTAAAAAATAAAATAAAATAAAAATAAATGACAGATTATCCCGAATGTAGAGGCCTCCCAGCGGAGGTACTACGACATGAGTAAATTTATAACATACATATTTTTTTTTTTTTATTATTAATCTTGAAATTTACACAATTAAATTTCTGCTTTGACAACAGGGGCCATAAGCGTTACGTTTTCGAGACAGAGACAAAAGAAAAAAAGAAAAAAGAAAAAAAAAGATAGTTTATAATATATAAATCTGTAATGAGTAAAATAAACAATTTTAGATTTTACAATATTTTGGTTATAATTTACAGTAGGTTTAATAATTGTATTGTTTTGAAAAATTATATTGTGTTGGCTTCATTTTTGGGGTTTAGACCTAGGCTTGTTCAGATGTCACGGCTTATGTTAAGTTCATATACAATTTATTATTTACCGTCGTGCAGTTTTTACTATGGTATAAAGTTGTGTTCCGTGCGCTATTTATCGACCGTGTAAAAATGACGAAAAGAGTATAGACGTATTCATGTAAGAGTGTACAGTTGTTAATGATAAGAGTACGAAATACTACAAATGTAGAATTAAAATTAATACAATTAAATAAACTCAAGCTCCAAAATAATGTCAAGCGACATAACTTTTATAACTAGGTAGTAGGTAATAAATTGTTAGGTCGGTAATTAATTATCTTATTAATGTTGATCTATCTTGTTCAACAGAAATTGGTGCTCTAGCGGACTCCCTCGTAAACGGTATCTCCTTCATGGGCCAGCGGGCATTTGCGTGATAATAAAATATGTTAATTATTATGGTGGTGCCCTTAACCGTTAGCATGGGAAAAAAAATCTTTTTAATTATATATATTATACCCCACCCTTTATCTAATAAAGACATTAGCCGTACTTTGAATGAGACCATTATATTAATAAATAATTAAATACATTTCTCATTTTTTTTTTTTGTCTAGCTGTGTTATACTACTTAAACAGGAAAAACAATTAACAACTATAAAAGATGGAACTCTGTGTATTTTTAGTGTGCGTCGCTTTGTAGGTGTACTGCGCTTGGTGTACTTCGGTTTAAGTATAATATTAACTTCATGAGCTAATCGGTTTAGGTGTACTTCCTTGGTATCACCAGCGAAAATTAACAACTTGGCACATGTTATTAAATTGTTAGTGGTTTCCTACTCTTTGTAGTATGGTATGTAATCAACAAAAACATTTTTAAAACATTTTGTTCAGCGACACCTGTTGGACGTGGTTTAATCTTCTCTCTAAACTCTCCTGTTATATCTAAGTAAAAATTCTGAAACGTTTGTAAAACATTGAAGTAGTTTTGAGTCAATAAACCACAACAACACACACACCTTGTTACGGAGCAAACATATCACAACAACGACGATACGACACGCCGTTCCACAGACTCCGACGTCACACTATTAAACGGCCCTTTTCAGGGCCACCACTCACAATACCTCGACACTTACTCAAGTTGTTCGACCCGAGTTTGGTTCGCTGTCGGAGTACCGCTTAATCAAGCTTGTACCGACGGCGGCCAACTCCCTGGCCCGTTCAATTTTGTACATAAACAATCAATATTATTCATCACTTTGTAATATAGGATCCGGCACTTGCCCGATCATAAACCAAGCGCCCCCGATTGTGTCGACCCACTTATCAAGTCTGGTCGGCACAAATCGACGCTTTACGCTATCCCTATTATAATTAAAATATATTTCACATAGCAATAGAGATCACTGATTACCAATAAATCCAGCGTTCTTTATTTCAAGACGCGGATCGCCCAACCGGGTGCTCCGTTTCAACCTCGATACTTCAACGTCTGCATTTTATGTTATATATATTATATACTATCTATTAGATAACATAATAATGTATAACTTTAGTATGACTCTTTTATATAATAGATGTATATAAATTTATCTGCAACTACAATATAGTTGTTAAAATCAGAGCTCGCATTTGAAAAAAAATTCGTTATATGTTATTTAAAATAATTAAAACGTTACACTATTTTTTGCATTAATTGTTATGTAAACCGTTATACAATTAATGATGTGTTTATAATTGAAAGTAATTTATCCAACATTTAATATATTAAATTTAAAAATAATAACAAATAAGGGGAATGGCCCGGATACGGAAAATATGATAATTTCTTAGGTTTTTTGTTACCAATATTAATTCAAATTTACCAATTTTAATTTATACATTTTTTAGTATTGCGTTATTTTTCGCTTGATGATATAAATAAAAACACACTTTTCTAAAAAAACAAAAAAATAATGAAAAATTTAAAAGTGTGTGGTATAATATGTCAAGTTTAAGAGCGCCACACACTTTTAAATTTTTCATTATTTTTTTGTTTTTTTAGAAAAGGGTGTTTTTAAAAATAATTTTTTAATTTTTTATTTTCTACTTTTTAGTTAAAAAATTTTTTTACGGATTATTGTATTGTCATCCAAGACCAAGGTCTATACAAATTTTCTGAATTTTTCATCTTCAAAAAGTGCCTCAAATCGAGCGCGCAAGATTTGATCACAGACAGACGTGTAACCAAACTTAAGAAAAGTGTTAATATAACATAATATACTTTGTTAATCGTTATTTTTTGATTTGTGGTATTCAATTTTTTTTGTTTATCGTATTCCGTTATTATTAGGTATACAAATTTCAACCTTTTTTTTTTTTTATCAAATATAACGTTAGGTACAATCATACAATTATTATAACTTTTATAAGCTCTGGTCACAAATCACAATACGTATTGGTATGTTTTCCAGTTGTAATAAGCTGTAACCTGTCGTTTATTGTATTGTTATGTCAGTCGCTGCAATTAGTGGTATATGACATCGCAACGATGATAAATTAATTTACCTGGTGTACAGTTTCTACCTTCCAAATAGTGAGTCCATAATAATTGCTGATTATGTGTGTTAATAATATTGACATCAATAGTCTTAACATTATTAATATAATATTTGTGTTACGGAGATCAAATTATCTTCCCAAAATGGAAATCGAAAGAAAACGTAACTCTAACCTACTCATCACTTCAAAATATTAAAGCAGATTATAACTTATTATACAAATAAATCTTGCCACATTAAAGTTTTATCATATCATCGAGCCTTCAGGTCGAGGAGAGGTTGAAAAAATAAACAAATCAAGTATAATAACGATATTATTGAAACTCATATATTATAGACAATATCAGACTCGAAATAAAAAAAACCATAAATTAAAAGAAAAAACAAACATGATAACTAGTTTGCGTTAGTCGATCACCGCCAATAATTGCATTCAGTTAACTCAGTTGATACTTAATAACGATTACTTCAAAAAAAAATAATCATAGCACAACAATAACTCAGCTTATCCGTTTTCCTATCCCTCAACCCCCTCCCTCGCTCAAATTCGACATCGTCTCATATTTAGTTCAGACTGTAAATTTTGGAGGTTTATTGGATTGACCCACTATGCCGAGCAACGACAACTCACGCACTCCGCCCCAACTAGTCTACTCTAAGAAGACGATAAAAAAAAAAAAAAAAAAATGTTCACAAGTTTACAATATATTATATTAATATTGTTACATTACAATTTGTAAAAATAATAATTTATTTGAATATAATAAAACCAAATTACTTGTCAGTATTCTATGTTGGTAAACGTTGTCTCATTGTCTCCCATCAATCAGCAGATTATTCAACTGTTAACTAATTATAATTTGCTTAAAAGTCCAAAGCTCTATTTAGATAAACGACCATCAATAAACAATATAAAAGTTTACCAAAATCATTGTCATTAAATTTGAGTTTGTGAAAAATATTTGATCAATGAGTTGTAGTTGTACGATGTGTTGGAGGGATAAGTGGGTTCTGAGAGGCAGGTACTGAAAAATGTATGAGATACGTACAGAAATAAGTTTCAGCTAAAACTTGTTTGAAAGTATAAATAAAACATAAAACTGTGCAGAATATTTAGGGGACAGGGAAAAAGGTAAGGCAAATGTATAACTAAAATTAGATTATTGTAATAATATAAATTTACGTTTTTGTAGAAAACTTTGAAGTTATTTCTCCTTTTAGATGAATTACAAATTGATTACCTAGTAAAAATGTTTTAAAATTCAATTATTTACACATAACATTATATTAATTTTAGTTCAAATAAAAAGATAACTTTTCAGTCTTGAATAATTTCAAGAAATACTATAAAAATATACCAAAATCAGTGGTTTTTAATACATTTTATAAACTATTTAATTCTAATTAATGTTGTCATCTGGCCAAGATAAATTGTTTTAAAAAATAAAAAATAAAATTCCAAAATCATTTACTAATATAAAATATCAAAAAAAATGAAAAAATGACATGATTACTGCAACTCGTATTTGGATTTTTTTTATTTTAAATTCAAGTCATATAAAACCCGTACAACAGTAATAATTGCACTAAAATAAAACTATTATTTTCTTGGGTTGTTTAAAGTGTAAAACGTATAATTAGTTTATGTTAAGGATTTTATAACTTGGAATAATGAAAAAGATAAATTGTATTAAGTAAATATTATACAAAATGATTTCAGCAAAGTTTTTGCTCTCTTACAGACAATGATAATTTTACGGGTTCGTGAGATGGTATTAAGTTTTATTTACAATTCGTCGTTTTAATGTAATCTAGAAGTTATTTAATTTGCATTGTTTGTATAGAATCAATATAAAACTTGGGAATTAACTGAAGTTTCGTCGTGGTGTTTCATAATGTTTAACCAATGACAACATCGTTTACGTAATATATTGTACACATAAATCGAGTTAAAAATAATTTGTGAAAGATAAAAACACTAATGTGCCTCGTTTTGTCATTTAGACCACACATAAAATTGTTTTCGTGGACGCCAAGTTAAGAGGGTTTTATAATTTCAATATGAAATTGTATTGATTCCTGGTCATTATGAAAATGCTTTAATATAGTCTATAAACATTTTTCTCTTATTTAATTGTTGTATATACTCAATTATGTATGTACTTAATTAATTTTATAATTTACTATATAAATACAAATTATGTGAAAAAGGGCCTCGCCTGTCTAATAAAATATCTACTGGCAAAAAGCAAAAGGGTTTAAGCGACAGTTTTACAACTTTCCAGTGGAGCAAGATGAAATGATCATATGTTTTTGCTTTGGTGACGGTGCTTCGGATTTTATAAAAAAAACTTTACCTCTGAGGTTGTTATATATTTCTGTTTCATATTATAATTTTACCTGAATACCCTACGCACTTGATACATTCAAAAAAGGTCTTTGACAATATTATGGTCGTTGTATAAATATAGTTTTAAATAAATCAAATACAACACTTTATTAAAAACAATATTTGAAATTAGCTTATTGCGTATAATCGTTGATGAAATATCCACAAAAAACCGAGTGAAAATTAAGTACTGCATTTTTCACGGTGTCATCTGAATAAAAATATTTAATAATGTGATACTCAATAATAGTATAGCGGTTTAGTATTTGTCATTTACACCAAATACATTTTTCGAAATCAAATGAAATAAAAAAAAAAAAATGCACTTAGTATTTACCTATTTTTGTTGTAAATGTCTAAATAAAAAAAATTAATATTTCATTAGGTATAGGTAGTAAATGATTAGAGGAACAGTAGCGCTTGTGCGTTTGAATGCGGTCTGTTATTCCGTAGTACACAACTTTTCGCTTAGTCTCTAAACGTCATTTCGATGCTTTTTCCCAGTCAAATTTTGTTATGAAATAATATATAATAGCTAATAAGTAATCGAGAATGTACGTGAACCATGCATAAATGCATAATACCACCCCGATTATGCAGGTTAAACATCAACGACATTAATTAGTACTGGTGCGAATCCTTAGTCAAACCCTTTCTGCTCGTTAAATGAATTTCTGTCACAGTGCACACCATATTTGATAGTAATTATGTGACAGCAGCAAAAAATTATTAATGCAGTGGTGACTATATGCGACGATGAGAAAAAATCGATTTGTGAAACGGAAAAATCCCAACCTTTAATTAATTCGTGCAGGACCCCCCGAACGCCATCGCGCTGCCACTTATAGAATATTATCAATCTTAATGTGTTATCCGCTCTAAAAAATAATATTTTTAACGCCGTCGTCGACTACCCGACCGGATATTAAAACACAAATCTGTCTAATTGAGTAGCGAAATTATTTTAACCGGGCGACGGCACTATGTCCGGTTGACGTCGGTTTAGGAGAGCTGCTGCAGTAAGCGGACGCGGCCCGGACGGAGCTTCGCGTCCTTGTTAATTCCCTCGAAAATCTTTGGCGATACGAGACGACGACGACGTCATCGTTCATCCATCAAACGACGGGCAGCTTTCGTACCGGACGCGAACCGCACTCTGCGGCGATCGCACCATTCCGCATATGTACGCTGTATAATATCTCATCCCAGACCATCTACGGCCGTCCGGGGTTGTACTTAAAAATAAGGTAGATTAGACGACTTGCCTAGGACGGGGGAGCGTGGAGGGGTAGGCGCCACCGAAAAAGTTACGCCATTTGTCTGTGTCAACTCGGTATACCGCGTCTGCGGTTGCAGCAGCAGCATCTGCACCCGCCGACCACCTCGCGTTACGATGACTATACATGATGTATAGCAGCCCCAAACAATACTCTTGTTATTTTCTTTTTTAACAACAATCCTTTAGCCCTCCGTCGTTTTGCCACATAGTAATGCGTTTCCTGCGACCCCCGCAGCAGTCGTGCAGCCCACCAACGGGGCGGTTTTCGTCTCGACCATATTATTATTATAATAGTATAACGTGTAGTAACTCAATTCGCCGGTCCCTAATAATAATAATATGCATACCTACCGACATAACACTGGGTCGCTGTCGACCCGTCTCCTTGTCCGATATTAAACGACCGCGTACCATATGTATATTAATAATATTAAGCGTCGTATATGTACAGATTACACTCGCGGAGAACAGATTGAAAACGGAGACGGACTATTTGTCTTATCATAACATAATATAATGATCATCTGGAGTCGCATATCACTTGTTATATATTATTTTAGTTCGGACGATATATTATATTTTTATATGATAAATTATAACATAATAATAAATATCATTACCTCGTCTTCTATTACACAGCGCCGAGCGTCGTGCATACAATTATTTCTGAGACGTCGGTAATAAATTGGCATTGTTGCCTATGTGCATACAGCGCGAACACCGAAACCACGAGACATGCAATTTGCAACCCGTTATTTACGATAAAGGGTATTGTATATAAGGGGTCCTTTAGGTTTTCAAAGCTCATCTCAATAATAATATGACGATGACGTATGAATGATGCACACTGCGGTGATCAGTGCAGAAATGATAAATTTTTAGCAGCCACATACACGATTAGTGATTACCTGTATTATGTTTACTATAGTTATGTTTACATAATTTAAATAGTTTTTAGGTCGATTGTCTAGTGTAGAGAATTTATAAACGCCGTTACGTCCAATAAAAAACATATTATATTGTATGTGCTGACAAATCATAATAGTACGAAAACGAGAAATAAATTAATATTATTATCATTACTATCATCAATGTCCTGATATTCGAATAAACTGTACTACTATTACCCAAAAATGACTGTACAGCTATTACCATATTGTAGTGCGAGATTCAATTTGGATAGTGTGAAGTATATAGCGTTGTTATGGCGATTTACATCACAAAGTATAGAGGTAAATCACAAATGTCTATTTACTGCGTAAAAACTACTCTCCTGCTGTGTGACATCGGGAAATAAATATTCTCATCGGATCATTTTTTTTTATGTATGGAAATAAATAAAATATTTATATACTAAATAACTAAAATATTTGGATGCACACCATATTTGTATGCTGATAAAAATGTAGAAAAAAAAAATTACCCTTTAATGCTCATCACATTTTTTACACTGGTCCAAGTCTATATTATTTAATAGACATAACACTAAAAATTATACAGTTAAAATGGGTAAAAAAATCATTCTTTGAAATAATTATATTGTAATATACTATTTTATACTTAAGATAAATCTATACTGTATAATCTTATTTATAAATTAAATTTCCCTGAATGAGTGCCAATCACCATATTATTATTTCATACATTTCTTATCGCATAACCAAACTCATAAACAAATTAATAAGACAAAAAAATTGGTACCATTGACATATTAGGGAGATACGAGTGTAAAGCGTAAGTGTTAAGAATATCATATTTTATGACTTATTTATTGAAGGTTGTATAATACCAGGAATGAAAATACTAGGTGTACCTAATAAAAACAATTTAATATTTGCTAAAGTATTATTTTTAGAATAGAATATTTCAAAATAGTAAACAAAAAATGTTTGTTTTAGATTAAAAAAAATATATATTAGAAATAGAGGTACGTCTAAACGGTATTATTTTATTCTTGCGAATTAAATTATGTTTTGGCAGATGGTTGACAATTTATCATCAGAAATACTAAACAAAATATGCTTGAAACTTTTTAACATATATATGTTTTTTTGGCTGGGTACAGATATTTTTATTTTCTAACCGATTTTACGTACCCCAACGTTTTACTAATCACCATAGAAACAAATAAACTGTACAAATTATGTAATTCCCACTAGGTATAATCTATACAATTAATGGTTACTTTTTACATAATATTTATGATTCATGCATTTTCTTCGAAGTGGAAAATATCGAGTAGTGTTCTACGTTTATAACACACAATCACCACTTTATATGAAAAGACGAATTTTTTTTTTTTATTGTTAACTGAATGAATTTTCCAACCTAACAATAAATATAAGCATTATCATGGTAAATAAGGAAATTATTAACTTCATATATTATTAATTATTATATATTGAAGCGAACTAAGAATAAAATATGCTAGTTTGATATTGATGTTTTATGCGTTGGAAGCATTAACATCGTTTTCCTAAAATATGATAAGATTTGGTTAGCAATTTTTTTTCCATACCTATCACAACTTCGAAGACAATTATTATCAATCATAAATATGTATTTCATTAATTGATTTAATTTTATATAATACTAGCTGATCCAGTGCACTTGGTTGTCCGTTAAACGTACCAACTCTTTATGACTCAAACTTTGTTCAATTCTTTATTTAATATTCGGTGTGTGGTGTTCAAAACTAATCTTAACTTTTCCGTTGCCCGGAATAAAAATTCTGATTCGCAGCAATATATTATCAGGTGGGCAATCTATCTGTGGTAGACCGCGGACCTCGTGCTGTTTGTACGTAAGTGTATGATTTAACTCTAGAGTATCAAAGACCAAAGTTATACCAAGCTCATCATTTTTACTTAATTCCACCGACAACTGATTAATATAATCAGTTAACACAAAATCCTAACCCAACCGTACTAAAATCTGATGAATAAAAAAACAACAAATTTAAAAAGAAGAATGGGCTGAGAGAGAATGGTCAAACGACCAATGTTGGCCGCGTCTCCTTCAGTAGCCATGGCATTACGCAAGGGATGTACTCGTCTGATCGTAACTTTGGCTGATTGAACGAATATGAGATTGAGACGCTACATTAATATTCGAATTAAAAAAATAATAATAAATAAATATTATTCTCAACTCCTATAGGCTATAACCCATAGCAACCATCATTAATAAACAACAATTTCTAAATCTCAAAATTCCTGTTTTAGCACTTACCGGGGGTGATCAATTCCCTTTTTAAATTAGTCTATGACACTCACAAAGAAAGTGGCTTCCTATTGGTGAAAGAATTTTCGAAATCGGTTCAGTAGTTCCAGAGATTACTTTCGATACCGGTAACTAACGACTCTAACAATTTCTAAATCTCAAAATTCCTGTTTTAGCACTTACCGGGGGTGATCAATTCCCTTTTTAAATTAGTCTATGACACTCACAAAGAAAGTGGCTTCCTATTGGTGAAAGAATTTTCGAAATCGGTTCAGTAGTTCCAGAGATTACTTTCGATACCGGTAACTAACGACTCCTCTTTATATAATAGTATAGAGTATAGATTATACTTAGTAGGAAATAGGTAGTTTTTACATTTTATTTGCTTCTATAGTGATAAACAAAAAACTACTCAAAATCGGTTAGAAAATAAAAATATCTGTACCAAGCCCAAAAACATAATAAATGTATGTATAAAAATAAATAAATAAAGAACACACATTATTGAAAAATATTTATAGGTACCTTCATCACTTATCTAAAATGGTAAATACATTCTTGTTAAAATAATATATTAAACAAAGAAGCCCCCCCCCAAAAAAAAAAAAACATTAAATTACGTGTTTTGGTTTCTGCTTATCCATAAAATAGTTCAGTTTAATTAAATTAATAAGTATTTTATTATTAAAAAATTATGAAGAAAAGCTGGATCGGTGGTGATATCTACTTAATATGACTTACAATATTTCTTTAATTTTTTACGTATTTTTAGTTTGAACACTACACATAACGATATAACCATATAAGTACCAATACGAATTTAAAGGAGATAATAATATTTAAATTACTTATAAATAAGTATAATAATAATATAGATACCTACATAATATTATACTGAATAATATAAATAATAATAGGTATCACTTATACAGTTATTTATAATATATGGATATTTTATTGTATTTTATGATAACATAATATAGGCTATAACGGTTATTTTATCAGAAAACCAAATCGGCGGGGAGGGGGAGATGAATTTTTTATTGCGTTTCTGCTGTTTAGTTGTCTGCGAATGATGAGTAACTAGTCGAAATCACTGCAATCACTGCTAACTAGCTCTTCTCCCACACTATAAAATAATACTCAAGGCAAGCACCTAACCGGTTCTGAAGACAAACGAAGACCGTATATTAAGGTTAAATCGAAAAATCAGTAAGTTAAAATTAATATTCATGTGGGTTGGTGGGTGGGATGGGGTGATGTTTATACACCCCGGCCGTTTGTTTATTGAGCCCGATAGGCGATAACAGCTCAACAATAACGATATTCACGTTAATTATTATTTGAATAATTGTGACACATTGTTTGCATTGGGATACATGCCGCAAAGTATACAAACACGCCAACGTCCGTTCGTTCGAAAGCCTATCGGGATGATAAGCGCTTATGATATGTGTCCTGTCCGATACCAGTTCCAGAACGTAATATTATACCTACAACATTATACACGCTGCGTTATTATAACGTCTTGTCAAAGGCCGACTATTAGTTTGTTGACTGAGGGGAGAGGGGGGTGTATAAACGGTATATGACATGATATTTTTGAATCGTGATATTATTAAGTTATGATTTACGTGACCCGCAGCTACAGTTCACCGATACGCTCGTTCGTTATAAATATTATCGAGTTCGGCGTCCATTTTCGACGTCTAGAGAGTTGAACAAGATTTCCGGACACTGCAGTGGCACACCGCGACCACTACAACAGCCACCTGCAACGCGCGTGCAGTCAGGTGGACAATACAATATAGTTTGTTATAAACCCAATCCCAATGTAATAATGTCGACGACGGGGGTGAACAAACTAACCAACAATTCGATAAATTATTATGTCACAAGTGTTTATATCGGAAAAGGTCTGACGGTTATTATTACCTATAGGTATTGCAGTTGCGGCATTTTGCCAAACGACATTTTCCGGCCGTTACGCCTTTGTAAAACTTGTAAAATACTACATCATACACAAACTCGCCCAGCGCACTGAGAATCCGAATTGAACCGACCAACAGCCGCTATAATATAATATTATGAGTTACTGTTTTAAATCTGTTTGTAGTAAATGGAGTATCGAACGCGTTTAGTACTACTGCACGGTCAACCAGCAATCGGTATTTTATTTGTAAGACTTTCGAAACTACCGCCAACACGAATACGATTACCGCCACTGGCTATTATATGGACATCGAAACGGAACAAACATCGGTCGGTGTTGACATTTCACTTCAAACTGGACATTATTTGGCTGGGCCGTTGTCTGAGAAATAATAGTTTTATTTTGAAAAAATACCAAAATTCGGGTTCTCGCTGTTGATCGCCATTAATTTTAAAAACTCCTCATGGGCCGCAAGTACCTACCGCGCTTAAACTTTTGACTAGTTTTGGGGTTTATGGGAAAAAAAAATAGAAACGTAAATACAGCGAATAGGAAAAAAATATTATATGTTCAAAATGACATGCACTATCTTCAGTAGGACAACTTTTTAATCGGCTTATGAAAAGTTTTCCAACGGTAAAATTGTTATCCTAACAGCTATAAAAGTGAAAAGAAAATATGTTTTAGAAAATTATTAATGTATGGTATAGTATTATAGGTGTACTTATAAATGATATAGGTACAACGCTGTCCGACAAAGTTTATAATATAAAAAAGTGTAGTTTTTGGAGTTATACGTGGAAATAAATATTTTTTTTTAGAAATTAAATTTATAAAAGTAAAAAGTTTACCTAAACCTACATAATAACATATTGTAGCTATATATTTTTTAAAACCATTCGAAAACTTAATTTGCAATTAATGTTTACAATAAACAGAAAATAATGTTTTTTTTCGTAATTATGAGGTAATTAAAAAGAATCGTTAATTCTGAAATCAAATAACAATATCCTGCATTTACATGCTTATTACACTTTCATAATATATTATAATACTATTTGGCCTATACAAATGATTTACTGTAGTTTCTTCAATTATTGTTCTCCGCCATTATACTAATATATCATAATGTTATTCTAATGTGGTTAACATTTTAATCTAAAATCACATATTATAATAATAATATTTAATAGGCACATGACTCTGTATAAACTGTATGTATTTTGGATGAAATAATATTACTTTGCGTAGTACAAACTATAATTATATGAGGCAACGTGCTGCAGTCGACATCTGTAACCACATTTTAATTTATTTCCATTTGTACGACGGAGTTTGCGGAAGAGATAATAATATATATTAATAGAGTTTGCAGTTAAGTTTACTTGAACGGTAGACGCACCTTATGATATGGAAGTCATCTCAATATTTACCTACCTACCACCACTTAAAGTCTTCAAATTTTCGAAGGGATAATGTAACCTAACTCAAAATAAAACTACAAAATATTATAATACTATTGTGTACAAGTACTTTGCCTTTCCGTGTGACCTGTTACTCAGTTTTGTCCTCGTGGAAATTATTGCTGTGGAAATTACATAGCTGTGCCAACTGCGTTAGGGAAGTTATGGGTTTGGAAAAAAAACCCGTTCACCGATTTCCGACGATACAAATCTCTAAAATAAATAAATTTAACTACCTTACCCTTAGACCCCAGATCTGATCGATGGTCAGTGCTGATTGATGGTCGGCTGAAATCGTGACGGGGAAAAAATAATAACCGATAGGATGTATTATCAAATTTATTGTACCTTTACAACCTGTCGTAGGTGTACCTAATATAATATTATCATATATATTCGTATGTGTGTTCAATTTGAATTGACCTACCTAATAATATTATTGTGTTGAAGGGGAATCCATTAAAACGTGTCACTTATCGCGGAATCTTAGACATTCGACTGTTGCGGAAGTGGGAACTCGTCAAGTGTGTTTACATAATACACTTTATTATACATTATAATAAAAATGCCTTTACTATATAACAACACTCCACGCAAACAATTTGTTTTCTACGTTATTTTTTTTTCGGCCATATATTTGACTGTATGAGGCGTATCATATAGTTGTACTCTGAAGTGGAGTCTAGTGTCTACATACGCCGTGATCGATGGGGTTCGATTTACACAAAAAACTTGACGTAAAAATACGGTCACGTCGTATAGGTACCCACTCAACTTTTGTACGTGTGTGAATGTTATATTGGTCAGTGGTTACACATTATTGATTTTAACAACACGTCGCCCGCACAAAAATACAGTCCAATTCTTTTGGTACAAATTTTAAACATATAATCGTGCCATAATATTAAGTAGCACACTGTGTTCTACATGTGTAGTATTATAATATTACATGTTTATATGATTGAACTATATACAGATAATAATATTATAATACCTAATAATAGGATTTTTCGAGGCAATACTATATACTTAATATGATTTTCAATATCAAAGCGACATAAAACGTATATAAAATATTAAATCGTGTCTTTGGTAAATGTGTTTGCATTAGGTATATAAATCAATCGGCATAATGTAAGATAATAAAAATATGACGTTGGGATTTCGAAGATAAAACCGTTTGAGAAATGAACTGGAAAATTAAATAAATTCAATTTCTAGTTAGATTTTATACTTACGATAAAAATGTTTTCAAATATGTCAGTTTGAAAAACGTAACACATCGATTGTCTGTGTTCCATAATAGATTTTTTTCAATGATAATAATAAAGGCATTTTATTATTTTATTGAACGTTTTAATAATGTCACATAAAAGATAAATCTAAAATATATAGAATATTTATCTATATAGGTATTAATCTGAAATATATAACAAACTATTTTAATCGAACAGAAATTTGTTTGGGAAAAGTACCTACATTTAAATTATTACTTAGGTACCTAAATAAAACATTACGTCGGAGCAGCATTCGCATTAAATTGAATAGGTATTGAAATTATAATTTATAAGAAATATTTTAAATGAGCGTTCAAAGATGTCTGATAAGTTTCATTTTAGACATGTTGTAGACATGTTTAAAGTTGAAAACTCGTTTAAAGTTGATCGTAATAATACATCTTCTGCGTATGTGTATTTGTAAGAAAAAAAAGTGCTACCATTAAAAGTTTGATTACCTTTCAGCGGTATATAGGTACAACGTAGATAACTGAAATCTAAACGTCATTCATTCTTCCTATTCTGTAAAATTATTTTATAACGCTGAACAGAAATTTCCACCGAAACGTCAGCTTAGAAAAGTTTTCTATGAAAAAGCACTAAACTTTTCGTTATAGCGATTTTATCAGTTTTTAAAAACTTGAACATTATTCTGTTGTCTGAACATAATATTATACTGTACCTGTTATATATTCAAATGTGATATATTTTTTAAATAAATTTATC
Organism: Macrosiphum euphorbiae; assembly: GCA_949089665.1. Taxonomy (NCBI): domain Eukaryota; kingdom Metazoa; phylum Arthropoda; class Insecta; order Hemiptera; family Aphididae; genus Macrosiphum; species Macrosiphum euphorbiae. The sequence goes on along the minus strand of CARXXK010000001.1, from coordinate 50,136,719 downwards.
ATACGACACACGTACAGAACGTATATTTCAACGACTTAAGGATTTGATGATGCGCAAGCATCAATATTGAAATAAATAGTGTCGCGTAATATTTTGTAGGTTTTTGATATCATATTTTAATATGTGCTACCCATTACCTTTTCGAAACGCACTGGAGTATTAACAAAGTTGTTATTTTTCACGAATAACAATAGTGATGGTTTATTGTTTATACCTATATATTATTTCACGTTGTTCAAAGGTTATTTCCTCATAAATTTATCATTGCATATAAAGCGCTCGTAAAATTCATTTGTGCAAGAGCAAAAGTTTAATGTGGGTACATCCATAAAAACACAAATTTCCTCCATTTACAATATTATTCTTCAGTTTATCTAAGAATGAGCACAAAGCCGTAATGTTTTTATTATATTCAAAGTACATTAATAAAATAAAAATATACTTATATGTTTGTCACGCTGATTCTATAATTTTCGTTCCGAGACAAAAGTCACTTTAAATGTAAAATAATACGGTCTTTGACACATCGTTATTATTAAGAATCGTATTGTACGCGTTTTTCTGTGGCTAGAAAAATACTCAAAGCCTGAAAAGCTTTTAAAAATACCATAAAGGCCGCAATTAGATTATTTTCATTAAACTTCTAAACGTCCGTTCGATGATCGAAAATCCGTGCCAGCGTGTGCTGGGGTTTTTTTTAATCGTTATTTCTACATACGTTTGTTATGATATTATTTGTCAATATAATATTGTGTCCTGCAGCTACGACACAATATTATATAATATCCCGGCGTAGTCGATTTTAATTAAATGTTTATGGCCTAAAAGGTCGTACAACAGACCAAAGGGACGTTTTAATTATGCCCGCCCTACTCACCTTTCCCGCTCTATCCACAATCACGAATGTAAGTACACATTAGCGGGTTTTGTGTTCACGTAGGTATATGTGTATGTTGTATAATGTATATTACATTATATAATATAATAATGTGACCCCTTTTTCTCTTTGTCTATCATCCGATGTGTATTAAAATTATGGCTCCGACCGATATATACGCATATATATACATACAATATATAGATACGAAGTGTGGTGTGCAGTCGTTAATATTATATTATTATGGTTCGTGAACGATGGGGGCAAAGGGATTTATTTTAACAGCGTTTGTTAAAACTGAGTGCTAACTACATAAACGAGCCGCGAAAGGGCCAAAAGAAACCTCGGCCGCCGTCGTCGCCGTCCCATACACTGCTGCCCAACAAAAGCAGCCCGTCAATATTATTATTAATTTCGAGGTTCCTGGTGCAGTGAACCAGCCTGTGCCACAGTAAATAACTATGGGTAGGCAATTCGCCGTCGAGACGAGCCGCTGTTGTCCGACGATTTCGGACGATATTTCATGCCAGCACCCGTTTGCTTGTTTATTTATTTTTCATACTTTGACGTGCTCGGTTGGCTCGGCGATAACTTCTTCCTACCCCGGCTCCGGAATTTCCTTTAACATCGTCATAATACTAGCTCAGAATAAGACCGGTAAATCGTATCCCCCAGAGTTTAAGTTCAACGTTTAGCACAAACTTTCTTAAAGAGATAACGGTGATGCGTCTCATAAATTTAATATGAAATAGCCATGGCATAGTCTGGCAAAGTAGTTAAGTTGTATACGTATATATATGAGAATATAGGCATTATTAATACGCGGGAGTGTAGACGAAAGTTAAAAAGGGTCTTTACGGAGGTAAAACATTTGTGGTAATGGAATAATTATTTCTTCTGGGGCATAAGACAGTTTATTTCGCTGTATAATGTATCAACATACTATTGATGGCTGTTACATCTGGCTGATAATACAAATTTGGGGTTTTAATTGTTCACAAACTCGGTAAGTCACATTTAATATTAGCCCAATTTAAAGTTTTGCAAGACGTTAAATACATGTTTTCGTGTCGTACCGTCAAAGACGACCGATTCGATTTAAGGGATGACAAAGTTTCTTATAACTGAAACTTTTACTTTAATTGAAAAACTACGGATGAGCGCTTATCCGTAATTGTCCGCTCAAAACTAATGCCCTTGATCCTATCATAGGGCTTACACGTGTATATAAGTCGTCTTTACGGCGATACATCAATATTCATAAGCTAAGTTGGCCGGAAAGCGGAGACCTAAACGGTTTTTTGACCCTTCAATATTAGATAATGGCCATATCCCGTTATCAATATTTGATTTGATTCCACCATTCCGTCCAATCAATGGAAACCTTTTGCTGATTCCGTTTTATTTTTTGTCCGAAAAGATTTGTGCTTATCAGACTCTAAAATTGAGATGTATTATTTAAGGGCAGTATATTAACCCCTATAGATTATTGATTACCGTTTATTCATGCATAGACTGCGATAAGTCATACGCACACGTGGTTGGTACGGATTCGCGAACTTTGATGATATATCGGTAAAAAACTACTGCATCACGTCTATTATTGATCTATAATTTCTACCATATGCGTATACACTGGAAGTACAGATGATATAATAATAATGTTATAATAAGTGTTCACGTCATACAACACGTAAAGATTACGCCGCAGACGAGCGATTGTACATAGTTTTTATATTTTATCTAGATTATTGAAGCCTAACCCGGTTAGCTCCCACACGTACTAACCATAACAGAAAACACACAAACAGTTTCATTAAATTACCCGCCCTACAACGTGGCGTATATAATATATATAGACGTTTTTATACGCGCGCAGTAATGACGAAATAAAAACAAACGTAGAACATCACCGCCGTTGTTTTTATGTGTTTTTAACGGTGCCGTGTATAAAATAATATACCTTGGGGGGGGGGGGTGGGAGAAAAGCTTCATCGAATTATATCGGAGGTTCGTACATAAAAAGCTACGTAGAAAAGGGAAAATCCGTCTGAACCCGATTAGAAGGGTTGGGGCGGGAGGGAGTCCAGCTAAGCTTAATACCGTTTGTTCCGTGGACGCACAGCAGACATGGAGAGTGAGAGAGACACAGAGACAGAGATAGAGTGAGACAGAGGAAATACAATAATAACGTGTATACCTTCACAATTTATATAAATATATATTTCTAAAGAGGGAGATAGAGAGATAGAGATAGAGGGAGGGAGAGAGACGGAAAAAGCCAGACAGAGTGAGATTGAGCGGTACGCGGTAATAATGTGTAGTCGAACATAACCGGGCTTATAACCGGGAAACTCTTATGTTCTCCGAACCATAAACGAGTCGCTGGAGCTCCTGCAACATTTTAACCCCCTCGTCGAGTTTATAATACTTCAGTGAGTGAGTGTGTGTTTGTGTATTATACATACTCAAGTGATACGCTAGGGTATTCATCGGCGCCCATAGGTACGTGATCTACTATTATAGTCGTCATCGTCGTGCCATTTTGCAAACGCTCTGCAAGTATAGGATATTATTATTATAATAATATAATAACATTCACTGATGCAGTGATGCGGCTGCTGCTACTTAACGTTCGCCGGCAATATTATATTATTATTATTATTATTATTATTATTATTATTATTGTACGCAGGTATACACGGGCATTATAACACTCCAATGAAAATACGAGACGGGATAAGGGTGGAACGTATATATAGTTAGGAGCCGAAAAGGGCGAGGGATGCACGGCGACCCCGCAAACAATCTGACGGGGGTTTAGTCCGTATTATGTACTGTACGGCGACGTGCACTGGGGTACGACCCGCACCAGTCCTCCGTACAAAGAGAGTATACTCTCCTAGTTATAGTCCACTTTATATATGACCGAAACCCCCCCGACGGAAAGAGGAAATTCAAGGGGGTGGTTTTCCATCGCGAGACACTGTTTCCTGGTCTGTACGGTGCGTATTTCTTGGCGGTGGTGGTGCAGGTGCAGGGGTAGGTCGTGGCGGCGGCAGGGTCTATGGGCTGTAACGAAAACCCGAAGTGGTTTTTTTCCCTGCTTCTGCTATCTTCTTCTTATACTCCGTTAATCTCTAAACGGGCCGTATAGACGACACGCAGCCGCCGTATACAATATTATATAGGTATGTATAGTCTTCGCGACCAGAAGTAATTTAAAAAACTCGTTTACAAACGACGGCCGACGGAAAATAGGTTTTTTTCCGGTAGCACATTTTCTACGGTGAATTAAACGATTTAATTTAGTTTTTTTTTTTTTGCGTAAGGAAATTTTTAATCACCGCAATCAAACCTAATGGAAATTTCAACGTTTGGAAAAAAGCTATTTCGTTGGGCGACTAAAACAATTATACAAAATATTAAATATTCACCATCTCCGTTTGCACAATACTACCACTATAATCTTCGAAAAATTAAGCTTAAATAATATATTATATAAGCGGATGACGCGTGTTACCTCTCTAACAGATTCAGATGAAATCGTATCAAATACTATTATATGTTGTAATTCATGGCTATCGCCGCCGGGTGAGGACATCCAACCTACGTAATAATAATTAATAACACTATATAATATATAACACCGAAGCCCAAAATTAAACGTCACACCTCTCACCGTCGAGCCGTGTCCTACGGTCAATGGGTGGGAAACGTACCGTAGATATAATATTTAAATTAGGTACCTCGTGGGATTTATTAATAATGAAATGTCACTGAATTAATTTAAATTGTTTTTTATTTATTGTGACCCGTGGCGTCCTATCTAGGACGTTGGAATTTCAACTTTTTTTTTTCTCTACAAGATTGCAAGAGTGCTTTTACTAAACGGTGATCAAATAAAGGAATCATGCAATCATACTGTATGAAAAAGCACCATAATTTATTTGTGAGTATAGTGTTGAGTTGATGATATTATGCAGAATCGTAAGGTAAGTATATAAGCATGTAGTTTGTGGTAAGCAAATAAGGTATAACACGTGCGAGTAGTCCAAGAAAAGTGTTTCATGTGCGCGCGTCGGAGACAAGACTGCAGTGTGTATAAATCAGAGGTAGCTAAGGTATAAAATATATAATAATACTCAATCATTGAACAACCCTGATTATATTGTGAGGTTTTGATCAGTAGTACTTAAAATTAATTCATTATGTCCCGCGGGAGAAATGTATAATATTATTTTACGGGAGCGAAGGCGTTAAATTTCCATTATTAACATAGGAAACCTATTATTTAGCCGGATACGTGTATCGAACGATGACATTGCCATAGTTGATCATGAATAATTATGATTGTTAATTATTATTATTATTATTAGCTACCTATTTATTTTGATTATAATATTGTAATTATTAAATATTCATTTGGACTATTATTACAAAGAATCAGTATAGGTACTCATTTTACGTAAATTCGTAAAAAAATATTAGAAAGGATACAATTTATTAAATATCTATATATTTTTTTCTTTAAAACGTTCGTTTAGTCTAAAATGGTTTGAAGAGGATTTAAAATAATATATAAAATTGTCATCATGAGTATAAAATCGAGGAATGGTTTTTTTTCACCTACATGATATTTATGATAGTTACAACAGTGTTGTGGGAACACTTTAAAGGAAAACAACTATTTGCTGATATATACATATATATACAACTGCGATCGTGTTGACGTTTTGCCATAAAGTTTGACGGTTTTTAGAAACATGTTTATACAAACAAAACCTTTCCGATAAAAAATGATGGATGTTCCATGTGCATATCATATTGGATTCGCGAAATCGTTCCATTACATAACCAAACTAAATCTGTACGTGAGTACGTGATCCATTCCTTGACCAGACGTTTTAATGTGATTTTAGCCCGAGGCAACCAAAGTTAGTCAGTGACTCAGTGTTCCATACGGTAGCTAATTTGCTGACATAACTATTGGTACTGACAGTGTTATGTTTACTATATTATAGTTTATGCATAAATATTTTCAGATGCTCTGTGACGTAAAATGGTAAAATGTGTTTGTTTTTTTTTATGAATAACCATTTCAAATAAAACCTGATCAATCAAATAATAAAATTCGTTAATTTACGACATATAATAATATTATCATGGAGTTAGTTTTTGTATACATTTTATCTATTATTTACTGATGTTAAATCAACACCGTGTTCATAATTTAACTTATTATTAGCCACAACCCCATTTTGAAGCTTGGTTATTGTAGTATCTCATTCATTGGGTGGTTATTTTTCTAAACATTTAAAACAATGGTACCTATTGATGTTTTTCAGTTTTAAAGAAGACAAATTAAATTGTCGTTATTGTGTATAGGCTGCAGATGAAACTACTTTGTTAAGTTATAAGTCAATCGCCGAACAAATAGTTATAGATAAAAATAAATTATATATAATTTCTAACTTTTCAACAAGTTTAGTGAACCAGCATTGATCTTTACGGCTGCACATTCGGCACATAGTTTATTCGATGCTCAAAATAACTTCAGAAGTTACGTCACGTTTGGAAAATTACATTTCGTGATGTTTAAAGACGATTCCTCAACTTGATAGGTTGTCTATATATATATTTTTTTAATCCTATTGTGTACAGAAACACAATAATAATGCCATGAAGGAACACAAATAACGCTAAGCTTTGACGCGTCTCTCATGAACGAACCACGCCGTAACCATTGGTGGTGAACAAAATATTATAAACATTTATTGTACAACCAGAATATTCCATTCACTTTATGTTATATTTTATACATAATAAAAAGCCCCAATAAAAATACGAGGTTGGTAGGTAAAAATAACTCACGAGGTGTTTCATCATATTGTCTGTCCAAGTATAAACTCGTTCCGTCATTCACTTTTTTCTATTCGATATTAGGTGTATAGAAGTATTATTTCGAGCAGTCATTTATTTGTTCGAGATTTCCAAAAATAGCAAAAATGTCTTTGCGTTTCCTAATGATTATTAGAGATGTATGTAAAAATGTTAGAAGTTAAAATATAACAATAATAATTACCTACCAATAAATATTCCATTTGGTATAATGTAAGACATAATATTATGTACGTTTTAAAGATTTTTGGGTGGATGAAAAATACCGTCGGTCTAGTACCACGACAAGATTTTTTATAAAATCCATATATTTTAGAATATAATATTATCCATATCACACTCGTTCAATTGTTTCGTTATCTTTGATTGTTTGAGCACTATTCTTGGCATGTGCATAATATAGACAGTATACCTCCTTATATAATATAATATTATGTGTTATTATTATTTTATACACCTACTACAACGGTGTAAATTGTTTTACAGAACAATACACTGTATTACAGCTCTGTCGGGGGTGCACTGGAATTATGGTGACTGCTTAATATAATATTCAGGGGTTAATTAGTGAATATTCCGTGGAACAATGGACCGCGGTTACTCGTCGTTTTTATGCGGTGCGGTTCATAAATTTCCTCATATAGAAGCCATTGGTTCACAATGCCACAGACTGGGCTTTCACCCCCTCCCACCCCTCCACGCTAGCCCGATATTTAGCCGATCATGGTCAATAGAGCCACAGAAGTCTGCGTAATTAAAACCGATTACTTTTCGCGCTCCTCTCCTCGTTAGAGGTTTTTCGGTCTCGTCGACCGCGAACAAAAGTCTAAATTACTCACATTGCGCCGCCGCGGCTGCAGTTGCGGTGATTATATTATTATTTAACCACGTGGATTTTTAACAACAATATTATTTTAACCCGTCGCCGTTATATTTGGGGGGGGGGGAGCCATGCAGCAATTCCGCGTCGTTATAACAATATTACATTACGATCGAGAGCGTTGTGAATCAGATGATTTTTTAAACGGAATTAATTAAAAGGCCGCTTTGAAATGAACAAAAGATTCGGAGCTGGGCGGTCGATATCGAAAACGATTTGAGTTTGCCTCGTCTGATTTGCGTAGCGCCAGGGTTGGCGATAGATATAAGCTTTGTGATGATTTCACTAGGTAGCAACAACTATTTAAATAATAATTATACTCTATAATAATAATCTTAGGTATGTATAACAGTATAATATTATATTAATATTAAAACCACGTTTGGATCAGTGGCACGATGACTACCATTCACGATAACAAGTTTGGGAGGGGTGATGGGAACACACACACCCTCGTGTAATAAGAACAACTTATAATATGTATAACATTATTATAATATTATATTATTAAAACCGCGTTTGGATCAGTGGCACAAGTGCACGACTACAATTCACTGTAATGGGTGTGCTCGTGCGCGGGGTGATGGGAACACACACACCCTCGTGGCCGTTTTTCAAATATGATTAATAAATAACAGATTAGTAAATAATATTTGCATACTATATTACATCATGTAAATTATTGCGAAGAACAGAAATTCAACATAATGCAGCGTTGGTCGTGGATATTACTGTCTTGTAATATTTTAAATTGTTAATCATATGACTGAACAATGTGTTATTTTTTAAATACGCAATAGGTATACTTTCGAAGATTGTCAACGACCGTGAAAATTAAACTAACTGACTTCACTTTTGATCCTATAATATTATTAATATTAGTCTTGGTTGTAGGGTGTAATTTATCAGCTGCCAACAAGTCTTGAAGAACTGAGAAAAAAATCTAAGAGGTCGTCGGTTTAGTTACGCCTGATAAGTTAGCCAATGTTCGGGACGAGTTTGGTCATCCGTTGTGACCTCATAACCGTTGTAAGGGGGTGGGGAGGAGAAATATTCAACATTAGTCATACAAAACTTGATAACCAACAGTTTTGATTCATACCAGCTGCTTCGATTTTGGATGACACGACGTAATACTTTATTTGAACATATAGTTTTGAAACAAGTACCTACATTGCTTATGGAATATACTGCATAATATATGGTTACCGGAATTATACTGACTGTAAAATATAATATTACTATAGTTTATAATAATACTTATAATATTATAGTTTCTTTAAATTAATTAATATAGTCATATGTGTACAGGCTCAGATATTTATTTAAATATAAATAAATGATGTGTTTATTACTTCACACACATAATAATAATATGACACTGCATATTTTATATACTTAGGCATTATTTAGATAGCATACTATTAATTAATATGTACAGCAAAAAGCGTTTTCCTCCGTTGGAATTTCGTTTAAGCGACGGCGCAAACAACCATCCAATGAGCGTTGTAAATCTCAGTGCGCTTATCGTTGCATGGAACCCGAGAATTTTGCTAATAACGCGTTTTCTGTGGGGAGATAGTGAATTTAATCCTTTTTAATAACAATTTACCGGAATGATCCATCATAGAATATTATATTATTATTATTATTATTGCTGTTATTATCACCGCACACATATGGGGGGTACTTCATATTAGAATATTCACATCCACCGAGTGCGTTGTTATATTATTATTGTGTGTGGGCGCGCGAGTACAAAGGTTTAAATTATATTATTATTATAAACAATAATATTACGAGATATAATAATATAATATGTGTAATATTCAGAACGACGAGACAGACAGGCGTGAGAGTGAGTGAAATTATTATAGTTCGTCAATTCAACAAAGTACGCAGTTTGTTCCCAAGCGACAGCTTTAGGGTGGCTGTTGAACACGAATTCTACACACACACACACACACAAGCATATTATAAATGTCATTCCTCGACCCAAATGTAATGGCTTATTATTAGGAATTGAATTAGACAACTTAATCGCGAGCTAGTAAATATTATTATTGATTATTATTGTTGATTATTATTTTTTCTGCGTAGCACGATTATACCTGCTGTAGCTGTGATATTGCTGATTCAGTAAAAAAAAAAAATTAAAACTCATCATACGATAGCTGTTACTGATAAAAATATGATTTAACGAGATTTGTTGACATAATCGATTCAAAATGTAATTTATGATTGGCACTCGTAATCGTATATCATGGGCTCAATAACGGTATTATCTCAAAATATTAAACTCTTCAACTGAAAAACTGTATAGATACCTACTGCAATATTATATTACTAGTTCGTAATGAATGATTTTCAATGATTATCAAAATATCTAAAAATTAAAAACGATAAAGTAAACAATTTTAGTTAATATATTTTCAGTTGCAAATTGTTTGTCTTTAATTAAATGTAAGTTTCCCGGAAAACAAATAGTAGTTTCACAAAAGATGGTGTGTCATGATGTTAATAACAAACAAATATGATACAGTACTATAGAATTATTTATGATGTTGAAAATTGTTGGTAATTTGATTGATTTAGAACCTTTTAAATATTTATGCCTCTCTGAATAATGAACCTCCGTGATTGTTAGCAGAGGTGGACTGAGAATATAAATTGTCCCCTGAAAAACAGAAAATTCGGCCCAATTTTTGACTAATAATAAAATATTTGTAAGTTATCGGCGCTAATTTATTCAAGCCTCTCAAATTTTCACCAGGTCCAGGTGGTGATCACTCACTCGCCAACCTAGCCAGTCCACCACTAATTGTTAGTGGGTTTGCATCATAGATAGTTTATAACTAAATATATAATAATATATAGGTATTTATAAAACAATTTAGATTTTCAGAAAATTGTTTTAGATTATTGTATACATTTAAAAAACGTAAAATATCGTAGTTTACTTTATAACATTAACTTGTATACTTTACGCTATAATTCAAACGATTGGAAAACTCAATTTTTATTTTTTACATTGAGCAAAGCGAATAGGAAAGCGATATTAAATAATATTTTATTATTGAACAACAGACAGTCCAAATTGTTATAATTATTTTAAAAACAGAAGCTAATTTTGGTTGTAAACAATAATATGTTTTATTTTAATTTATGTTTAATAATGATTAAGCAACCTAATTACTAGTTACATCACTTTGCCGTTAAAATGAGAAATTAAAGGTAGGTTAATAATAATAATAATAATAATAATAATTGAAATATTTACAATTATAAATGAACGAGACCAATTTTCAATGTGTATTGAGAGTTGATTAATATTTTCGAAAAATCCTCTGCATTCCAATAACGTTGAAGCAGTGTTTTCTTATACATAATTTCAGTTCTTAGAGCGTTCGTGAAAATTTCGCCGAAATACCAATAAACAAAAGAATTCTTGACGATTTGTTTAAAATCCCCTTATCCTCTTCATGCACGAATTTTTAGATTTTCATATTTTGCGTATTATCAATACAGTAGGTTATCACACATGTGACTAAAAATTCTCATATAGTCTGAACATAGGAACGAATATTATGAGACGGTTGTTATCAAGTGTATCATATGATACCTTTATGCACAAATGGATCAAAAATATTTAACAGCTAAAATTAAATTAGTTGCGGTATCATATGATACCTACATGCACGAAGAGGTTAAACTATATTATACGGAGTCTGTAAGAATAACAACGTTTTGTTTTTCATCTTTTATGGCACGAAAAAACTGCGATCTCTCTCTCAGAAGAAAAAAAAATAGTAATAATGCAGTAATGGAAAAATAATGTAAACCTTTTCTGCCAATCAGTTATTCGCTGTTTATTTTTTTCCGCCGCGAGAACACAACTTCCACGTTTTTATAATATTACCAGTACCTGTATTTAGCGAGAACCCTGCATCGTTTTCCCGTAATGGAATTGGCGGCGTCTAATAAAAAAGGTACTTCGTGGTTTACATTCATCTCCGGGGACCAGAAATAATTCACAGACCACACCATCTCCGAATTAACCGTCTCGTCGACGTAAAAAAAAGAAAAAGAAGGAAAAATGCCAAGAGACGTATTACGGTGATATAACTTTTTGCCTTAATGAAAACAAATATTATTCTCGTGGCACGTGTGAGGATCGTAATACGTTTAACGTTTCGCAATGACCATTAAATTAGGTTTAGAGAATGTTGGTCCTATATATTACATATATAATATGCGTTTAGGTCTGGTACACAACGTTTCGTCCAAAAACTTTTATCCAAAACTCTTTGGGTCCCAATTTACCAAGTCCAATTTACATTGCAGTTCATGGTGACGTCCAATTTACGTCGTTTGGGCAACTTTCGTCCAACGTACTATTTGGCCGAAAATGTTTTGCGTGAAGTAAATGAAGGATGGAGGTAGTTATATTAAGTGAGTATATATATATATAATTATATGTATGTATAGTGAGCACGTTGTGGTATAATACTTAGAATACGGGTTTAAGCATTGGTTCCGATGGCAATGCGATTGGACTTATGTAACTGTCAAGTTAAAACATTTAGGTGAGTACGTTGATATCAATAGCATAATTGTAGACAGCACCTGTAAAATTAAACTAAACCTATATAATATATTATGCCAAATATTATAATATAATATTTTTAATGATTTTTAATATTTTTTTTTTTATTAGATTTGTTGTCTATTTACTTATTGTATATTTTGTATGGAGTCGTTTGAAAGACGAAATTATAAACATTATAGTATACGATTGATATCACGATACTGGATTTAGAGAATGATCATAATTTTAAAATGTAGTTTATTTTTTATAACTGTGTTAATGATAAACCCATAGTCTATAGACTATATTCTATAAGTTCAAAATAAATAAATTTTATTTAATGTTAAGTTTCAAAAAGGCTTATTGTATACATAAGTACTTATTTATTGTTATGCCTACTCTCGAAATTGTTTTCTCGAAACCGAGAAATCAAAAACAAAAAAAAATCACACGTCATTATTAAAGCACTGTTTGTTTTCAAAATCCAATCTCGCGAAGTGCTGTGTGAGACTTGTTGAGCTTTTTTACTATCACACATATCATTGTAAAACCAATAGCACTGTCATGCATCACTAATTCCATTAGGAACACTTAGAGTCTAAAAAAAAAAACATGTGTTGAATACAATATAATATTGTAATTAAATTATAAATTAATAATAATTAAGTATTACATTTTTATTTTCATTGAATTGTATTGCATTTTTAATTTTAATTCGTACGCATAAAGTTATTAGTACTAAAATAAAAATGGATTGAAATTGTCTTGTTTACTGAATTTAATTAAACTGGTACAAAGAAAATAACTTATAAGCTTTTAACTGATAACTTAAAAATAAAGTTTTTTCGAACTTTTAACTTAACTAAGTTAATTTGCTTATCTGTATTAAAAATAAGTAATAACATTTAATCAAGAACATTTTTTTGTTATGAAACTAACTAAAAAATCCACTCTTTCTCTACGAAGTTTGTATTGAATAATAGAAGTATAACCATGATATTATCGGTGTACAGAGTTTTATTTAATAAGCAGAAACTACAATATTATGTTGTAATGTTGTATATAGTAATATTATACAGGGTGATTTACCAAGCATTCTCATCACCATTTTAAAATTTTTAAATATGTTGTACTGCTTAAGTAGTGTCCTGTGACGATACAAACCTTCTGTTGTTTTAATTAAAACACTCTTTTTACTGTTAATTAATAAGTGGATATTTTTTTTTGAAAATTCTGATGTATCCAATTCAAAATTTGGACGAGTAGTTTTTCTCAGTTATTAAAATCTTTATTGTGAGGATAATAATTATAGTCCTCAAAAGTGGTTTTACAAAAGTATAAAACAGATGTAGTGTTAGATCTAAAATTTAATATAGTTGGACCATTTTTAAAAATTATTAATTTTGATAAATAAATATTAATCACCAACATTTTTAAATCTATATCCTCCATATTTGTCAAACCAAATATCATTCACCTAATACCCTTAGTACACAAAGTTAAATAAATAACTCAGTTACTGTTTGTTTGAATTTTGATTCTGATACGTCAAAATGTTCAGAAAAATTATCTAGTAAATAAATTGCATTCAAAAAGGAGAGTTCTCATTTCAAAAACAGAAGCTTAAGTCGCTACAGGACGCTCCTTAAGTACAACAAAAACATTAAATTTAAATAATTTAATTATTAAAGGAAAAATGGGTGTGACTTTGCATAGCTAATAATATAGCATACCTGATTCATAGATTTTCCTTGTAGAGGAAATATATCGAGTAGCATGCTATGGTTTTTTTACTTTACACTCCTTAAACCAGTTAAACCTCATACTATATACCTATACTTACTGAGCTGAATAGACAGAACGTTTATTGTGGGTAATACAAATGCTCACATTTATTTGTCATAAAATATTGGACTTATTTCATTTTCGCGTTTTTATAGTTTTGTCCATTATTTTTGTTATTGTGATAAAACATACAATTTTAAAAATGTTGCCTAGTCTTTTGCGATTAGACTGGAATTTATGGTTATAAGTCATAATATGTCTCTTAATGGGAAGTACCTACACCATGTCAATGTATATAATACACGCATAGCACACTGAATAGGTACGTGTTCAATGTTCATAGCAGTATAAAGTTCAAATATGTTTGTTTTTTAAACAATTTTGAATTTGAATTTTATTAATGTAAGTGATCAATTTTAATTGGCTCAACTCAGTGACCACACGTTGCTTTGACAATATTTTATGTTAAGGGAGGATGGATATTTAGAAGCTATATTTTTATTTAGATTATTCATTCAAAAATATAATGTCTAAGGCATGTTATATAACCATTATATCAATACTATAGCATTGATGTATCATCAGAATTTAAAAAAAAAACAAAGGATGGAAGTCGTTTCTGCCATCCATTTTCAAAACTACCCACTGCCGTTTTAATGTGTATAAGTTAACACTAAACCCTTATACAAGCATTTTAGTAATTATAAGGCCAATAGGTATATCCGTATACAATATAATTATCTTTACACTCATCTCGACGATCGAACTCTAACCTAACCTATAGATTCCCTGTGAACGTAGCATTGGTATATGGTCACTTAATAACGTACTTAAATAACCAGTATTATTTTTTAAAAATTGTTTTTAACGTACAAGTTACACATGAAATGTGATTATAAATACTTTTTGAAATTAAAAGCTGAAATTTAACTTGGATAAAATATATGTACATGTGTCAATGATTATCTAGAAAATGAAATGAAAAAAAAAATAATAATAAAATATAATGTAGGTACATTTTGGACAAATAATAATACGTGGAAAACTGCCGCGTGTGTCAAAACCAAAAAAAAAAAAAAACAAAAACAAAAAAAATGACATTCGGCACGGGACATAATATTGTTCAGTTGACAAAATAAAATTATAAAATAATAAAATAAAAATGATATATTCTGTTATTTACAACAATTTATAAGTTAAATAAATAATCGCTTATTTAGTAGTATTTAATAGTATAATAATAATATATTTACATGGTTTTAGTATCGAAAGCAACATGGTACTTACATTTCGGGTTATGCGACTGAATTGACCGACGTCGAACCAGAAACTCTGTTTCCTTGATTTCCGCAGTAATATTATACTATTACTATAGTTTCAATATCTAAAACATAAAAATTAGAAATCAGTTAGTTACAAACCCGAATAGGTATAGCAATAATATTATGATATGGGATATGGTTATATTTTAACGACAGACGATCGATCTGAATATTGTACAACATAATTATATTCAGTAAAATCGATGAAACATACACAGCTGGGTACCTACACAGTACACATTTCACAGAATCTCACGTTATATAAACGGAAATCACAATATTATCATGTGCGTGATCTATTGTAATATATTGTGCACGTATTATAACTCCAATTATATTTAGCTTTACAAAAAGCACGGACTTATACGCAGTTATGTTATTCAAAATTATTATTTTTTGTATTTTCGCTGCAATTTATGGCACACGTTTCGCGATGATAATTGCCGACGTCATTACAATAATAATAAAAATAATAATACGTCGTATAATAATGTTCGTGTAATGCTCGTGCTGCTTATATGAGAGATTTCCCCGGGGCGTTTGCTGAAGCTTCGTATAGAGGTACGACCTGCGTTGTAATATTATATAAATATAATGTATTATAATATTACAATGCTCGACAAATAGCCTGGTTTTACGTATACAAGGTGATCCTTTCAAGTGTATACGGTGTTATTATTATTTCGAAAACTTTAGTACAGTAGTGTACGATAAAATACCAATACACTAATTTATAAAATATACTAACGTACCTATAATGTCTACGTTTTTAGTTTACAAATTATACCTAATTATATGATGGTATCGCAAAGCAACGTTTTTAAAAAGGGATAGCTGTATCGTTTTTTGAGTTTTATTTTATTTTTTTTTGTTCGTAAAAATGTAAAACATTTTTAATTTCACACTCCGGAGCAGAAAGTTTTTTGGAGTATTTCGATACACACAAATCGAAATTCGAACGAGTATTATATAGGTAGTTAATTAGTTATAACTTTATAAGTATAAGTAAGTACCAATTTAAAGTTTTTATATGAGAGGAGTAGAGTATCAATATTTTTCGGGATACCCCTGCAGTGACACTCGATTCCACTCGTCTAAACTTTAAATTCTTACAACTAATTATAACCGGCCGTTAAAATTACAGCGGTACGATTTTTTTTTTCAAAAACCATGTTTTGCAAATGAAATAATTTAATAATCTTATATTATATAGGTATAAGTAAAAATATTATTTTGCAAAAAACTTTTCGAAATAACGAGTGTGTAGGCACTTTATAATGGATCACCTTGTACATCATAATATATCGTTATAATATACACACACCAGTTTAGTCCGTATACGCCTCTGTAGGTACATTTTATAATAATAATAATAATATAACGTTTACGTGTCAAAACCAATGCCCCCGCGGGCATCGCGTGCGAGCATTAAATGATACTTGGCGTTGTCGTTTTCGAAAAACATTTCGGGTAGCCATGTATATAATATGTATACGAAGTTCGGTCGGTTAAACGTGTATAATATAATATTATACCTATATTATATTATATACCCAAATAAGGAGAAGTGTATATATATATACTATATAGCGTCACGAGGGAAGAGTCTCGTCGGCATATATGATGATATACGCTTAAACATATATATTAGTATTACATGCCAGCTATCGGCTATGAAGTCCATTATTATAATGATATTCATATCTTTGTTATATTCTTTGTTTTAATCGAGAACGATCGAACGTTTTCTTTTGTAACAAGACGATATTATCATTATACTCAGTAAACCCGAATTTCGTGCATTCCCGACTATATCTATCGTTTCGAGTAGTGTTATCCACTCCGGAAACTCTACTGACAATAATCTCGTTCGTTTCCTTTATTACTTTTATTTATTTATTTTTGTTTTGTTTTCGCTGTTGTCGATTTATTTTCTAATTACGTTCGACGGAATCTGTGATGTGTTTCTAGAGAATACGTCATTCGTTAAATTAAATAAAGGACTCCGCAACAACGCTCGGGAAAACGGTAGAGGGAACGGGAATAACACACGAATTCGTTTGAAAGGTAAATCGGGTGGGATCAATGGGATGACTTTATTCTGCTCGGGTTGACGTTTCGACACAACGGCTAAAACGCTGCCCCGGGTTGGCGCTATACATATTATTGTGTTATATACATGTACGTGGAAATAAATCCTCTACGTCCCCACGCGAAACCTGCACCACCGTGGTGATGTGTGGTATTATTACTTTATATATACACACATAGTCGTTATATAATACGCAATCTCTCGCCGGAGGACAACCGCTGGATAGTTTCCTCCTCCTCATCCTTCTTCTTCTTCGGCAATCGTTGCTGTTGCCTCTGTCACATCGAGCACGGCACAGATAATAATAATAATAGATACAATAATAGAACAATACCGATATTATGTGTCGTTACTATATTGTCACAATGCGTGTCCCGAGATTAAAACGTCTCTACGGAGAAAAGTCGATTATATACGTCGCCGGAGACGTCGTTCGAGCTTCTTCTGGGTCAACGGTTTTCGAGGACCAATTCACACGCCACGAATGAGTAATCTCTCTTGACAAAAACATGTACAAGCCTTTCAATTTGTCGTCTTCTCCTATGTGCACTGTACGGGTACAGTCTGCACCAGAGAGAAATGAGAGAGAGCACACAACCCTCCCAGAAGAAAACAGTTGATTCGAAAGATGTATATGATTATGGCTGATGTGATATCCTACCGGTTATGTCGGTATAGTATTATTATTAGGTATACCTATGTTTACCATCGTAAAGAGTGCAACGTTCGTTTTATGTGTATATTATTATATTCTTTACGTTTCACTCTCAGTATTTTACGACACTTGTTATATTGAGGGTATGAAAAAAATATTCAAATTTGTTATAAAAAAAGGTGGGTAAGTGGATGTCGCTCTGCTGTACAGTAGGTTACAAGTGGGTCACTGTATAATTGATGCTATTAAATTTGAATTCAATGATACAATATCATTGTATAAGAAAAACGATTCTGAGCGAAGACGGTATGTCAGTCTAGGTTAAGACAAATTATATACATATCTATGGTATTAAAAAAAAATTGACCTATAATAAATTCCAAATTAATCATATCACATTATCACAATATCCATTAGGTACTAATAACACGTTATACACCAACAACAAACCCTGATACTATCATATATATATAATAGTACACTTTAGAAGTTTCAAGTAGGTACCCACGAATAATATTATATAATCACAACAAAATAACTAGGTTTTTTAATATGTAATTTCGTCAAAATTTGAACATAAAATGACTATAAAAATAAACTTTGATTGTATATTTTTTAGATTTTTCGGTAAGAGAATTAACTACTTACGTGAAATCTTGTTTTAAATTTTCAATCCTTAGCTATAAAAACTGAACATTTTATAATTTATTAATTACGATGATTAATAATTTTCGAGATTTTGAAAAATTCTGTCAAAATTCGATGTTAAAATGCTTATAAAAAAAAATTGTGCCTATGTATTTTTAATATTTTTCAACTGATATTGTAACAATATATCAGGAGCCTTGTATTAAATTTTTACACTTTTTGGCCCAACAGATAAAACTTAATTAATATTTATAGAAAAAAAAAACTAAAAAAATTGAAAACTGAAAATGTCCGTAAACGGCTCAAAAAGAGTCAAAATATTTTCAAAATTGTATGGTGTATAGGAAATGCTAATATAAACATTCAGTGAAATTTTCATGTATCTACAGTAATTCGTTTTTTAATTACAACAAAAAAAGGAAATTGCCACATGAGAAATCGAGTGAATATCCAATGTTGTAAAAATTTGAATTTCAAACGCTCATAAAAATTTAATTTGACTTTCCGGTAGAGATTTTTTTATTGATAAAGGTAGACAATCTTATGAGTAATCTTGTATTAGATTTTCAAATCTTAGATTTAAAAAGAAAAATTTTTACGAATTCTTAACTCAAAATAATTTGCTAATTTTCGTGATTTTTCCATATTTTGTCAATTTTTGAACTTTAAATGCTTATAAAAAAAAATTGTGACTAAGGATTTTTAATATTTTTCATCTGCCCTTGAAACAATATATTAGGAGCCTTCTATTAAATTTTCAAGCTTTCGCAACCAACAAATAAAATTTTATTGATATTTCTAGAAAAAAAACTAAAAAAAAACTAAAAATGAAAATGTCCCTAAACTGTTCAAAATAAATCAAAATATTTTGAAAATGTTATCGTGTATAGAAGATGCAAATATAAACAACCAGTGAAAATTGCATGTACCTACGGTCATTTGTTTTAAAGTTACACCAAAAACCAAATTCAATTTTCTGAAAAATCGATTTTGCGTAAAAATTCCCGTTTTTCCTTAATTTTTCTTTTGTTTTTCCCGGCGCTCTTGAAAACTACTGGGAAATTTAAATTTTGACCTCCCCAATGCACCAACGATATTCACTTTCCAATCGAACAAGATACTGAAGTCGAAAATCGAAGCATTATTTCGACTACTTATCGTGTACACAGACACAAAAAAATAAAAAATAAAATAAAAAATAAAATAAAAAATAAAATAAAAAAAAAAACACACATCATTGTAAAATCAATACATTCATCGTTTCACTCAGAATCTAAAATTCTTCTGCGAGGTTGAGTACGAAGATAAATAATAGAAAAACCTCATGTTAAAACCAATATATTACTTCTCGAGTTAAAATATATATCCCTTTATTATACCTACAAAGAATGACCTGTTCTCAATTATAATTGATGTTGTCTTATATTTATTAATATTTTTTAAACAATCGTACCTAGGTATTATTATTGTGGAAATAAAGTTTCTGATTTTTCGATAAAGACAAGGAGTAATAATATATTTCAATATTATAATACTCGAATATTCATTCGATGAAGGGGATGGGTTGGTTTTCCGTGTTCACCATACCCAACTGCCAACATTAATTTTAGTTTATCCATACCTATACGTACTTTTGATCATAAAACATCTCCAAATAACCCCCTCTTCTCTTAAAAAAAACCCTATAATATGGACTAAAATATCGCCTGTCTAGAGAAAGAAAAATAATACTTTACTTAACGAATGATATGGTTTGCACTTTATTCTCTTTATTCTTAGACATAACGAATAAAAGGAGTTTAATATTATTTTTGGTTGTTCAAAATAACAATAAATAAGCCACTCTGAAAGCGAATAAAGGTTGAAACGTTTATATATATATATATATATATATATATATTATAATATGTATTAATGTTAAAAGAAGTCTTCCGACATTTACGGTACGTTGGCCATGACAGAGTTTGAGTAGAAATAGCTATAGGTGGAGCTCTGCAGTACACCCAGCGGTAATTTGTTCGACAAATATAATATAATATAATATACTCAAAGTGGCAGCCAAGTTCTCACACTCACGTACATATTATATAATATATTATATCGGTATATATTCGCCTCCCATAAAACGTGATGCATATAATATGTAATATTATAGCTGTTTATGGCGTGACGAGCGACTTAACGACCGTCGGCGGGGTGTCTATGCGCTATTGAGATAATAACTAAGCAATATAACATTAGGTACAATACCCATTATCCACCTTGATTAATATCTAATATCTATATATATAATATTCTGTCGGTTTGCGTTATATAATATGATCGTATTATTACTATGATGTTATTTGTCGAATAAGACGTCATCTCGAACGAAAGATAAGTATTATTATAATTTAAGTAGCTATTATATAATATTCATAACCATTAGATGCTATATACTGTACACACACTATAAGAATTTTCCCTAATCACTGTGAAGACGTTGTAGTTGGACAAATTTTTGAGTGTTGCCTACTAATTTGAAAGCCACACACTACCAATGGTTCTAATTAGCATGAAAGAGTATAACACAAATTCTTTAAGTATTCTTTAAGTTTTATTTTAGATATTTTTCAATGTCTCCTTATGACTACACTTTAGTCTCAAATATTTTTTACCTAGACTTTGTTTTGCTAGCCATAGATGTATTTCAGGCAAGTATTTTCTAAGAGATCTGTTATCTATAGACTTCCCTGCTCTCTTATATCTTATAAACTTAAGTCCCACAATATTCTACTAGTACCTACACCCATGTTCTTTTATTTTTCACAATCCAATAAAGCAACTATATGAAAAAAGAACAGTTCAGACCCTTAACGAATGACCTTTTGACAAATTGATCCTCTCCTCCATTGTCTTAATTGTTTTCCTTTTTGTTTAAGCTATTTCGTTGGCAGTATTATTATTTGTATATTTGTGTCTAAGTCCTATCGTTAACTAAAATCCCCCCCCCCCAAAAAAAAAATCAATCTAGTACCTACCAGCTATACTGTATATTATTCAAAGGGGTAGTGGCCCCGTTAGTATTATAAACAAACAAACGAACATTAACGCAGATCGACTTTCTGGTCGTCCGTACTGCAGTCTATACAACTACGCCGAGGCTGTCGTCGTGGGGTTTCATTTCGAATTATTATCGATTTGTACACGAGCTTGTCCACAACACTCGTATGATGTATTTAGCCAGCGTATAGCACAGGGTGTGTGTGCGTCAATCAATCATCGGGCGACTGACGAGGCACTCTCCGGCCAGAATGACAACTTTTGGAGCTTCCGGATTTGCTAGTGTGCGCTCCCTCCGAAACTGTATAACAATATGCGTGCATAATTAATACGCG
This sequence comes from Macrosiphum euphorbiae, assembly GCA_949089665.1. Classification (NCBI taxonomy): domain Eukaryota; kingdom Metazoa; phylum Arthropoda; class Insecta; order Hemiptera; family Aphididae; genus Macrosiphum; species Macrosiphum euphorbiae. The sequence continues at coordinate 50,114,594 of CARXXK010000001.1, read as the reverse complement.
GGCATACGGTGGGTGTGTGATCTGCTGGAGTGGACGGGTGTGTGTGTGTTCTGTGGCTGCGGGTGCGGGTGCGGTCGAGGTGGGTTTCCGTTGCAGCCTATAGGTGCGACGTGGGTGTATTATAACGCTTTATATTATAATATTGTTATTATTATGACGTACACAATATCGTTCGATGCTAAACTCGAAAATACACCACCTCGTACACAATACTATATCATGTGCATGCTGCAGGTGTATACGCTCGACGGTGGAGAGAAATCGCGCTGCAGGCAAGGCGCGGACTGCTGTGGCGGCAGATATAATAGTATTACATTCACGTAGGTTCGTGTTACACGAAAATCACAAGCTCTCGTACAGGTACAAATGATTTTAACTAGTTTCCACGCATGAGACTTTATAATGAACATTATTGACAACACAAAACCGTAATGTCGTATGATAATATAGACGATCGCCATAGCCGTGTCGTAGCAGAGTTTTAGTTCAAGGGACCGAAAAATTCGAAATTATTGAGTAATTTCGAATTTTTATCATTTTTAAAATTTTTATCTCTATCACTCATATTATATTATTTTTTAGTAGTCTTACACTTCCCGGTTTTCTCCGATTGTCCGTGATTTGAATCTCAACGATCGTTTGTGGTTGAACGGGGCCCGTCGAAAAATAATAATTGAATTGCAGGGAGTATGCTTTTGAACGATTGAATGTGATGTGTGGGAACATGTTTTACTAATGCTGTAATGCAGAATGCCGATGCCGTTATTCCGGGACCAGTGACTCAACTTGATCAAAACCCCCTTCATTCTGGCCGTACGAATAATCATTTAAAAGGATAAAATATCATATAATATGGATATCAATATATCAACTTACAACGAGTTTGTGATGATTCGTATTATGATAAAAAAAAATTAACTCAACCATATGGAGTAGGTACGTTTCATAATGTTTGTCACATCAAACGAAATATTTACCCCACCTTTGCAACATTTTCTGGTTTCGCGGTGTGGTGCCGAATGCATCGAGTATATCGTTCAACTTTTATGTCTTACTATGGTTTTTTTTCACTGGCCCTCACGATGTTCTTTGTAATTATTTCCCATCCCTAAAAATATTCAACTCTTTAGATTTACTTGATGTCAGAACAAATTATATTAAATGCGAAGTGTGTAATAATAAATTGACAAACTATTGTCAAGCATAAACTTCAAACGAGTTCTTGAAAATATATACGCTTTAAAAACTCGGTTTTAAGCACATGCCTAATAATATATTTTAATATAGTGCATATTTTAATCACATTTCATATTTCCGCTAATGAGTACGAAATGTACGATCGGAAAAATCGTAAGATTCGTTAGTAAATTCTACATCTTAATAGTATACTAATATAATATACCAGGTAGTTCATTTAAAGCAAACTCAAGACACTCATTATTTAAAAAGTATTTATGTTTTTGAAAATATTTGTTATGACATGGTTAACAAAGTTTAAAAAAAAAAATTATATTTTTATTCTAATAGTTTCTTAAGTTTTTTACTTTTTGAATTACAACAAACATAGTTTTAATTTCATCTTCGAAAGCAGACAATTTTTCTTAATATTTCGATGCATAAAATTCAGGATGAGCGTAGCAGTTTATGAGTTAGTATTTAAAATTTAGATGAACCGAGCGTAGTGGACTAACATCTTACGGGGTAACCGTTACCACTCTTCTACTCCGCTCATCAAAAACTTTAACAACTTTTTAGTAATATTACTCTTAACCTACTCGTTCAAAATATTTCTTTGGAATATGAAATTAAAACTGTATGTTCTCATTCAAAAAGTAAAAACTTAAAAATATTGATGATAAAAAATATATAAATTAACGATATTATTTTTAAATGTCGTTTTTTAACGGTTAGAAACCATGTTACAAAAAATGTTTTAAAATCCATTAATACATTTTGAAATAATGAGTGTTGAATGATAAAATAATCACATGGTATATAATAATATATTCTATACCATATCTATTGATGATCGAATTGGTTTCCGGATTGTTTGAAAGCATACATTGGAATTAGTATTCCCACCGGAATTGTTCACGATTAATTTAACTATTATTGTAACACAATTACTCTTTCACGAGTACAGAATGTATAATATAAAATAAATATTTGATCAAGTTTGTAGGTGTCACGTCTACGGCTAAATATTTTTATTTTTAAACATCGATTTATAAAATTTTAAACTATTATTGAGCATTAGGATATAATCAATTATCATGGACAAATCATACAGTCGAATATAAAATTCAGATTTTAGCAATCGATATAATTTGGATGCAATTTATGTACATTTATGTACTATAAAGGAAACTAGTACGATTATAATGACACCTCAGGGTTATTGACATGACAATAACATGACGTCGTGTGATATAAAAATCGAAATCACAATTCAATATAATATATCACAAATATATTATATTGTTAAATGTTAATATGTATATTATTATATCATAAATGTTATAAATAGTTGTTTATCGAAATATAAATAGTATAATAATTGGCTTCCAGATTTACGGACCCTATACGAGTTCAGCCTCCCTTGACTGAAACGCAATTTGATTTGGCGTTAGACTGGTGTACCGTGTACATGATTATCACTTATCAGTTTATTAACACTTGATTAGTAATTAGTGATTACTCGAACACATTACAGATATCGTGACTCGTATGACTCGATTACACTTTCCCCGTAATTTCTATAACACTTATTATACATATTACATATTGTATCATTATACCTACTTGTAAATAAAAGTAGTTATATATATAATATATATTATACATTCATAATATTATTCATGAAAATCTAGTTTGTATAAATACCTATTCTAATTTTCGGTCATTTTCTCCTTTGCTTGGAAATATAACAAAAATAAAAAATGGTACTTCAGTAAATGTACCTACTTTATACTTATAATGGAAATTTTTGATAATGACCAATTAAAATATATTTTTTGTAAGTGCTACATAGTATTACTACTAATATTCTGACTAAATTGCCTTTATATGTAAAATGTGTATTTACTAAAGTCTAAAGAACTATTGTATATATTTTTCATTTGATAAATTCATTAAAAAATGTATAATTTTACCACATTTTTATCTTAAAAGGTGCTTACATTTATTGGTTTTCAGTTTTCAGTTTTCAGTATTTAATTATTATTTATTGTTTGTTTATTTAAATTTTATTTTATCACTTTTATTCTACCAATTATAATGATAATATTAAATATTATTATTATATAACATGCTAATTAACTAGTCTGGAAGAATTTCCTTTATAAGTAAAAAGTATGTACATTTACTGAAGTACTATTTTTTATTTCTTGTTTCATTGAAATTACATAATTTGTATTGTTTAAATGTCATACTCATGAAAAACTAAATAATATCACATTTGGGAAAAAAAAAATTAAATTCCATTATAACACTATTTAGATTATAGATTGTACAAATGTAAATGTTGATATTATATTTTAATGTTCATCATATATTTAAGATTTTTTTTCATTGCCATATTCTGAGTGCTAAAAGTGGTTCCAAAGTTTTTTCTACTTAACAGTTAACACAATAGGTTCTCCAAGAATAGGAGAAAATAACAAAAATTAGAATAAAAACTAAAAGTGAGAAAATGTTATACAACATTTTAAATAACCAATCTGTTAGTAAGTTGATAAGTGGTAACCATGTACACTGGTCTAACTGCCAATCAAATCGCATTTCAGCCAGGTGTGGGGTCGTATATGGTCTGTAAATAGTAAATACGCAACCGGGACGATCTTTCCAATGTATCAAATACTAATTAAAGGGTCTCTCATATTTCGATCATCATCATGATCTAGCTTTAAACAAAATACAACATTCGCCCAAAAAAATAACTATATATTAATTATTATATTCTAGGAAAAGGAGAATATTGATGACACCTTAATATTATAACAGGGAATCCGAAAAACAGCATAATACACAGCTGTTCCATAACCGTCGAGTTCTAAGCACCTTTGTGTAAGTCTAAACTATAATATGACACTATTATATTACCTATTGAAAATTCGTAGGTAATTATTCAATTAATTAACTATTTTTATTCAAGTGCGTGGAAACTGCCTTGAATCGTTTAATTGCACTATCCTTAACAATAACGGCATAATATGTAGATAAGTGGCTGAACGGAAAGTAATACAGTAATTATTTCTCTGTCAAGATTTTCAACAAGAATATTTCAGTCAGCAATACTTTTGGCCTACAAACCTATGAATCCGAACATAAATCTATAAAAGAAGATTTTAAAATCTGCACACAACAAAGTCAGATTTGAAATCCTACAAAGTAAAATAATTTAATTGTATGGTCTACATATATTTACAGTTATAATGATATTTTCTCATTGTGGCAAGCGATACAAATATATTATAATATTGTATTTGTATTGTGTAAGTGACGAATTAATTTCAACGGTTTTTGGTCTGTATACTGCAGTTGTTGTAATATGGGTTTTCTTTTCATATTGAGTTTGTGGGGGTGTAAGTTTCTCTTGATAAAGCATAAGGGTGGGTATACTGAGAAACTTGCGCACAGTTGATGACATTTATTAAAGAAAATTAATATATTTTATTAATAAAAGCTCGTTGCTCGGAACGCAATTCGCCCGTATCTCATTCGAAGGGTAATATTATGAAAAATGCCGATTTCAATAGAGTGGCAAATATATGAGCTTAGGTCTTAATATTATATTATAAGTGAGTCATGTTTACATTTTTAGTTTAGCCAAAGAAATTTAAGACTTTATTTATGTTTAAAAATACTGATCATTATTTCAATTCATTTTAATATCGATTTGTACAGTGAACACGACTTTGATGTTTTATCACAAATGTCATAATAGGCTGAAATTGATCAAATCAAAATAAATTGAATCAGATGGAATTCTGAATTCGCATATTAATGTATTAATCGTATTTATTTTATTTTCGTTATATTAATTATGTATATATTTTTTTTAATTTATTAGATTCTGAGTGAAACGATAAATGTATTGATTTTACAATGATGTGTGTTTTTTTTTTTTTTTTTGTGTCTGTGTACACGATAATTAGTCGAAATAATGCTTCGATTTTCGACTTCAGTATCTTGTTCGATTGGAAAGTGAATATCGTTGGTGCATTGGGGAGGTCAAAATTTAAAATTCCCAATAGTTTTCACAAGCGCCGGGAAAAACAACATAAAAATTAAGGAAAAACGGGAATTTTTACGCAAAATCGGTTTTTGACAAAATCGAATTTGGTTTTTAGTGTAACTTTAAAACAAATGACCGTAAATACATGAAATTTTCACTGGTTGTTTATATTTGCATTTTCTATACACGATAACATTTTCAAAATATTTTGATTTATTTTGAACTGTTTAGGGACATTTTCATTTTTCATTTTTTTTTTAGTTTTTTTTCTAGAAATATCTATACAATTTTATTTGTTGGTTAAAAAACTTGAAAATTTAATAGAAGACTCCTAGTATATTGTTTCAAAGGCAGATGAAAAATATTAAAAATCGTTAGTCACAGTTTTTTTTTATAAGCATTTAAAATTCAAAAATTGACAAAATATGGAAAAATCAAGAAAATTAGCAAATTATTTTGAGTTCATAATTCGCAAAAATTTTTCTTTTTAAATCTAAGATTTGAAAATGTAATACAAAATTACTCATAAGTTTGTCTACCTTTATCAATAAAAAAATCTCTACCGGACAATCAAATTAAATTTTTATGAGCGTTTGAAATTCAAATTTTTACAACATTGGATGTTCACTCGATTTCTCATGTAGCGATTTCCTTATTTTGTTGTTATTCATAAACGAATAACTATAGATACATGGAAATTTCACTGAATGTTTATATTAGCATTTCCTATACACCATACAATTTTGAAAATATTTTGACTCTTTTTGAGCTATTTACGGATATTTTCATTTTTCAATTTTTTTATTTTTTTTTCTATGAATATCAATAAAGTTTTATCTGTTGGGCCAAAAAGTGTAAAAATTTAATACAAGGCTCCTGATATATTGTTACAATATCAGTTGAAAAATATTAAAAATACATAGGCACAGTTTTTTTTTATAAGCATTTAAACATCGAATTTTGACAGAATTTTTCAAAATCTCGAAAATTATTAATCATCGTAATTAATAAATTATAAAATGTTCAGTTTTTATAGCTAAGGATTGAATATTTAAAACAAGATTCCACGTAAGTAGTTAATTCTCTTACCAAAAAATCTAAAAAATATACAATCACAGTTTATTTTTATAGTCATTTTATGTTCAAATTTGGACGAAATTACATATTAAAAAACCTAGTTATTTTGTTGTGATTATATAATATTATTCGTGGGTACCTACTTGAAACTTCTAAAGTGTACTATTATATATCAATGATAGTATCAGGGTTTGTTATTGATGTTGATGTATAATGTGTTATAAGTACCTAATGGATATTGTGATAATGTGATATGATTAATTTGGAATTTATTATAGGTCATTTTTTTTTTTAATACCATAGATATGTATATAATTTGTCTTAAACCTAGACTGACATACCGTCTTCGCTCAGAATCGTTTTTCTTATACAATGATATTGTATCATTGAATTCAAATTTAATACCATCCATTATACAGTGACCCACTTGTAACCTACAGTACAGCAGAGCGACATCCACTTACCCACCTTTTTGTTTAATGATGTTACTTGATAAAATAGGTAGCTTAGAGTTGTTTACCAATTTGAGTTTGTACTTTTCACTAATATATGTACAACATGTTAAGAATATAAATATGTAATAACCATGTAATGTAAATATTATGTGTACTATAGTGTTATTATGTATATTGTACAGTAGTATAATCGGCAAGTCGTAATACATAATATCGTTTAATAAAATAAAAATTATAATAATATGTAAGATAACGGTCAAGAACAATGTAATGTACAATGTAATGTAATGTACACGTGTTGTGCTTGTGTGCCTGTGCGATGGCTCCATATTATTACAGTCAAGTCTCGATAATTCAAATCTCAAGGGGAATAAAAATAAATTCGACTTTTGTATTTTTGTAGTTACACACCTCAAACACAAATGGCAACTCTTCAAGGGAACGAATTCGAGTCATTGAGGTTTTCATTTTATAGAGACTCGCTGTATTATTATTATTATTTTATCATACCTCGATAATATTATTTTTTTCATACGTATGAATCCTATAATGTGTAATGCTTATAGTAGGTATAAGCATTCAACTAAATATTGTTTTTACGCACAGAGAATAGTATAGAAATATTTAATACAATATACTATATTAAATACCATTTTGCTTATTATTGTAAATTTTCATCTGGTCCGAGTCTACCAAACGAAATAGTGGTCGACTAGAGATATCTATAAATTGTTCGTTATTGAAGATCATTTCGATTTCGCACATTTGAGCTATATATACCAGATACTTACTAAGTAGTAAGTAATATTGTGTATAATAATACACAGCCTACTCATATATTATGGGTACAGAATATTCTCTTTAAACGGGTGAGTTATTACAATTTTTTGATATTTTTTTTCTTTTTACGAGACTCATTAATATAATATATTATGCATGTTTTATTGTATATATATATACATAGTATATTTGTTTTGTACGCCTTAATTTCCTCTAATGGACATCTAAGTATCCATTTTCATTAATAAACACTAGTACACAAATTTTCATTACGCAAAATGAGTGTAATAAAAATAATGGAAAATAGTAAATACAAATAATAATAATATTCACTGAGTTATATCATTTAAAATTAATTCTTGTACCTTCCAGGCCTAGCGATTAAATTCAATAACAACACCGTGGTTAAAAAATATTTTCTTTTTCTTTTTTAATTCAATATGATATTAAAAAATATACTCCAACTAAGTAAACCGTATATTATTATTATTATAGACAGTTATTATATAACATTGCTGCCCAGAAATCACTATCGATATTATTATTATTTTTTTTTTTAGGCCTATAAATATTTAACTATGTTATTATACTATGTAAAGCGTATCATTATACCTATCAAATTAAGTTTATTAATAGTCATGGTATTAAATTTTCAGTTTTCATTAATTTGAACACGTTCAGAGTTCCATTTAGTTTCATTAAGACGTTAAAATGTTATATTAAAAAATAATAATTTTAACCACCATTTATAATAATTCATTATAATATTAGTGTGTCTTCGTGCATTTCAATTGTAAGACACCATAATAACAACTTCGGTTTCATTTAGACTGTCATTTTTTTTCATATTTTTTATAATCTTAAATGATATAATATTTTTCTCCGCAAGATGAAAAAGAATTAATTTATATTTCAATGAAAATGCAATGATAATAATTGCCTTAATATTGCGTGACGTTGACAGTTGACAGTTAGTAAAAAAAAAATAATTTGATAATATTCATGAAAATGTGCAGAGGAAAGTGAATTTTTAATGCGCAGTGGCGCGTTAATATTTTAATTATATATTTAATGTTTTTTTTTTGCCTTTACTTCATTTTTACAATCTATACACATTTAGTATGTACGACAAATGTAACTGATATTATGTTTATGTATAATATATACCTAATATTGTGTTATGTGTGATATTTACAGTAAACGACATTGAAAAAACTTGGTTTACAGAAGCAGTTACTCCAAAGCTATTAGATAGAAAGGATTACGTGGCGTGTAGGTTAAGACACCAGTTGCTTTTCAACGTATTAGAGGAATTGTCAAAAAATGTATATCTGGGATGTTAGGGTGGTAATTTTCAGAAATATACAGATATAGACATTATAACAGATATAAGATATTATAGCTATATCTGCAACTGTTTTCTTATAAATCTGTGTGTAAGATTTGACTTGTGATATAAAATGTTGCATTTGTGATTAGTCACAATATATTATATAGGTTTGGGTTGTTTGCATTTGATTTTTTGGAGTTTAGGTTTACGATGGCGATGGTAAAGATATATTTTTATGGAGTGTTAGTTTAGATGTTTATGATTGGCTAAACTGCCTAAGTAATTATAGTTGGCAATAACTAAATTGTTGCGTAGTGTAAAATTATATGCCATATTATGGTGGTGTGCTCGAGTGCACATTTTAGTTTTTTGTCAATGTTTATTTGCAAGATATTTTCTTGTGACTTAAATAGGAATTATAATGTTATTTGTGAGCAAAAGTTAAGTTTGAGTGTGAAAGTTATGTGACAAGATTCATTTTAATTATTTTTTAGGTTTTTAATCCCCACTTTTCGTACCACGATTCGTGTACGTGTAAGTGAGATTGGAGATAATTTGTAGCCGTAAGTGGATTTGCATGGACGGAGATAATAGCTTTGTCGACGGAATATTTAGCAACTACATTGTGGGAAGGTAGGCCAATTATTCTATACAAATATTAAATAGGAGTGTGAAAAACCACTGCTACTTACGAGTTGTTCATAATAAATATTCTTGGCATACTAATGTCATAACGGAAGGCAAATGAAGGCTGTCGTTCAGTAAGGTAAAATCTAAGGAATAGATAAGATTGTGGTTCGTTTTTTTTTAAATTAAAAAAAAATACCAGTGGGCCATACTCTGTAGAAAACGATTGTAATTTTGAAATAGGTTGCGTGTAAATACAGTGCAAGATTGTTTTTTTTCAAACGCAGAGGAGATATGCAATTTATTTTAAATGTTGTGATTTGTGAAGTGGTGGTTATGGAAAACTTCGGTTAAATATTTTTGAAAAAATTTAGATTTTTCTGTACCTCCTACTTCCCATAAGTCTCCAAAGTTTTGGTATAAGTCTACTTTAAAGGTCAACCTTTTTTAACCGGTAAAGTAGTCTTGTTCCCAAGTATTTTAATGCGAATCAACGGAAACTTATATTTGAGCACTATCTTTGTAGTTTTTTTTTTTAATGGGCTATCACATGTGGAGAGAGATGGTTATATATAATTAAGGGTATGATTTACTTCTAAGTACTTATTACAAGTAATATACATATTATAGTATTATTATTTATTATTTTTGTATTTATTATGACATAACCAAGTAAAATCATGCCAACGAGCACGAGTTGAATGTGAATGGAGATAAATAATTTAATTATAATCTAATGTGCTCACCATAGTGTTTACCACAGGTTATATCTTGTGTTTGCATGTGATTCATAGGATGTTTATAATAATTGTATAAGGGATCATTAATTTGATACAATTAATTATTATTTACCTAATGTATATATAAAAAATATAATAGGTGTAATTTAATATTTATGGTAGGTAATTTAAATTAAAAATATTATTCTAAACCAAAGACCGTCGTAATACTATTGATGATTAATGAAAAATGGGTACTTAGTCACCAGTTACTGACAAATTATCTACAAACATAAAGGAATGGTTAACTAGTAATTTATGCAAGTACACGTTAGCGTGTTAAATGGAGATTTGCCTTTACACTCGATGCCACTAAAGAATTTTTAGTGGAATTGTTCTTACTTTGTTTCCTTCCCGGTTATTTGGCCGGGTCACATATGGTAATTCAGATAATTCTAACTTCACATTTTTAAATTACAAGACTTGGTTTTTATAATGTTTTTTTAAACACATTTCGATCGACAATGCTAAGGAAACTATGAATTATGTGTCTACAATTTATTGAATCGGTTTAGTGTTTGTATCATCGATAAGAACCAGAAGATGAAAACAAATAACATCAAAATGAAGTATGAAATATCCTAAAAACCGTGGTAACAATATGAGCATGGTGCCTGACAATATGAGCATGACTTTGCATCCATAGCAACTGAGGATAGAGGAAGAAGTACAAGTTAACATAATATAATATTTGTATAGGATACGTTTGGAAATGTATCGCTTGCGATTCGTTTTGAGTATTTTTGATATTAACAATGTGATATTATTTAACAGCGTTCAACGTATTGCACGATGAATTTGTGAGACGTTGCACAAAGAGTATAATATCTGCAGAGTGGAATCAATAATAAAACTAATAACAATACATAATATTATTATAGGTACTAGGAATTCTTATTTATTTTTTAAGCTTTAAAAACGAGTTGATTTTAATATAAAAATATAAAACGGTATTGACTTGCATGTATAAAAAAAAACAATGATTACACAATTTTAAAAATTGCTCATGTGTTCAGGCGATCGTAGCAACGGAACAGTGATAACTGATAATTAACCGTCGAAGTTAACCGCCCCACGCCATAATCTATCATTATTGTTTCGATTATACGACAAACGCACACCGTTTTAGTTACCGTCCAACTACTTGTATGATCATCGTAATTTGCATCACGGTTATTACTTTTCTGTTTGTTCGACTTTCCACCACCACTGTCACCGCTACGGGTTATCACCGCCTCCGCAGCTATACTAACACCATCACCGCATTTCCGCCATTATAATAAGGATTTTATTTTATATTGCTATATTGGATACTATTTTAATTATTCGTATTATGCCTGTTTTGCTGGACGGCACATATTTTTAGTATGCCCTCTATTATAATCTCAAGTTGGTTTTTTCAATACTAGCTCATCAATACAAAAGCCAGAAATATTAAATTTGTTTTGATTTATTCTCGTCACTTGCATATTTTACACACTTTTTATTTTACAGTCCACAGTACCGCATGCGCACACCATGTTTTCCGATGTTCAATATTATACTTGATATCCGGTTCACGATCAAATATTTAACTCTGTATAATATGAAAAGCGTCCAGTACTTTACAATGCATCAGTACCCAGTGGTTCCCAAACCTTTTAGCAGACGGTGCTCTGTTTTGGACCAAATTCATGTTGCAATAAATACTACGAAGAACATATCAAATAAAAAATAAACACTAGTTCTCAATAATAACTAATTTAAATAAACTTTTGTAAAAATATCAGTCAAGTGTATGAAATTGTACAAGACTAACAAATCCGATCCCGATAAATCAAGCGTAAAATATTATCTACACAGCTTGGTGACCCGCAGACTAGAAACACATCGATACATAAATAGGGGAATTAAGTAAATGTTAAATAATATATTGGTAGTTTTAAACAACAAGTCCCGGACACAATTATTTTCGATAATCGAATAAAAAGTAAGTCAATTATGTATATTATACAACTATTATCTATATTATTAATCTTTTAATTATTAATATAGACACGAATTATTTATACGAAATTCATGTATACTAAAATTTACAAAAATAATTACAATAAATCGTAAATGTTTTTTTTTTCTTTCGTATGGTCTGCGGTGCCCTTGAAATAGACTAGCTCAGCAATTTAGGCCCTAAACTTTAAGGACCACTTCATCATGCGTAATAATACATTGCTAGGTTTGGTATTGTTGTATATCACGTTGACGGTACAAACTTTTGACGTGATACGGCGAAGATAAAAAGCCCGAAGGCACCGACTTCATTCTGTTCCTGTACCGTCGTCATCGTCATACGTTATATTATGCGAATATTTTGTATAGTGAAAACTTTTCGTCATACGAAACTTACACCGTCCTTTTGTTGTCATACACATTTACTGCACCGGGCAACGATAGATACGTCAATGATTATAGTGCTGCGTAGGTATACGTATGTTATCTACAGGGTGTGACAGAAATAACCGACCGACGTAACTATCGAACAGTGTAAAAAAAAACTAATAAGATGTATTCTAATCAATTAACATTTTTTTTTTTTTTTTAATTAATATGATCATTATCAATTATAAATATATTTTCTTGTAAATTTACTAACCATTAGAACCATAGATATGACGTAATTGCTTGAATACAGATTTGTAAATTTTTTATCGCACTTAGTATAATATATTTGGTCTCTTTGACCGATGCGACTGTAATTTTGTTCATATTTTATTACGAACTTACAAATTAGCATTCGCTGTAACGATAAGACTAAAGATAGGTAGGTATACACTAAAGATAGGTCATAGGTGGGTATAACATTATACTGTGTTAGTGCGTTATTCAGTCCAGTTTCCTTCCAACTCATGTGCGGTCCGCTGACAAGATGATTTCGTTGAAAATGGAGATAATATGCATTTTGAATGACTGAAGCGTCAGTATGCAATAATAAAGTTATAATATATAATGGTCCGATGTTTATAATTATTATTTATAACCATCGGACACGAGTACTGCTGCATCGATGTCGGCATTGTACAGCAGCAGAAGACGTAGACGATTTCGATAATAATATTATTCGTTGACGGACACGATAATTAAACTAATACTTTTCTCTATGTGGGTACGACAGATTTTTTGATGATCGCATTATTTATAGTGTACAGTTTATTTGTCTCACGCGTATTACCGTAATATGGCTCGCGGTAAAATATTGTAAATATATTATAATGTCGATCAAAGCGAACGCGATTGTAATCCAATTAAATTGTATAACACTTTATTATATATTTTTAATTATGATAATCCATTTTGCCACCTCGAATCGCAGCAAAGCGTTTTTTTGCCAATTAAAATAAATTAAAGGTTTACGGAAGTCTTTTGATCGAATAACTCGTTTATAGAAAGCGTCAAAAAATGCGAAAGAAAAGTTATGGGAGTTCGACAGAATATCATATCATATATTATTAAATTATAATAACTTGAACGTAGACGAGTAGACCGGCCGATTACCGGATCACGACGATTTTAATGTGATTTATTATTGCGCTTATTAATTATACAATATTTATTTGTACTCATTCCGATTTAAGGTATTCCATCGGACTGTTGTGAAAAACTGAGCGACAGAGTCGGTAAATTTGTAACCTAAAAAAAAGTCACAGTTATATTATTCGTAAATTATGGCCAGGGTATTTTTGAACGCTTTCCGGGATATTCTGTTTATTTCCAGTCAGCAGCACAATTTTAAGATAAGTAATAGGTAATCTACGATGTAGATAATATTATTTTCCTTAACATAATATTAGTAGTAGCCAGTGTGCATCTGATCGTAGCTCGTGTTCAGTATAGAGTAATCATACAGAAATATCGAAACAACAAATAAATCTACAGAAACTAACAATGTTTAAAAAGAAAAGCGGTTGACCTCCATAGTTCAAACTAGGCCATCTGAAATACAAAATGATGATATTGAAACTTAAGCTTTTGAAGACGTTAAATGAATTAATAATTAACGCAATGCTCGAACTTTCTACCTTATCTAAATAATAATTACCAGTCACTTTTTTAAAATTACAAGACATTTTTGACAATATACCCGATATAACCAATAAATGACTTTAACCAATTTACCTGTAATATTGATACAATAATTATATTGCCAGTCCTGTCTGAAAAATTGGAAGGAAAATATTTAATTTGCAAAAATATGCCTAGATCTAACTTACGTATATTAATACACAATTATTTAGGCTGATATTATAGATAAAAAATCTTAAAGCTGGACTCAATAATTTACAGCGACCCGACAAAGATAAACCTCACTTGTGTTGTAACGGTTAATACCTCGAAAAAATTAAAGGTTAGGTTATAAAGTCTAACCTAACTTAACCTAATCTAACCAATCAAGTGTATTGGTGCTTCGATGGAAACGGCATCGTTCTGGAAGAAATTTACAGAAATCAGATACTATTGGATTTGTCGATACCCAAATGTGAGCGTGCTCATCATTACGTAATGCTTAAAATATATTTTTTGTCACACCTACACCGAAAGTTTGGTTTTCGATAGGGGTTGAAGAGTTCGAAAGCGTCCTTTTTCCATCCAGAGGGCAGTAAAGTAGAAATTCCAAAAAGTGCCGGGCGGTTAAGTGGAAATCCCAAAAAGTGCCAGGTGGTAAATTGGAAATCCCCAAAAGTGCCGGTAATCGTTATAGGCGTGACAAAAAATAGTATGTGTGGCTCTCGCGGGAAGGCCATTTCAGTCTTGTGCGAAATGCCTTTCACCTTTAGCCCGCGACTGAAACGGTTCACTTCCCGCACTTGCCACACAAGATACTATTTACACTGCGATGTTATAAAAATAGACGAGTGCGCTGTACTTTCGTCATAACGAAGTTTGGGAGCGTTCAAGTATTAAGTAAATTGGTGTATAGAGCGGACGAGAAAGTTGAGATATTGAATGTGAAGCTTAGGTAGATCATATTATGTCGTTTGTGCGAAATCTAACGCGTCTCTGAACGAACAGCAAATCAATTCTCGAAATAGATATACCATATAATATTATATTATACCTGCAGCAACGTTTGTTTAGCGAAATACCCTTGGAGCTATATATTATTATACCATACACGTTTCAGACAGTACAAGAAATGTCCATTAAAATAATATGAATCACATAGAATACGATATATTTATACTTTTCGCATAAGGCAACAGTTTTTTAGCCCCTATTTTTCGAACCGATATAGACAGTTGACATGCCGTTCACGTTCGGCTCTCAAACGAATCGAAAAACCGAGGCTGAATCAATAGTATTATTTGTTTTATCGTGATATTATTCTGTTCAGTTATATAAAATGTCTCACCAATATGGCATTTTCAATATTATGCTCATTTCGTTGGTATACATGGGAAACGCTAATGTTCTGTCACCCGATGTCCCGATGATCACTTTACCTGCAAGCCTTACTGCAGAGTGATATCTCATAGTATATGTCTAGTAATACGGACAATGCTTTTTTTTTTATCAATCATCGCAGACTAGATCTCACTTTCTTTATATTCTACTTATCGTTCATTAAATTTCGTCTGAGATAAACCGACATTTCTTCCATTCCTAATTTAACGATTTCTATCAAAGGCCTGCAAAGCCACGAAACGTGCTGGTCATTGTGAGGACGTTGGA
Source organism: Macrosiphum euphorbiae (assembly GCA_949089665.1). NCBI lineage: Eukaryota > Metazoa > Arthropoda > Insecta > Hemiptera > Aphididae > Macrosiphum > Macrosiphum euphorbiae. Next base: position 50,098,607 of record CARXXK010000001.1, on the reverse strand, counting down.
CGACTAATGGGCAGTAAGTAGTTTACGCACGAGGCACAAAGAGATTATATTATATAGGTCGTCATATAGTACGGTCGCACAATAAGAACATAATAATAATAATAATAATAATAATAATATAATGCTGAAAAGTCAAAGACGTAGTAGCGTCGTATAAATCTAAGCAACCGTCCTTCGGTCGGGTGGAATTAATACAAAACGGCGTAATCGGAGTATGCCAGCCATAGTGAATAATAATAATAATAATAAATAATATTATGATATTATTGTACCTACGGTGCGGTGAAAAACGAAATCGCCGGGTCCGCGCCTCCGGGCAAGAAGTTTCGTCTCTCATCCTGCAGCCATCCTATCAATATTCCCGAAAGACGACCGCCCGCTGCAAACCGGCACGGCGAGGGATTTATAGTAATAATTATTAATACGTTTCGAACCCTCGAACACTGCTGCGCAAGGTCTACACACAAATATAATATTATAATAACAAACGTATACGCGTGCGTAACTGATGCGGACGTTGTACAGGTACCTATTTATACGGGTAAGGAACCCTATATAATATATATATATATATATGTATGTATGTATACGGTACGACTACCGGTGCAAGAAAACAAGTCTCACCAAATTAGCCTCCCGAGTTTACCGCGTATAATACAAGTACATCATATATATATATATTTATCTGTAAGGTTATAGGTATACAAGAACTATACGGTATGCGGTGAAATGTCCGGAATCAATCCCGCTCAGCGAACGCCGAGACCTCTCTACTATTATTATTATTGTTATTATTATCATAACGGTCGGATTTCTGCAAAAACCGTCGTGCGTACGGAACAGTACAATATTACGTGGATTTACCTGAAAGAATTTCGAGCGTTTCGTCAAAAACTCCAGAACGAGGAGTGCTATGGTGAAATTCTACCGGTCGCCAAAAGAGACCGGCTTCATAATACCACCCCACGTGAAATAACATCGTAACGTCATATTGAGTACAACGTAGTGCCACCGCGAGCGTATTATATTGTTTTCAAAATAGGGTAGAAACTCGGGGAATGTTACGCCCGGAGGCGAGTTCCACGAAAAATTCTATAACCTTTTATCGAAATCTGAAAAGTATTTTCCATCAAATATAGCACAATAATATTATGATGTCGAGTATAATAATAATTGATACAAAGGCCGAATGGATGTAACCCTTTCCGCCTCAAGATTACACACCAACCCAAAACCTTTTCCCATTAGAAAGTCGCGCCGATCGTCGTCACTCGGCTAATATATCCTTTCTATCTAATCTATACTTTCCTCTAAAATTTACAGCCCCGAATCACTATCTAGTGTTTCGTCCAATGTCACCCCTCCCGCCGCCTGATCGTCATCGCTGTTCCTCTCCATATCCCATTATCTTAATCAAACTACTATCTTAACTCTCCGATCATCCGTCTTATGCGTATTGCCAATACTCACCCTTTTTTCTTCCTCTAAAACTGAGCCTCGTTTCCATAAAGCATCTTATTACTATTGTTTATATTCATATTATTTAAAAGGTTCGTCCCGTAATGCAAATAAAAATAAAACAAAATAATAATTATGAATAATATTATCACGAGTACGACCTTTTCAGGAAGGAAATTGAACCGTTCATTGAAATCTTCACAATTTTTTTACTCGAACACCTGCGTATCTTTTTCTTGTTCGGAGCGTGTTCAGAATTTCAGAAAATTATGGATCAACCCCATCGAATTAATTTTACCCTCGGTAGGAACCTCTCTAATTAATGCGCAACGTCACGGCGAAGGTATTATATTAATTATAACCTCTTTTTATTTTCCTGGTCTTGCGCATATATTATTTATGCAACAAGTTTTGAATATGTTTTTACTACTTAGGAATTATTTACTGGCATTCATAAAACATTATTGTGCACTTACTTAAATAAGAAACTAGGTTGTATCTTAGAACATTTTTTAAGATAAATGGCATTTTTTTTGTTTTTACTTAACCAAATAAATTATCTTCATTCAAGCCACCGAGTACCTACCTTCAGAATTTACCTACAGACGTTATTCATAGAACCCCACAGTTCGTAATACTTCCCTAAAGTATTATACAGTTTATGACGTTACCGCGAACACTACAGTAAAATATACAAAACGAAACACCTTTTTATCTTCTGCCATAATTGTTATTACTTCTTAACGTTATACACTTGCAACACAGTCCAAACGCTATTTATTTTATTAATCACGTTAAATCCATTTTCCAATCTTTAACAGCAATTTTATTTTGAAATACGTCTCGTTAATAAGGCTTCAAACTATATAGAGACTTTTGTGACCTTTCAGAACATTATAACGGTGTATTTTGTATTATCCAAACTACTCATTTGTTTTTTTAAAACATCGTTTCTAGTTGGTTGGGTTTTTACAAATTGCAGTGGTTTTTCATCCGTTTTTAAAATGTTTTGTCAATAGAATCGATATAAAGGCGAGTTTGTTTGTTAAGCCCTTTGGGTTAATGTAGGTTTTTCCAGAAGAAAAAAAAACAACAATAATTTATTATATGTTGGTCAGAAAATCAAAACGCACCATCTGATTTAGTGTGTATTTGAAAATAATTTATTTTTAAAGGAAAATTTAAAAAAACTTTATTTGCATAATATATAACCTCTATTTATAAAGTTATATCATTATTAATTTTTGTACTTATTCATAATATTCCTCAGAGTACACTGTACAGCACCATTTTAAGAAGTTTTCTCATTTGACTGAAAGTTGTTAAATATTAATTTATACATTTTAAAATCAGCTTGGCGCAATTAATAAATGCGATGCCGTTTATGAATCAATTAGTCAAAGTGGCGATTTCTGTTGAAACAAAAATCTCCTTAAGACATTTAAAAATAGTGTAAAAAAACACGACAGTAAAAGAATTAGTTTTTTCACAAATACCTACCTGATAAGTCAATTTAATTAAAAATGTATCCAAAATAGCTATATAATATTATATAATATGCATCACTTAAAATTATTGATTATTACTTAAACGAAAATAAAATTTAAACTGTGTACGTGTATTATTGTACTTATAATCGATGACAATAAAAGTTTAAAAATATCATTTGTAAGTATTGTTTTTTACATTTTATAATAATATTATGTTTATTTAATTTTTGTTTTTTATGCATTGTTTTGGTTATTTTTATCCAAACTCAATAATATCATAATAATAATATTTTAAATCGGATCCCGACTATTCAGCTTTTTTCATTTTTATTTATTTATTTCAATTTACTTTCAGGGATTTGTTTTACCCACTGTTTACTCATTGTTTGTACATTATCGATTTATACCAAGTGGTTAGTTATCGTGAATATTTGGGATATTCGACCCTCTGCTATAATTCCGTATAATGCACAATATATATATATAATATATGTAAATATTATAATTAATTTTGAATTGTCATATTTAATAGGTCGTTGAATAAATCAACTTAGAGCTTCACTCGTGTAGTGTTTTATATTTTGTTTTCAAAATAATAATTTTATAATGAAAAATATTAATTAAATTAATAAATTGCACCTAATAAATATCGTGAATCGTATGAATAAGAAAAAATTCAAAATATTAATACGTATTTTTAGTACAGAAAATATATACATATTACATACATATTGTTATATTAATAATAGTGAATTTAAATGATAATATCAGAAATTACTTAAGTAATAAATTTTCGAGGCCGACTTAACGAAATAATTATAATATTATGTAGGTAAGTTATCCGAATCCCGTGTATATTAAATTTAATAATATATTATATAGTAATTGTTTTATTTGAGATTTCCCTCTCCTCAAATTACATTATATTTTATTATGCACAATACACACTACACACACAACTTGATTTATATATTTATGTATTTGTTTTCTCTCTCTCTCTCTCTCCTTTTCCCCTTAATACTATCTTACATTTAAAATGTAATTGAAATTTTTTTTCCGTAATAAACAAACAAACAAACAAACAAAAATAATACTATATGGATAAACACGATATATTGTCATAATTTAAGTACTTATATATCATTTATGTGCAGTTTCCATCGGGTTTTCACATTTTAGATGTTAAAGCAGCCACTGTAATACTGTACAATATGATGGCGAAAATGAAAACGAAAATTAACGAGTCTAATCGTCAGTGTTCAGACTTATCTAGATAAATTTATCTAGATGAATATCTAGATATTTTTTTGCTCATCTTTTATCTTATCTAGATAAATAGTTACAAGGTATCTAAACGGTCATCTTAGATATTTTTTTTACTAATCTAAATGAATTCATCTAGATAGATTTTCTATTGATAAAAATAACGAAATTAAACAAACGCATTTTTAATTTTTATTAATTTTAACGGTTTGTTTGTTATTTCATTAACAAATAATAATAATTTTTACATAATTATAATAAAAAATACATGAAACATTTAATCTGGTTGTGCTATATCATACTATAATTATTATAGTTATTTAATTATGGTATAATATAATATAGCTAGGTATTAGCTATAATGCTGTAGACTGTATGGCAACAGTAAATAGAATAATAAAATAAAAACTATATTGTTTGGTCAGATTATTTTAAATCCATTAAAAAAAAAAAATTGTATCTTTTTTTATATCTAGATAAAAAAGTATTTATCTTTATCTTTATCTAGATAAATATGAGTTAAGTTATCTTTTATCTCTATCTAGATACATTTGAGTTGCACTATCTTTATCTTTATCTAGATACAAAAATACCAATCTAATCTTGAGTAATCGATGACATTTTAATTTTTCTGTCATCATAATAATATTATCGTCATCAAACTACGTTTATTCTAATACCTGCATTATTATATTACAATTATCATACCCGACCCTATAATATAATATTATAACCGGCAGTCTTCTATTGTACCTACATTATAATCTCGGCCTATATTGCGTATTACGAGCCTATATAATACGTAGGTATATTTATATTATATAATATGACATGAAATATTGTTGTATAGGTGTTCGTCGGAAACAAATGGTCGTACAGCGAACTGCAGAAAATTAAATTTCTCGTCGGGGACGAAATACCAGTAAAGCGGGATTAGCATAATTGTATTGTTATTACATTATGATACACCCGTTGAAAACGCTCATCTCATCTGTAAATCTTAACATGTCTGGATGTAAAGGAAGTAGAGAAGTCATGGCTCCCCATTCTACACACACACACACACACAAACACAATCAAATCGAAAGTAGGAAGTAGTTGGAAAACTATTGATTAAAAACTGCAGATTAGTTATATTTTAATTAATGTATGAACACCAACAAAACTGCTAAACAACTTCTTGACAACTCGTAAGACATTAGGTGACATAGTTGAAGTAACTTAGGCTAAGTAAAGGGGCTAACTCATTGAAGGTACATATTCAATGTTAATATATACATGTATTATATTTGTACATTTATATATAATATACTAGCTGATCCCGTGCACTTCGTTGCCAGTTAAATGTTAAATGCGCCAACTATATATGACTCAAACTTGTTCAATTCGTTACCTATTTAATATTCGGTGTATGGTGTTCAAAATTTATCTTAACTTTTCAGTTGCCCGGAGTAAAAATTCTGATTCGCAGCCGTATATTATCAGGTACGCAATCAAAGTGCACGTAAGTGTTTGATTTAACTCTAAAGTATCAAAGTTATACCAAGTTTGTCGTATTCCACCTATGGTGGATTAATATAATCAATTAATACAAAATCCTAACCTAACCTAATTGTACTAAAATCAGATGAATAAAAAAAAACCAAATTTAACCATTTTTTAAATTAGCTTATCTTCTTCTCAGAGGTCTATCTACACACAAACATTTTTCAAGCTCCATTTTCATATATATATAAATATATTATATTATTGGTTGATTTCCATTGGTTATTATGTATACACACACTATGTATTGTATTCACTATTCATAAATACATGTACATCTGGTTGTTTAAATAAAGATGCCTTGGTGGAGTTGAAAAAGAAAGTCGGTAAATATTGGTATTTTTGTTTATAGTATTATTAAAATATATTTTTTTATGAATTATGAGCATATTCTTTTTATGTTGACTAATCGTAATATGAAATCCATTTTGAAGACTATTTCACTTTCATTATCTTTATATAATGTATTATCGATGCCTTGATGTCCCTGCTACATAATATTATGATTTGTCCAGAACTCACGACAACCAATAGTCTACCTCAAACTTGGATGCAGACATCGCGCAGTTTGTTCGGAATTCGAGCCCGTGAAGCTAATTGCTCATTATAATTTATAAAGTAATTATTATCGATGATTGGTTATATTTTAAGAACAGCTTAAACATTTTTTAGTAAAAATTAATTATAAATAGAATATAATATGTTTATTGTTTATGGTTTTGTATTTCATGTTAATTAAGTATCTATATTTTTTTAAATTTTTAAATTTGGCAAAAAATATATATATTTTATTACTAAAAAAAAAATATAGGTAGGTACCTAAATGTGTTTATAATTGTAACAATTTGAAAATGTTTAAGGTGAAAGATATATATCATTCAAATAAGAGCTGAGGTAGGTATATTAGAAATAAATTATTAATATTAGGGCCTAATGGTAGTGAAATTTGTGTAAGATACTCATTCAATTCGTTGCTGTCAATTAAGTTTATATTGAAATAGGGAATTGTGAAATAATTTCTAGAAATTAATTCATTTGGCAATCTATTCAAGATATATCGAGTTCTTCTTAGGCAATTGTAATACCATAATCAATATGATTACTGTACCTACTAAATTGTATATATCTAATTAAATGGCAGACTGTCTGTTCATCTAAGAACCCTTTGACTGATCTAGACCAAAGGAGCATAAGCAGCTATATTATCAACTAAGTCACTAAGGACCTTCCGAAAATTAGGAGTCTCTCAGAACACCCTATCTTGCTTGTCATAACTATCATGACATTCAAACGTTGTCATCACCTCTTATCGTCATATACATTTAGATTAAAATAAAATCTAATATCATTAATATCAAAATGACGTGAACCTACCACTTCTAATAATTAGAGAGTGACATTGCTAATTATTAGCAACCCATATTACATGATACTGAATTTCATAATATATTACTACTAACTATACAAATCATCTATCTTCAAATTTAGAATATTATGTTATTATTGACTAATTGACTAAAAGCATCAGAATTCCGGGATATAAAATAACGTTTTTCCACACTAGTCGTCTGCTCTTGGACTCTTACGGAATTCCAAAAAAAAAAAAAAAATGGTAGATTAAAGTTCTTGAACATAAAATGTTTCCATAAAAATAACGTTGTAGCCAATTTTCCATTACAGGTTCCATTTAATCAGTAAAATCTGTACAAGATGATTTCGAACAAGCCCGGGGATAGCTAAACTTTCATTTTTTGATTTGTACCATAATTATAATTTTTTTTTATTATTATTATTTCAGAGCCTTCTCAAAATATGTTGTATAATGTACCCATACTTTTCCTAAATAAAACAATTGTATTTTTCTCATACATCCTCACACTTTAAACGAGTAATATTATGATACACAAAACGATAATAATATAATATCCACGTATGATGATATTATAGAACTAATTTCTGTATGATTTTTAATGTATTTTTTTTTCTTCTTTTATCGCGCTTCCACTTGATGAGGATATAATGTAGTTTGGCACAGGAGTTTTTCAACACGAAAGTGAAAAGACCCATTAGAGTATTATAATACATGTGCAAATCGGAGACAAAAGCTTTTGGATTTCGCGCTGTTTTCCGTTTATGTACGTCATTGAAACAATACACGCGCCCACACAACTATAAACTATAATATAGTAGGTAGGTACATAATATAATATTAAATAACGGCATTACAGGTGGAACGCTCCGGTTGCCATTAGCGCGCGGTGGTTAAACGGAGTGGAAAGAGTCCCGGCCGGGTAAAAATAATGATAAAAAAAATACAAACGACGAGTGTATGCGGTTCGGCACGATATACATAACCATATAATATGTATATATATTCTATACAAGAGTATAGGTATATATATATATGACTCCGAGTGGTGCGCAAATGTGATTTGAAATACCGACCGAATGTACACGGTGAACAGGCAGCACCTATACACAGGTATAATGCGTATATTATGCACCTACGTACATAATACGTACGAAAAATATATGATTGTTCCCCACCACGGGCGCCTATATATTTCTATATATTATACTATAAGGTACTCATAGATGTATAGGTACACCATGAACGCGGCAAACTCAATGTTATCAACCATACAATATACGTACACGTAAAATATATTGTATTGTTGTGTATTCCTTATACTGTATACAGTCATATAAATCCGTTTACTATACACACAATACCATACTACGACTTCTACGACGTATGTGATTATAATATTATTTGACGTAGACTATACGGAGTGTGTCGTAAATCAGCGAGTCTCCCGTATCAAGTGTAATTACTTGATAACTACATCGATCATATTAATATTACATATTAGAATAATGACACATTTTCGATACGGACTCAATAACTACGGCGTACATAGTAGACAGTGAAAAGGTCGGTAACATATTTTCCAATATCTACACGTTCGGAAGGCAACTTTGACAATGTTTATTGTTATTTTTCTGCTGATAGTATTTTTAGAACGAAGCGACATCGAAGTTCGAAATGAATCGAATCGGAGTGAGAGGATAATGTCTGCAGTCGTAACTTATATACAGCTATAATATTATATACTATTGGTATAAGCAGTACATAATATTCATATTATAATATTCGACATCAAGCGATAAAATATAATAATTCGTCTCTAGAATGTGGGTAAAAGTACGGCACTTGACTCAGGAGTCAAAACTTATCGACAGTCGTGCAGATCATTGAAATTACACGATTCCATCACAATATAATGAATGTTTTACATTACGATGACTGTCAGGCGATACGTCTTAATCGCGTCAGTGTACGTATTAGCGTTTGCATTATTCGACCACACACATTTTTGACGTCAAAAGTTTTTGAATCGGTGGGGTGACATCGGGGACTTTTGATGAAAGTGACACAATATTATTGGCGTTTCGGCCATATCAACGAATGTCCCGGCCAGTGGTTTTACGGTTTCGGCTTAGGATAAATTAATGACGTGTAATATCGATCCGTCAGACGTGCGTGCATTGTGAACACAAGCACGCCCGTTTATCTATCAATCACGGAATGTCTACCATTGTTACATCGCAGATATGTATTGTAATTATTGCCACGCGCAACAATGTGAGACCGAATTTCACGCAAAATCCTGTCCGAACACAAGGCATTATAATAGTATTAGGGTACGAGTGGGCGAATTTACGCACGCCAATATACGTGTAGATCGGAAGCCATTGCGCAGCTATATAATATCCGATTCGAATAAATTGGAAGGCGGACCGATTTCGCTCGAACAATATCATAACGTATACGGTAGTCTTTTTGGTCCGCATCGTTATAATTAGCTAGTATTATAATAGATGTATATACAATATACAATATGTATATTTTAGTAGACAAAATAAACATAAAACCCGTCAACCACACGTACATATAGATACAATTATTCAAAAATCGTTTGAAATAACTCTATTCATTCGATGACCTACTTAGGTATATAATATTATTGCACAATATATTTTTTTTTTTTTTTTTTTATTAATTGAACTTTAAGCCCTTCAACTATGGCTATTATCTGTTTTTGTTGTTTTTGTAGTGTAGGGGGGGCGGTTGGAACGGTTGGTTGAAACACGTTTTTAGGTTTGGCAGATTTTCAAGTCGGGCACCCGTAGGTTTCTGCCATGCCCGGGTGCGGGATGGCGGCATCTCTCTCCGGACACCATGGCTTGTCCGAAGAAAAATGACACCCGTGGCCGAGTTCGAACCGGTGTCGGTGCGGTATATTATATTATAATATACAACGGGTCGTGCCTTCAGTGACCGACGAATGACGACGACAAATTTTAGTTGTTTGCTCTGTGATAATATATTATCGTGATTATTAATTTCGAAAGCGATTATAACATTATTATCACATGAGAACGATCGGGGGGGTTTCTGAGGGATTGATGTGCAACGACGAGGAAAATAGATCATTCCCTTGAGATGTCAAAGATAAGGTTTTAGATCTGATAATAATCTGCAGTGTTATCGGTACGAGTTGAGATTAAAAATTAATCTGGTAATCGATTTCACCTCCATTGCTGCATAATCTATACAAGCATAATCAGGAAATTTGATTTCCTCGAACTATTAAACGTGCCGCGTGTTGTTCGTGACGAACAAACATAGAGCTATAGGTTGTTAAAAAAAAAACTTCAAAGACAATGAATTAATATCGTCGAAATAAACGAGCTTTCGGAATGGGTTTCGCTCGAAACCCAAATTACGGTTTGTTAAAAAATAATAATATATACCTACCTATATATATATATATATAATACAATTTCTGTTATATTAAACGAGAATAAATACCTATAGGACAAAGCATTAACTAGTTTTGATCGTATAATATTATAGTTATTAAACGAATCCAAATCGAAAAAAACGAACTGCAGCGTCACAGCATGCAGCAAATATAGTATTCGTTTGAGCCTCACTCGCGTAAAAATAAATCGAAAAGCCATTAGGAAATGGGTGCGGGTTTAAATCGATAAAACGCATCTATGTGTATAATAATAGTATAATATTAGACACGCTCGCGATGGCCGTATAATGCGATTGCAAAATGGAAAACGAGATAAAAACTAAATTAACATCGGTGCATCAAAAAAAAGAAAAAAAAAGTGGTAGGTATTTTGCTCGCATATATTACTGCAGCTATATATATGTTAGAATGGCTCTGGTTCGTGTTACACGAACGACGATTTTTATTTATAAAAATTTTATCCTAAAAAGCGCAAAAAAAATGCTTAATATTATACTGCTATAACGCGCAGCTACGTGCTCGGTGTTCCCGATTTGTTCGGAAAACGTTCCAAAATGTTGATCCACGTAATAATTAATAATGAATAATACTATGCTGCTTCACATACCCCATTGTGTCCTATATTTCTGTACAATATTGACTCATATATATATATATATATATTATCATACATATAGTTAAAATATTATGCTCTAAGCATATTTCACATTATATAATTACTATGTAGGTATACACAATAATTTATATTGAATTGTATGTTGTAGGTTTGCTTGTCGATCGACGCGTTTATAAAATTTTCATGGCTAAAACCAATTTATTTGAATGATTCTTATATAGATAGAAATCGACCTCACAAAATATATTATTGTGTAGCTTACGCCCGCTGACAGGTGACGAGGACAGGTGACATAGGAATGATGTGCGGTTAAAATATGTAATTCAGATTGTTGACTTAAAATTGTATTTTACTGGTTATTGTGGTTCACAATGATGTTCAACCTAGATAACAATGTACAATGCGAACGTAGAATATTGAGATCGGAAGTAAGGAAGCTGGTATGGCAGTTAGAAAATATATGAATGCTCGAATATTTTCCAAATCCAAAAAGAATGCTGTCGATTGACATATTCTAAGTACAAATTATTAATTTTGAAGAATGGTATTACGTGGAAGTGATTTTACTAGCTATGTGAAATCACGTCTGATGAATGGGCCGTTTGGGGATCTCTATATAGTCAGCTCATCCTTCCTCTCTACTTGTCCCTTACGACTAGTGCCGCCAATTTCACGATCCGTGTGGTCGATCCCCAAATTAGCTAGGTTTAGCTATATTCATATTGCATGTGTGAGTGTGTGCCCATGATTTTTCAGATGTGCATTTGGCTGGACGATTTTATGATCGATTGCGGGGTTTCGTTAACCGCGTAGTCCGCTGTCATAGTGCCAAGTTACCTATATACTTATATCATTGAGATCTACTAACCCAACAGACTTCCCACCGTATATTTTTATTTTGTACTGTTGCATTGTAGTTCTCTGTGGTGGTCCGTTTGCCACATGTGGTCTATGCTAAATGTTACAAATACTAATAATAACCTTTGCTTTCACGGGAGATGAGATTATCCTGACTATATTGTACATGACGTAATGATATATTATATATATTTTAATTATATGCAGGGACAGAGTAGGCAATGGAGCAAACGAAGCAATTGCAATGGGTTGTATATTATATTTTACACGGAATATCATTAATATTTTTCATATTTTGTCTGATATTTACTAGGTATTGGTATTGTTGTTGAGTTTATGTTAACATGACGTGTAATATTAGTGTAAAAGCTGCAGTGGCTTGACTTCTAATTTGGGCAGAGGTGCGAAGTTTAAAAAGCCCCCTTATCTCGAAAAATATTCAAGATTTTTTATCATGCTGAAATTATTTTTTTTAATATTATAACATATTTTAGTATATACCTATTAACTAGTGTTTGCCGGTATAATTGAAGGTAGTACTTATTGCAAGTTAGTAGATGTTGAATTAGGAAAATCCTTAAGAATAGTCACGGGCACCGTAAAATCCACACAAACACACTGACTGCCGGTATTGTCCAATATTCAGCCAACCCACTACGTTGTTGCAGATAGTAGAAAACTCTCAAAAAACACTACCCTACCAATCCATGAATATGGAATTGACAAGTATCGACTCAAATCGTGACTCCCGTTTTTTAAAAAGACTAGCTTCTATAAATGCATTAAGACTCTTCCAGAAAGATGTATAGAAAGACGAATGGGAAAATAACTTACCAAAAAAGGGTATCTACTGATATAGTGAGGAATGTATATATACAGCCAAACCTGGGTTAGAAGTACCATGAAAACTATGGACGAGGCTAAACCGAATACGAACCGACCAAGGCCGCTGTTACCGTTTCGTCCCATTTCACCGACAAAAAAAACGAGTTATATATGGATTGATAACAAATCCCATTTGGCCGAATCCCATTTTTCCAAAAAAATCCCAGGGTTTCACTCATCAGAGCTTCGATGGGTAGGCACTACACCCTCTTAATGTAGGAATTAACTTTAAAAAAATTCTTACATGCATACTCGGCAACTTTGATTTAAATTAAGTGGTGACTAAGAAACAACCCGGAGTGTGATTGTGGAGCCAAACTATAAACAATGAATCACATTGTTAGTGAATGTAAGAAGAGGAAATTCAGTGACACTATGATATATTATGACGACCTAGACAAATAATCAACCCGACGTTACCATTATAATTTAATTTAGTTAATTTTAGTATTAATTTAGTTTATATTCTATAAGATAGTTATCTATATTGTATTTGCATTTTACTGTAAAGTCATACGAGTATATATACTAACATGGCGTTTCATATAAAATACTAAATCTAATAATCAAATAGCAACAGATTATTGAGTGAAACCGCTAAAAGAACTTAAAAGTATTAAATACTATCAAGTTTTTATCTAAATTTTGAATTTCCAGAAGGTAAGTAATTATAAATTCCACGTACTTGAAAAATATTATTCCCACTCGTTGCTACAATGATTGATAAAATTAAAATTAAATTTATTAACGTTTTTAGTCATTAAAATAAAATTAACTGTGTATTATTATTAGAAGAAAAACATACTTTGGGTCCAAGTGCGGCCACACCCTCTGATTCCACAAATCTTGTTACTCAATATCTGAATGGCTAAGAGCTTTACTCCATATCGCTTGTGTGTATACTACACCAGCTTATAATTTGTGTACCTAACATCATACTATGAATTATAGGGTGGGTGGTTGACGGTCGTGATTTTTACAACTTTGAGGAACTTAACTATTTTATCCAGTCGCTATAGTCAAACATTACAGTACCAACTGCAGCAGTATACCGACCTGCTACGTCACAAGATATTTTCAAGCAAAACATACACCTCGTATTATTGATTAGCTTTGAATTTAGTTGTTATTTGATTTCTGTATTGTATTATGGTTATGTTTACTATAATTATTGAATACATTCATGTTTATCTATTAGTGTCCAAGATAAAAATGTACACACACATTATTACTGTTTTACTTCACCAAAGGGGTTTTTATATCATAAATAAATACCACGTCGTAGCAACAACTATGCACTACATTATTTAATTTTGACCCGGAGCACATACATTATTTCTGTGTGCGCATAATGATATGTATAGTGTTATTATATTTACTGAGCATCGAAAACAGTGCACGCGCCTGGAGGTTTAATAACGCTTTTCACCGAAACGCGGTGCAATCTCCGGAAGCAAACTTCGCGTTGAACACTCGTCCCCCCACTCCCCCCACCCCGCACGAGCGCCAGAAGACGCGTCGATTGTTTCAACGGTTCCACACACACACAACCCTTGCCGAAAACACAAAGTGCTGATACTCAAGCTCGATGCCGCCGGGCACAACTACTAACTATTGACTTCTGAACATGAGGTACCAGGTACCCACGTAATATGTACTTAAGTATTATATACCTACCCGTGCAGGCGAACAAATTTAGTGATGGACCCTCTAGCTGCGGTTCGATGTATAAATATATAATATTCGATTTTACGTAACGTGCACATAAAATAAACGTAAAGGCTTATTGTGGCTTATAATATCTTATCGTACAGTGTTGTATAGGCGTGGTATTAACATTGAAACGTTAGGGGAAGTATTCATTTTACATTTATTTTATTTTTATGATACGAAAATAAATATATTTTGTGAAGATGGCAGGCAATTATTATGCTCGTGCATCATAGATTGCGCAGTGAGATACCTACTTAGATTGCAATCGATTCAACCTTTTCGTAAATTTGCAGGTTCAATTTCGATATTTCGCTTTACTTATACCTATAGGTGCTACTATACTATATTGCTACTATAATATACTATCGTAAAATAAGCTACAATGTAGTTTAAAATACTTCTTTTTTTGACCCTAAATCGTCGACCGTTGGATGTGGCTTTGGTCTCGTGCAAGGCTACCACTACTACTATCACTACTACACGATCTATCCTACTAATACTTACGTTTTACTACATACTACTACTATTACTAGTACTACGTCACTACTACTACTAATAAACATAAATATTATAATAAACTTTACTACGGAGTTATTCACGACTAACATAATATTATTATAACTATGAGTTTAAAATTTATGTATGTGCGTGGAAAGTTAAGTTCAAATAAGTAATCAAAGTTATTAAACAAAAATTAAATATTTAGGTCCATAATCCTATCGTTGGATGAGAAAAGCGTCTATATTTTGATCATAATATCTAAAACCTATCTTATGAAAAGCGATTAAATAAGACGAACGCGACGCGAGCATATATTATACCTATCTTGTATCTTGTTTGATAATAATTATTTACTGCGCCTACACACATATTCTATAATAAATACGTTCCATTTCGTCAGTATTTTACGGGTATGATAAAGATTATTAAGTAGGTATACAGTTTAAAATTTAGGAAATAGATGTTTATATCTAGTCATATAAAAAGAATAACTGCTAATTCTTTTTTTATAATATTCCTTGAAGTACGAGGATGGTTCTTATGAAGGAAATTTTAGGAAAATCCACAGGAAAAAGTAGGAAAATCTAGATGTAAAAAATACAACAGTTCCTCAACAGTGTATTATAATATATTGGTTGCCTATTGGTTAATCGTTCATGTTTGTTGATTTGTTTATTAATTTTTGTCATATATATATATATATATATATATATATATAGATATGATGTTGTGTGTAGATTAGACCTCTGGAAATAAGACAGGCTAATTTAAAAATGGTTAAATTTGGTTATTTTTATTCATCTGACATTAGTACGGTTAGGTTAGGTTAGAATTTGGTATTTATTGATTATCTTAATCCACCATAGGTGGAAAGGTACATTTTGAACACCATAAACCTAATATTAAATAGCGAATTGAACAAATAGATAGGGTACATTTAACGGAAAACGAAGTGCACGGAATCAGCTAGTTGTATATAATTTTATATTACACTTTATTTGTTATTTACCTTATACTTTTTACGTACACCTACATGAGCTTTTTTGTTGCAGCTTACAATGTACGCAACTACAGTTTATGTATGAGGACAAATGACGAGGGTGTATCATGTCGGGACGATTTGACATATTATTTGTATATTTAGTGCTTGTACTAGGTACCTATATAATATGGTACTATGGGGCAGATTTATTTAGCCAGTTTCGATTTGCCCATCAAAAACACTTGGAAGGTAACTACAAAATATTTTTTATCTCTGGTACGGTGTATTAGATTCAGATTAATACCAAATGAATACGAGAAGATTTTGTAGTTTAATATTATTACATTTGATAACACTTAGTTATACAGAGCACAATTTAACGAATATTGAAATAAAATGGTGTTTTCAAAACGTGATGGTGTGATGTTGTATCAATAATATTGCTTGTTAGTTATTACAAAGTTTCACTGATCGTTAATATTTTGCATCCATCGTCGGAAATAATATGACGTTCTAACCTTTGGTACTGCTTAGTGCTTAATATTAGAATTAAGTACATACTATCTATTCTACAATCTAGTATGTTATACAAAGTGCGTATATTACTATACATGTATATAGAGTACAACGTGTTGAATTTGTGTTAAGCCAATCTCTCGAGTGGTGGCAGTGGTTGTGGCAACAGGTGGGGGGCTCATCCGGGGAATGAAAACGACATGGTAAAAGGAATTAGGGTCGATTCGCATGAGACGTTGGTAAAACAATAACACGATAGACGTTTTCCTATCGCGTGTGTACATTATTGTAGTGTTATATAAAGGCAACTACGACACTTAACCCAAATAATATATATATATACCTACATATATATAATATATATATATATATCTATAATATACACTTATTTTATTTGCGCTGTATATAATATACGCTCCACAAGTGTCTAAAGGTATAATAATATATAATATATTTAATAGTATAGTTCCCTCGGGATAGGAAGCCGTTTTCGAAATGTGTCGTTTCATTCGACCGTTTCCGTTTGCTCGCACCCCTCACAGACCCTCCCACCGTGACGCAACCCTCCACCGCGACCCTATAACGCGAATATATAATATAATATCTATATAAACTTGGTTATATATTTATGTTTATATCAATATATTATGACTTCCCTACAGTCTCCTACGTGCACTTCTGAATATTTTTTTGTTTTTATTATTATTATCACGCAGCTGCACATCATGAACTATCATCGTATAAGATAGACCCACCCACGCCGTCTTCCAGTCCTTCGCTCAGGTCACCATTTGTTCTCAATACCTACAAACACTAGTCATAATAATATGTGTTAAACTACAACGCCAGTGGTGTAGTAAATAACATTAATTGTACAGCGGTTGGTACATGATATTATTTTTAGTGAAGTATATTAGTTACCAATCGTAAATAGGTAGGTACGTCTTAGATGAGTATGTTATATCACCGACTGTGGAATGTGGAAAACTGGATTTTACGACGTTTGAGTTTTGGTAGGGTTCTATTATATTCAATGATAACAAAACATTTTTTATTTAAAACTGACTTTTTTGACTTTTTTAAATCGATTGCTGAAATAGACGATAAATATAACTTATTATTTCAAGTTCGGATGTGGAAAAATAATATATTTAAATGTAATTTATTATTGGGTACACAATAATATAATGTCTACAATAATATGTTTAAACATTACACACAATGACGATTATAATAGCTGGACATTTTTTTTTTTTTTGTTATACCTAGGTACTCCAAGTTGAGAATAACTGTATTTCATAATTTACATTATGAAACAAACCGCGATCAATAAATTACGATCCCGTATTCTACTTTTTTGAAATGTTAACGATTTAAATATACCTAATTATAAAATGTAAAATATTTATTCAAAAGTAATGGTTTAGTACAGACAAAACCAATTTCAATAAAATATAAATGTTAAGTTATAATCGCGTTGGTATTGGCTTAAAATAAATTATGGTTAAAACTAGAATAAAAAATCCGTTTTTTTTTTTATTATTTCAAAACATTAAGTCATAATTTATTATAGAATCATAAGTCATAACTATAAAACAGACAACAATAATTAATCGTCACATTTCTGATGGTGCATACTATATTTCGAAAATATAAAATATGTACAGTGCAAATAAATTTTGAGTATATTGTATAAATAGTAACTCACTATAATTTACTCGAATAAAAGTTTTATAATTCACATATTGTATTTAATTAAGTAGGCTTTAGTTATTGCTGTAGAGGTTAAGGAAATACAAAACTTAAATGCACTAACACGCTACTATTATAACGCACACATTTAAACGAAATTGTTGGACCAATTTACTTGACAAATGGTACAAGATAATAATTGTTTTATTTGCAAGAAAATAAATTAAACGGCTAGGCTTAAGCACGCAAACAAATTATTACTTATAAACCCATTAAACGAGTCAGTTAGCCGAGTCTCACACAAATACATTAACGGCCATCGTACATAATATTATATTATGTCTACGTATTTCTATGGCTAATTATTATAATATTATATACCTACATTACTACATTGGTACATTATGTGCAGTACCTATATAATAGTTTATATTAACAAAATCATGTACTCGAATTAGACCGAATCGAATAATTCTAATCATCGTATTATGTATACCCAATTTATATATTATTGTGTTATACTTTTGTGGCTTAAGATTAAAACGATTATTTTTACTCGCGTATAGTTAGAAATACAATAACTTCAATGCAGCACGCCATTGAAAGAAATTCAAAATTTTTTTAAAAAAAACGTTTGAATATATTTCAATTTTTCTAATTTTCAATTTCTTCTAAACATTTTTAACATACAAGATGTATTTAATGTTCACCAGACATGTTTTCTTTCATGTAAGCATTTAAAGTAGGTACGATTCCACAGTACATAGTATACTAACTTCCATAATATACGAGTATTTGAATTCCAAAATTATTCAGATTTATGTGTTTTATTTCGTACAAATGTGTACACCCTCGCAACCACGAGTATTTAAAGTTCAATAAAACAAGAAGCTCCACCACATTTTGTTGAAGTATTCCAGTCATCTTAACATTAAATGACAGTAAATCATTATGCCAACGGCACTAATAGTTGACCGGTTGTAATTTTAACCACGCTACGGAACACACTCGAGGCTTTAAAAATTTAAAGTGTCATAATATAACTTGTGCACTCAGCACTGTGTTTGTTTGCAACTATTATTTTGGATTTGGTCGGCAAACATAATAATATTATGACTTCTGCAGAAGATAAATAGTTTTATAATATAATATTATATTGTTGTATGATTGATATAATGATCGAACAAATCGTTTGACTGACTGAAATACAACATTCTAGT
This sequence comes from Macrosiphum euphorbiae, assembly GCA_949089665.1. Taxonomy (NCBI): domain Eukaryota; kingdom Metazoa; phylum Arthropoda; class Insecta; order Hemiptera; family Aphididae; genus Macrosiphum; species Macrosiphum euphorbiae. The sequence continues at coordinate 50,079,039 of CARXXK010000001.1, read as the reverse complement.
GTTAGGTACCTACCGCATTGGGAAAATAATTAATATCAATACATGGCTGACGGGTCAGTATACATTGTACATTAAATCATCTATAATACTCCTATCCGGAGTACCTACACCCGATTTGTGCTCTACAGTTATTGCTTAACTTGCTGGATCAATAATTGTATGCATAATATATATTTAATGTGTTTTGTGCCACGGCGGTAGTCGTTGACACGAAATCACAGAAACGAACATTAACAACAAATTGGACCATCGCGAAAATAAAATATAACAATACGTAGTTCGGCAGCGGTTTTATTATCTTGGACATCGCATGTCCGCGTCTATAGAAAATGAATTACAAACGTATGTTTATCGAAATATGTGATTGGAACCGAACAAATTATTGTAATATCATCATTGTTCAGTAATGATCTCCGCCGCAGTGCATTAGGGTTATTATTGTAATCATTGTTCTCGACGTTACAATATTATAATTTAATAATATTATGACGATGTTATAGTAAAACCGTTAAGGGGTATCATTTTTTATTTTTTTTACAACAATAAAGTATTTTCCTCGTTGCTACTTGCTAGTCATCATTGTGATCGGTTTCTCTAGTTTCATTTTATAATATTATATTTTTTTTCTCATTCAGCGATACTCGTGCCCTGAGAGAATATATTTTTTTTTTTTTTTTTATTAAGAATAAGGCTTCGACAACGGTGGTCATTAGCCTGAAAAGGTTTACAATGGTAGATTAAGATTAGAAATATTTATAAAGTCTTATGTACATAGTAACATGAAAATTAAACAAAATGAGTAGATAAATAAAATAAAATAGTAGTGTTAAATAAAAAGGTAAAACAGTAGTATTTGCAGATTTTTATAATAGGTTGGATACTTTGATGGCATTAAAAAAGTTGAAGATGGCATCGGTGTTGGTTTCACCGAGTGCTTCTTCGATGTTGGAGGGGAAGTTTAAGATGCTTCGTTCATGGTTGTACTTGGTGCAGCTGAGTGTGAGATGTTCAATTGTCAGTGGTAGGTCACATTGATGGCAGGTTGGATGTTCATCATGGTTGAAAAGGAAAGAATGGGTGAGATGTGTGTGGCCAATTCTGGCTCTGGTTGTGACGATATCTGCTTTACGGGTTGTGTTTATGGGGGATCGCCATTTCTGTATGGTTTTTTTTATATTTTTTAATTTGTTATCCGAGGTGTGGTCCCATTGTGTTTGCCATTGTTTGTTTGAGATTAGGTTGATTATTCTTGAAAGGTCTTTATATGGTAGCGAATTTATAACAGTTGATTCAGTGGATGATATAGCTTGGTTCGCTAGTAGGTCGACTTCTTCGTTGCCTTTGATACCAGTATGTGACGGGACCCACATAAACTCTATAGTATTTTTTGAGTTAGCTATAATATTGATTATTTGTTGAGAGATTTCATTGGACGGATTAGGAGATAGTAAGGAAGTTAAGGCACTGAGAGAGTCGCTTATGATAAGGGCTTTTTTTATGTGGGTGGATTCGACGTAGATAGTTGCTTCTTTGATGGCGGTTATTTCTGCTGTGAAGATGCTGGCTTCAGTAGGTAGTTTGTATAGTTTTTTTACGGATCCGGAAATGAATGCACAGCCTGTGCCTGTTATGTTTTTTGATGCATCTGTGTAGATCAGGTTGAAATCATGGAAATCTGAGTTTATGATGTCGTTGAAATTTGAGGTAATAATGGAATGAGGGTTGAAGTTTTTGTTGAAATTTGATAATTGAGTGTGAACTTGAGTGGAATATAGCCAGAATGGAGTTGTTAGAAACGGAGATGACACTTCGATGTTGAGATGGAAGTTGGATTCCTTGCATATACGTGTGTAAGTTTCCATAATTGTAGCTGGTTCTTTGAGCGTGTAGATTTGGGTGGGTGACTTGAATAATTTGTATATTGTTTGGTTGGGGAAACTAAGTTTTTTTGTAACAAATTTTAGTATATTTTTATTTCTTCTGATTTGTAGTGGGGGTTCCCCTGAAATGCATAGAATGCTGTCAATAGGGCTGGTACGAAAAGCACCTATTGCTAGTCTGATTGCTTGGTTGTGGATTGGATTGATGATATGTTTAATGTTTGGTTTGGCTGAATTGTAGATAATGGAGCCATAATCTATTCTTGATAAAATCAGTGCTTTGTAAATTAATATTAGGCTGTTTTTATCTGCTCCCCATATGTGGTGGGAAAGAATTTTGATGATCTTAATTTTGGCGTTGCAGTTTGTTTTTAGTTTTTTGAGATGAGGGGCCCATGAAAATTTGGTATCGAATATCATTCCGAGTAGGCGGATGTTGTCTGTGTAAACTGTTGGAATGTTATTAATATAGATATGGTGAAGTGTGTTGTTTTTCTTTTTGTTGAAGATTATGCATTGGGTTTTATGTGGTGAGAATTTGAAGCCAGAATATGAGGACCATTGTACAAGTGAGTTGATAGCGTTTTGTAGGAGGGCTACAGTGGACCTGGTGTCAGTGCCACTACAATAAATATTACAATCGTCGGCAAATAGTGTGTACTTGACGGGTTTTTGAATGTTGTTGAAAATATCGTTTATGGCGATTAGGAATAATGTAACACTGATAACCGATCCTTGTGGTAATCCATTATCTAATGTTGTGTGATCAGATAGAGTGTTTTCAACTTTGACTTGAATTGTTCGGTCGGATAGAAAATTGTGTAAAAATGTTAGCATGTTGCCGTCTATGGACCAACTAGATAAAATATCAATGACTCTGTTTTTCCAGACCATATCGTACGCTTTTTCCAAGTCAAGAGCGACAAGGATGGTATGTTGATTTTTTTTGAAGGATTCGCTTATGTTGGTTTGTAGGGTGGCTAGGGCATCTTGCGTAGAATGGTTGCGGCGGAAGCCGTATTGCTGGGGGATAAATTTATGTGATGTTTCTAGATACCAAATTAGGCGTCTATTTATAATTTTTTCTAGTAGTTTGCAAAGTGTACAGGTAAGGGATATTGGACGGTAGCTGGTGATGTCAAACTTATTTTTTCCAGGTTTTAGGATTGGAATAACAATTGCTTGGCGCCATTTGTTGGGAAAAATACCATGAGTCCAGATGATGTTGTAGATGGCCAGTAGTTTAGTAAGCGCATATTCGGAGAGGTTTTTGATGAAGACGTATGGTATATCGTCAGGTCCCGAACTTTTGCTAGTGCAGTTGATTAATTCAGAGTATAGTTCTTTAATTGTTAAGGGGTGATTGTGTTCACTGTTGTTATTATGTATGTATGTGTTTATATTGAAAGCTTGATCCTTGGAGTTTTTGTAAATGGTGAAGTTATTATCAAAGTTTGAATTACTGCTGTTAATCTTAAACTGATTTGCAAATGATTGGGCAATGTCGCGAGGTGATGATAGTTCTATTTGGTTGTTATCGTGTTCATAGTGGAGTATCTTAGGTATCGGATGGTATTTTGTTCCTTTGAATGCTTTGATTTTGTTCCAGATGGTTGTTGAATGTGTTTGGTTATTGATGGTTGATGTGAATTTTTGCCAGGAAGAGGTCTTACTTCTTTTTAAGATATACTTGGATTCTGCACGTGCTTTTTTAAGGAGGATATGATCTGATGTTAGCTTGGTTTTTTTAAAATGATTTAGGGCTTTTTTATATTTTTTTATAGCTGTTTTGCATTCTTCGTTCCACCAAGGGACTATTTTGTGAGGGGCTGGACGGTCGGATTTTCCTATTGCAACAGTGGCTGCTCCAATGATAGAGTTTGTTAGTTTAAGTGTGAGTTTATCGATTATATTTTGTGTGATGCGGGTGATGTGGGTATCTTCATCGGTCACAGAATTTTGTAATGCGTGGTCTACTAAAGTAGAGAAGAGGTTCCAGTTTGGGTTTTTGAGTCTCCATTTCTGAGAGAATATTATTTATGATTATTTTGTACAATCCAACAGTAATTATTATTATTATTATTATTTTATTTATCATTGCCCCCATTTCTGCATGCATTTCGTTTGATCAGTTGGTACTTTCAGGATTCTTGAATTATTTTACTCGTTCTAACTTTATGTTTTACCGCTTACAAACGAGTGTAACCCAACTGTATAATAAAGGGTATCCATTATATAGTTTATTTATATTCTATACAAATAATATATTTTGAAAAAAAAGTAACCTTTTTAAATCTCTTGCAGCTGCTTTACGAATGCGTGGTTATGGTTTTATTATTCGAATAAGCAATACAACAACTACTAAAGTCGAATTCTGTATTCTATATTCGTATTAAACTTTAAGTCGGGTCCATTCACACAGTCATCCCATTTTGAAAATGTTCATTCCCGTTCAATCGTTCGTGCACGACTACAACAATCGTTGGACTTATCCTCAGATCATTTAAAAAAATATATATACAAATATGTATATATTTAACGTGGTGTAAGTAAATAAAAATGTATATATTATAAATTATAATATATAACATACCTACTCAACGCATTCGTTTAATTGGGCCGACGAACAAATAGTGTACAATATCTAATACTCCTAGGTTTATGGTATCTTAAACGTGGTATTTATGTTAATATGATATACTTTCGTATAATGGCTATCGAACCCGACATCAAACGAATGCAAGTATACAGATATCCCTTGTTTATAATAGTATAGTTCGTTTCTTGTGTATCAAAGTAACGGAAGTTATAAAATATTGATATATAATATACTGTTTGAACGTGTTTTATATCATACGCAATCAGTACACAAACGATATATTTCCTTACTGTATATTTCACTGTTACCCTACTGCATATTTCGTGAAAAGTAAACAAACAAAATATTTCAATAATAATGATGTATGAGTAGTGAATACGTACACACAACTCACAACTATATAATATTATTATAATTATTGAACAGTAATAATATAATTATTTAAATTCTGTAAAATGTAAATACATTAAAAATGAATCTGTTAAATTTGATTAAACATTAAACGCACCGGTGTATCTATTATTTTATATACCTACCAAAACTACTTGCAGTATTATAGACAAAATAATATTATAAACACTTATAAAATCCTTCAATTAATTCAAGTTGAAATAATAATTAACGCACCTATGTCCTATATACCTACAAAAAAACAAATATTATTATATTATCCACCCACTAATGTCTAATTTATTAAATACTATAATAAAAATATATAGTTTTTAAAATATTTTATTCCAAATAACAAAATGAGTTTTGATTTTAAAGAAAATTATTTTCAACGAAGTTTATTTTTAATAATTGATGACGTACTTGACAAAATTATACAATAATCAAAATCTAGGACTATTTTTAATATATGAGTAACGAATAGGCGTACAATATTGAAAACTATAATTATAATATTAGTATATAGAGGCATATTAATAAATTCTTTGGTCGAAATGGTCTCAATGTCTACAATGTCTTCCGGGGTTTTTGGATCAGATTTTCTCTCTTAAAGGCTAATGCACATATTTTAGGACGAATAGCCTGCAGTTATTGTAATATTTAATTCTGAAGAAAAAAATGCATTGTAATAATACAGTGTAATAAACATTTATAAAACGATTCTAATGAAATAATATTTCACATGCAAAACATAAAATAATAAACGATATAATATAATACATTTGATATAGAATTTAATCTACTGTATCGTATTTTCCGATATTTGTTTCAAATACATCCAATAAATTATAGTACATTTATAATTATAACCACAAGCTATTTAAATATTAATTGCAATTAATGGTAGGTACCTATCTGTTTAATAATGGTTGATATTATTTACTTAACGAAATGATTGAACAAAATTCCATCTAATTATAATTGATAAACATTTGGATTTGAAATATTCGATTTGTCGTTATTTGCTGTTAAGTAAGTATAACTAATCGATAAACACGATACAGCCCACTTGTAACATGTAACCAGGGTATAAACTCATTAAAAATATAATTAAATACCAATTTATTGGATTCAACAGCTGAAGAAGACAAAAAATCAATTACTGTATTACCAAGTATAAATAGTTCAAAACGTACGCGAATGTACACTGCTGCAGATATATTTAATAGTTATTAAAAAGAAAGTCTCATCAGTATATAAACAATACATTTAGCTTAATAACAAAATGGATTTTATTATTGTTCATAGATAGTTTAATAGTTCAATAAAATATAAACTTTTAATTTAGATAATGTATAAACTCTTTGTAGATGCTAAAGGCATTTCGCTATAAAAACGATCGACTTGTTAGAACAGTTTGACCCCTATTAATTGATCTAGTGATTTCCAAACATAATGTACGCGAGACAGGGTACTATGGTATATTTTTCATCTGGGGCTGAGCTATAATTTTATTGTAATAGCTAATATTGGAATTTAATATTTATGAATTTTTTCCGAACGACCAGCCGACCATAAAGTTCAAACAAAGACACAAATACTGAAATACGTATCTAATATTATATGGAACGTTTTAATAAAAATGTGTTTTACTCGATGTTTGGGAAAGAGTAAGTTTCACCAACAGGCGGGCACTATACACAAGATAATACATTCGGAGCAAACACAATTATGGAATAATAAACGCGCGTGTCGCGGACATAATGCACACGAGGGGTATTCAGAAATAAGGGAAGAAAATTGAGAGCTTTTAGAAGGGACAATAACTGCATTATTTTCTGCGGTAATAAAATAAATTCATTTTCGGTTCCCAAACACTTTTAAAAGCACTTAAGGAAATCATTCGTGATCGCGAGTGGTACCCCGAATATAATTACGCTATATCGGCGCTGCAGGTATATTATATTATGACCTACATACCTATTCCTATATATACCTAGCATGAAGCGCGAGTCTTTGTGCACGTCCTACCTAGATACATCACACAAGTATAATATACCATGGTACACATAATTTCATAAATATTCATCAGCGGAATATATGTCGTAATACATGCGAGTATCACCGACATAATCTCAACGATTTGCGATGTACTTAACGTACATTTATTGAGCGAAAAAAAACTATGAAAAGTTGTAAATAATAAATAGAATATTTTTTGATTTATACTTTTGGACTATTATTTATCAGGAATTTATTACCTAATTATTATTCAGAACAAATAGCATTTAGAAAACCATGTATTACATAATTTACAATAAAGAACAATACATTTTTATACCGTTCCTTTTCATGCTAAATGGTAGAAAAACAGTTGGTGGTTAATGCATGTATAGTTGTATGTTTAAACATACAAAAGGGGTAAGCACTTTCGTCTATATTTTCATGTAAACTGTCAAAATATTAAAATATGTGCATAACTTATGTGCAGGGTTCCAGGGTGATTGACCAAGGATATTCAACTCCTTTTTTATATTTTATCAATATTAACGCAATTATTCAAAATCTGATTTTGCAAAATTGTCAAAAAAAATGATCAAGTTATATTTGAAAAACGGAAGTTTATATCACCACAGGACACTCCTTAAGTAGTAAAAAAAATCTCAATTATTTGAAAATATGAACTTTAAGTAGACGTATATTTAAAAATTCCAAATATCAGATTTTGAATAATTGCATTATGATGAAAAATAAAATAAATGAGCATGTTTGGTAATCACGCTGTATATGTATATAGGTTCTCATACGAAATGTTATTTTCAAAAAAAAAAAAAAAAAAACAAACAGACATTTGCATTCGTTTCCCGACCGACTCAAAATATATTCAATGGACATTTAATGTAATATACTTTAAAACAATTTAACTCGTGTGCGTGCTTCATAGCATAATTTATACCTCTCTGGCCGTATCGTGAACGAACATTGACATTTGGTGGTCATCTGTGGGTTTGACACCATTAACCATAGTTATTTTTCGTTTTTCATTTGGCGTAAAAATGTATTTTTTTTGAAAACATTGAAATTTGCATGACTACCTAATGCCAAACGAATGGCTGTAATAATTCCTAACGAGCAAACCGAGAAAAATTTATTTAGTTTTCGCATGCAATTGTCTATATTTTACTCACACGCGATTCTAGTCTTGTGCTACAAAATGGTCATATGTGCAACTGTAAAACGTTTATTCGAATATAAAATACATTCACGAATAAAATATTTCATACAAAATATATTCCACATATCCATAATATATACGTACCTACATTAAACGATGTAGAAATGAGAATAAAGTATGAAACCGTTAACCTTATCACAGCTCGATTATTTAGTAGTTAGTCAAAAGCCAATTATCTCGTTTGACAACTCTACGCAGAAAAGACATATTATTATTATTGTACGGAATTTAAATTTCAATCTAAAAAAAAAAAAAGAAGGTTAGGATTAGTATTTACAGGATAAAAACTTTATTACTTAAGGTGTTTTCATAAAATATCCTGGAATAAGTTTATAATACCTACCCACCTACGTAACATTAAATGTACGGCCTGTGAGAAAAAATACAGACATAGTAACAGGATAAACACAGATATGCTGGGTGTTGCACACTATATATAGCTATAGCTCATCTCGCTTCAGCCACCTCTCTGCAAGCCAGTGATGTATTATTGTTATACACTGGAAAGCAATGATAAATCATCGCATTTGAAAAACGATTCTGAGAGAGACTAGGTATTTACAAATATACAGTGTTTAATGTTTATACTGCTTACTGTATATAATACAGCAATCGCATTTATCATCAAACTTGATATTATACTATTTTCGATTGTTTTTCTTAAAATACCCCGAACAAAATATCACTACTATTATTTTTTATTCGGTTTTTAGTTTATTGAAAATAATTACAATTTCACAAAATCAAAAAGTCAAATCTTTATAGCAATACAATTTTAAAATGTCTGCATAGGTATTATCATGTTTAAAGGGACTAAAAAGTAAATACTTAGATGGTTTTAACAAGTTTCTGTATAATGTTTAGATATAAACGACAAAATAACGAAATACTTTCCGTAAAGAACACTTTAAGTACAAAAGTTTTTTTTTAAAAAAAACACATAATCCTTGTAAAGACAATATAAGTTATTTGAAACTCTGAAATTACGTAAACTTTTTGGCGAAACTCTGTACGATAACACGTCGGTAATTATATCTAAAGTTAAGTTAACTATTTTACAAGCATAACTAACCCATAATAAATCGCTTAGGTAACATTCGATATTTAAAGGACTAAACCGATTAGAACGTAAATAGTATATTGTGTGGCAAGGGCGGGAAGTGAGCCATTTAAGTCGCTGGCGATTTCGCACAAGACTGAAATGGCCTTCCCACGCTAGCCACACATACTATTTTTTGTCACCCCTATAACGATATGTGCACCCGGAACTTTTGGGGATTTCCACTTTACCGCCCTGCACTTTTTTGGGATTTCCACTTTACCGCCCTGCACTATTAGGTATTCCCACTTTACCGCCCGCTGGACGGAGAAAGGGACGCTTTCGAACGCTTCAACCGCTATCGAAAACCAAACTTTCAGCGCAGGTGTGACAATAAAGCATTTTAAGGTCCACCCCAGAGTTATTATCACCCCGCGACGTTCATCGAGCTGTCACATCACTTGGATCGTTAAAATGTTCAGTACCTACCAATGGCTAAAGTGAATTCAGAGGCTATACATTAAATGTAAGAATAATAGGGCCCTAATATTGTTGAAGAATTTAAAATTTCTATAAATTTTACAACGATACTATTTCATAATAGCTACGAGACGGTTCTAATTGATTAAAAACAGTAAGCAATAAAAAAAAAAATGATAATAATTTTCAAACCGTACGTTTGCGGACAAATTAGGAAGAAAATATCATAAAAATCATTTCGTTGTCTCGTAAAAGGACTGTTTTCAGAACTGCGTATATGTATATCTATATACTGGTTACCTATACTTATGTATTGCTATTGTACTTAATATTTAATAAGTATACAAATACAATCTGCAGATGTATAAGAATTTAGTTCCGTGTAACATTTGGACATATTTTATATTACTTTAGACATTTTACTTTGAATTTTTTTTTTTCGAGATTTTTACTATGATAGTTGTACAATCTAATATCCAGTTCATTATTATTATTTATGGTAATACATTAGATGCCGAAGTAATTCATATTTACAGCATGCCTATTGTGAATGTTGTTGAAGCCCATGATATCATGATCACGATGTCATAATACATTATACTACATGTATGTGTAAATTTGTAATGCGGTGTAATGCGGCTGAAAATAGTTAAACTATAGTTAGGGTAACGAAATGAGCCGCTCAGCAATTAGAGATAATATTTAGGCGGTAGGTAATCACCAATATTTGAAGGCAATTAATTTTCTATTTCCTCTTGACATGACCTATATTCAGCAGTACCTTTTTCTTTATCTATACACCATTGTCGTAACCGTATTACGTATTTTATTTTTACCAATATTAAATCAGAATATTTAATGTAAGCTTTGAAGTTCGAAAATCATGTTACAGAATTTAAACTTATACTACAGATTTAATTATAAAAGCATTATTTATTCATATATATATATATATTTTTTTTTTATTCAATTAGTTTTTCAAACGATTTTTGATTTTTGAAATTAATTTATTAGACTCGTGACAACAATTATAATTATAATTATAATAGATCAAAAATAACTTTCTTGATGTTAAGAGAGAAACTCCAGACGTGCAAATACGTTATATACATCGAGTGGATTGGGCGGACGATTGCCGAGCGTTCTGTTGTAAACTATTTCTGAAATAAATCGAGTCCTCCTCCGGTATTATATTATGACATCTTATTAAGAGAAATGGCAAAAAAAATACAAGACGCTAAATCAATAAAATCCCTGTCATGGGACGAACTGCGCATCTTGGTAAATATGTACACGGAACTATATTATGTTGTACAGAAACGCTTAATTTATTTTATATTTCATTCGTATCATTTGAAGAGCTAATAAAAATGCAAAATAGTATCGGTAGCTTGTGTACCTACTGTGGATAGTCGATCGATTTTTACCTAATTTTCAGAAATCTATATTTCACAATGTTAAAGCCATTATGAAATATGAATAATTAGAGTTAAATCCATATAGATTGGGTTGCATCACCACCTATGTTTATAAAACAATATATATTTTAGTTTGTTGCATCATAGCTAGTAAGTTATTTTAAAACGGAAAAGCTTGAGCATGGGCGTTTTGTAGATAAACTTACAACTATTATGTATAACATTAGGTAGGTATGATTTGTTTTATTTTTCTTAATTTTTGTGTTAGCTGTGTTATTGTAGCTATTGTTTTACATTTATGAATGATTTAGGTGACGTTAGAAATAAATATGAGATTTAAATTAATTTTTATTTATAAAAAACAAGCCTGTGGATCAACAGTAATATAATTTTCCATCTTTCATCCTTCATGGCAAGTAAATGGGAATAATCATTTAACTTAGCTAACATAGTATATTTATATCATACATAGGTAACTTTAAAATTAATATGTTAAGAACTAAAATACAGCTATTGTTTGTTGAAAATAAGTCATAAAATAGGTGACCGAAAAGTAAAGTTACGATTTTATAGTCAATATTAATTATTATGTACAACACGATTTTTATCTTAATTTAAAATCAATATTCGTATTGCCTACTTAGGAGATTTAAAATCCTCATATTGATCTCATCTGCCTTCACCACCGGCCATCGAGCATATTATTATAATTTATAATACTGAAAGCCGCATCGGCAAAGGTGCTAACTGCTATAGTATCATACTATATAGCATCATCATAATATAATACCGATTCATCGCATTATTTATTTTTATTACACAGCCGTCTGCCCTGCAGTGATGTTCTTTCGTAATTCCATAAAACGACTACGCTTTATACCTATATATACACACAATACCGGATTATTCTGCGCATTGCAGCCTGGTAACGTAAAATTATAATATACATTTTTTTCTCCCTTCATAAATCACACATAAATCAACTAGGTATCACGAGTTCAGTATTCTATATCGGTTTAGATACCGCAACCATATAATAATAATAATATAATATATAAGTATACTTAAGAAAGACGGTGGTTATTTACACTAAAATCCATCTGCGTTTGCCACTTTGGATCACTCCGTGCACTATGATAAAAAAAAAAAATTTAATATTTTTACTGGTTATGTTATGCACACTATAGACATATTGATATTTAATATTAATATAGACACACGGTTTCATCATATTCTACAATAATATATGGACCCATCTCGGCTTTAAAGAGTTATTATTCTTTAATATGGCCGGATATTACAGTAATCCTCTCTAATACGTGTAAATCGAATAGTCATTAAATATCGTTTTTCGTCAACACCGACGGTCCTAATAAGCATATCGCTTAGCCACAGGACTAAACCGAGTGCTACCTACAAGGTATACGCAGTTATAGTTCAAAGGATATACTATACCTAGTTCGGTAACAATGGATAGAATCTAATATCATCGTTTGAATAATTAATATTTGCATGCAACTGTTAACTGCCTAACTGATTCGCCCAGCTATTCCCGAGTTACGGGGGGATTAATAGGCGGTGCTACGTCTAGAGAGATCAGACCTTTGCTCACTTAAAATATTATTATTGACTCAGGTTGCGACGATTGAGCTTACTGTTGCGATGACTCGCCATCGCGTGTCATCGGTACCCGCTTAATAACGAGGAGGATCACTCGAGTTTATATTATATAAAAAAAATACTGTCGAACATAATATTATAATTTAATCATATTATACTACGGGTTTGATCCGTTGTGCGGGTTGTACACGACTCACCGTGTTCAATGTTCGTATTATTATACCGTGGTACCGAGCGGTAACGATTTCGTCCGAATGAAAATGTATTATAAGAGGGCTCGGCGTGCTTGAGATATTATTATAACAAAATGAAATGTGCGGAAAAGAGAAAAATAATAATAAATATTATGACAACTTTTCATTATTTTTTTTCCGACAGCGGTCGAGATCACGCATAGGTAGGACGTATAGGTACATCATGTTTTGATAATTTTAGATTGCAAAGTTGATACTATATAATATTAGACTACACTTGAGCATATACGAGATATTATAATCCCGCAGCACCATCCATGGTACACGAAGTATAACAACAATCTCATATTATACCAAACGCGTTAATTCTCTAAAAACCATCTCTTGCGGCTCACGTAACCATAACAATAACGTGAAACGTTTCTGGCAGTTATACGCAGTTATTGTAATAATAATGATGTGAGAATTTTCGCGCGAAGCCTTCTTTCGTCGTCGGCCACAAAAGCCTCGGAGACGCAACGCCTTTATGAGTTGTATAATATTATTATTATTATATAGCCTTCTCGAGAATTTCATATTATTATTACACACAGCCGGGATTTATTTAGGTGTACGAGGAAAACTCATATTCTGCACTCTCGTGTACACACACACACACACACACACACACACCCCACGACATATTATATTTAAACATAAATATAAATGCGTGAGTGTATAATATATATTATTATACACGTGCCCGATACCCGTTTAAGAGTAGTTATAAATTATTTATTCATACCTGCAGCTTTGTGTAAATGCATAATATAATATATTATCTATTATTAGCGAAACGAAAAGGACGAAAAAAAAAACAACTGCGGCGATTTCGTCGTATTTCCACGATAGTTTATCGCTAGTTTTTCGTTGTAAATATTTTACGATGTAGGCAGGTACTAAGGAGTTTATGTTAAAAAAAAAAAAAAAATTGCACAGGTGTGATCAACGGCTGCTACGAATATTATTCTCTCCGAAGAAAAGTTTCCGATGAAAATATAAGCGCCCCTCGCGAGACGAACCTACCGTTATATTATATTATTGTATAGGAGGTACCTACGTCAAAGTTTACGAAATTAAAAGTTTTATCTTCGGAGAATATATACCGAGCGAGTGATCGGATTTAATACATATTATAATTATAATTATTATTATTATTATTAGTTATTACCTATTATTGGTAAATACTTCACGGCGGATTATATACCGTGCCGCAAACGTAATAAATATTTTGCAGAAATCGGCTTCGGAGACTCTGCAGGATAATTGAATATTTACAAGAATATTATAATAATAATAATATGTTTGAATGACGTTTTCCTAAAATTAAACTTGGCTATTACGCGATCGTCATATTATTATTATTATTATCGCCGCAGTTCGTTTGATGCGATATATTGCTTCTGCGTAATAATATACATTACATATTATACATAAAACACGTACCACTGAGTCTATTATTATATATTTTAGTTCTGTACAATGCTGCAATGAAAAGCACACGCTCACCACAATATTGAATGTTAACTACAGTCGTCACTATCGTCTGTCGTATACCGAAAACGTACTTCAAAGGCGAGCACGTGTACATAAATTATTATTTCACCGTAAAAGCTATAGTAGCTCATTGTCGTTATATTACGTTGTCCGCGTTATAATACGCTGCCGGAACCATACCATTTTAACTACTCCTAGGTACCTAGTAGATAAAAAAAAAAAAAATGAATATAGTTCCTATGATGTTATAGCCCATAGGTATAGTGTATGCACTAATGAACTATTATTAACCCTCGTTCATAAATTAAGAAAATGTCTTGTACTTGATATTATTATGTATAAATTAAATACCTAAAAATCAATAGCCTTAGACTATTATATTGTTCCCGGTAATCATTATATTTAAATTTAATATTATTGGCAGTTTCCTCAAAAGCCAGTTTTCTACTCCTGAAGATTAAATTCGTCCCAAAAAGAACGTTTATTAGCATTTTACCTGTTCTTCCCCAATAAGGCAGTAACAGACGCATTTCGCCGCCTACTTCACCGTCACCAACACTCCAACACGGAGTGGTGACGGCGGCCAAGCTGCGACAGAGGTATTATGCAGGAAAATAAGACGCAGGTGGCAGGTATTAAATTAAATTATATGGTCGCAGCCATTATGTATGTATATAACGGGTGTGAGTGAGTGAGTAGGTCCATTATCACCCTTTTTTGAGCACTCGCCGGTGTTGTTAACGTCCTTTGCTCTCCTCGAACGCGTCCATTAGCTTTCGAAACCGACCGTCCGCCCACCAGCCCGTCGTCGGGTGTATAATACGGTATAATATAGGTGTAGCCTGGGTCTCTATACTCATACCCATACCGTCGGAAAGTCTCATTAGACGACATTTTTTCCGGGTCGCAAAAAAAAAAAAAAATACTGAAATAAAATAAAATTACATCCACCTCTCGGCTCACTCTTGGCACGATTGCTGACTTTGCAATTTCGCTACACGCGTTCCATATAAATATATAAGCCTATATAATATATATTATATTCACACGCCGCACAACGCCGTTTCTTCTTGCAGCTTCTGCACCGTCCCGAAAACCTGCCGTCATCAATCACGTATTTTAAACATCGACATAATTCTCTCTTGGCTATGGAGAGAGAGAGAGAAACAGAGAGCAAGAGAGCTAATACTCAACCATTTGACTAGCACGCACCATCTGTCTTTCTCGTACGATTTTTTTCACTCTCCTTTTCTTTTCCGGTTTTTTTTTTTACTTCCTCATTTTTCGTTCGTTCGACACGTAATCCTTGTTGCGCGGGTACGTTTTATAATAATTGCATCCTACGCACACGTCCAGTGCAAAAACTCAATTATTTCTAAAGTACCTCCTAATCATTAATATAATAATTATATACCTATTACAGTATTAAATATATAAACACCGAGTATCCTGCAGGTAGCTGACGTCTGAAACTTACTGATCTTCCCTACAATATAGCAAACTAATTAATTTACCATTTACCTACACATAATGCGCTTATTTAAGTACTCGATCTCCTAGTCTATAAAATTATATTACCTAATGCTTTTTTTTTTTTTAAAAAATCTGTCACTCGTTGGCCGTTGCCGTCGTATATTCGCCAAGATTTTGACTAATTTTTACGATTTACAATCACGTCGAAGTTATGGTACTCGTGTAGTATATGCGACCTACCTCTACTTCGTTGGTGTAGTATGCTACCTACCCTTAAAAATAGTTACCTATCCTGTATCCACCAAAAAATTGTTTGTGTGTTTACCATTTTTTACATACCTACCTACTAATTAATTGACTAAAATGTGCTTCAATGTGTTGCTTATAGATAATAATCATCGTTGTCAATTATTTTAATACGTTATATTATATTGTTATGCTGTGTTTACGTCATCCAAGAAAACTCAAATAAATTTAAGTGTTGTGTTTTAATGAAGCCGCTTCCATTCATATTTTAGTTAGCGGTCTAACAAATATGTTGCTAACACAGCGAGATGGAAGGACACAACACAGACTAAATACATTTAATATCTAAAAGTGAGTTATTGTGGGTCATGCTGGATATTTACCGGTAATTTATCAGATATTTAGAGGTATAAATGTTTAATAGCTATTATACTTTTGTATGACCATTATATTGTTATAATATGTTGTTCAACTTAATAACCCAAGTCACAGAGACTTTCCTGTAATAAAATAAAATAAAAATATAACCTAACCTAACCTTTTTTTTTTATACATAAGAGTAGGTATGCGATATTTTCCGGTAAGTAGCATACTACACGAGCACGGACGTTATAATATCATATAATTCCTTTGGCGAAAACCTAAGCCTAGCCACTCAATTAAAAGCTTAGCCCCTCAAAAAATATACAGTTTTTAAGTTGTGTGGGATCGTTGCCCCCCCCCCCCCACTCACATTGGTGTTAAAAGTGTTAGACCCCCAGAAATGTTAATGTATTTGTTCCCTATGGATGAAAGATGCGCATTTACGACGCTGTATTCGCTGTAGGACCCGTATTTTGTATTTGGCTGCACTCATACAAAAAACTAAAACATTATGTGTTAAATATTTGTGTAAAAAAAAGTTAAAATTTAAAAATCATTGATATTTTTTTAATGCTTTTGATAAATATCACAATGATTAAAGTGAATCTTATTTTTTCGTACTCTGTAAGAACACGAGAGTTGTTGGGGCAATTGTAAGATTGGGCCGCTGGGAGTATTAATGCTCGATATCGTTTCCCTCCCCAGCGCCCTCGAAAAATTCGACCCCAAATGCGACGTAAATGCGTTATGGTACACACAACGAGGTGTATTATACAACAGTTAAACGCACAAACGCCTGTTAAACAATAATAATAATAATACTAATACTAACGCACGTACTGTGTGCGTCGTACGAACCTCGCGAAATAAATAGGTGCGCGTGCTGTAAGACGAAAATGTTCTCCCCTCGTTAGCAATTAAAAACCGTACCCAAACTATTACACCTACTCCAGTGGTTTTTACCGCCGTCGCCGATATTATAGTCTGTACGATATTATACTAATAATATAATATTTCAGTGGTAGGTGTATTATACACGGAAACAATACTACGCAGTGTGACGTGTACACACACACACACACACACACACACACACACACACACACACACACACACACACACACACACACACATAATAGAGAGTAATAATGATTCCGAGATCGAATTGGCTCTAGGGTGGAACTCTCTTACTGCTCTCTATATAACACGAAATTAATAACCAACCACCCGCCCACCTGTATATGCAACGATTATTATTATTATTATTATTATTGTTAATATCGTGATACTCCTGTCGCCTACCTGCACACATGCTTAATGCACGACGGCAGTCACACGTGCGGTTTTCCGGGCAGATTCTCAAAGAGGTATTCCAAGAACATCGCCATGTTATATTAAACATTGCTAGTATAATTTGCATAATATATTGTATTATTATGAGCATGATCAACATAATCTGTGATTAAAATCATATTATAATACTGATGGTGCAGTAGTGGTGCCTGCCTCCTCATTTTTAACGATCACGTATTTTGTGATTTTTAGATTCTCATAGCGGAGCGATGAATGTATTGGTTTTACAATTATAATGTGTGTGGGTTTTTTTTTGTGTGTCTGTGTACAAGATAAATAGTCGAAATAATGCTTCGATTTTCAACAACACTATTTGTTCGATGGGAAAGTGAATATTGTTTGTGCATTGGGGAGGTCAAAATTATCAAATATAAAATTATATTGATACGTTTCGGAATTGCACACGTTCGTCCAGCAGCAGGGTTTGTAAGCTTTCTACAAGAAAAATATTTAACTCCCCATAAACGGTATATTTACTTAATCCGAAGAGCCGCAAAGGGTGTCTGTATATTGTATTAATCAATCGGATAAATTAAATATAAAATAATTTTACATGACGTCAAAACTACGTGTTGAGCACGGCCTTTATATTTGGTGGGTGATAAAATGTTTGTTTTAGTTGATTTATAATGCTATTATCAAACACCGTGCGCATTCAAACGGGGATAAATAAATTAGAGTCGGCAGGAGAAGGTGAATTTTGTTTTCGGATAAATTGCCACTACATATACATAATATACCCGTTATACTTGATTATCCGATGCTGTTAATTAATTTAATTATACTAACAAAATATAATAAAATCAAGTGCCCGTGAATGTAAATAGAATATAGGTAGCCACAGTCTGTTTTTTGTTTTTTTTTTTATGTAATCTTCAGACAAATAATTCGTAGGCCAGAACTCTTCTTTTTTATCGATTAATCGACTGAAAAAATTCACATTATTATTATAATATATCGTAAGTATCCAAAAGCCGGCCGGTGTTACCAAATAAAACATACTTTTAGATTTGATTTATTAGTTTTACTATTTGTATGTGTTTAGGCTTTAATAATATATGACTTAAAAGGTATTTTGTATTTTCATAACTCTCCACGTCTGATATATTATACATAATATGAACAGTACGCGTAGGTATACATTAAACTTGTAATATTGTATAAACATATGCATATTAAATTCATAATTATTACTGATTGTCGACAAAACTGATTTCATAACGACGCAATTAAGTTTTAATGAGGTTCATATATAGCTGTAATTATTTTGCAAGGATATAATAATTACAAACTTGAAATTAAATACTAATCAAACATCGTTATTAATTTACTATATTTATTTAGGTAGGTACCGGAAATTAAATTTTTTTTCCTTACCAACAATTTCCAACTCTAAATCAATCGTTATTCGTTAATATTAAAAAGATAATCATTTCTAAATTGTTTAAATACCTACTCGTTGTATGTAACTCTGTATGATAATGACTTTTATATAATTAAAATTGTATTTAATAATAATTATAAGTCTATAGATATTTTGCAAATATCTTTTTTTTAAATAAGCACAAGGCGTGTTTAAGGCAATGAAAGCTTTATAACAAGGTTGGAAATTCAATCCATTGATGGAAATCCATGATGTGCAGTGAAAATATAAAATTTACGTTCTGAAAATATCGTTGTTCATATTGGATATTATGAAATATAAATAACACCAATATAATTGTATTAAAATGAACATATTACGCGTATTACAAACATTTTAATTTATGAGGATTTACATATCAGGACTTTTTAATTAAAAAGAATTATATTATTTTGTATTATTAATATTTTATTTTTAATACGATTGCGTATACATTTTTCTACTTATTTTGTATTGCTGGATTTGACACAATCTACCTTTTATAATTTATTTACGTTTTAATGAATATTAGATTTTTTTTTTTAAACTGAAGCCGTTTAAATATAATACTTTTTTAATTATTTTTCGCTTTATAAAAATATATACATTGAAAATGGGTAAAAATATGAACACCAATACGTTTCTCAATTTATTAGGTACTGACGATTGTTCAATGTTTATCAATAATCATGTACACAAGATATGTAGGTATTCATTTTACATTTTGTTTTAAGAATTTTTAATTAAATGAAATATTCGAATATATTATTATGAAACGTAATTGTCCGTTATTTTTTTTTATTTTTTATAGTTGCCTTTATATATACAGATTATTGCAAAACGTCATTACATTGACAGTTAAAAATTAAATTACATTTGTAAAACCCATATTGTATTGGCAATCATTTTAGAATGTGTCTGTTTTTGTTTGCAACGCTAACGAATAAATAGATGTGACTATCGAACAATAATAACATATTTTCATGGATTACAAACATTATAATATTATCATAGTATTATCATTATGTTCACTGTTATAATTACAACGGTTTTAAATATTATAGGTCTACCGCATACACAAGGAATTCTATTATAAAGATAATGTAGACATTATAGGATTCGTTTAGATTAAAAGGCGATTATTATTTGAAAGCACGTAATGGTCGGGTATAAACGTTAATGATTGCACGACTTAAGAATTTTATATTCGTAGTCGGAGGTCAACATTTTGATTTCCTATATTAGATTGGCAAACGACAAGGTGCAAACTGAAAGCATATTATTAATAAGTCTCTCTCGGCGGCAGTTGTAGTTTCATTTTGTGGTTGACAATAGATACTCTCACAAGAACAATGGTTAACATTTTACACAAAAAAAAAGACTCTAAAATCGTTGAATTACGTCATCCACTCTTCCAGTTCGGGATTAAGTCGTAATTTATACGCATAATAATATTATGCGAGTATGTAATATATATTTAAACGTCCGTTCCTTAATGTAAATATCAATACAATGATAATACTAATTTAATCGAATAAAAAGATTTAATAAATTGTATTATAATCATATTAATTAGAAGGTTCATATTCTCGGAATATTCTCGTTTATAAAAATAATATATTATATTTGGTGTATTTGTATTATAGATGTATATACACATATTATATTATATAGTTATATATTCCGATTAAAATTAATTTATACGATCGTAAATCGTATAATAATACAATTAGTCCCTAACTCCCAATGGGAATTAATTAAATTACAATATTCAATCAGACATTTCTTTTTTAAATTGTATGCTTTTAATATTTTTAATATTTTTAACTCACTAAAACGAACGGAGGACTTAGTATTAAAAAAAAATACAGTTTATCCGAGTAAAAATTAGGGGTAGGTATATACACTATACCTACGTGTAATGGAATTATAAAAGAAAAGCATATAACAGCTTTGAGTTAAAAGAAAATCATGTTACACAGAGCGGATAGCGTCGCAAAGGATAAAATCACTTTCATAACTTTACTAATCTCTTGTGCACTCTAGGTAGGAAATTGGAAGTCAAAAGTTTAAATTACTGAGAGTGGTGTTTTTTTTATGGTTAATGCAAGGGGTGGGACGATGTTGGCTCCGAAATTTATCCTTGCTACCTCTTGCTTTTAATTCTTGTGCTCGAAAAGGGGCCATTTACATTATATATTGACTCCGTCATCGAATTCAACATATGTTTTTACATTTTAGATTAGGACATTACGTAATTTCGTTTCTTTAGAGTAATTTCAACCATATATGGCTGATATCAAAATATCAAATACAATTTTATCGATTGTATATTTCTGTTTTTTAATAAAGTTATTGGAAATAAGTGGTAAGTCGTAAGTAGATATATTATGTTAAACACTTAGACAAAAGGTTGAACAATATTTTTATTTTTTTTTTAATGGTTAAAAATGTATGATACTTCGGCTTCATTGGAAATTAGTATTTTCCAAATTTTTATTTTTATACAGTTTTTTAAAAATATTTAAATAACTAAACATGCAATGTCTTCAACAACGCTCGGTAAAATTGTATAGTTTAGGACTTTGAGCAGAATTAGGTTCAGTAGTATCCGTATAGACTATATTATTTTCTTTGCCTAACATAGTTAAGTGATCACAAATCAAAAAACGTAAATGATTGTTTTTGATCATAAACATTCGATTTGTAGTCCCCACTTATCCCTACATATATTTTAATGACTATATACCTACTGGCTTTAAATTACAAATATTTTTCTGCTCTTAATTCAAATTCCATAGCAACGAAAGCCTCTTTTTCATAATCACGCACAAGTGTTACTTCAACATAATATAGTCATAATATAGTCATAATTATTAATTATACACATACACTTATTCCCATTTGTGTATTTTTTTTTGCAAAAAAAAATAATTATTTTGTAGTGTTCGCTAAACAGTACTGTATCTCCCTCGTAAGTTCGTGACGTTGAGGTGATGATAACATAATAATGTCATTATACTATAATATAGTAATAATAATACTATAGGTACAAGACGTATAATGATTTTAAACCTCAGAATTACATTTGTATTATACAAGTATTTACATAAACAGTTTATTAATGAATAAACGTGAAATTATTCATGGAGCAGTTGAGCATAATGTGATTTCCGTCGCTCTCATGATGCACACTACATAATATGTAGTATATTTAATATTATAATATATTGTAATACTGCAATTTACAACTGACCCCTTGTTATATTTTGTGTACGAAGTTGTTGGTACGTATAGGTATGTTGTTGACAAGTACAATATTATGGATTGTTCGATGTATACGGTTGGCGGATTATCTAATTATTATATTATAATCATAAACATGGGTGGAGTGGGAACCAAATTCAGGCAGGGAGATTGGAATTTATCCACTATTTACTAATTAAATCAACATGTTTTTATCGCTACTCTCGAATTAAATTTTTCTAATTTGTACTTTTAGTCTTTTAGAACCTACAAAAGTACACAAAAATTAGTAGATTTTATTTAATTTACAATAATATTACTAGTTTCAGTATAATATCAAACAATTCAATCACTATTTTGCTATTTCGTTTAAATATTAACTGTGTTTTGATATACCTGAGAAATAAAATTAGTATAGTTTAATAGTTAAAATCAACGCAATATTAATAATTATATATTGTGTTTTAATGGTTTAGGTATAGCTATACAAATAAATGTATAGTAAATTAATTTATACATTATAATAAAATATTAAAAATTATTTTATCAAAAAAAAAAACAGACTACCTACAAAAAAATTTATATATTTATGTGTAATAATAATATATGGTTTTATTTCTCACCAACTGCATATATAATAATTCCATGGGAATTTTATTTTCGATGGTCATAACTATAAACAATTCTAGATGTTCATATTGGTCATACAACTCATGGATTACTTTTAAAAATTGATTACTAAGAAATGTATATTCCTAATCTATCCGTTTATTATACATTAATCTAAGGGTATATCTTAACTGTGAAATGTTAAAAACGGCAATTGGTCTGTTTTTGAAATATTTCAATGATGAAAATGACTTTGAAAAGCAATTTGCGTAACAGGGAGGGTTAAAATGTATGTAGAATAACTTGAAAATAATTAAGAAAACAATAATTTAAAAAACTATACTGTAAATAGAAAAGAAATACGAATTTTTGTAAAGCAGTACAGTGTACACATACGGTGACGCGGATAAATGAGTAATGACACCGTTCAACCGGTGATACACTCAAGACCAGTGCACAAACACTAATAATTTCTAATGGCAATAAGCAATGTCATAGACTTAAAGCACACCATCACACAATATGCATGCAACGATTTCTTTAGGATTATTGCAGATATTATTTATATAAATAACAATGGCACATGGGAGACAATCAACACAATATATTAGTTATTTGTTATTATCTAATCAGCCAATTAGCTATAATTGCTATATCCGTCAAAGCGTCATATTGTCAGCAATTATTTCTTAGTAATTAGTTCTGCTGGACTGCAGTCGAAACCACACGCTGCCCGGGTGTTTTATTGTAAGAATAAACATCCGACGTCAAGATATTGTTTTTATTTTATTTGATGTCTGTTTCATGGACCTATACACTAATGGACAGCGCTTCCCACACCAACCTGCCTTTGTTTAATCCAGACGGCATCGCTGAGAGAAAACATAATATATGAGCATATGAGATATAAAGTTTATGTTCTGGGCTATATGTTTAAGAACACAGTAAAGGCCCGAAACCTCTATTTTCTCTCTCAACAACCCCGCCTGGTGATTTATCTCTCTATGCGCTATCCATTAGTTTATAGGTCTATGGTATGTATGTAGTGTTGTAAAAAATACTTTTAAAAAGTATTCAAGTAATTACTCAAACACTTCTAAAAAGTATTTAATTTAATCTTCAAGTACAAAAAAAAAAAATTCCATTTAGTTTTGATATAATTTGTTGTAATCAAAAATTTGTTTATTGCATTTTAAAAAACATAATTTGTGTGAAACATGATGTTGGTTCTTTTTTAGTGATGGTGATACTGGTTTAATTAGTCTAAAGCTATATATATTTGGATATCCCATAGGTACCGTCATCGGCGATAAACGATAATGTTAATACCGATAACCATTTTCTTGGCAAACAGGTAGTATTAATATTTATTAATTTATTAGTAATAATATGTTGGTATTTTAAAATAGTTAAAGTGTAATAGCTGTCAAGCAAAAGCTCCATGCGTGATATATATTTTGTTATTGACTTAATAAGCTAATTCTGATACCGACGTAGTGACGTACCGTTTCGATCGTCGTCAACGATAAACTAGCTGATTCTTGGGGAAAAAAAAAATTATTTAAGCTATTAATCGATGAAAACCGATATCTAATTTTCCATAAATGATAAATATATTATAATATAATATTGTTGTAACGTTGAAGGATAACCACGACAGCACGGTATTTTTATTTTACTAGGATTTTAAATAGAAACAAATTAAGAATTAAAAGAATAAAAAAAAGTATTCAATAGTAGACAAAAGTATTTAAAACACCATTCAATTACTTAAAAATAAAAACTATTTTAAATAATATTTAATACAGGAAAAAGTATTCGCTCAAAAACATTACAACACTGTCTATAATATGTATATGTAATATTTTGTAATTTACCGATACTTTCTTATTCTCATTCGAGACTATTAAAATGTAACATAATAAAATATTACATTAATAATATAATTCACAATAATTTCATAGTTTTTGAAATTTTAGTACAAACAAATATTGTTGACGCATTATTTATGAAAATCATGATATAACTCAGTACGTTAACAACGTATCAGCTACTCGGCTTTGTTGGTGAACGATGGTCACTGGAAGACACGATAAAATATTATGTTTTATTTCCTAAGAAATATACAATCAAAATAATGGTTTATTATCAAACTGGGCACAACTATAAATATTGTATGAAGACGAAAACAGCTGCGATAACTAAGACCATAATTGAATATTTATGAAAATTTGCTGAGTTTTCACCTAGTTAGTTATATAACTATTAACGTGTATAAATATCTGTGGTAAAAATACTTTATAGTCAACAATATTAGTTACCTATTAAATATCAACAATCATACGTCGACCGATGAACAACCTTACTTTTTTTTCCCAACGACCAACTTGCAGCGATTATATTATCTATTATTGTCATCGGTTTCAGTATTTAATTTTATGTTTTCTTGTGACTTGTTTTGAATTTATTTTAAAAACGTCGTTTATAAGAATTATTATGTAATTTCATAGTTTATACCCCTTGGAGCTTAACATTTCAAGCACAAGAATAAAATTACTAATGTTTAATATATATTTTATAATTATGAGTTTAGTTAAAAATATTTTAAGCGAACTATGCCTAATATAGTTTTTTATTTTGAGCTTATAATATTGTTATAAACATTTCAAATATGATTGGACTAATATCGGTTTTACGTTGTGTAAAATACAAGCAATGTATGGGTGGAGAAGCACGAGTTTAAATATCAATTAATCGGGACCCCTTTAACCTTGGAAGTTCGGACACACGACGGTATATTAGACATATATACGTAATAAAGTGTATCTTTGATAGATAGGCTGTGTGGTTTTGAATGTATTTTATCAAGACTGTTTAACGGTTCAATTAACTCAATAAGTGCAGCTAATATAATAAGTAATATTCAAATTAGGTTATAATATAATATCATACTACCTGGTACCTACCAATATGTTATCATATACCTAGTGTTGAAAAAATACATACTAAATGTTAAAATTTCGAAGTATGACTACTAATTTAGCAACTAATCATTACTGTTTCTTTACAGTGTTTACTGATTTTATAATATTTAAATTTTTAAAACATTTAACATATTATGGAACTAAGTGCTAATACATCACTGAGAAATGTGTATACTGTGATGCTTTTTTCAATGCTACATTGCTACGATATAGTATGTATCAATTCGTCATGATTGTCGATTCGTCAACTAATTTATATGCACAAGATGCGTTTTACAAATTACACACGACTTAATATTATAATATTATTATACTCAACGCTCGTAAAATCCTAGCAGAGCCTTGGCACACAGGTAGGTAGTTATAAAAAAAAAAACGAATCTACACAACGATAGTTTGTTTGGATAAAAATGCTTTCAGTTTTATTTCCACGCAGGAGTTCCTCCAAAGGGAGGCGATATACTGCTCAAGTTAATTTTTACCCCGTCAATGGACTATAAATAAATTATAATATAAATTATGTTATCGTACATTGTAAATATATTTACAGATTGTATTTTTCCGAAAAAAAAATAACGCATTGAAAATAAAAAACTACCCGTCATCGTTATGATATATTATGATACAAACGACCATGACGTCTTCGCGTATCTGCGCACCTATATAATACGGCTACACTTTATATATATTATGTAAATTATGATAACGTAATAAGACACCTACCATTACATTAATATACGTTAGAACGGTGATTTTATACACCTTCACACTATTATTATTATTATTGTACACTATTGCGGGTTATTTAGGCCGCGTTGTGTTTTCATTAAAAAAGAGAGCCATCCGCGAGACCTACTATATTACGACGGCGGCCGAGAAGAGGTCGATATCCGTTTTGTCCGCTATACCTCTTAAACGGGTAAAAGGGCGTAAGTCGCCGACGCCATATAGTTTGAGTGTTTCACATCAAATACTCCGAGAAAACTTGAAATAAAACGCAACCGACCGTATAAACTGAACGACGACGAGATGTTAGGAAGTCCGGTTATGCGCTGCACAATAACGGTTACCGTTGAATTATATGGCGTTTGACAATAAAATAAAATGGAAAAAATTTACGGTAGGTACGGTATACCCTCTTCCAGACTTGGAAATGTGAAATAATAATATAAAAAAAAAATAAAAAAAAAAATATGAAAAAAAAACGAGAGAGCTCGCTCACTCACACTCCTTTAAAAAAAAAAAAATAATACGAGTATAGGTACCTACCGACACCCGGAGACCGTTTGCTGTTCGAGTTCTTTTCTTTTCTTTTTTTATAACAAAATTTTACGAACGCCTTCGTTGTGCCTATTGTATATACTATTGTACTATACAACTGTCCTCTACAGCTATTTGATAGCGTTGAGTTTATTTTATTTTCGTCGAGTACAGTTTTTCGCTTTCGACATACAACATAACAAACATAATGCTAGTAATATCAAACAATATACTGTAGTCGATCGTACAGTTGGTCAATAACAGTACCCCTTGTTTACCTGTTGTATGTTGCACGACAAAACGATAGATTGATATACGAAGGTGCAAATTATAAAAAAAAAAAACCTTAAACAACTGGCTAAAATAATTAATATTGCAATTTAATAAGTACCGACTCGAATTCATACAATTAATATTATAAAAGTTACGATTGAAATTTGACCATACATCGGAATAATTTTATAATCCAGTATATAGTCATATTATTATTGTGCTTGTATATAAAATTTAATGAGATGCATGATATTATTCGATGTTCAAATTATAAATAAATTAGCGTTTCGAGTGTGAAAATTGAATTTATTGTTGCAGTATTAATTATATATAATAATATAATGCAAAGTCTTACCTCACAATAAAATGAGACATTAAAATTATCAATTAAATTATAATTTTAATATGTTCTCATCGCATATTGCAATTAAATTATTGTGACATATAAACGAAAACGACTGTCAGTCAATTTGAAACTGTAATATAAATTACTATACGATAGTTCATTTTCAAGTAGTCAAGTGAGTATTATTATAGTATAAATATACTTTTAAATAATACATTAAATGTAACTTCAAATATTATTTGCATTGTATTAGTAAATAATAATTTATTATTGAAATCATGTTCAAATTCCACGAATTGCAACAATTCATAAGCATACAATTATTAGCTCTTAACAACATAACTAAAATATTATTTTATTCTATTGTTACTGTTAACATTTTAGTTACAGTTTTTAAAATTTTTCCAAACTTCACGATTTTTGTTTTATTATGGTAGTATACAGAATGTTCTGTGAGGATATAGCCATTAGCTGTAGAAATGGACTCGCCGCTGGGACAAAAACCGGTTGCTTGCCGTTTTCCCTATAACTTAAAAAAAAAATCATCCAAAATCATGAGATTAATGAAAATAAAATGTCGAAAGTTCAACATTTTTAGAAAATTAAACTCTGCGACAATCTCCAATTGCTTCAAAAATAAAAAATAAAATTATTTAAACTTTTTTACCAAAAAAATTAATTAAATTAAAGAGTAAAATATATTAATGTATTCTTTGTCTCGGTGAGTTTAATAAAAATTAACAGAGTTATGATAAATTTACTATCTAACGAGATATCTTAATGGGTAAATCGTCACGGGATACTATGTATAACAGTGTATTATTGTGTCCATAATATGGGGGTGTAAGGACAAAGCCCATGGCACGTATCATATATTATTTCCCAATTTAGGTGTATATCCAAAACAATAACTACAATTACATCACTAGCTAAGTATACTTATGTGGTTACGTTTAATTAATAGTTATAATAAAATATTATATATTAAGTAGGTACTACCTATCAGGGCTGGATTTAACAGAGGGCCCATGAGTCCCAAATCCCTCCCCCTCACTAAAACATTAATATATGACTGGAAAATGGGCATCCGCAAAACAATTTTTCCCTACTCTTTATATAAATATTAGAAATATTTAAGTTTATTTGTCTCTAATTTTTGGCACCACTATTTTAGGTATGATGATCATTGATCATAATATAACTATATTATAAATTATTATATAACCAAGTATATCAGCAACTTATCAGCCAAGCAGCTTAGTATTACGAAATAATATACTAAATATGTTAACTATTAAGTATGAATGACTCATGCTATAGCGAATACAATCAATAATATTATTATTATTTATAACGATTAAAGATAAATAAGTAATACTGGATTGATATAAAATACCGATAATAATATTTTAATAATATTTTTCTATACAGAAATACTGTGTAGAAAATTACCACCTAATTAAATTTTAAAACCTTGTATTACGATTAACGAATTTTGTTATTCCTATAATTATGATCGGATGATTAAAGTATTGAAATACTTCTATACTCGTTATAGTACATTTATGATGGACGCTTGTATATAATAATATTACTATATGAGTACCTAATAGAGAAACGATAATAAGCTTAATCGTTTAAAAATTTTGTTTGAATATAAATATAATAATATGATATCAGCGAATCTGACATTTTATTGTAATAGACTACACTCCATCCCATCCTATTAGAAAAAATAAAACTCTGCGGGATACAAAATATGAATCCGATATAAAATATCTAATGAATTATGGTGACACGATGTCGTCAAAGCCTGGATTTACATTTTTGAATGGAAAACGATATCGCGTATTATTAATCCGACATATATATAATGATAAAAATGGGTCAGTAAGGCACTACGACACAGCTGATGTTTGTCGTCGTCATGATGCGATATAATTTCTCCGAATTCGTTTACAAAATTTATTCGATTAAAACTAGTGTGATATATATTTTATTGCTTAAGAATTTATCACTTAAATCATTGATATAATACCATACAATTTGTTTGGTCGGATATAGACACGAACGAGATCGTCGGCGGTGCTGTTCATCCAAATGCTTCGGTGGGTGCGGGGAGGGTGGTGGCCAAAGTAGTTGACTATAATTTTATATTATTAAATATATTAATATTCGCGAATTTATCGAGAGTTTCGCGAACTTGTTATTGTTTATAGGTACACCTATCCAGTTGTCGTCGACATCGTTGATTGGCAAAGCGTGTAGACCTGATCAAACCGTTTGTTTTTAAGTACAAGTCGTTTGGAAAGTGTATAATAATATATATATATATATATATATATATATACTCCCGTAGAACGGGCTACGATGTATAACGACGTGCAATTCTGAGCGAGTCAAATGGTCTCAGGAGACGCATAAACAGAGCGTTTGCATCGGCAAAGAGTCGAGGGAAATACGTTTAGCATAATGCGAAATAAACGGAAATAAAAAACTTCGTCAACGTCGTTGTATAAGCGATTGAACGTTGGCATTATAAATTTACAAGGGACTAACTGAAAAACATTATACCTAATTATTGACGAATTAAAATTGTCAGAGAATAATAATCTGTTCACAATTTATATGCATCTGGGATAACTAAAAAAAAAAAAGGTGCTCTGCTGTACAGTAGGTTACAAGTGGGTCACTGTACAATGGATGGTATTAAATTTGAATTCAATGATATAATATCATTGTATAAAAAAAACGATTCTGACCGGAGACTTAAATTGTATTGATATTTTTAGAAAAAAAACTAAAAAAAAAACGGAAAATGAAAATGTCCCTTAACAGTTCAAAATAAATCATAATATTTTGAAAATTTTATGGTGTGTAGAAAATGCAAATATAAACAACCAGTGAAAATGTCATGTATCTACGGTCATTTCTTTTAAAGTTACACCAAAAACCAAACTCGATTTTGTGAAAAATCGATTTTGCGTAAATATTCCCGTTTTTCCTTAATTTATCTTTTGTTTTTCTAGGCGCTTTTGAAAATTACTGGGAATTTTAAATGTTGACCTCCTTAATGCACCAACGATATTCACTTTCTAAACGAACAAGTTACTGAAGTTGAAAATTGAAGCATTATTTCGACTACTTATCGTGTACACAGACACAAATGAAATTAAAAAAAAAAAAAAAAAAAAAAAAAAACATCATTGTAAAATCAATACATTCATCGTTTCACTCAGAATCTGAAAAATAATTATAATATTATACTAATATGCGGTCATGATAATAATATTACCTACCTAGATATATTATTATACAAATAACATGTTTATAGTGAATGTTGAAGAATGAAAAACAAATAATAAAAAAAAAATAAATAATAAAACGCCGATTGACGAGTACTTAGATTGACCCTACCTCAACTCATGTGCTATATTATACGGTTAGTAAGTTGTTACTGTTGTTAGTATATTTTAAATATGTTTATAGTATATTATTACATAATATTATTATTTGCATTATTGTTATATTTATTATTATGCATGATTTATAGGTATCACCGGAGCTCCTTTCGATTATATATTATTTCTAGAACGGAGTTACACTAGTACACTACTGGTTATTTGATTGAGTGGACACATAATTCAATCACAATATATAATATGTTAGGTGCTTATAACTTAATTAATTAGACTTGGTTAACTGAGACAAATTCGAAGACTTATCGACATGTTTTAAGATCGACTCACGTTTAAAAAATACGTATTATAGGTATCTCAATTATATCGGATTTCTTGTACCAGCATAATATTTTATATATTTTTATATACCTAGTATTATGCGGATATACCATAATGTTATCCTGTCTATACCTGTTATACCACTTCGTAGAATATCCACTGTATTCTATTTATCCATAAACCGTTGGATAACGAATTCCAAAGACATCTTATTGCTCTGCCATTTTTTTTTTTATTTCACAAACCACTATATTATATTTTTACAATCAATTTAAAAGCCTTTTGTGGTCTGGACGTGGGTGGTTTGCTTTTCACGTCCGTGATTGACGCGCGTCACAAAATCATAACCAAACCACAACAACACACGCAAGATCCACTCTGTATAACTCTGTATACGCACAGATCATAACAATATTATTAGTGTGTGCTACGGTGCGTACAACATTATTCAATAGAGGAAGTTCCCTCTTAACAATGTTGGTGGGAGTGGGAAGTGGGACGGTCTGCGTGTGACGGGAAAGAGAGCGTTCGATAAGCGCGTTCGGTTGGAGGGGTGTGTGGAGGGGGGGAGTCCATCCGGATGGTGAGCCGAAATCCTCGTGCCGTCCGCGCGTCGAACGAAGTGGTTGCGGACGACAGACGAACGCGCGCGCGGCCAACCGAACGACGTTACATAAATAGTCACTCCGCTCGGCGATATACTCGCGTTTGTCGTGGTCGTGGTCGTCGTAACGATACGCGATAGTTGCAGCTAGTCATAGTATTATAAGTCGCGATAGTTTCGAGCCACGCGGTCGCCGCCGCACAGAAATGGCCGGCGGCTCGCAGTGGCCGCGGTCGTTCTGGACCTCGGTGCTGTTCCTGTCGCTCCTGTCCACGGCGACCGCTCGTTACCGGTTGCTCGTGTTGCATACCAACGACATGCACTCGCGGTTCGACCAGATCGACGAGATGGGCTCGGAGTGCGTCGGGTCCGGCCGGCAGTGTTACGGCGGTTTTCCACGTCTCAAGACGGCCGTCGACCGGGAGCGCCGCCGCGCCGACGCCGACTCCGTCGACGGCACGCTGTTCCTCAACGCCGGTGACACGTTCCAGGGTACGGCGTTCTACTCGTTCTTCAAGTGGCGAGCCGTCGAACGCATGATTCGGACGCTCGGCATCGATGTCATGGTGAGTGTCCGCCCTGCAGAGCCTCTTAGGCCCATCCTAAACAGCCGTGCGGTCTTCACCCAACCCACCTACCCACCCACCATGTGTTGTTTGGTATTTTTCTCACACATTTTATAACATTATCAAGTGCACGTCACACGCCGCAGAGACGGTTTTCGTTAATTATTACGGTCACGGGGATAGTAGAACAGTCGTATAATATAATGGTATTAATTTAAAAATAGTATTATTTTTTAACTGTCTTAGGGGTTGTGGACCGAGGATTTCGACTCGTTGTATGAAAACCCACGCTGTGTAGAGACGATCGGATAAACAAAAAAATAAGTCGAACATTTAATCTTACTAGCATCCGCATTAATCGGACCTAAGAAGGGGGGTAGCAGCAGTGGTCGTGGGGGAATGCTTCTTGGGGGGAAAACTTCGGACGGGGAAAATGACTCAGATTATAATATAGGAATTATATGTAATAGGTTATACGGCAGCCGTGGAGACGTGCGTGGGTTCGGAGTTAGATGTAATCCAACGTTTCGTTTAGATGGAATTCAGAGCTTCAAATACGGTTGTACATCGGTAATGCGCAATAAGTGAATAGTGTTTTTTAATTTTCACGAGTTATAGAGTATAATATAGACTTAATGTAATATTTTAATCAACACTGGTGAAACATTATGATGATTCAAAATGTGTACCTTATTGCGTATTGGTATATACTTAACTAACCGCATTTGTGGTGTACTAGCGTTTAACAATTTTGGTGTATTTTTTTTACTTTTTTCGGTTATGTTAATTAATGTGTTGAATACCGTTAGGTTTTTATTTGGATTTTACAAGAGTTTACTGGTTTTAAATGTTGTGTCGTAACTATAATAAACAAAACTGCAGTTTAAATGAGTTTTCTCGTTAATTTTCAATACTACCGGTTACTATATTCATGATTATAATATATATTATTATTCCATTACTTTAATGTCAATAGCTAATTATGTTAAAATATTCAACAGTTTTAATTTATAAAATTTAGACATACCCATACGAACTTGGCTGGTTACTTGGCTAAGATATATTATATACACACCGGATTTAAACTGAGATTAAAATGTTGATATTTCAAAGTTCAGTATAACCATACGGATATTATTGTGTTATGTTCCCTCAATGTAATACCTAAACAGACGTTACGAATGGACTCTGTAAAAGCCGCAAACTCGGCTGCTGATGAGTTGTAAATAACTTAGTTCTCCAAACCACTACTACTTTCGGCCAACAGTTTTTTTTTTAAGTATTATAATACCTTCTACCACACCAGTGCGCGTCATAATCGTCACCGCTGAGATTTCAATACTTTATAATATAAATTTTCACGTCCACGCAATTGACGACAACAAACGACGACTTCCAAGCACGAGTACTCTCTCGACAAGTACATATTGTCATTGTGCATCGGTTGAGTGTGTGTGTAAACGCGAGCGAGTGGTTGGATATAATATGTGTTAAGTGTGTTATAGAAACGCGAGGCAAAGCGATTTTCTTCTTTCACTGTTCTCGTAGAGGTCTTTTTTTTCACACACACCCACTAAGAGGAGGGCCGGATTTACGCCTAGGCCGGCACATTTTTGGGGGAGGCAAATTTGAAAAAAAAAATGTATCATTGTTTATTATATATTTATAATAACTACTGAATACTGGCCTAATTTGTTTAAGTATTATGCAGTAAATGTATTAGTAAATTATTTTTTACTTGAGGTAGGGGCGACATATTAAAAAGGACCTAGGGTGGCTAATGTTCTAAATCTGACTAAGAGTGCACTGTGATACGTGTCCGCTTATAGCAAGTGCATCATAATAATATGAGTAATATTGGCTATGGGGCAGTGAAGTTTTTGTCAAACACACCATGAAAGAAACTCGACCGATTATTGTTGTTGGTTTAATACACTAGAAAACAATTATAAACATATTATTATTATGGACATACGAGTAACTCGAAACGTTCATAATGTTAATGCTGGATGAGATGAAATTAATATTTTAACAGATTCTAGGCAGAGCCGTGCAATTAAGATTTGGCGCCCAGGGCAAAATTAAAAATATTCACCCCCTTTTTTATTTATCATATTATAAAAAACAATTTTGGCGCCCCCCTAAACCGGGCGTATGTAAAAAATTGAAGAAATTTTTCAAGAGAATAAAATTAAATACTGTTTAGACATTCTGTAAAATGTAGAAAAAGTGAATATTCAAATATTTAACCTTTTCATTGAACGCTATACATATATACCTCTAGTCTTAACGCAATATGTGTATGATGATAATCACTGTAAATTTTCTCAATCATATTATTATTATTATTTATATTTATCTATCTTCATTATTTGGGGTATCACATTAAAAAGGTTAATAATTGATAAGATACATCGTATGGTGTGAAAAAACAAAAAATCGATTAAATACATTTATCATTAATTAATACTATATAAGTGCGTATAACATATTATTACAATCTTAATTAAAAAATCGAGTTTACTGGTCATATTTTGTTTTTTAATAATGATGCTATTCAAAGAAATATACCCAATTTCATAATAATAGTAATTGTATTTAATTATTCAGTTTTGTTACATAATATTATATAATACAATATTGGTAGGTACCTACGCGACGAAAAATAAATTGAAAATCAAAACAAAACGTTTTTGTATGCATAAATTAAAACCTGATGTTATCCGAAGTTGGTGACGATGTTATTAATATTTGTTTTACCCCTGCAAAATATCCTACTGCCGGAACGATAGGTATAAAATGTAATATTATGTACAGCACGTCTATGTGTATATTGGACGTAATTATAATTTATAATATAACTAGGAACTCATTTTATATTCGAGAGCAATAACTTTGTCTCTCTCAAAAACCTTGGTAATTTAGATTAAGGCCGTTTCAAATTTAAATATATGTCATTTTATGAATAAATTGTTTTCTTTTTTTCGTTTTACTTAAATCGGTTTAGAGTTTATACTCGAAACGGTATAACCACCCCGCTCTTTAAAGCGTTTAGTAAATGCAAATTAAAAATTGCAAACAAAATAAACATTATTCATCATGTCTCAAACTCAGCCTTAGCAGGGTTATAAAGCGATTATCCCGTAGGAATTAAAGAATAATATATAATTTAGTGTCAACTGAAACACTATTTTTATACATAATTCCTTCGAGGAAAATACAGTCTTAGTAAATGTAGATGTAGTTCACGTTTAAATAAGTTAAATATTTAAAACGAGCAATTCGATGGAATTTAACACTATTTGTTCAAAACTTGAAATTTTCGTTTCATTTTTTTTACCTTGCCGATAAATAAAATATCACCAAAAAAAGTCTAAAAAAACAATTTATTGTTTGAATACAACCAACATCCAGTAATAAAAATAAAATTAAGAAAAAATACGAAATGAAATAATGAATCAAAACGTATACTTAATTGGTTGAATGTAAATAATTGACTGATCATTATATAAATGCAAATACCACGTTATCCCGTAATACCTATATTTATAAATCATAAGGAAAACTTTGATATTTTTTTATTTACTTATACTGGTCATCGAGCGAAAATTCAATTTTAAGACGTAGTACCTATAACATTATTGTATTTAATATACAATTAGTAATATATTCTCATTTTTTAACATTCAAAATGATATAGGCATACCATATTAAAGAAAAAAAACAAAGAATTGGCTTTAAATTAAAATTGATTAATTTGATATACTATAAAATCAAATCCATATACTACATCCAATATGAAATGACATTGTAAAATATATGTATAAATATTATATATAATTATATGTTTTTTTTTTTAATAATAACAATAATAATGTATCTCATTTTTCAATGGTTAGTACCTACGGATTCAAGTAGAATGTAATCAGTTGTCACTATATTCATTATTTTTAAGAAGTTTAAATTATGGCGAGTAATTCAATAACATATTGTTAGAACTCTTACGAGTTACAGATTTACATTAAAATAAACATTTTTTTTTTATTTTATCTTGCAAATAAGCTTGATCAGTATGAAAGTGCTAAATCTTAAAACCGATATATATATTGTGGCAGAATACAATATTTACAATCTAAACCAAAATAGTATCAAAGATAATTTTCACTAGATTATATTTTAACATATATTTCAGTTGTACGTGTATCTATAATAACGACATGCGTGCAATAATTTGCATTACTAGCAATGATAATAGACGTAGTCACTACCTATAATAGATAAGAATAATAAAAAAAAAAAAAATGGTTTCGATAGAAATGCATCTTATAATGTATATAATTCAAAATAATATTCAAGCCGATCTTCGACTATACAGCGATGCTTCACCAAAACGGATAAATCAGAGCCGATAAAAATATTCAAGCAATTATTGCCACGGGAATTTATCAAATAGCTGGTATGCGTAAATTACATTATTGGAACTAAGGTACTTATAAAGGCGTTATTTTACAAGGCACCTGTGCTTGGATAATCTATGTATATATAGGTACAAGTTTTGTTGGCACATCGGCCAACTGATTAGGGGTAATACTGGGTGTAGGGTGATTATTTTAACAGTAGAAACTCATTAATCATTATCTTAAAAAAGAATTAGCGTTTTAATGTATCGTTTTTTTTTTACTTCATTCGAAGTACTATTACATTGTTTGCTATTTTTGTTGCAATAAATGTATCAATTTTAGAAAAGTGGAGTACAATTTTTCGGGATATTTCTATGAGCCACGAGCTTCACATTTTTTAAATACAAAACTATGTTCAAAAACGTGAGTTCTTTTCAATTTTCGAAATGATATGTGATTACTGTTTTAAGAACTATTCAGTACCTATAATAGAATTGTTAAAACGTGTACTGTACCTATCTACCGCTGATAGTAGCGAAACCGCGAAATATAATCCAATGTGCAGTATAATATAATCATCAAAATGTTATTCGATAATTAGAAAGAAAAACGTTTGTCACATCCAAGTCAATATGCTGAATTTCAGTTCAACACGTGTCACATAGTATAATTTAATACATATATCATATTATTATCTACTATGTAGGTAAAATGATTTTTTTTCAAATAGATTTACTAGAACAAAATCGTCATGATTAATCTGTAACTGATAGGAATGATTTTTTGCTAAATATATACTATAATATAATACCTATACAACTTGAAATGTTTACAGACCAAGTGAAAACAATGTCAAAATAAATGTATTACCATTCTATAATATTATTATCATTATTATTTAATTATTGTTATTACACATGATACGTCATATTATTTTGTATACGCATGTTTCAGTCTTTGGGAAATCACGAATTTGACGACGGTGTGAGAGACGTTGAATCGTTTTTAAGAAGCATAACCATACCAGTAGTAGCTAGTAATCTCGACCTAACCGACGAACCTGTATTGGCCAGTGAGCCAAACTTGATGAAGTCTAAAGTTCTGACGGTGAATGGTCGCAGAATTGGAATTATCGGATACTTAACGCCGGAAACAGAAGTGAGTACTACACACAATATTATATAATAACTTATAATAGTAGGTAAATACATTTCTGTACCGTTCATTAGGTACTTATTTGGTGTTATTTCGTAAACATTTTGTTTTCCACTCCATAAAGTTATAATAGGCCGATTCTTTTATCACTAAATAGTTATTTTTCGGTAGGGTCTTGAAAAAAAAAAAAAATTCAGTCTTAATAATGTCCATACGTGCAGACGTGAAAATAAATCCTGCTCAGACCAGTGAGCTGCTTATTGGATTCGGTTAGGTTAAGGCGACGTGCCTATTAAATGCGTAGTTATAAATTATTATTACAATCGTATAAAACTACGACTGTGAGACTTTTGTAAAATAAACCGTGCGAAATTAATTAATAACTCTTAAGGACTATAGAAAACGAAAACGGCACGCTAAAATAGAATATTTCAATTGTCACCGGTAAAGAGAAACGTAAAATAATTTTAATTAAAATAATTCTTGTTGTGTTGATGCTATTATTATAACGTCAACGTTTTAGAAACATCATTAAAATACTGAAAACAGTGAGACAATACGGCTACGTCGACAATATCAAAACTGTGCAATCCACAGTGAAAATATTAGAAGGTATATCCGTGATGGTTGTGAACAGAACATCTAGAAGTGCAATAATAATTTACAATATCAACATTTAAGCGTTGGACGATTTAAATACTACAGAAATACTGATCAACAATTATTTGGTTTTTATCAAATAAGTAACACTTTTAACTTATTACCACGACAATAATAATAATCGATGTAACAATATCATGTCCACCGCTGTGCCCACTATAATAGCTGGTGTCTTGTCAGGCTGGCGGAGGTCGAGGTCGATGTCGTCGACCAGACCGGTTGGCTGGTTGGCTCGACCTCGCGGACGTTGATAAGAAAGACCAACTTTACGACCGAGACAAGATATTATAAATTATTGAACCGTACATTTTGCATTTGCATACTAAGTGCGCAAGGTAAATGAGTTCAGTTAGGCATCTTATCAGTGGGAAAGTAATGTGCACGGCGTCTGCTGAGGTTCAACATTAAAAAAAAACGGGGGAATGTACATAGATAACCACTCTAGGTCAATGGCGTCCAGACAGGTTAGCAAGTACTGCAACTGCATGTGCTCTCGAGGGGGGTGGGTGTAAATTACTGCAGGTGTCACAGAGAAGTTTCTATACATTTACAACCAAAGCATAGTAGTCTATAATAATTTCAGTGAGAACATTATTTTTAAATAAAAAAAAAATGCGTGACTAACTTGTTTAACTGCATGTGCTCTGAAAAAACAGTTGAAAATCAAGCATTTTTTTCCCACAACAAGTCGTGGATATATACACAAAAAAACCGACGTCAATGTTAAATCAATACATTCATCGCTTCGCTCTGAATCTAAAAAAGATAAAAAGAAAAGACCCATCATATTTTTTCGTATTATGATGCATATTATTTTAAATATATTATATGCCCCCGAGAAATAAAAAATAAAACGTCAGTTTATATTGTTACGCTTGTTGTGTTTGAATTCGTCTACAGTGTGTACGACTGCAGAATATATTATTATATCCGATAACATCGAATAATCGTAATAATTGCAAAGTTAACAGACACAACAGTATTCTCAACCTATTAAAGCTCGACTAAAACCACTATTTCAGATATTATACTGGTTTCACAACTAGTCGGGAAAAATAGCCCTTCCCGATTAATCATTTTAAAAGGCATGTAATACTAAACTATTAGCGCTCCTGGTGGGGAAAAAGTTCAAACAGTTTTATATAAAAACTATACATGTCATAGTTTTATCTATAATAATTGTGATAGCATGAAGATAGACTCGGTGATTCCCAAACTATGTTCAATGGAACCCAAGGATTCCGCCAGATGTATGTAAATATTGAGAAAACTATTTTATTTTAACATTATAAAGTTCACCTAAATAATAGTTACTGTAGTAGGTATAATATTGCTATAAAATGTTCGTTTTACACACGTCGGGGTTCCACGATACTTTTTCGTAAGGGTTCCGTGGTCGTAAAAGTTTGGGAACCGCTGGAATATACAATGACCACGGTCGAAGGTATGCAACCGTGATAATAACTGATAGTTATCGTAATTGTCCGCTAGAGGCGCTAAACCTTAGTTCTGTCATGCACATTAATTGGGAGCCTAAACGGAACGGGCCACAAATTCGTATTATTTGACATATCCGTTGTGTAACCAATATACATAGTATCTTCAATCGTGATTAAGACGTAGTTTTGTTTTCGTTTGTTTTAAGCTTATAGCACAAACCGGCAACGTAAAAATACTGCCAGAAATCCCATCGGTTGCGGCCGAGGCGAAACGTCTGAAAAACGACGGGGTGGACATTCTCATAGCTTTGGGACATTCTGGCTTCGAAATGGACATACAGATAGCCAGAGACGTCGAGGACATCGATTTGGTAATTGGCGGACATTCAAATACTTTTTTATACACAGGTGAATATAATATTTTACTATAATGTACGTATAACGCAACGTGGTTTTTATTAATTGGAAAGTCGATATAATATAGCCACAATTCTAAAAATGTGGTGTGGATATTTAAATATTTTAGTGTAATTTTTTTTAAATACAACCCCCATACTATTATGTTTCAATCTACGATCAAGCGAGAAAACTGTAGGTACGTTTTAGCATTTGGTGTATTTTTGAAAATATGAATACCTACATTTATTTAAAACTCGATAGATTTAAAAATTGTTTTTAGTTGTATTAATATAAAATGGTTATTTTTGATTTTCGAAAAAAACCGTAATTGTATTTTGGGTTTTTTTTTTTTTTTGCCAAAAATTATTAGACGTATCATATTACATTACGACACTAAAGTATTTTTAGTTTTATTTAGCTCAATTGAGCTACTGTCATTATTATACTTTATGGTGACTTTCTAATTAATTATAATACTGATTACTTGGGATATAATATTTTTATAAAGTAGGTGATAATGATACTATTATAATAATAAAAGTAGTTTGTATCTTTTAAAGGAAAACCACCGGGTATCGATAAGCCTGTCGGCCCATATCCTTTTATAGTGAAACAGCCAAACACCAAAAGGAAGGTGCCCGTTGTCCAGGCAAATTACATCACCAAATATTTGGGTGAATTGTGGATGGAGTTTGATGATGCCGGTGAAGTTATCACATGTTATGGAAACCCAATTTTATTGGATTCCAGTATCAAACAAGGTATACATATAAACCCACGAATTGTATAATACCTTAAAATATATTTATAATTTATACGGCGTGTTGAGGTAAAAGTAAAGTTGGCGCTACAACATTTTTGCAAAATATTTCAAAATATAGATTTTCATCCAACCTTATAGTACTTGATGAATAATATTGGACATTGGTTGGAAAAAAATAAAAATAAAAAATATTTATCGAATGCAATATTTACGAGTACCTATAAAGGTTTTTTAGACATTGTGTGGAGCTTGTGGAGAAATTTTCTTCTAGATCAATAGCATTATATTATATTATATATTATAAAACAAAGTAAAGTT
This sequence comes from Macrosiphum euphorbiae, assembly GCA_949089665.1. Lineage (NCBI taxonomy): Eukaryota > Metazoa > Arthropoda > Insecta > Hemiptera > Aphididae > Macrosiphum > Macrosiphum euphorbiae. The sequence continues at coordinate 50,037,049 of CARXXK010000001.1, read as the reverse complement.
ATAGAACTTACATTCTAGAACTTTGGCAATACATCGCGTTTTCACGGTATATATTTGCGTTCACACTTCCAACAACTCTAAAAAATGGTACAACCAGTGCGACTATTATAATAGCCCCTATTTTAATAAAAAAAAATACGACCCAACAACCTTTGTTCGTTTTTAAATCGAATATTTACTCCAGCGACCAGCACTATATTTTCCGATGGCTGAAAAGTGAAAACTTTATAAAACGTTGTCCATTGTGACTGCATGGAACATCAATAGGGAAATAATTTATAATATTGTATAATTGTTATAGATCCCGAAGTATTGACCGAAGTAAGAACGTTGAAAGAAATGATTGAGAACAAGACTAAACAAGTAATCGGTTCGTCCAGCGTATTCTTGGAAGGCGAAAATGAATATTGTAGGTTCAGAGAATGTAACCTGGGAAGTTTCATAACGGACTCATTCGTAAATTACGTGAGTAATAAAAATAATATATTTATGATATGGTAAAAATAATAACAAAAAAACAAAAACGGGTCATGTACAGAATATTCGAAAAAACATTAAATCGTTTGACCTGACCAAATACTGGACCGATGCGCCCATATCGTTGATACAAGCTGGAGGGATACGGACAAACATCAATAATTTAAATAGAGGTGGTAAGTTAAACATAGGAGCAAAATAGAATTATGAGGGATGTAGTTTGAGATAGGTTTTACATAGGTTTTAAATGAGCATATTGTGTGTATTAAAAGGTAACATCACTTTTGGAGATTTATTGTGGACGCTGCCGTTTAAAAATGATATAGGTAAAATCACGACTACGGGTTCAGACATTTGGACAGCTTTTGAGTACTCCGTTCGGCGGTACAGCACAACGGTGTCCAATGGTGAATTCCTACAAGTTTCAGGTAAATTAACTAAATCGGTGTAAATAATATGTTATGTGTGCGTATTCATATATAACATTATTATCTTCTATTTTATGAAAATACGACAATAATTGTATAATAATATGATAATATTATGATATCAATACGCAGTGACAATATTTTCGTAGCTTAATGAAAAATGGTGATTTGCGATGAAATACTAATAATTATTTCTCAGTAATCTGATCAAGCTAACACACGTTTGATATTATCATCCAACAGGATTAAAAGTCGTATTAGACTTTGGTCGGCCCAGTGGCGAGCGGGTGCAATCCATTTACGCTAGGTGTGGAAATTGCGCCGTTCCCAAGTACGAGAAATTGGATTTAAACGCCAATTACACGATAATTATGAGCAAATATCTGTCAAGTGGCGGGGACGGGTTCTCGTTCAAAAAATTGGTAAAATATCAGAGTTTCGGTGAGTGTGACGCAAATATTATACATAGAAGAAACATTTACCACAGTATTATTATATTAATAATGTACACGTGTGTTCGTAAAACCAGGAACATCCGATTTGAACATCATTGAAGAAGAGTTCCTTGTGAGGTCACCGATATGGCCGGAAGTCGGTCAGCGGATAGTGCTGCTCAACGTGGGAGACTTGAACAAGGCGAAGGCAACTAGCAGCGATAGCCAACGCCTTTCGACACCCCTGTCCGACCTGACATTATTACTGTTGACGATCGCGGTCACGTTGTGTCTGACGGACCGACTTATTGTATTATGATAATATTAATACAGGTTCTATATATATACAGCGATCACTCAACACTTTGCTCATGAACAATATTACATTTTTTAATAATAATATGTTTTTACATTTTAAGTATTAATAATTATTGATAACGACGACGACGACCACGTCTTTTCGTTTAACGGCCACAGCAGTATTGTTTGAATTATAAGCTCAACAATTAAAACGGACCAAGTGTCAATATTATTATATTACGGCCCCACCTGACGAGTATACAAAGGACTCGTGTAAATCGTAATATTACACATTTTGTGAAGTTATAGCCGTGTAGATATTATTATAGTAGTATGTGCGTGTAGTGATTTTTGGAAGATAAATCGATAAAACGTGCACGACGACCGGAAAAAAATTACATATCACTGGACAGTATGAGAGTACGTGTACATATTATTATATAGATAATTCTCACGTGAATTTACGTTACTTGAAATGTACTATATTTTATGATATTGAATAAAATTGTAATAATGATTTTTAATCGGTGGTTCTCACTTTTTATTTTATACACGTGTTTATAAATTATTTAATAAACGATTTTTTACTCACATGCCTGAATTGTTACGTCTCTGTACTTATGAGTATCGTAAAACGGTAGCCATTTTTGATTACCTATTTATATCATTTAATATATTATAGGTACTATAGTATAATGATATTGTTAATGACGATTAATATTATTATTGTTGTCTCTAGGCGCCGGAAATCGGATATATTATCATATATTATGTTCTAGTGCCGCGTTTCCCAAAGTGTGTTCCGCGTAATCCTATGGTTCCTCGGGACTATATCAAGGGTTCCGCCAGATGTGTGTGATTATTGTATTGAGAAAATTATTTTATATTATATTTGGGTTATTTATATAAATATTATTATTTTATATTATCAAAAAAAAGTTTACCTATATAATAGTTATTATACAGTATAATATCGTTATAAAATATTTGTTGTATGTACTTTAAATTGATAAATTAAACAATGAAACAGTTCCATTCTTCTCATTAATAATATTAATAGTATGTATATTTTAAAATCTATAATTTGTTAAAAATAAATATTTGTTATCACAAATATTAATAACATAAAATAATAAATGTTTGTTATTTAAATAAATAAAATTTTCATTGAAATCTGTTTTTTTTTTTAACTAATTGTAATAAACAATAATCATTTATCCTTATAACATTTTTTGTAGTAAGTACTGGTTTTTTTAGGAAAAATGGGGTTGAGTTGGAATTAAAGACATTAGGGTTCCGCAAAACACAAACTATTTCCTAAGAGTTCCGTGATCCTAAAAGTTTGGGAACCGCTGTTCTAGTGTATATATATCATTATATTGCGGTCGATATGCCAAACGATTTTTGAATTTTGGATAGATTTTGTTACTATAGTATATAATAATAATATATACTTAAAATAACATTGTGGTTAAAATATTTATTTTTTCGCACCAAAATATTAAGTTCTGACAAGCAGACGATGTCATTATCGCAAAGGCCATAAACTACGTGTGTAGGCGATACGGGAAACTTATACCGGGTGGGAATGACTTGAATACAGTCCATTTTCTGGTCTAGTGCACACGCGAAGATAGAATACAAAATGTATAAATTGAGAATCGAGATGGATGGTGTACAGCTATTGACACGTGCCCGTGATACCCTCAACAACGATCTAAATCTAAAAGTCTCGGAAATGAAATCAAAAATTCAAAATTGATTTATACATTAGGTGTAGGTACACGTTCGTCTAGTAAGAGGACGGCGCCACGACGGTCTTATAATATGAGAGCATGTTGCACATAATATGTAAGTTCAGTACCTACAATAGTCAATAAGCTAACAATTTTTTTTACCACTGGACGAGTTTAAAATAACAATTTTTTTTGTTATCCAACATGCACAGATCTATCAATCGGAGTATTATTTATATCTTTAACGTAACAGTGATAACATTCAAAACGCAAAGTCGTGGTTGTGTCACGCGATGAATATAGTTATGAGTGTTATTATTACTACGAGGAGTTACTAAAGTTTCTATATAATATCCCCTCGGGAGTGTATAATAGCTTATACGTATTGGTATTGTATGTTGTTATTTCCACCACCGTTTTAAGTCTGATAAAGTGATAATAATAATAACAATAATAATAATAATAATAATATTAATAATAGTAAAATTAGTATAAATTAAAATAACAATAAAAACATAAATTAAAATAACAATCATAATAAAAGTCAATATTAATAAAATAGGCAATAACAAAAATAGCCAATAGTAACAATAATAATAACATTAATAATTCACCTACAACATATTAACACATCCGTCATTTTACAGTGTGTAGATTAAATTAAGACGAATGATTGTGAAAACATGCTCCTCTAGTGACCGAAAAATGGTTAGATTTTTAAACCGTAAAAAAATATGGAAATGGAACTGTCCAAGTCTTAGAATAACTGCCTCTCATGTTTATATAAATTATGATGAATTAATCAAAATAGACTTCCGCTATTGTTAAAATTAAGTTGAAATGAACTATACATTATACATAGATGTACACTGAAGTGAATAGATCCAATTGTAAGTATGCGACAATAATTTATAAGACAGAAGCTTTCATTAATAATTGTCACTGTTCGTATTTTGAGTTTGGAAATGTAAAGAAGAAAAATGTCTAATGATTTGAAATGTTAACTATAGGCAATACAACTAATAGGTAGGTAAGTTTATTTCAGATAATTTAAAACCATTAAATAGGTACCAGAGTAATATAAATAATATTATGGTGCTGCCTATACGATAACTCTATTGATTACCAATATAACATAATGTATAAAATAATTTAATCATAATAAAAATGGAGATGTAAAACACGACGTATAAGCAGATAATATTATGACCAATAAAAATGTACCGTGGCATTTATAAATGGTCAAAATGAAAACATAATATTGTGTTGACCTGACATACGTCTCTATAAGTATATCTCCAGCCCTCTAGGGTATTCTTTGTTGTGGATTAGTTTTCCATCGAGCCAACGAGGTAGGTACCTTCATCGTTTTTATGTTTGGCGGCTTTGATGTCGTTCCTTTTGGGCTTTGGGAGATTATATTTTAAGGACATATATTATTCAAACTTAAAAACGTTATATATTTATAATATCATATTGTAAAAGGCCACACGGGCATAAAATGAGTGGTTACTGCCTATGAAGGAAAATGAAATAATAAAAAAAAAAAAAAAATACTTAGACGAATATCGCGTTAAGTCTTATCGAACTTCAATATTTCTATAATTATATTATTATATTAATAATCTAATAAATGTCGATACTAATGTGTACAACATTATACTACATAGCCTTAAAATATGAGGTCGTGAATCGTGATACTATAGCTTATCACTGCATCACCCGAAAATATATGAGCTTGTTAGTAGGTATCAAATTTAATAACTCATACAATTAAATATTTATTGTTCAAGATATAAGTGAGATAAATTTATGAATATTTTTCTGGTTGTCATAACAAGAACACATTACTTATATTAAAAAAAAAGAAAAAATGTTTTTAATTCAAAGTGTGTAACTGTTATTGTATTGCAATAGTTCTTAGTTTGCATAATGATTATACATAATATAGTTATATTAGTTTAGAAACTTTAGCCTACGTCATAACGAGAAATTTAATATAATTTTAAAGAGCCAAAACTTATAGCTGCCAAATCAGATAACAATAGGTGATGCAGAAAAGTGTTCCTTTAAGGTCAGGGGTTTAATTATTTTACAGAAAAAACTAAAACTCTAATTTAAATATATAATGCCTATTTCTACATTCATATGACATTTTAACTGATAATGGTTTTACATATTTTATTCATGTACCAATAGGAATTATTAACACCGTTCGGATTTTTAAAGCAATAACTCAATATATACTATATAATTTACAATTTAAAATTCTATAACATATTATATAATTATAAATACATTAGATTTGATGACAAAATATTTACAAACAAAATAAGGTTAACAGGTACAATTATTAATACATTTTAAACTATTACATGAATGATTATATAATTATAATTAAATGATTATAAATTGTGAATTTTTACTGTCTATGGACATCATCTTTATTAAAGGGATATTTTTTGAGCAACAATTCCGACTTATAATCAGTTACCATAATAATATAGTAGATAAATTAATGATCCCTGATGTGTTACATAGGAGGAATGTCGTTCCAACAAACGGACAATATATACTCCGTAAATAATAATCCGTAAAAAGATTCTGTGGGTCAAAATATGATGATGATATTGTATGATTATCGTATAGGTAATTCAATATTTTTTTCAATTTTTTAATACAGATAGGTACGATTGGCAAAGGCCCACGACGTGTATTCGATAAGTTAAAATATGATATCAATCGGTCGCTTTTCCTGTGACTGACGATATACGATTCCCCTGGGAGTGCCGAGTATTGGTGTGATACCGCGGGTGGGCCACCGTGTTTTGACGTTTTTCCACGATATGGATGATACAGAAAACCGGGAAAACACGGTGGCCCGCTCAGTATTGTTTTTTTATAATTTGATTTTTTTTAATACGCTGAAGCGAAGACGATGGCTGTTGTAATTAATATTACCTACCGTATCTGAATGCTGTACTTTCTTAGATTATTATTATTATGTATTAAATTATACTCTACAGACTACAATATTATGTACTATAGTATGATTTTGAAAACGTGTAATCGGCTATTTATGAATTAGAGATGATTATACTATAGTCTATAGTTATAGTTTGTCTATATAACAAAGAGATCAAGATACGTCATGAAGAGAACGAGAGCTGAGATGATTATTTTATCTCTGACGTTACAATTTCAATACAATATAATATAATATTGTGTTGAAATATTACATAGTATTATATCCAACAGGTAGGAAAGGTTACGTCGGTGACGTCATAATGTATAAGCTGTGATAGGGGTCCAGAAACAGTACAAAACCGCAGCTTATGCAGTTTATGCATAACGTACACATATTATATTATATATTATGTAGGCAGCCAATGGCTATACTTATCCTAGGTCCTTGTATTATACAAGATACATAATATATTAAGAGTTGGTGTTTCGTAGAAATAGTTTCACATTCACCCTTAGCGTAGACAAATTAATAATATTCACACAAATGAAACATATGATATCATTATATTAAATTAATTGCAACAAAAACAAAATGTCTAATATTATACTATTACATCACGGCTAAGTTATATAAGTTACTTATAACTGTCAGTTGTTTTATAAATATGCGTACACTAATACATATTATGTTATTATTATTATTATTATTATAGACCACAGTTCGTATAAATAAATTAAGTTTAGCGAGAATTACATTTTTTAAGAACTAAAAATGAAACGTTATGTGGAAAACTGTTGGTCGAAATAGTTTCTACACAATACATTTTTAACAAGCAAAAGAAAAAAAAAACTAAACTCATTAAATACTCTCGATTTATTGCATCATAATAATATGTCAGGTATATAACGCAAAATATAAGCCCTACTATTTTTTCTAAAATAAATTTTCAATAAATAAAAGTCATAATTCAAACGAATACGTAGTTAATTATCAGCTAACTGTATTCAAATTTCAAAGTACTTAAAGAGCGGAGTTGTAGTAGACCAACATTTTGCGAGGTACCCCGCGGCCCACTTCTTCCACTCATCAAAACTTTAAATACAATATATAACTTGTATCAACTACTCGTACCAATTTTTTTTTATATTATTATTGAAATGTTCAGAAAATACTCTGTTTTTTTTTTCAAACATTGTTTATTTTTAGGCCATCAGATGTAGTGCTAAAATAATAAGCTTATTAATTAAGATAAATTATGGATACAATAAATAAGTAGGCAAAAAATTGAGTGCAAATATTATCTCCAAAATCGTCAATACCTACTTTTTAAGACAATGAGTGTTTACTATAAAAAGAATCACCCTAAAACCATAATAAACCATCGCAAACAGTCCGATATATAACCTAGACTCATAGTGTCACGTTCTAATGTGTATTTTTTATAAATATTTTTGTTTTTTTAACATATGTTAAGCTGTACGCCTGTAGGTACCTATATTTTACGAAGACACGTAGTATAAAACTGTATAAGAAGTAAAGCTGTATTTCTAGATGTTACAAGTATACGAATATTTGTAGAACAAAATAAATATAATTCCCCTCAGTAAATGTAAAAGAATTTCGCGATATCACCAAAGTAACCAAATCCAATATACCTCCATCCGTGAACATGGTGAATACCTATAATAATAATATAATAATATCTGAGTGAAAAAAAATTCTAATATATTTTAATTTTGAAAATACAAAACAAATAATATCAATAGTTGTGAAATATAAATTATATATATATATATATATATATAACAGGTATTTACATGATAATATTTTAAAATTGTAAAATATTTGTAATTAATAATAACATAATAATAAAATACCTATTGCATAAAAAGAATCAATAAAATGGTAATTTTTTTTTAATTAAATAAACCAGCTTTTTTTTACATGTATTTTTACTTTTAACGAGAGCAAACAAATATAATTGTATACATTTTTGAAAACAATTTATAAATACGGGTACAAATGTACAATATTATATATACTTTTATTTTATTATACAGGTAAGCCCGAGGGCGGTTTTAATAAACTGGAGATTTATTTACTTTGTTATAGCTGGTGATTATTTTAAAAGTTGAAATATTAAAACGTGTTGATTAAAAATCCAGATGTGAATATTGTTCATAAAATATTATGTATGTTTTCTCATAAGTTACAGTTCAGAATTATTTTGAATTGTAAGCGTGGTATGTGTGTTATTTACTAAGATAGAACATTAAAATGTAGGGGTACTGTACGTCTAAGGTTTCATCTATTTCCTTTCAAAGTTTAAAGGGTGGGATTTTGTAATTTTAAAATTAAGAATAAACACTTTTCTATCTTTTGAGGTATAATAATATGAAAAAGATCAGAGCAGGGAAACAGTGTTAGACCGAACAGTGATCAAAAGGAAACACACTGACATGAAATAAAATAAAAGCTTTTTCAATCTGCCTGGAATCTGAAATAATAGTTTTAAATTACTTGGTCTTGAGGGTTGCAACTTGCAAAATATTATAATAAAGTTTACAATATTTCAACTAAAAATTTATATCAATATTCTCAAATGTATTATTGTCAGTAAATTATTCTAACACAATATTTTTTTTTTATTTCTGATTTAAAACTAAGATCATCAAAGGACTTGATAAAAATAAATATACATATAGCAAAATTTAAATAATTTTGAATAATATAATATTATGCAAGTATATTGTAATTTATTGTTTTTGAACCAATGTCGAAATAAAAACGTATTTAATGTCAATTTAAAAATAAGAAAACCTGCCATTCTCAATTTAGACCTGTAATTTTAGAAAGGTTTTATGTTTTGAACGGAACAAAGTGGTTTTTTCAATGACATGTTTTATTCACTGGATGACATTTTTAGAGTCACTTGAAGTAGCTTATCTAAAATGTTATACACGCCCTATTTAATTACTGGAAGTTGAACATGTTTAATGTATATTGTACGTCAGTATATTATAGGGATGTAATATTTCCAGTATATCGAATTTATTTCTAGACTTATTATTGTAAGTACCCACTGAACATCAAAAATGTTTAAAATTTTCGAGTAAGTCTAGGACCGCTCAATAAAAAATTTTTTTAAATTCATTCATGTTGATCTAGAAGATTTTTATATTTGTAACAATATCGATACCTATATGGATGTATATTCGTGACACCTATCTATCCGTCATCGTATTATATTCTATTCCACAAACGACGATATATTATATCCAAATATTAAGCTCACGCTCTCGCTGGGAGATATTTTAAATCTATTTTACACAATAATAGTTCGACCTCAATTTTTTTTTTATTTCATTTTTTTCCCCTATCATACGAAACACGATAAACGCATTAAAGCCATAACATATATATATATAGGCACATTATACACGACACACAAATAGAGGGGGAGAGGCGGAGAGAATATTCTATTCGATCGACTACAATATCATAATATAAAAATATTTCACTTACCTTAAAAATATTTTCCCGTTGACACACACGTGCAGCAAATGGGCCTTTCCGATCGGACGGCACAATCGTTTTCAACAACAGCGACGACGACCGCGTCAACCGAGACGGCGAGCAGCGATAGCACCACCACCACCGGCAGCAGCAGCACCAGCACCAGCACACCGCCAGCACACCACCAGCAGCAGCAGCAACAGCCGGCCGTGTTTGGTGGACGCACGCGGAACACACGACGGCGGGACACGACGGGACGACGTCATTTCCCGGAGAGAGCACTTTCGGCACGCGCATTCCCGTCGGCGCTTTCCGGAGACCGATTCGCTGCCGCCGCCACCACCGCCGGCGCGTACAACAACAAATCACCGGTACCCACTCGCCCCCCGCCAATTTCCACACACCCACCACTGAGCCGTTCCCGCATCGAGACCCAAACCAACCCCCCACGGTCGACCGTCGCCCCTACCCCACCGGGCCGTCATCCGTCCGCGAGCCCCGGCCACATCCCTACACGCCGCCAGAGTCATTGAGTCGACTGCGTCGCCGCCGCAGGTGCGTAGCGTAATAAGGGTTCTGATAGGGTGAGGTGGTGCTATATATGGTATACCTTATGCGTAATATAATTACGTGGTGATGATGCGATAGCGAGTGAAACGCCAGATGACAGTGTTTGTGTTTGTGACGATAAGACGATCTATATATGATATGATAGATAAGTTCGGACGATGGACCGGAAATCCTCGAGACGAGGCTGGAGGAATCTAAAGTTTAAATTGTATAAGCGCCACGCACCCGATTTTAGCCACTCGGATGTAGGGTTGGAGTCACGTAGATTTTAAGGGGAAAAGCACGCATGGGCCAGTTGGAAAAAATCAAATTGGTAGACTATGTAAACCGTTTGGAGCAATTATTATTCACACGGTAACTCAGTAGATCAGTTTAAAAAGATACTCTTGATATTTAACTAATCGTTATTATAGGCATCTAACGTTTTTATATGTGGGTCAATTCTTAAATTGTTATAAAATGTTATTGCTTCGCAGCAAGTGAAATGCTTGATTATTCTATTTCAATGTACATAGGTATACCTACCTATAAAAAAAAGGAACATCAGACTAATACCACGGTTGGTGGTGCTATTCGATAAAAGTATTAGGTTTATGAAACTGAAGATACTCAATACTAAAACGTTCTATATTTGAGGTTGTATTGTCTTACGCCTCATTGAATTCACACCCTACCCATATATGCCGCATTTAGCTACAATAATACAACAACGCTGTATATCTAGTTTGCCCAATGCATATACCATATAACATATACATTATACATATAAATATAGAATAGGATAATAGTATATCTATATGGTACATAAAACAACTTGTCCTAACTGCCTGACCGAATTCATCATCACCTAGCCGGAACCGCCGCCGAAGCTACGAGTATGAAATTTGGTCAGTATAGTTTCGTTTTCTAATGTAGATACCCACTAAGAAAGGGTTTTCCAAAATTCACATTTTAAACAAGTCTTCAAAATAAGTATTTTGAGATTCACGGAGGAAATCAAAACTTTTTTTTCTATAACATAAATGGTTGTCATTAGTTACTCAACTAGATCAGGTACAAGCATGCATCAAATCGTCTCGTTTACATGACCCCGAGCGGCCCGAGCAACTATATTTTGAAACCAAATGTATGTTATGTAGCTTAAATAAAATAAATGTTGTATGTTATTACTATAACATCATTGTATTATTATTACCGTGCATACACACAAAATATTGTTAAGGACTTACGTCCGTTTATATTTAAAAATAAAAAAATACTCGAAACCTACTCGATTTATTTTTACAAAAATCTTAGTGATTGTGTTTAGAGATTTCAGAAGAGTTTAGAAAGTAAGTAGTTTAAACCACGTTAAAAAATATACAGAGTACTGGCTATCTTGGTAGAATTATTTCCCAAAATTAGATACAATGAAGCCGATTCGTCAGTGAACTGAGGTACACCTAAACTGAGAAATATTCAAACCGAGACACGACTACCTAAGGTTGAAGCCAGGCAGTAGTTAATATAATAAATATATTTATAGTATTTTATACCTCACTTAAAATTTTTTTACCTACGCTTTCTAATCCTATAAATATAACATCTGCAGTGTACATTATACACAAGTTATACGGAAATACAATAAGTAATTTTAAACCATATTATCTATATACACATCGTAGAAACATAATATGTCATTTTTAACTACCTATACAAGAAAGCTGTCTACCTGCGAATAATATCGGTAAATAAAATTATGTAGTGGTGATGAGCATTTTACTTTGGGAAACGGGTGACGGAAACTTGATAATTTATTATTTAATTAAAATTGAACACATCCACGACGATGACCTACTTAATGAAGAGGTACCCTCGAAAGCTACTACACACTTTAGAGAGTTCCCTTTTTTTCTTTTTGTGTTCAGAGGTTACCTAATATTTAAGGCCTCGGTAGAATTAATAATATTTAATATTACCTATAGTTTTTAAATTTTTACCATACATACTGGTGGTGCTGCTGTGCTGGTTATATTATATACTATTATTTATTGTATATAATATTGTATTTCTTTTGTATTTGTACTCAAACTTTACTATCTGTATCGTTTTATTCTACTGAATAAACTATTATTATTATTATTTAGATATACCTACGTGACTTCAATCATCATCCTGGGACATAGAATAATTATAGTAGACGATTCAACCCTATAACCAATTACAACAAGCTTTGAAATTACTAATTAGCATTTATCAAAAAGATTACGAGTGAATAGTATTGTGATAAACAGAAATTATTGTTTATGTGTTAGGTATATTTAATTATACTATTCTTCGAATATTAATCTAAACGGAAATTATTTGTAATGGTTCCAAACGATAAGTTACTAATCAAACTAAAACTAATTACCAAAAACAATGAACGGTGTTAAAAAATATTCAATAATATTCCAATTAAAATGCGTAATGCCATAGTGTACACCCGAGCATATGCGTGTCTATCGTGGCAGCCTAGGGTGCCTGGGCTTCCCCTAGCCCCTGCAATTTTTGAAAGGTACCGATCAACCGAGTTTTAAGTTAGAAGGGTTACAACATTTCTTTCTTTTTAAAAACTTGATTTTTTTTTGTGGATATCGTTATAATTACCATTTACTTACAAAGATTGATTTCCTGACTTCCGAAATCGGGAAAACCTTCTATAAAGACTTGAGACAGACGACGACGGTACATTACGTATCTAGGTATTATTGATATTATTGTTGTATTATTTTTGATTTGTAGCTAGGTGGTGTAATCCAAGGCTGTAGATGAATAATAATTCTGAAGTTACTGTAGATTATTATTGTAAATAGATCATTTAGACTTTTTTTAAATTATATAAATATTTCATTGTGGAGGGGGGGGCTTCAAAAAATACGGCTTTAGGTGTATAGGGCTTTTTTTAGTTCACTAATAGGGTAGCACCGGTTATTAGCTAGGCTGCCCTTGCCTGCCGATGAAGTCTAGTCACGCCTATGCACCAGAGTACCGATTATAAAAGCTAATTTTGAATTTTCAACATTGTTCGAAAAATTGTAACAGTTTTATATACACTATACAGTGCAGATCAAACCCAAAATTAACAAAAACAATATCGAATAAAAAAAAATGCTAGGTTATCATTAATACTGTAATTCCTAATATGATAATCAAAGTTAATTGTCTTGAGATAATTATTAATATAATATTTGTAAAATATTATATAAGAGAGGTTAGTTAAATTATAAAATCAAACATGAGTTGAAAGAAGAGAAAAAGAATAAATAGTCGCATTTTAAAAATTATTGAAGCTGTGTCCAGTGAAAATCAGAAAGTTGATTCGTTAACACTAGAATCAAGTATTGACTATTACGATTTTAAATTGCAATGTCCAAACTAATCTTGAGCATTCGATAGTATAAAACTTTTTAATAAAAACTAATTAACAATAATTGTGAAATATTAAAAACTAATGACAAAACCAAATAATATATATCACAAAGCCCATCGTAGTATACTTTTTGTCGGGCCCCGAGAGAATAATCGGATAAAACTTTCAAACTTAAATTAATTAAACAAACTATATTGGAGAGTATAACCAATATTCGAGCATCAGACAAAAATATGTAAATATTGAGTTGTATAGTATAGTGAGTTGCAATTAAAGTGACTTGAAATTGAAAATAACGATTTTTACTTTTTTTTCGTATAAAACGGCCTATGAAGTTCGCAAACACGTGGGAAATAAATTGTTCGACTGTACAAGGGCCGTGTAAGACGTGTATTTATGTACAACTTATTGTGGTGTATATTATATTATATGGTAGCAGCAGTGCGACGACGGAGTAATGGATTTTGATGGAATTCGATCAAAACGAGGAATAATTCAGTGCACCGACGGAGTGAAACGATTACGATTTATATTTACGATTCAATTACTTTATACACTAGCTGGTAATATTATATTGTGGGCTCTGGTTAATAAAAGCTAGAGCAGGTACGCCCCACATATTATGTATTCTATATACCAGTTAATGCTTATTCCGTTGCCAGTCTAAAATAACTGGGTAGGTATAGGTATTACATTTCAATTCGAAAGCTTGTTGACATCGTCCTCAATCGTTATTGTATTATTCCGTTAAATTACAGTATTTCGGGTTCCCCGCAAACAAATGTTTAAACAATGGTTTAGCGATCTCTATATCAAATTGTAATATTATTGTATTGTGCTTTTTTTTTATGAAGTATGTTAATAGAGAGATTAGTAACATGGTACAATTGTAACACGGGCAATAAGTTGTTTAATAATCAATTTAAAAATCTCAAAACAATTTAGCAGTTCGCCATTTGTACAACACTCGATATATCCTTATCAAAATTATGATAACTAGATAACTTAAAAAAAAAAAAATAAAATGGGTTTTAATAACAGATTGTAAATAAAAATCATACACTTACTTTTTTATTTGAGTACAGATTTTTAATTATATGTTTGGATGTAGTTATTTTAATATACACCAAAAGTAGTGTAGTTTTTTTTGGTTCTGGTCTGAACAATCTAACTAGTTAGTATTTTTTCTGATACTTAAATACTTACAAAAATATTGAAGGGGTACAAGTGTTAACAGTCACCTTCAATGATACACTGTTGCACCTATTTTCTTTTAAGTTACCTAATTAAATCATATTATGTTATACATATTTAATAATTTAAAAGTAAAAAGTTATGTAACTATTTGTTATTTGAGATAATCTGTTTACCAAATTTATATTTTATTTTAATTAAAGGTTATTATGCTATAATTGTTTTAACAATTTAAAAGTAAAAAATTATGTTACTATTTAAGGTAATCTGTTTACCAAAGTTATGTTGTATTTTTTTTAAATGTAACTGTTATATTTTATATGTCTTATAATAATATAAAAATTTAAAAACATGTGCGTAACATTTGTCCCTAGTGCTGTTACTGTGTACAATACACAACCAGGTATCGGGTACAATTGTAACATATTTTTTTTTTTATATATTTATATTTATTCAACAACATGTTGAAATAAAGATTCAATACACAAATATTTTGAAAGGCAACAACTTACTTTACTAATTGAAAGTGTAAATGAATCGAAAAAATTTAGAATTTTGGCAGAAATAAATAATTTTATGTAAACTGTTACAATTGTACCCAGTCATCTATGCGGTGGGCATTTTTATTTTGAATTTAATTACTCCAGCACAATAATTTCATATCATAATGATTTAGTAGGTACTTATTAGCTTTAACTATTATGATATACCATTACTACTTAAATATGTTGATGATATATAGGTACTTAATGAATTTGAAACTATTATAATGCTTACATTCGTACTAAATTTAATTAATTCCGCAAAAGGTTAATTAATTCAGGGATAACTACACTTTCGAATTTCTATAGTGTCTAATCACTTTGATTAATCACTAATCAGTATTTAAGTCAAGTGGGCATAGTACCAAATGCGTATTTATAATTTTCTCTAGATATTCAAAATATGTTGGTACTAAGTTTTGTTTATAATTAATATTATGTACATAACTATGTTTTTATTTTTTTTAACCTCTTATTACTTATATTATCCTTATAATAAGTATTATTATATAACCTTATTTTTATAAAACTATTTTATTACCATTGTAAAAATATCTAAAAGTTTTGAAATTAGGTGAATAGTATGTTTTTACAACTGACTTTTATTGGCTGAAATATTATATAAAAATACCAAGCACAAAAGATGATGAAATAAGTCAATTTAAAAATAAATCACTGATGAGTTTTAAATTAATTATTTTTGAGAAATATACATTTTTATAAAAAACAGTCTTTTGACTATTGGTTACTTTATCCGTTATAAGGAGAAATTCATTTCTTGTTACTCGGCAAAAGGACATAATAATTAGAATTTTCATAGTTATTATTTTTTAATGTATATTCCATTTCCAGAAAACTGAGGGTGTGTATATATAGAACTACTATACGTTGAAGAGTAAACGAACTCACCTCTTGACGATATTATTTCCGTCGGTAAATTAAAAACGTACTTCACAGTAGGTAGGTAGTTGATGGAAATTACATTATTGGTTCAATTCTCTGTAAAAAAAAAAAAATAATTATAATAATATAATGTCACCTAAACAACAATTTTTTAATAAATATTACCTTGAAAAAGTTTAATATATTATTTATTAAACATTTTATATTGAGCAACACGGTGTTCGTTAGACCATTGATCATTGCATGAACGGTCACTTATAATTTAGTTTTAGTTAATTCAAACAATAATTATTCCGGAGCATCTTATAAATTTAAGTAGATATATTGTATCATTATTTATCGATAAAAATCATTTTTTAGTAGGCGTTAAGGATAATATCATTCTAAAACAACCTTTTTCAAGAATAGTGATCAATTGTTTAATTTATTTCCTAAAATTGGTCTTGGTCTTGTTTTGATCATCACTAGTAGGTGTACATAATATATACTGCGTAGAATGCCTATCCATATATCCATATTATCCATCAAACGGTTAAATAGAATCCAAAATAAGTTTTTAAGAATTTCATTATTTCGTTGCTAAGCTGGCGTAAACATCAAGCACATTAATTTATCGGATAGACACCGTGAATTTGATCTATTTGTTATATTAAAATTACGTCTTAATGGCTCAATCGTATTCTGCCGAGTTACATTTAATTTAATCATTTGTCCGGTAGGCGTCGTAATTGAAAGCGTCTTTGTATTTTTGGTCTCTATACCAAAACGATATAATTATAATATAATAATACTATTTTTAACATCGTTATACTATATTATAATATTATGTAGATTCATAGTTTACTACGCAATATTTTTTAGATAAATCGAAATCTATACAATCACATTTATTTTATAGTATCACCTATACCTATATAAAGGATCATCCAAATTATGTGTGACAAAAATGGTGGGGATTTTGTTGGTTCTATTTAGGATATTATGTTGCGTTTAATAATAAACGCGTAAATTGATAATTTAATAATAATATAATAATGACGATGATGATGAGCTGCGTTGATAAAGCTTGACTACGATGACGTCATAGCGCGAGTTCATATAATATAATACCTTCGCATTGCTCCCTGTGTGTATATTATATATTATTTTGCCACCGGATCCGTCGTCCCGCGTAAAGGCCGATGGTGTGCGAGCGAGTGTGCTTTATATACTTCAAAGGAGAGAGTTTTAATGCGTTTGGTTGGGTTTGGAAGCCCCTAAATATATACACAGTATACCTCCCCACAGTGTCCTCCCCAAAGTGAAAGGGTAGTTATGTGTATGAGAGAACTCTCATAAGCGTATTTATATTTTTGTTGTTATTATTATTATTATTACAAGCCATCAAAACTACCATCGAGGACACAGCTAGTTGAGTTGTAAGTGATACAAATATTATACATCTATGACTTGAGATAACGTCATGCACTACAGTTTTTATATTATCGTCTTATCAACCAGATGTATTATATTATGTGTGGCCTATGGTGTATATAAGTCAAAGTGTTAAGAAGACGTCATATCCGCATTCGGTGTATCCGTCTTAAACAACAAAGACAAGTCTGAGTACAAATCGCTCAATTTTTGTTCTAGAGTAAAAATACCCATTATAAAATTAAATTGTGACAATATTTCTGAGGGCGCGGTGTAGTTGTGTTTTTTCAATTATATCAAATATAATAGCTCATTATATCGTTTAGAAATATCAAAAATTTCAACATTTTTAAAATACCTTTAACTTTTCAAAATTTAAATTTTATAAAAAAAACTCAACATCTTGCCCTTCAAAATATTGTCATCCTTTAATTTTTTAATAGGTGTTTTTATGCTTACACCAACATTATAAATCATAATACTACTCAGACTGCGTAAACGTGTTTTGTCTATGTCGTACGTGAGTAAGAAGGAGACAACGCATGCGGATGTGACATCCATAATAATCGATTATTATTATAATATTCTATCGAATATGTTCATTAAATGAGTAACAGCTGGGTAAGAATATTTTAATATTATCTAATAACTAGTAATATAGTAGTTTAAAAAAAAAAGTTACGCCACTTACAGTTATTAAACCCAACCCGTACACAGGGTTGGAAATACGAGTATTAAATATTTATATAAATAGTATATACCTATAGCGTGTATATTGAACCATAATTAAAATAGATAGAAATACCAAGCACTGGCTATATTACTACGTCGTAAATACCAATTTCCGGGTTAATTATATATAGGACCTCGGTGCATGTAGAACGTATAGGTAACTAGGTAAGTCACATAATATTATACTGTATACAATTGAAATATTTTCTGCTGTAAATTACAGACGGCGTTTTAAATTATTATATAAGATACATTTTCGAGGCACCACGAAGTTTCAATTATCATCATGTGACAGTTATGGTTTTTTTAAAAAAAAACATTATTACGGTACTATAAACCGAATACGTGACTTTTTCGACGGGCCTCGAACGTTTCTCGGTCGCTTTGAGACGAAATCGACTAGTGTATCGCCACCACTGCGAATAGCAGGTGAGCATATATTATAATACCACTCACCCTAGCCTTTTATGCAACTACTAATTGAATGAGCAACCGCGGCACAATGAAAGTACAATGTAGAAGGATTCTAAGAAATTTAATTAGTTCGATTGAGGCATGGTTTGCGGTAGTCACAGCGGTGGTGTACCTTTTACCTTTGAATTTTAAACTTACAATGTACATGTAAATATATATATATGCTCACAGTGATGTAGGAATACGATTGAAGTTTATGAAAAATGTGCGTGAAGCAATAATGGCGTAGAGCATTTATAAGAACGACGCAGTAAAAGAATAAAGTAGGAAGCATTAAACTTTTTGTTTTATTTATACTTCAAATAACTTAAGTGACTTTGACAATCGCAGTTGGCGAACGTATTTTAATAATCGTAATGTTTAGAATAAATTAATGTACAGGAGAACTGGAGAAAATTGTCAGATATAAACACATAACAATATCGTACTACAGATGCTCGCATTGTATTATAGTATATTATATATTTATATCTATATTATTATATTATTATTATATACTTGTCGTATATGTCGGCGATAAACACGCCCCGGAGGAATATTGAAACGCAATATCAGACGTATATAATAACAGAGTAAAGACGTCATGGCATCGTGAAACGTCAATTTATTTCGGATAAGTATTTATTGACGATTTGACGTATATGGTGTCACGATGGAATCATCGCCTCGAAAAAATAATAACCATAATAATATAATGATTGTGTATTCTGCAGAATATATAAAGACATTCCCAATTTTGGGTGTTTGTATGCAACAGTTGCACGGTCGAGACCGCGTCCACATTATAGTGATATGTATACATATTTTTTACAACTACTATAGGTAGGTACCTATTAAATAAGCAAATATGAAACAATATTTTGAATTTATGAATAAAATAATAATCCTTTGAATAATTTCTACATTTTGTGAACTGAACAATTTAAATAAATTACAACTTACAGTATAGTAGTGATAGTATTTTCCGATTTCCTAGTCATGCGATTCTACGATAATAAATTAATAATAATACGTTGGTGACGTCACGGAACAGTTGATTGTCTCTAAAGCTAAACACATAATATTACCGTCAGACAATAATTGGTCATAAATCATAATTCGTATATTTTGTAGAAAGCAATTCGTCAACATATTTCCACTTAAGGGCGTCGGAGCCAGTGCGTGCGTTTTTAGTAAAAAAACATATTTATCTTACAGGAAAAAGCTCACGTCACCTAGACTATAGTCTATAGTTGGTTTTCGTTAATTTTTTTTTTTTATTTAAAAGTAGAGAACATTTTGCAGGTCAGATTTTCAAAATTATAATTTTTTTTTTTTTTTTAAATTATAATTATAGAAGATAAAATATGAATTTGAATAATGCACAATATTAATTGTTATTTTTCAAACGTATTTTTTTCTAGCACTATTTAAAGTAAAATTGAAATTCGGGCTTTGATAAGACCTGTAAAAAGTTAACATCTTTGATCTTTCGGCTAAAAACAATTAACAGAATTCGACATATCAATGAGGCCTGAAAGTTTAACCTGTGAAGTCATTTGTGTTGATACAATACACCGTATCATTATTATCCTAAATAATCATCGGGCAGTATGGATTAGTGGAAAAGTATTATAATACATTTATAACAACTAAAATATAAAATTTAATTTTGAAATTTTACAGAACAGCTGATAATTGGAAAAACCAGCACCGACATCCTTAACATCTGAGTACACGGAAAAGAGTTGACAAATGAATAATATAAATTTTAAAATGTAAATTAGTAAATTACAATAAACACCTGATTATACCTAAAAATTAATGAAAGACATAACTTTCTATAAAAAATTATGTTAATAATATAGTTAAACAAATTATAGAAGATACAACTATTTAATAGGTAAAATAACTAAAATGATTTACTTAGGTAGATATTATGGTAATGTTTACTATATTTTATAGTTAAACGAAGTTTTTAATGTTTGAACTTTGAATTAACTAAAAAATATAGTTAAAATAGCATATTTCAGTTCGAATAACTATAATAACTTGACTATGATATTTTAGTAAATCTGGCTAACCTTATAGCAACCCCAATAGCAATTATAATGTATAGTCAATCCTACTATTTTTATAGTACAAACAACTGTTGTTTTTTCCGTGTACTCGAGTGGACGAATATTGATCGGTAACAAAATATAATATTATCATCATTATGTCATATTTAATGGCCATGGAATAGTTATTATTTTACCTGAAACTTACATATTGTGTGAAAAATTGGAGTATGCTAGATACGACTACGCAACATAGGGGCCAAACAGCTGAAGATTTTAAAAAAGATCGCATTAATGCAAAATCGAATAAATAGTATATTGTTTGGCAAGGGGCATCATGTGAGCTATTTCAGTCGAGGGGCGACGTGTGCGGCATTTCACCCAAGACTGAAATTGCCTTCCCGCACGAGCCACACATACTATTTTTGGTCATGTCTCTGCATTCGTCGATCACGGCAAAGGTAATGCAGGGATCTATGCAACAACTAGTCCATAATTCTACCGGCAACAATATTTCACGAAAGAAACGATTTGGTTTCATTTATTTTATGCGTAACGCATGGAGGTTATAATATCAATGTATAAGATGTAACCAAAAGTTTATGTTTTGTAAGGACCGTGGTATAGATTTCACTGACTGGTTGTGCAGGGGATACAGGGGTGATTTTTGGGGATTTCCCCTTTACCACCGGGCACTTTTAGAGATTCCCACTTTACAGCCCGCTGGACGGGAAAAGGACGTTTCCCAACGCTTCAACCGCTATCGAAAACCAAACTTTCGGTGCATGCTTGACAAAAATATTATTACGATGTTTATAAATAAATCCTATTGAAATTTGAATCCAGTACAATATGCAATGATATTTTTCGAATAAGGAGTGTTGACAAACCTTAAACCTACATTAAGTTTAATGATTATCGGATACAGAAAATAAATGCATTTAATTAATGACAAAAAAAGTACAAACAAGAAACTTTGTACTTGTGTACATTATTCAGAGTGCAGGCGAAAAAAAAAACTGTCCGAACACTCCGAACAGACTTTGATCTAGAATAAAGAAAACAAAATATTATAAAACTAAAAAAGGTTGTGCAAATAAAATGGTTTTAAGTGCCTGGTGAATCGAACTGCAATATTTTTTGCTACTCATTTGTAAAAACAAACCAATACCGTAAAGGCCAAAAAAATCTTTAATTTTGTATTTCAATTTACGGACGTTTATTTTTTTAGTGAAATCCAACGAGAATTTCCATGTAAAAAACATTATATTGTTAAACTTAATGAAATCAATGACTTTGGTTAAAAAAAAGACTTACGTCGCTTAATACATTTTATAATTAAAATATTTTTAACATAATGCAATATAATACCCGCTACTAAAATAACAATTTTTTTTCGGTAAAAAAAAAAAAGTGGTAATAGTAGACATAATAAAAACTTTTTGTTTACTTGGAAAGTATGATGTATGACTTTTAGATTGGTAATCAACATAAATAAATTATTATGTCAACAATTTATCGTTCAAACATTTCAAACTTTTTGCAATGATTAATAAAAGTAAGAGACAAAATCATTTTTTCTTAAAAAAAAAAATCCCGTTGAGTTGATATCGGCTGCTAAGACGAACATTTATTAGTAGATACATTTGAGATGTATTCAAACGTCTCATTTATAAAATATTAAATAACAAAGTAATGTTAATAGTTCATATTTAACAAACTTCAAGTTAGTGTGTACGGAAAATTTTTTTTTTTCTCTTGAAACGTTAAATTTAAATAAATGCAGGATTACTTTATGAAGTATAAATAGGAGATAACAAGAAAGCAAATGAGATTTTTTCATTCAAAGTTGAATGACAAACAAAATGCAAATGCACGTTAAATAAACAAAATATCTTGAAATGGTATATACGTACGTATACTGTATATTATATATTATATATACCTATAAGATTTAAAACTCCCCAAATCATTTACATGACTTACGTTAGTGTATACTACAAGATAAAGAAAATGTTTGTTGACTATATTGAGGTTTGAATAACAATTCGTTAATGATTGTAAAAAAAAAGTCAACCTCTAATGTACAAATTAATCTCAGTACAGATTTCGGGACGTTATGGATGAACAATATAATGAAAATTTTTAATGAAAATTATATTATTTATTATTCGTAATTATTGGCTACTTTTAGGTACTGGTAATTAAAGTGGTGAGACTAGTCCAACACATTCCGTCTAAGCAATATTATAATTGCAACAACAAAAATTTATAATTAGATATTATAATATATTTTTCATGCGATTACTGTTGACTGTTTAATGTGTTTTCAAATTCTACACATTTTTAAAATAGTTAAAAAATAACTAAGTTATAACTAAGGTTGATGTAATAATATAATGTGTACGTATTTCTAGACAATAGGCATATTATAAAAAAAAAAATAAAACATATTATGTAAATTTCATCGAATACTAAGAATGACATAATATTAATACTCTAATCCTCAATTGTATAGAATATTTTTAATTTTTTGACTTAGTTCCCCGATGTTCATTGCAGCTGATGGTTTTAATTTATTGATGAATTCAATATAATATCAGAAGAATATTATGAATTATGATAACCAAATATTGTTATTATTTTTGAAATTTATTGAATATATAGGTAGTCTGTAAGAAATAAAAAAATATATTAATATTTGAACAGAGAATACAAGACATGATAGGCAGATAAAAGAAGCAACACTGCATTGAAACTTTTTAGTCAGGATTGTTTGTATTAGTTTAATTTATATATCTATTTAATATAATATAATATATATGTTTACTTATTTAGTTAATGAAAAAGGTTTCTACCGTTTGCACCAGCGTTGTTTAAGGTAGTGAGCAGGATTTAAATCAGTGATTGTTGAGTGAAGATTTTTAAAGTAAATTTAAATATGAACGAAGGAAGTTTTTAGTAAAATAAGAAGATTATATTTTGGAAATAAAGTTAAGGGGGATTCGATACCTTGATTTTCTGTCGTTGTCTAATACACGCGTGGCATAGGATTTTATAAGGGTTCTTTGCCAAACATACCAATTGATCTAATGAAGCGATAAGAATTTTAAAAACAGATTTGAATTTGTCGTCAAGTCAACTTGAAATCGACTTTCCAATATTTTTGATTTTTTAATTTAAACTTCTTCAAAAATTGAAATGGGACAATGTTTTAATTACTTATTTTTAAAATAACGTTTTTAGGAATTTGGGGGATAATATAAAACATGCGAGAAAGTCGATTTCAAGGAGACTTGACGAAAAAATCAAATCTTTTTTCAGAATTCTTATCGCTTCCTTAGATCAATTGGTATGTTTGGCAAAAAACACTTCTTAAATACTATGTCGCACGTGTGTTAGGCACAGACAGAAAATCACCGGTCATAATCATCTTAATGTGGAAGTCGGAATGAAGTGTATAATTTGAAACGTAAGTAAATACTAACGTTATAATTTGGAGAGATACTGAACCTTTCGAGTTTTCTATATGTTTGAAGCGTCAAACACATATTGGTTCGGTTTAAGCCAAAATTGTCATTAATAGGTAATTATGTATAAGTACAAAGCTAATATGAACTTAGTATTAAGTTTCAAAATTAAAGAGTAGAGGGTCTTTCTTCTGGAGTTAATAAGGAGGTATTTGTTTTTGTTGTATGGTAAGTGGTTGAAAATTAGTCCAAGGTACTTAGAGAATGCATAAATAAATGGTTTGTTTAAATAGACAGAAGTGGATTCGTTTTCATAAAGATTAAATGTACTGTGGGAAAACTTCTTGATATTATTTTAAAACAATAATATTAATACGATCATAATATCACTATGAGTATTTAATAACTATCCTCTCAGGACGGCAAACTAATGTCTTGGTAAATTCATTTAAGTATATTAATATGTTTTATTGTGATTTGTGGGTGACATTATTCGGTAGTTGTATTTGTTATTTTAAATGTTATACTTCCAATACGTTATAATACAAATTAGGGATGAATTTAGCAGTACAATTTTAATCAATATTTGTAGAAAAATATATATTTGATAGTAATATTGTCTTCTTCGTAATGTCGTCTTCGAATTGTATAATAATGATCAAATGCTCAAAAGTCTGTTATACCCAGCATAAGCGCAGTTATTTCTCTAAAAACTCGATGAAGTCCGGTTAATCCATATCCAGTAAGTAACCTAACAAAAGTAACGAAAATGTAATGGAAATTACTTTTGAAAAGTAATTTTTATAGAATAACGCGTTATAGTTTGAATTATTAAGTACCTAAATACCTATTGCGAATTGAAAAAAATATATGTATAATGAGGTTATTATTATGTTTAAATCTAATATGTATATTATAATTTAATTTTAACTCGGCACAATTCAGTTTTCAATGATTTTGACATTTGAAATGTCTAATTGCACCGTAAATCACGAGAACAGTTAATTCAATTTATTATCTAATTTGATTCCTTTAAATAGGTTTAATATGAATATAGCTTGTGTGGAAGACTACATTTTATATGATCCTATTAACTATACAGGTTTTATAAAGAATTTGCTTGTTCAATTTGCCTGCAGAAGATAATTGCCAAGAAATTTTAATTTTTTTTAATTTTTGTAGCGAGAAAGTAATGAGTTACTTTTATATTTGAAAAATAAAGTAATTTCATTACAATTTTATTTGAGTAACGAGTAAAGTAACTTAATTACATTTATCTCTTAGTAACGAGTAAAGTAACTTAATTACTTTTTAAAAGTAACTTACCCAGCACTGTCCGTATCACATTCGACCGAAATTAAATCAAATGAAAAATTGGAGTGAGGTAAAAAAAAAAAGTTGTTTAAAAAAGGTTATGGGTGGCAAATTATATTTCCCTTCAGATTCCATAAGCCCGGCGGTGCAGGACTTATCTATAATCCTGCAGACGATGGACAGGAGAGGCTGTGAGCCACTGTTAATCTGGACAATGTGAATTTATTATCGGACGACGGCACATGGACCGTGAAAGATACACGAGCTTCGAGGCCCGATCAAATGGGCTGGACGGAAAACAGATTTCAGACGACAATCCGTCAAATTACGGACTAACTGGCGTGCTGAAAGACGGGGAGAGAGAAAGATAGAAAGATAAAGAGAAAGGAAAACGTTCGTCAAAAGGCAAACAATTTTTCTACTTTACAATAAATGTTTGTAATATAGTATTATTTATTATCATAACGCTGATACCATTGATGACCTTTTTCCGTAACATTTGACACCAGCGATGACGGTGTTCGACGCGCCCTACCGTATAATAACGCACATAATAATATATTATCTTTAAATATAAATTATATACAATATATTATACACATATTATGTATTATTACAAGCCACGTTTTCACTGTACCTAATCAGCTACTATATACATGGTGTAAGTATACGTATGACGGGTATTACGACTTTTGATCAGATATTGTTATAGCCTATAGGGCGTATTTTATGGGCCAGCTATAATAGATATTAAATGTCTATAATATAATTCAGGTTGATTATGTAACTAGCCGAACGAGATAAAATGTCCAACGATTTGATATTATTGTTACAAACGTGATGTGTAAGCTCTAATACATTTTTTTTATCAATGGGTCCCGCCACCTGTTAATCGCAACATTTGATATTACACACTTTTTAGTTTATCAACCAACAGAAAGTATTGAGATTTACTTGAATATAAATAATAATTGTCATCGCATTGTTGTTTTATAGATATTTATAATATTATAAAATTTAAAAACTTTTTTGTTTCTTTTCATAATATATTATCACGCATACTGCCAATAATTCACAATTCAAATTAAAAATGAAGGAATACGATTTAATCCAAAAATATCATTTGAACGATTTCAAGTAAAAAAAAAGCGTATGTAGCTCTACTGTACAGTAGTTCACAAGTGAGGCACTGTAATGTATGGTGTTAAATTTGAATTTAATGATATAATATCAAACGAAAAACGATTCTGAGCGAAGACGGTCAGTCAGCCTATGGTATATTACTAAGTATATTAGATAATATTATTGTGAATAAATTAATTTATATTTATATTTACATAGAATCTTGTTTTAAACTTTCAATCCTTAGCTATATAAGTTGAACGTCTTATAAGTTGAAGATAATCCAAGCATTTTTTATTGTCCTAAAAGGTGATGACAAACACAAAAAAAAAGTAAAAAACACACATCATTGTAAAATCAATACATTCATCGCTCTTCCAAAAAAATAAAATTATAGGGCTTGGATTTTGATTTCGTAATACTAAAAAAATGCGATTAAATAGGTAGACTAATAATATAACAAAACTTAAAAAATTCCCTTTAAAATTGTTTTAACATAGGTAATGGTAAAAAAATATTATTGAACAAAAATCTATATTTTGTATTATTTAAATTTACTTAATTTGCTGTTTTCCGTATTCGATATATAATATATATATTATATAATAAGACTGCCAGTGAAGAAAATTGTGTAGATCACACCGTTGTGAATCCGCCGCCACTTTTGTCTGGTACACAGGTAAAACATAATACGTAACAAAAATAATAATACAAAGCAAAATAAATAGTATCTATTTTCTGTTTTTATTATTTTCAGTGAGAAATAATATAGAACATTGTTATCAAATCGTATAGATTTTTATAAAATAAGAGAAACATGTAATCAAAATATAAGACTTTCCTTAAAAATTCCAAAAGATATTCTACAAATAAGAAGATGCAAACACTTTTATTTTTCAGTTCTTTAATATTATATAAATCAAATTTTGTGCTTGGAAAGCAATGTTTTTTGGACATTCAGGAAAAAAATGCAACCTTCATTTAAATTCACGCCCTAGTAATAAATAAATATTTTTCTCTAAATTGTATTCATTCTGCACTGCAGTTAATTTTATCAAGTCTTAGGAGTATAAAGTCTCCAAGTCTGTAGAATAGTACTGTTACAGCAGTGTTCTTACACTATTGAATTTCAAGAAGTAAATTAATATAAACAATTTATTCTATGTAGCTATAGCCTATAAGTTATAAGCAATAAGGAAAATCCCCCAAACAAAATCAAAATACAATACCGCGTGCTCTCTATATAATATATAATCTGTTAGTGAAATAAAACGGGATTCAAAAGGAACTTTTTCTCTCGCTAAAAGAATATTAAACTATACATATTTTTTTTTAATATCTCATTTAAAAAAAATTTCCTACAGTCAATGGATCGAGAATTTAAACATAAATATATTATAAAATACAAGTATATTGAATAAACCATGTAACAGAATTATCAGATTTGAAATGTTGGAAAAGCGAGGTTTCTTTCGAGTTCTTTTAGTTGTAAACGTCATGTGTTGATAAAGATGAAATTTACGAATGTAAAATCTAATATAATAATTATTGTAAACAAAAATAAATATGCAATTTGAGCTCCAGATTATTGACGGTTACCCAGCAGCTAAATTATCAAATAAATGGTTATTTTAGTACACAATCCTCCATATTATTCGGACAGTCTAAATTATGTAAAATCTAACAATTCACTGGTTTTTTTCAAACATAGCATTTAGGTATACCTTCCACTTTTGTTTCATTATGTTACTATTTATTATGAACTCAACTAAAATTAATGGTTTGTATATTGAACTATCTCACTAAGTTATGTAATGAGTTTTCACTTAGGCCAAAAGTTAGTAACATAAAATTTATTATATCATACAAACAATGTAAAAAAGTAGATTCCCTATATTGACGCAATAATTTAGATTTAAACTATAATCATTGCAGTTAATTACGATTATAATATGCCGTGATATTGTTTCATGCATAGTTAACAGTTTGAATTTCTCACATCGAAGTTCTACACACACTTCAACTGTCCAACAAAGTTTAGTTTAAGTCGTTACTCTAATTAATTGATCCTCTGTCACAACAATACGTCATAATTTTTGTCTTTGGAGCAACGGAGAGGGTTTATTTTATTGAAGTGTGGAACTCCAAACGGCTCCTTGGCAGTTATACAGTGAACAAGTGCTAGGAGTATTAGCATTAGGAACAACACATGTCGAGTCAATGCTTATATTGATCGAGTAGTATAACGAGTTCAAGTCATTATTTTTAAAACGACCAACAAGTGATTAATTTTCTTCCCCAATATTTGCGCTAAAGTACTGAACCAATACATTACCGTCTCCAAAATCTAAATGCAAAGATAAATTATTCTTATTTTTAACATTACCTTTGATAACTACAAAACAAGTCTAACATAATACACGACTATACATAGATTGTAGTCACCTAATCGTATTCCGGAATATCTGGCCAGGTCCTGATGTCGCTTAAGGGTTTAAATTGATATTATTATGTCCAAAAGAGGGCGGATGATGTAGGCACACAACTATTGTTCTTATTGCTGAAATCGTCGTTACTCTATACATACACATATTGTAAGATCGAATATACTATATTTAACATATATTTAACATAGTTTATACCTACCAATAGGTACACCATCATAATGTCAATCTGTTACGAATAAACAAACGTTAATAAATTCCTCATGCCCCTCCCCCACCAATCAAAGAATTTACACCAGATATAAATACAACAGTGTTATAATATAATATAATCATTATATAATTATTATCCACAGGGCGACTTTGATTTAATAGTGATACCATATATATAACGTTGACACGTATCGTGATCGGTGAAGACGATCGCGATGGGGTCAAGGATGAGAAATTGCACTATAAATTACGCTTTGGGCAGTCTTCATGGTTAGGCTACCGTATAGGTGCGCCTTAGTTTTATAGGTGGGAGGGGGTCTGAATATTATTATGTATGCATAAAGAAAAAGTAGGCATGGCGATAAGGGATGTGCACGAAAACAGTCTTCTACGATAATGTATACACTCAATGGATTTACTAATATAATGTTGCGTTGTCCAACAGTCGGTAGCGCCAGTGCCGGACAAGTGATTTATAGCTCAAACCGCAAACGAACGAACACGTCCAAAGGCAACTACAGTAAAGGTGGACTCCAAGGTGTGCCCCTTAACTCACAAATGCGCATACGCATGTACCCACCCTCTGGCACCCACCCACACGCACAGCAAACAAGGCCATAGGATTACACTGCTACCACCACTGACCGCTGCATCGCACACTGCGTTCGATGAATACGTTTTATGGAAAATCCTCTTAGAACCCTTCTTTCCCCCGCCAACGACCATTTGCGCCCGAAACATTTCGGATTCGAGTATGACGTGATTTATTTCCCTTGGAAGTCCTATGGTTCTGAGACGCCGCTATAATGGCATGAAAAATATCATATCGCTGCACTGACCACTGCTATCCTAACCATTTCCTCCGTAAAGTTTAAAGTTTTCTGCTTTGGACGACCGCGAACTCGCCGCGCTGTTTATTTATATGTATAATATCGATCGGCGTGTTTCGGGCTACTCAACACGAGCTCGATTCTTTGACTGCGAGTGTCCCTAGAGAAATCACGAAATACGCGTACTTATAAAGTCTAGTCCTATTCCTCTTATTATGTGAATAAACAAATGTAGGTACCCCTCTTTAAGCACACATGTCGAGCACTCGGCAGTCTTTTGAACTGACCACTATTCCGGTAATAAGGTCGGCCATTCAATTTGACGTATATCCAGGGACAGATAATTTTTTTTTATATAAAGATTTAAAAAGTCCCTCGAACAGTTGAGTGCAGTGAATAACGTTGGAAATAATTTAGAACCATACAATTATATTATACCTATATGTTATACAATATAAATTATTATTGTATGCCATAATAATATAATATTACTTCGCTTAGATGTCTTTTGTTTACACATATTTAGACTTTAGAGTAAGCTTAGAGGCGTATTTGATTAGTCACCGACTAAAAAAAATTGAATTTATAGGTACTTGAAAATTACAATACGCTGTTTATACAAATTTAGTTCAATAATTTTAATATTTGTGTATTGAACATGTTTTTATCTGGTTCGGCTTAGAAATGTATTGATGCAATTGTACATTAAAATACTAAATTATAAATTTTAGCTAGGAATTATGTAAAAGTATAGTCTACTGTCTACGAACAATACACACACATTTTGTGAAATTACTCAATTTTAATATTGTATTATCCATAAAGCGATTGACACAGATATTTGTCATACTCATTATAAAAGTATATAAAAGTATAGTAATTACTAACTATAATAACTAATAACTAATATTATACCAACCACGAATAAATGAAATATTTTTTCCGTCTTTATTCCCATTCTTTAAAACATGCTAATTGGGCATATTTTCTGGTATCTTATAACTATCATTGAAAAAATTAATAATACAAAATAGCTCACGGGGGAAAAAAACATTCAAATTACTAAAATTTCGAGTTATCAAAATCTTAATGTGTTATGGTTATTTGAAAGGGAATTTGTTCGAGATGTCGAGATGCCGTCTTAGATAAATTATATAACTAGTAACTACACATATTCTATACTAATGGCAAACCTTTTTAGTGGGTAAGCGAATTGCCTCACAAACTACCTTTTTTCGCTCCAATTGCCTCCAGATTTTTCCGGAGAAAATTCAAACAGCCTGACACTGTATTCGAACTGCCTTCCATTGAACTCTTATTATTTTTGTTCACATTTGTTATTTCACTATACTATTGTATAAAATATAAAAATTAATAAAATAATTACCACTTAAAAGTATTTTATTCTAATAATTTGTATTGATTAAAGAAACCCCTCAATTGTACACCAAGCCTCGAGTATTTCGTATGGAACTTAAAATTAATTAATTTTGATTTAATCATCTAAAGTGAAATGTTGCTTGGAAGCCTAAAGTTGTTGTATTCTGTATCAATGTACACAACACATATTCCGACAAAAAAGCGCCAAGTAAACGATACGTTTGGTCGTATGGACGTGTTTCAAAAACGGAACATACAACCCAATTGGAAATTCTTGAAAAAAAATCCTTAATTGCTGGCTAACTGGACTGTTTCAATTTACTTCAAGTAATATTGCGTTTACCCTTTGTAGATGAACTAATCTGTTCTATTGAATCCACCATTATATTTTCATAATATTTTTTAACTTGTAATTTATACCTACAAATATTATAAGTATGTTCCAAAAAAGTCCAATGCTCTGCTTTCGCTGAATATTATTTTTTAATAAGTATTATATAATATACCATTAATTATGTACAGAATATAATATGCTATAATTTGTTTTTTTTTTTAAATTAATTTGTGAGCTACAATCATTTTCTATCTAATTGAATTGTCGTTAACGCAATAAACAAATACCACACAAAATCTACTGACATTAATTATGTGAACTTCTATACCAATGTTAAATAATTATTGAAGAAAATTAGGCCTAATTATTTTAACCACGCTTTTAATTAAATGCTTATCAAACATTATTATTTTGGTGCTTAAATATAAAACAAATTATTTCCTAATTCTAGATAATATTAGTTAGCTACACAATTTAGTCCATTACCTATTACAAATTGGAATCGCTTAGAACCAATTTTAAGTTCATCATTATTTTCTTTTATTTAATAGATACCTACTTAATTTTTTTCCTTACAAAAAACTCAACAGATCAACTTTATTTTTAAAAAAAATGTCTTTTATTTTAGATTCTGAGTGAAGCGAGGAAGCTAGTGGTTTTACAATGGTGTTTTTTTTATTTTTTATTTTTTTTTATATCCTGTATACAAAATTTCTACCAGAAGGAATCCTTAGATTTCCAAATATAGTATCTTATCTTTTAGCAAATTAGATCAAGATGGTACTTAAGAAATGTAATTTTTCGATTTTAACAATAGTTATTTCATGCCACGGTAAAAACCACCGAAAAATTACGAAAAACCACTAAAAATTGGATTTTAATTTCTAACGCTTTGCTTATTACCATACAAAAGGAATACAAAATAATAATATTATAATATTAATTCAACTTACATGATATAATAATTAATGACAATATAAAATATCTAGACTGACAAACAGTTTCAGCTCAGAATCGTTTTTCTTATACAATGATAGAATATCATTGAATTCAAGTTTAATACAATCCATTATACATTGACGCACTTGTAATCTACTGTACAGCAGATCGACATCCACTTACTTGCTTTTTATAACTATTATTAACAAACGTATTACAAAATGTCTTTGTGTTAAAAAGGATAGGATCAAAATATGTTTCCCCCTACTAACAAGAATACTATTTCATAAAATATATCAAACAAAATATATTTCCCTCGGGAAAAGCTTTGGTTTATAAGAATGTTCAATTTAAATAAAACAAAATATATTTATTATGAACACTAGTTAAACAAACTTCTTATAAAAATTATGAAAACAACGATTATTATTTTTCACGTTTACCATTAACTTTGTTTTTATCAAATTTTTATTCTTGTGTTTTGTTTTTAATAAGACATCCGACACAGTTATTAAGATTTATATAATGTAACTCTCAAGGGTGCCCATCAGGAGGTTCAAGCTTTCGAAGGTCCGATTTTATTAGATTTAAATTTAAACTGTCTTTGTGTAATAATGATTTACTACTATTATTTGTGGACATGACATAATATACATAATATTATAAGAACATGGCAATGGCTGAGAAATCGAGAAATAGGATAAACTTTTTTTTTATTAGAACTTATACATTATTACGATTATATTGTATGTAGCGCGATATACTTCATTTCTTGAAAATAACGACAAACGAATAAATTACCATTTATAATAAAATTATGTATTTAATTGATAGTTTTTTAAAAAATGTATTTTTTTCTGGAGTTATAATATTATATTATAGTTGACCACATTTCCATTTTATTTTCCGTCCTTTTGGATGTATCAGATTCCACCTTTGGATTACATAAATTATCATTACAATAAACTATCGTTTAAAATATGTTATACATGGATATAAAATATTTATAAGCCTAAATACTGAATATGTAAATATAATAAAAATATAGTTTATACCATTATCGTTTTTATAAACATTTTTTTTTTTTAC
The DNA here is from genome assembly GCA_949089665.1 of Macrosiphum euphorbiae. NCBI lineage: Eukaryota > Metazoa > Arthropoda > Insecta > Hemiptera > Aphididae > Macrosiphum > Macrosiphum euphorbiae. The sequence continues at coordinate 50,002,797 of CARXXK010000001.1, read as the reverse complement.
TCAGATAAGCCTCGGAATCTGAGCTGAGATCTGTGTAACAAAATATAATAACACCAACACAATACGGCAACAAATTCAGATGGTGTGATTTTACCGTAGCAAATTGATACACCACCCACTTTTTAGGTTAGGTCTTCTCAAGGCAGCCCAAACTATTGGAGCAAGAATAATACTTGGCATATCAACTTATGTTAAGAATGAGATCTTCCGCACTATCGTCAATCGGCAATCTTATACACCTCAAAACATCAATTCGATCACAAAATTCTGCACTATTCCATAAAAACCAATAGGTATAATCAAGATTCCTTCACATCAGGTAACTACTAACTAGGTCATTTAGCTCCCTCAGACCACTTAAATGTCAATAAACTACCAAAAACTAGCCCCACAAGTGGCCCATGAAAATCCCAAAACCAATTAAAAAACATACACCTCCACCACTTGCAAAGACAAGAGCCTGCAGGTATAGTGTATACTTAAAGACCAAAGGATCGCCCTTCAGGCAAAGCAAGTAGAACTTATTATAAAACAAAATATCAATCCACTAACTCCTGACACTGACATATAGGCCAAACGTCTGTTCAAACAAAGCAACATTAAACACAAGTTCACGGAAGGCTCTAATAAGTTATTAGCAGGAGAAATCCGGTCTCAATCAAAAACAAAATTCAAATATATTGCATTTAGATAGTATTATACGAACTGTAAGTTCCAATCTATGCTGGTCCGGTTCCCCGGAAACCCCAGAACTAAGAACTAAGACACCTCTGAAATTGAGGTGACTGATAAAGATCTTCGACGATATCGCCGAGAACCGCTACAAATTATGCAATGGAGTGCTGAAACGCGGCGGCAGTACGACCATGGTTACAGAACAAACAGTTCTCCTCAAAAGTCTCAACCCCCCCCCCCCACCAGCGTGAAATACCGGTTGATGTTCGACTCTAAGCGTGAATAACAAAAACAACCAGTTTTTGTGGTTGCCTGATGACCCATCCCGAGTATTGGAGATACGCCATTAGTGGCCAAATTGCACTGTGCTGCAGTCGAAATCACATTACTGGCGATTGTTTTCCGGATCACTCATACAGATAATTAATCCAGATTGGGCCCAACGAAAAAAATGTTACTTGCAAATAGTGATACAATCTTCTTTTTTTGAAATGAGAACACCTCGTTTTTACTCTAAAATTTTGCAGTGGATAATTTTTATGACATTTTTTATGTGCGTACGAAATACGAACGAGTAGTTTTTCAGTTATTAACATTTTTGAACTAAGGATTATACTTTATACTAGTCCTTAAAAATGGATTTATAAATATATAAAATAGATATGAAATTGGATCTACTGTTTATTATACTTGGTCACTTGGACCATTTTTATACATTTTTATGGATTAGTAATTGTTAATTGTTCATGTTCAAGTCGCCATTTCCAGTATCTTACAAATTGATTATTATGGACCTATTATCATTAGTACTCAATATTAAATAACTTAAAAACTACACTTAAGAATTTTGATTTTGATAAGTTCACATTTTCAGAAAAATTATCCGCTAAATGATTTACGGCTCTCGTTGTAAAGATAAAAATTAATTGCTCCACAGTACACACCATAAGAAGAACAAAAAAATGGCAAGAGTTTGAAAATATGGACTTCAATAATAATTAAAAATTCTAAAAAAATTATCTTGTCATAATATAATATGTGTTATTATTAAACAGATATGCTTACTCAATATATATAAATTTAAAATTACAAGCGTTAAACATTTGAGCTGAAAGTTAGTAAATTACTTGGACTCTTGGGTACCACTAATCTCTTCCAGTTCTAGTCTTAAAATCTATACTGATGTGCAAATTATGTGCAATAATTTGACTTAAGGTGAAATGGCGATGCACAAACTACCCACAAAATCGAACGATGCACAACTATCTTACAAAAAAGGTTGAGATGAACAATAGTGATGCACAAAGGATGCACAGCCCTAATACAGTGAAACCTCTCTTAACGGACACCTCTAATTAGCGGGAAAAATGTCCGGTCCCGGCATAGTGCCATTGAAAATAATGGATAGTTCTCCCCTAAATAGCGGACACCTCTGAATAACGGACGAGGACAGGTCTAGGTAAGGCTCTACATACCATGGGTATGCTATGCCACCATTTTGCGACTCTTTTATCAATGATAAAATGATAAAATTAAGGGGGAGAAATTCATATTCACATAAGATTATTAGTCGCAAAATGGCGGCGTAGCATACCTGTATCTATAGTGCCCTAGTCTAGGTAGTCCGAAGCGTTTAAATATATCAAAATAACGGACAGCTATCCAAGAAATACGAACTAATTGTGTATACAATACAATATGTGACAATATTATTATATTACAGTCTACAGATTGTTCCGAAAAATATTTTTAATTTAGATGAAACCGGCTTATTTTTTCATGCTTTACCCGATAAAACAATGTGTCTGATAGGCGAGAACTGCAGTGGTGGAAATATAAGTAAAGAACGAATTACAGTTATGTTGTGTGTTAATATGGAGGGAGATTATGAAACACGTTGAAACCCAGGTGTTTTAAGAACATAATAGTCAACGATCTTATAGCTAATAGGCTGAAGACATTTTGTCTCAATAAGAGTGATGCAGTTTCATTGCCATTAGTTAATCAACTCCAGTCTAATTTTGAGGAAATTGCAATACAAGAAAAAAACAAATTAAAATTTCAGATTTTTTTTTGTTATTTTGTATAATATATTTTGTTAGGTCTAAAGAATTGTAATACATTATGTAATGATAAATCTAAAGTAAGATATTTTTTTAAAAATCAATAAAATTTAAATTTTCAGACATAAATACATACATGTTATTTTATTAATTTTCCAAATAGCGGACACCTCTCAATAGCAGACAATTTTGTCGGTCCCTTGAGTGTTGGCTATTCAGAGGTTTTACTGTAATACTATTATTACACATACACCATTAATCAAAACTTAGACAAGAAAAATATAATGTAAATGCCTCGATTCAAAATACACATTTCACCATTGTCGGTTGTATAAAGTTGGTCTCGAGTTCAATTGAACTCATAGTTTTACACGGGAGATACACAACATCCATTGACACTCTAAATATTTTTCAAGCCTTTGTATTCATTTTAAAATAGGAGATAAGATAAATAAATAAATAATAACTTTACGCAATAGGTACCTTCTCAACTAATTGAAGTGTTGTACACTATTTTATTCAACGATTTATTATGATATCAATTGTTTTGAAAAAAAAAAAAAACAAACAATACAATTAAACCGTGTTATTTGTGTGTGCTTGTTTGTGGTGTTGGGGTATGAATGGGTAAATCGATTCGTTTATCGGTACATGATGGCGACGACAGTAGCAACGTAGGTATGCAATGCACGTCCGAAGAAGATTTGATTTCCTCGGTAAATTTTGTTAGAAATCACAAAGAGGAAAAAATCGGAAAATGTTAACTTGGTTACCATAAATTGAATAAGAATAAGCACCTCGAGTTTTTTCTTGCCATCACTATTTTTTTTTTATGAAAATACCATTATTATTACTGGACGCAAAAAGGTTTTTCTATTCACCACACGCTTATATAATCTCATAATGATTTGAAAGTTTTAAACATTTTCTGATTACTGGAGGTGCATAATATGTGTGAACGTATAGTTTAATACACGGTATCAGTGCCACATTCTGTAATAAACATGTCATCTTGAATATTTCTAGATATATTAATTACATTGATGTATTTTTTGTATTTTGATAAATTCTGTTTGCGATATTGGTACTCAGTAAACTTTTTTCTGTTAGTTAATAACTGTCTAAAAATTGAAAACAAACAAATTTATTTGGTTAAATTATGAACCATTCAATTTTGTAAAAAGAAAATATTTAATCGTTTTAATATTATAAAATAATACAAAAATTATAAATCGCAGTTAGCTTTCAAATATTAATATGTAAAAAATACTTACGGTATTTAAAAACAATATTGATTACTGCTATATATCGACGAATCGAACAACGAATAAAATACAAATTGTAAACCACGAGCGTCACATCTCAATTTTTTTTTTGAAAACAATTTTTTTTAACCACTGTTATCGTTGAGCGTATTTTTTCTTAATGACTATTCACTTTCCAGTTTAAGTGATTTTTTTAAACCAAAAAACGTTTGCAGTATCACCAGGTACACTATAAATCATATAGCAATTAATTTAGTTTTAAGTCCTTCCTGAACAATTTGAAAAAAGTGAAATGAGAGATATCGCCATGACGGTCGCGAAATTCAGAATATCCATGGTACCTACCTATATTATATTATTACAATTGTATATTACACAGAAAAAATAAACTCGTGATGGCGTAGTAATTTCAATTGACTTGGAACATTAATACCTAGGTAACTATTTTTATATCATGTCTGTTTAATAATACAACTAAATCGTTAACAATAATATTTTCGTTTTCTGATGGCTTTATATAAAACGATCCATATTATAACCGTACCTAATACTAACCACAAGTGCCTACCTACAGCTACAATCTACAATAATTCATTCAATTTAAAAAAGCATAATCAAATATTATTTTTATAAACCAATTTTAATTTAACAATTTCAATAATTTATCATAATTATAATTATTTTTTAGTAAACAAATTTTCTAACAACATAATATAAATTTCTTCATCTGGTTGTTCTCATTACTCCCGTCACTCTAAATGTGATTCTTCACTGTACTTAGTACCTACTGAAAAAAATTCCTGGCCCGGTCCGAAAATAATGCTAAGCTCGTAAAAAGCCCGTTCCGGTCCATCAATTTTATCCTCAAGCCCGGCCCTACATGCTCCAAAAAATATTGGGGGAAAAAAAATAACATTATTATGGTATATAAATAGCTTTATTATACCCACCAATCAATATATTATTATATTCATTGTGATTGTATAAACTATTTAGTTTCAATCCATACTCTATATATGTATCTATATGTACCAACGACGGTTTTATCATTATTATTTATTATTTTAAATTGTGATTATTTATTGTCGAAGAAAAATCCTTAAAAAACCCGGTCCAACTCTTGATTTATTATTCGAACCTTAAAATACCTATTTATTTTTAAATACAAGGGTCAATCATTTGTGATAGGTGTAAATATAGATTTAACAAAACCTAACATTTAATAATTATTTAAGAAATACTATCAAATTTATTTTTTATTTTTTATATAATTGTATATTTGTATCTATTTATTGTTTGGAAATTGGAATTGGAATAAATATGTCTTCAAATAAAAAAATACAACTCAATAAAAAAAAGACGCTTGGATTTTGTACTTTAAAATTATAAAATATAATAAAATAACTATTTTTTGTCACGCCTGCACTGAAAGTTTAGTTTTCGACCATGGTTGAAGCGTTCGAAAGCGTCCTTTTTCCGTCCAGCGGACGGTAAAGTGGAAATCCCCAAAGTGCCGGGCGGAAAAGAGGAAATCCCCAAAAGTGCCGGGCGGAAAAGAGGAAATCCCCAAAAGTGCCGGGCGGAAAAGAAGAAATCCCCAAAAGTGCCGACCGCCGGGCGCGTATCCCCTGCACAACCAGAAACTAAAATGTATACCTAGTAGGTACCTACCACGGTTCTTACAAAACATAAACTTTTGGTTACATCTTAAATGTATAGTATAACCTCCTTGCATGACGCATAGATCCCTGCATAACCTTTTCCATGAACGCAGGGGCGTGACAAAAAATAGTATGTGTGGCTCGCGAGGGAAGGCCATTTCAGTCTTGTGCGAAATGCGGCACTCGCCTACGGCTCGTGCCGCACACGACGCCGGCGACTGAAATGGCTCACTTCCCGCCCTTGCCACACAATATACTATTTTATTCTTATAATCTATTAAAAACTATTTCTTTATATCACCTATCTATATTATGTTGGAATTATTGGACCACCCCCAGAAAAAAATTGAAAATACGCCACTGCTGAAACACTATATTATTGTTATTATACTATTGTGGTAGAAGCCGTGTCGACCACAGGATTGCTTTATGATATTTTTATTAATAATATTATTATTGCTTTTATTATTTTAGCTGTGGTGGCAAATATATTTCACGGCGTTTTAATTAAACACAGGTTATTTGCTTATTGTTTCGTAAAAAAAAAAAAATTAAAATAATAAACAAATGGAAAACTTTTTTCCTGCTAATATATGGGACATTCAACACACACAACAACTGAGAGATCGATCACACAAAATAATAACATGCACCTAACAACATTATAAATCGTAAATAATTATATTTATAAAGTGTTATAATATGTATTCAAATAAAAGTATAGTCAAATACTTTTTTTTTATTCGAATTAGTGTATTCAAATAATAGTAGTCAAATAATTTTTTTCATTCGAATACTATTTTAAATACTTATATTTTAAAATATATTCGAATTCCTACGTATTCCGAATATTTTTTTGGTAATTTTTTATGGATGAAAAAATAGTTCATATTTGTGACAAAACAAATTTTTCTAAATACAGGCACATTATAAACAATAATTTTTCTCATTGAATGAAATATGATTGACCCACGTTAAATTAAAATTATTCCAATACCGACTGATGTTTTTTTAAATGTAGGTATTCGAATACGTATTCGGAATACTTCAATAGTCATTTATTCGAATACGTATTCCGAATACAAAATAAAAAGAGTCTTTGCAAGACTTGGTGGTATATATATATAGGTTCAAACGAGCTTTAACACGGCGAACCGCGTTTTACAGTCGTTTTTTACTCGTGCATACCACTACACAAGCACGACTTATACTCGTCGACACAGTAAAGATTCCTACGAATTCCCGTTTAATTTGATGGTTTTCCGGTGGACAATCCTCCCATCACTCCTCATTGCCACACATCCAGCCACCGCCGAGGTTACCTTGGTACTAGTATGTGAGCGCGTGCTAGGGTGATAAACAGCTATACAACGTGCACCACATATCCACCCCTACGACGACCACGACAATGACGATGCCTGCTTTATGTGCTTATGGCATATGCACACAAGTCTTCGCACACACCTACACACCCCCCTCATACACCACACACGCGAACACTCGCCCTACTTGCACACACTGCTGTCGCCGCCGCGGTAATTCATTTTGTTGTGTGCTTCGAGGTTTTTTAATTTTTTTTTTTTTTTTATTATTCGACGAGAGAGAGAGCGGTGGCCACGGTGTTGAACACATAAATTACATTGATTAAAAAATAACGCACGAACAACTTCCGCAACAACGAATATCATTCGATTACGTGCTTAGATCCGTTGGGGCTTTAATTAAACAAAACAAAACAAAACTAAAAATATAATAGAACAAATATTGTACAAAAGAAATTAAAAAAATATGATATGTATTATATACATTAAACAAGTGACTAACTAACTAACTAAGGGGCACGGAGAATGTACATAATGCTCATTATTGTTTGCTAGTAACCATATTATTATCATTATTAAAAAAACAGAAAACTATGGAATAAAAGAAACAGGAATAATAAGTTGTGGTACCTATAGAAGAGAAGCAATAACATAAGTGCAAACATCTAATAATAGATAGACCAAAGTTAATACGAACGAGAAAAGAAAAGTTTGAAAAAAAAGAGAACACACATTTGAGATATACATATACATCAGTCCAACGTATAAGTATTATGGTAAAAAAAAAGTAACAATTTGGAGCTTAAGAATACAATATTCGAATAAAACAGACAACCAAGTGTAAACAACAATGAAAAGGAAACAATGCTCCGATCAATAATCATATATCCATCTTCTACACGGATATTCGGCATATTCCTAATGAATATTCAGATATTTTAATAATAATAATTATTACTATAGTCATAGTGTAAAGCCGTAAAGGTATATTCACACAGAAAACGGTTTAGTATTCATATCTGTGTATAATATTGATTGAAGTAGGAAAACGACCAATCACCATACACACCAAATCGATAACACATAAGACTATTGCATATTTTTCGCTTATAAAATAAAATGTGAAAATGTACAAAAGTTTTTTTTGTTTACAATCTAATATTTATATATTGTATAAAGTACTATGTATGGGTTAAAAGTTCTTTTAAAAATTGTAGCGATTGAGTCATGAATATCACGAGGTATAAAATATATTATTATTATATATGTATATTATGAACAAAGCTGGTGATATAATATTATGTATAGGTAAAAACATTAAATGTACCTTTGAATTGCGTATTTTAAAACATGGTTTCGATCTACCATTAAGCATACAATAATAGTTAATATCACATACATATTTTATATTATATTATATTATATCATAATTATATAATGTAGCAACTTGCTGTTATCTATTTCAATGACGTTTTTTATAAAGATACTGATAACGATAGGACGGACCTTATAAGACACACCAATATTGCAGTTCTAATGTACAAAAAACCCGAATTTATGGAAGACACTATGTGTTTACCCTGGCTATATACTATGTTTGTGTTCTATGTTGTATTATTAAGTAACTCCTGACATTCTAAGGTATTTTTCTTGAAATTGTCATAACACTGTTGTAACTTTTTGTAGGACTTGACGTTTAAATATATATATGTCATAAATTGTTAAAAACGAACGTTAAGCGAAGCACAACAATTTACAAAAAAAAACTTCTTGTCATTTGAACAATAGAAAAAACTACGCAGACCTACGTAAACTTTATGATGAAATGAAAGGCCACTACCTGCAATTCAAATGTTGTACCACAACAATTTGATGTTTGTGTATGAACGTTCCAGTTATTACCATATTGTGCCTAAACTCAAGTAAAAGCATATTAATTTTTTTCTGTAATACAAACTTCAAAATTGTTTTTTCGATGTAGCCTACTTCTGCAAAACGACACTTCAGGTAAACGTATATATTTTTTATTCACCTGCCGCTATAAGACGTACATTACTCGAATTAGTATTAAATATTATTAAGTGTAGTGTAATGCAAATTATAATACAATAATACGATTCCCGAAACTCCTTATTATTTGGAAACAGTAAAACGCAATCTTTTGTAGATAGGGGTACACATACATTATACATTTTTTTTTTTTTTATTAGATAACCCGTGGCAACATAGGCCATTGGGTATGGGGATGGAACTGTGAGTTTTTATATTGGATAGGTTGGTACACGTGTGTGTGTTGTGGCAGAATTTCTAATGGGGCACCCGTAGGTTTCTGCCATGCCCGGTGGGGGGGGGGGATGGCGGCACTTGTTCTCCGGACACCGTGACTGGCCCGAAGAAAAAGGCCCCCGCGGCCGGTATCGAACCCGGGCTGGCTGTGTCGCCACTCCGTCCCCCCATTATAAAATTATTGTAACCGATCAGAGATGTGTGACACAGTTAGGTACTATCTAGCCATAAACATACCAAATACTAAATTTATATTAAATAATAATGCTTGACTAGACATAATAATATTATAATAGTCATTCGCATTCACAATATATACAACAGATGTAAGTACCACTTTTTAAGTTCTATAGTTCTGATCCGTGCTTCCGTCTATAGTACACTAAAAACTCCAGATATGAGTTACAATGCGTACACCTTCCCAGTGGCTTGTGGAAAGTATTGTTATACTCCTTCAAAATTGTTGGTTGGTGGGTGGCCCCACCTGCCACAAAATACCTAGCCACCTAGGTAACTAGGTACGCCGTAGAAATATATTCGATTATACAAATCGTTACAAATAAACGTATATTTTGTAAATTTATAATTTACACTTTTTTCGCTGAGTTGGAAATGCGTTATAAACATCAAGGGGGTGGGTAGGCGTATACCTTGTATATAATATATATTTATGCTAAAAAATTACCAATGTGTAATCATAAATATCAAGATTTTCAAAGCAGAAATTGGAGTGTATAGGTACTATATTGAGCGTTCAATATGTCGCAGGTGCGGTATACCAGTGATAAGTCCTGACCTGATAGGCCGTGTTCTCACCAAAAGCAACTGATGACGGCAACGCAACCGCGAGTCGGTTCGAAACTATTCCGTATGGTACATACGTTTTGTTCTTAAAAATCTTGTACATTAACTAGAACAATACATTTTTATATTTGAATTTAGAACTTTATTTTCTGAAGCTCCCTCTGACTACGGTTGTCGGTTACAATATTATAATTGAAAAGTCCCTGAAAACTCTCACTGAATTATAACTAGATACAAAATATTATATCCCATTCATTATAATATAAACTCTGAAAGAAAAACATAAATATTTTCAGATATAAGTTATTCAATTTTATATACGAAATTTGAAAAGCTATACAAATCATAATATACATGATACTATCTTGTCAACCATGAACACGAGCATGTAAAGTACCTAATGATATTGGGTAGGTCGTACGTGTCAACATTGACTATTGTTACAAATTAGAGTAGGTACCGATGTTATAGGCATTTGTTTTTATTTATATTGGTGTAATATGAAGCTATAATAGGTATAGGTATTTAGTTATACATTTAATTCATAGTACTATGTATGATTAATTCACAAAAATGTATAAAATCCAAAATGTACTCTAAAAATTTAAAATATGGTTTTTTAGTGATTAATATCTATGGTTGAAACGGTTGAAAATTTGTAAAACAAACCGATCGATGCGGGTATGATTGAAAAAAAGTAAATGCATTGCATTATTCAAACTTTAAAGTAAAGTGCTTCAAATTAAATTCAAAAGTATTTTTGTTCAAAAAGATTACAATTGACAGAGGTAAAATTGATAAATTTAAACCCTTGCTTTAATGCGTTCTGTATTATGACGTATAACTTATGGGTTACTAACTACCCTGCCCGAATAAGTGATAAACACTCTGAATGCATACTGAGAATCATATACACACTCTCTGTATCTACGTGCGATGGCATCAGTATTATTTTTACAAAATAAAATTATTTTCAAATAAAACTTACCGTTTACGACCTGGCTAAGAAGGATAAATAATATAAGAGAGGGGTGGGGGGGAAAAACAACACCGCTATACCGCGTTCTCGACAACAAGGAGGACGCTGCTTCGTAAACAAACAGCGCTCGGTAAACAACTCGCCGTGGCCACTGTTGATGTGGTCGATGTATCCATATTATATGAGTGCTTTCGCAAAAGAGAGGGTATGAATCGGTGGCGGGGTGTACGAGGGTATCCGTGGGTATTGTTTTGCAGCTTCGAGCAACCACAAACATCAAAAGGAAACGTCGACCCTATGCACCGGCTAAAATATAGTTGGTATGTGCGCGAAAACAAAAACACGGTGAAAATAATTCTTTCGTGTATATTTCCTCGTCACCGGTTTTCGGCATCATGCATTTTATTATTATATTGATACAGCATTGCCTCTCGGTTACTCGAATCTCGAGTGGAAACGAACAAAATATTCGAGTTAGGTGCTAAAAATTACGGAACAGCAAAAACTACTTAAGTGTTATTGCATTCGAAGAAGTATTATTCATATTCGAGGTATTGAGAGGTTAGAGAAATTTGATATTATCAAGTACATATTTTAAGGTTCAAGTTACTTAGAGTCGGCTATATTATCATTAGTTCGATATACCAGGAGTAAGGCGTAACCATCTCTTTCTAGTGTCTATATCTCGCGATACCTACGCCCAACAGTTGAGTGATCCGTTTGATATAACTGAATACTGCACAGGTACTAGGAATAAGTAATTGTGTAAAATGTATATTAAAATATTGATTAAATATAAATTATGTATTATAGTGAATATTGATACGTCTGGTAGCCGGTATAGGTATGTATCCAGAGCGTTACGGTCGTGGTACGAGCTAAGTAAAAGCTTGTGATAATTATATTTATATACGGGGTGGTCGTTATGAGTTGTATCTTATAAGTTATAATCATATTATATTATATTATATCGTCACTTCAACTTTTGGTTTAGGTTTAAAAAAAATTGCTGAACAACTGCGTGATTCATGATGTTTTAACAATATTTCCATAATAATAACTATCATCGATATGTACTTTTGAGTAGTGATGTGTGAGTACCGTTTATATTTTTTTTATTATTTTTTAAAAAGTCAAGTGACCACTTAATATGTGTAATTTTTATCAAAATATTAGAATTATACAACAAATAGGGATTTTTATAAAATGATAATGACAGATAAGTGATATCAGTTATAATGATCAGGTATTAAATACATCATTTCGTTAACCATTGAGTGACTGCAGCGATATGTGCTTACTGGTTAATATTGTTTAATATGTAACGTTATCGTTTTATTTTATATTTTTCTTTCATTCTTTACATTGAAAAAATTCAATAGGTACACTATAAACTAATTTTAATAAACATTTACCTATTTTAATTTAAATTTAATAAATTTACAGGTAAATTACCAAACATTTTTTTACGTAAAATCCACATCTCTACTTTTAAGCCACATTAGATTATTGCTACTAACTTTGATAGCCGTCACAGCGTTATTATACCCACAGTTGAATAAAACTATGCTGACCTACAATATTATTGTCATGGTAAATATTGTTGACTGCCAGGATCTATTCATTAATTATTATAGTGGGACCGCCTACGATGTAACACATAATATTATATGTATCGATGATGTACCCACCATAATTTATTTATTAGTTTTAATATTAACGCCCCTAGGGCAAAGAATACAGGTCATAGGTATTAATATTCAATTGTTTAAAAATGTAATACAATATAATTTTCAACGAACATTGTAAGTGCTGTGGAGCATAGCTATTAAAGTCAAAATAGACTTAATATAATACAAACAGAACAATATAAATATTTAACACACAGTAAGTTCGTCTACCCCTACGAGATCGTACATTCGCATATTAACATGTACTTATACCTCATACATTGTGCGCTCCACTCGGCCATCACATCTCTCTACTCTGTCACTCTGTCTCCTCTCTCTTTCAGTCTCTCTCTCTCTCTTCAGATGAAAATAATAATTATAGCCCATGACTGTAGTTGTCCTATCTACTTATGATGGTAAAGCTCTATCGTCTTTTTCGTCGAATATAATATATATAATGTTATGTGTATAATGATCACCACGGTCATTATTATATACCATTTGGGGTGGAAACACGGTCATTGGCGTTAACGTCAAAAACGTCCACCACGACGAACATAGACTCCCCAGAGCGAAACCACCCAGTTTATACGTGCAGTACAATGCCTCGGGGAGGTAGTCTCAGTGCCCTTTTAACTCAAGTTAAATTAGACGATATATGCAAGCAATGTTCTGTGGCAGATTATAGCCCAGCGATATAATCGGGTGAAACCTTGTGGACCCGACTTTTAGGCCGCATGTCAAAGTAAAATAAATGGAAATTTATCAAACGTTTAGTGTGTCAACCCGGTCAAAGTATATTATTTATAACTTGTGTGGTTGTAGAGGTCAGAAATAGGGATGGTAGTGGTATAGATGAGGCCCCCTTTATCCCTACAGCTGAAGTTTAATTTCCCAGGTTTCTGTTTCCTCTTTGAACACCGACAGCTTCATGGCTTTTATCTGGGTCATAAGACAAACGTCAAAATAATTTTGGTCAATATTATAGCATTATAACATTCAGTTATTTCCAAAATCAATTTACGCGTTTTAAGCACTTATATATATTTACGGTTGGCTGCAGTGTACCATTAAATGCGAAATGCGATTGTTAATAAAATTACGATAATAAAGATAAATATTTTTAATTTCACGGTTATATATTATTATATTGCTTTAATTAAATCGAGTTAAAATTATTTTTATAATATTTTAAATATTTACTTAATGGAAAGATTTGAATTTAAGCAATTAATTTAATTGATTGTAATTATATAACAATAATAATAATATACAGTAGGAAATGGATTATAGACAATAAAGTGTATAAAGATGTTTCATAAATATTGCCATTTATGTTAATTATTAGATTATAATATAATTTTACGTAGATTTAAGAAAACAGAATGGTACTAAAACAAAATTGATCAAAATCTTAATGATCTTAATGTTTTAAATCAAGTTAAATACCTGTCAAAACAAAGTAATGAGACAATTATTTTCGGCGAATAAAAATAATATAATGTAATAAAAATGTCAAGACTGAAATACACAATGAAAAATTATAAAAAATACTGCACCAGCCACCAAAGCATGGTGAATTTTAGATTTTCATGTGTATTGATTATACCGCATTACAATGATATGATATGTTTTTTAATTTTTTTTTGTTTATCATCATGATGTACAGCATAAAAATTCTTCAATCTTCAAAATGTTGGTTGGTTTCCCATCTTCGTCTTCTTCATCATCGCAGTCATCTTCATTTGAGAGGAATTCGCTGTCGTCCTTGAGGAATAGATATTATGGATGTCGAGTTCATAGACGTCAATTTGTTGGTTTAATTCCTAGGCTGTAGTACCGAGCTCGTTCGAAAGGTTGATGTTTTTAATGGAAGTTTTTTGAATGGACCTCATTTAATTTCTGCTACACAAGCAGAAGTACTAAGTACTGAAGTATTATTATGAACTTGTCTGTTATTCGTGTACCTGCAGGGGGTTTCAAACATATATTAAAGAATTCGTTCCCGAAAGAATTGTAATAACTGTTGTGGGATAGACTGGCCACCAAACTAGACTACGTATAAGGCGTAAGTGATCAGAATATTATTGAAGTGTAAATACAATAAGAGTGATGACTTCATTTCAAACGTTGATTTATAATTCATTAGCGGATATAATATTCTGATTGTTGTCATAGCCTTATGTGAGTATTTTTTATTTATATTTTATTTCCACGTCAGTTTCTCGTCGAGAAAAACTCAGAGTTATCTTGCCCTGTCATTTTTTTTTGTTCCATTCGATTGGTTAGTTTTCTATTTAAATGTGCTGAAGATCTAGATTGAACGTTTTAGCAGCGCTTTTTGTTGGGTTTAGGTTTTGTTACCATTTTTTTTAAACCAAATTGTGGTTTTGTTTAATAATAGTTGGTGTTATGATATTAAGAAGTTGTTTTGAATAAGAATTGTTATGTTGTCAGCAAACATTTCCAGTTTGAACAATTGGGGATATCTTTAAAATTTAAAATTCTTCTACCCACTCAACTCTAAGATTCTTAATTTAATACTAATTAAGACTGAATCACAGATATCATAAATATATCTTCATTTCCAGAGTTTCCTAATCAAAAAATATGTGATGATACGCATTATGTATCTTTTCTTGTCAATCTGCTCAGTATTAGTTTTAATTGAGTATTGTACTTTTATCTGTTTGGACTACCTATATAATACTGCGTTGTTGCATTACAATGTATTATTTGAAAACATTATTGTAAATCCCAATAAATACGAGTAGATGAAGAGTAGTGTTGTGTGCTGTAGGAGTGCATATTAATTTATTAGAGTAATTTTAAAGGCAACAATATTATTATTATTGGGACTGGTAAAAACAAATCCATTACCTAAGTCAAAAGTCAATTTTTCAACGTCGTTGTCTTGAGTTCTATATAATGGTGGTCGACTTTCCCGCACAATATCTATCGCTGTTTATAGACGGTCCCTTAGCGTAAGTACAATTTCGTATTCAACGAACGCCATCACAGTTTTTCTCCAAACATTAGGTACGCGTTTTCCACTGATGCGAACCACCAGCACACAAGGAACAATACGAGTGTGTCAACATTGTTATTCCATGGGCATTTTCCACCGCAAAGGCCTTGCCATCGTTCCGGTGCATTCCATATACAGTTAATGCACATCGTACCTACTATGTGTATATGTCGAATGATACATATTTATAAGTTCTAATAGTAAACACGCATGACCTTGAAGAGTATTAACATTTTTTATGAGAATATATTATATGTCAAATAACATACATCGCATTTACTTTAACATAAACAACTATAGTTTTATTACCCCTGTAAATCCATATCATTAGGGAAGTAAAACTACTATTTTATTGAATTTATTTGTTTTTGATTTCATATCATAATATATAATGTATCGTTCCAAATAGTAAATCTTAAAAATTATCACCATTGAAATATTAATATTATCATATTTTAGTACAGAAATGATTGACGATCATTGAAAAAAATTAGTATATTTCAATTTGATGAATGTTGCAAAAATGTATCTGTGTATTATTATATAACTTGCATTAATTTAGATTGTAAATCACGTATTCCCATGGAGCAGTTTATGCAGTTACGGTGGCCGATAATTATTTGTTGTTTTAATACCTATAGGTTATGCGTTGTCACTAAAATAAGTTCGCTGTACTATAATATGTTACTTATCATCACAATATCGTCGTTAGCTTCGTACGCTCTATATTATTACGTGTTGGCCTACGGTGACGCTTGCAGCGAATTATACTTGGCCTCGGCTTTCATTCTTAGGCTTATATTATTTACTATATTATTTACTGTATTATTATGGAGGCTGCTGTAGGCAGCGACGCGTTATTATTATTGTTGTTACTATGGATAACGGCGGTGGTATTTTCGACGAAATTCCGCTTCACGGCGCTGGAAGGATTTTAATTTCACACCGCTACATTTTAATAATAATATGCGATAGTCGACGTTGCAGGCGGAATCTTGAAAGATACTATTGCCAATAACGAACGTAGAACGACGACAAAATACCAACGGGGGAGAATGGTACTTGAGAGTGAGATGAGAGAGAGAAAGACACTGAGAGAGAGAGAGAGAGAGAGCAAGTTAGGAAAAATAAGAGCGACAGACATCGAGAGACCACATTATGTGGTATGTGTCTGTGTGTAAAATCGTGAGCCCTCCACCTGTCGGTGTATAGCAAACATTTTATAATTCCCAGTACCTACCACTGTAAAAACGTTTTTTTTTTTTTTGTAATATACTGAAGCGCAAACTTTTGTGCATTTCACAGAATCCCCAACGCACAATGACTATAATAACACGCTGGAATCAATGAAATGTAATAATAAACTCTGCACGTTCTATTTAGACTTTAACGATACAATAAATTCATCGGTAAAGGATAATTAATATAAACTTATAAATTTAAGTCTTAAGAATATATACACGTTGTTGAATCGAGTTGAGGTAAAAATATTATATAACGAGGAGATGGAAAACAGACATATTTTTGTTTACTGCCTCGAAACATTAACTAAAAACAAAGGCACATAATTTACAAATCAAGTATCTAAGACATTAAATTAAAAATGGTGAGTACCGCTCTGCTGTACTGCAGGTACTTATATTAATATCAAGTAGGTCACTGTAATGGATGTGTCAAATTTAACTTTAATGATATATTATTATTATGGTTATGTGCGAAAAACGAATCTGTGTGAAGACTCTGTTCATGAAAAATCATCTATCGATTTTCGTAGTAAAAAAAAAAAAAAACAAAAAAATTAAAAACTGAACATTTCTGTAAATATCTCGAAAAGTGTCAACATATTTTTTATAAACAACGAGTTAAAAATATGATCTATCTACGATAAGATGAGTACAAAGATACGCCGAGAAAAAAAATATATTTAATGTATTATAACTTAGTATGTTCTTAAGCCAAAGAACGACAAAGCCCTATTTTAATTTTTAATGAAGTGAAAAACGGTACAAACATTTTTTTAAGGGCTTAAATTTTGAATTAAAAGCATTATTTTATTAAATACATTTTATTATAAATTCGAAATTTGAAACAAAATAGAATAAAACATTTTTCTAGCATCGATCTTTCTATTTATTAATTGTTTAATTCTTATTTGGAAATGTAAATGAATTGGTAAAATTTAACATTTTACAGCTAGTAGTTGATAATAGAAGAGTAATATGAAGAATAGGCGAGTTACAGGTGCTCACCAAAATAAGTATTAAACCAGAACATAACGATACGTCTAAAGAGAGATCGAACAAAGGGAAAAAGGGGGTGTATAAATCCAAAGTACATACGGTTGAAAATATACGTAAAAGGGCCATATTGTGATATAAACGAGTGCATAAGGGAGCACGATGAATACTTTGAGGGACGAAAAATCCCTATAGATTTTCAAAGCCATAATTTCAACGTAGTGAATATTTGATTAAATATATTTTTTCTCGCTTTTCGCATCACGGCATCACATTTATTCCCATCCTTTTTTTTTATATTTTCTTCCCGAATACCCTGATTTAAATCAGTATAAAAGAAATGATACAATCTCCCTTTATCCGTTTCTTAATATATACTGCGCACACGCAGGCACGTGTATTTACAATATTTACATATGTACTTGTGTTGAATATTGTATACATACATATTACATACACACCCACAATATATGTATATATAAATATATAAGAAATTATCATGCTGTACACATTTACAATCCCATTTACCCCCTAAAACCAATTTTTTTTTTTTAATTTTTACGTTAACCAAATTATTTTATTGTGTATTGTGACGTTTTTCAACAATTTTTTTTTTAAACTTGAAAATTTGCTACTGCTATAGTTGATAGGTTTTAAATGTTGGTACCTCGTTATTAACCTTAGATCATATACAATGGATAGAGCCATACGAACTATTTGTGAAGCCAACATCATTGTAGGACCTCGGTGATATCCGCATGCGCGTGGTCTCTTATCATTAATGTTTGGCACAGAGACGCAGAGTGCAGAGTCGCACTGCAGACGCGCAGTTAAGATAAACAGATTAATGTATTATGATAAGCAGTCACGCATGCGCAGATGTCACAGGTCCTACAGTAATGTTGGCATCAACTCATTTTATACGCGTAGTATGCTATGACTCCATCCATTGTATATGATCTAAGTTATTAACTATGTCACTACAGTCCTTATTTTATAATGGAAGTATTAATACGAATTCAATATCAATTGTTGTATATGAAAACGATACTTAGCAAAAAGGATGGATGGATCAGCATCTATTTCTATATGTTAGAATCTAAGGACAGATTTTATTATATTTTATTTAGTTGTCAGTAACTATATTGTTGTTGGTTTTTACTTTTTTTCTTTATTTAGTTTGTAGATTGAATTAATACTAATGCTAAATATATAATACATAAAAAAGTAGTGGCGTAAAAATAAGAAGGGGGTAAGATATTAATCCCAAACACAATTTCAAATAAAAAGGGGGGAAGTTGGTAACGTTATTATTCGTTTAAATATATAATATTTTAGTCCAATTTTGAACTTAAATTGTCTATAAAAAAACCTTGAAAATATATTTTAAGATTTTTTGAATCTAACATAAACTAAATATAGAAAACTTCGTATTAAATGTTCATATATTAGCAATGAATATTAAAAATTGTATTTATTTTTAACCACAAAATAATTGCCAATTATCGTGATTTTTGTCAAAATTCTAACTTTGAATGATCGTAATTAAGGTTGTGGAATACCCTAACCTGACACTCCATTTTTTTTTTAAATTCCACTTGACAACTATGAGGAACCTTGAATTAAATTCTTAAATTTTTTCACAAAACGAACATTTTTGAAAATATCTAAATGAAAACCAAAATATTCACATATCTGAAAACAGCTCAATAAGAGACAAAATAATTTGAAAATTATACCATATTATACAGAAAATCATAAGAAGTAGTAAGTACCAATTAGATTTACTTTTTTTAATGAAAATATATTAATGTGGAAAATCGAAGCATTTTTACCGCTCCAAAAGTAATGACAGACACACACACAAAGCTCACACACCATTATAAAATCAATACATTGGTCGCTCCACTCGGATAACTAAAAAAATCTAAAATTCCAGAAATTAAAAATTTTGAATTGTAACG
Organism: Macrosiphum euphorbiae; assembly: GCA_949089665.1. Taxonomy (NCBI): domain Eukaryota; kingdom Metazoa; phylum Arthropoda; class Insecta; order Hemiptera; family Aphididae; genus Macrosiphum; species Macrosiphum euphorbiae. The sequence continues at coordinate 49,982,843 of CARXXK010000001.1, read as the reverse complement.
TGTGTTAAAAATGTTCTTTATGTCAATTATAATCATGACCTAACAAAAACATCATTTTTGGTCTAAGTAATGTAGGTACTTACGTATAAAAATAAAAGTCAGTTATTTTCATATAAACTGTTTTTGTAAAGATATTAGTATTTATCGTTATCTGTAAATTATTTCATAGTATGTTGTGCCTGTGGGTGATTTTATTTTTATATCTTCATCAACTTTATATATTTTTCATTTTCGTTTATAATTAGATACATCTTTTTTGACATTGGTTATGATTACTTTTTATTTTATTTATCAACTGATAGAAGAGTAATATGGCTATGAGGAACATTGTATTACATTTTTAAGCTTTATGACCTAGAAAAAAAATCTAATCAACGCAAATTGAAAATAGGTTGTACGAAAATATCATACACATATTTTAATAGTTGCCAACATAAAATATAATAAAATTACAATGTAATGACATGCAATATTTTTTATTTAATATAAATATTTGGTTAAAATTTCAATTTTTATATTATTTATTTATAAATTGCAAACAAATAAAATCGATTTTTTTAAGCTCTGCAGGTGTTGGGTAAGTATTCCAGTTACCCCGCTGTGTTTTGTTAGTTTTTGCAATTTATTGTAACTGGAATTTTTATTTTTTGAAAACAAATACTTTCGTCACTCTGCACACAGCATATTGACAGTGGACAAAGTAGGTATTGAATTACCTATATGCTACAAATTAATTGACTTAAAGGGGTATAATTATTGAGATGCTTCAACCTAATCAAAATGTTTTCCAGCCCAGACATTTGTATTTTTGATAAATATATTTGTACAAAATTGATATGCCATATTTCTTCTAATTTATTATAATATAGCTGATCCCGGACAATTCGTTGACCAAAAAAAATTCAACTCTTAAAAAAATTGTGGTTGTTCAACTCCTTTTGGGTGTAACTCGCTGTAGTTAGTGCAATTCGGCCACCCCAGTAGGCAATCCCTCTACGTCGGATCCCGGACAATGTGCGACAACATATCAAGTAGGCATTGTGTGAAATTTCGATTGTATGCACGCTTGATCTGCCAGATTAACCAATGGGCAACCGATATAAAAATAAAATACTTATTTCTACTAATTATTATTTCCACTATAACCAATAGCACCATTTATAAGGAAAATTTTCCACTCAAAATCTTATTAAAATCTTATCATTTTATTATTTATTTATTCTTTTTAAAAAAGCCTATGTTACTCATGGGATAATGTAGCGTTCTAATGGTGAAAGCATTTTTGAAATCGGTCTAGTAGTTTTGAGTTTGTTCGTTACAAACATCCAAATGTTTCCTCTTTATAATAATATTAAAACATAAAAAAATAGAGTAAGTATAGATATAGTTATAGATTAGTAACATTTTTGATTGGTCATTCCAATGACATTTAGAACATAAATTATTTAGCACTCCTCAATTTAACACCTAATGTTCACCTAAGTCTAATCCTTAATAACATTATAACTACCTAGATAAATTGTGCATTTTTAAAAGAAAAAAAAACTTTTAAGCTTGTAACATGACGATTTATTACCAGACCTTAAGCTTTTAAACCGATAAGAATACACAACTGCTACAAATGTAATTTCAGCTTTTTAAGACTAGTCAACCGTATTGAAACATAATCCACGCACATGGAGAAAGTTAAATTACAATAGAAGTTATCTTATTTATGAGGGTAGAGAAATTAACGATCAACTGTAGTTACTTATTATATTTTGGAATATACCTATAATCTTAGTCATTGAACTAAAAATTTGAGAAAGCTTGGCATATATATATGTTAAAATAAATACTATAAAAGTAAAATAAAGTAAAATAAAGGCTAATACGTCTAATGAATTGAATCAAATGTTTTGGAAACATTGTGGACAGTGACACAGTGTATTTAACACAATAAATATTATAATATTATGTAAACCAAACATTCTTTCAAATAATGGGTTTCCACCGATGTTCTTGTGTACTTACTACTTAGCTATAATCGTTTAAAAATTGAAACACAAGATGCCGTCACTAAAGGCCTGTTTTACAATCATAGTTTAAACCTCGGTTACGCCTAACCCGCTGATTTTACAGGCCGAATTCGGTGGTTTAACCTTAGTTTAACGATTGTAATACGGGCACTTATTAGTTCAATGTTGCATTTTAATGAAACTTTGTGAGTCCAAAGATAAATTAGAAAATTACGATTATTTATTGAACGAAATTATAAAAGAAAATAGGTTTACTTTGGTATAATAATATATATGATCATTTTCGTACATTCGTCTAGATGTAATTGTGAAATCGCGTTATTAGAAGTGTTTGTGGAGTACCTAATGATATAGCCATGTTCCGTTGAAGCCCATTAGGATGTTTCAACCAATTTTATTATTTTAATACGAATTATCCCATCCAAATTTGAATTGTTTTAGACAAATCACTTAATTACTGTTCATAGATTAGTATATTTGTATTTTACTCGACTAATGACATGTTCTTTCGCTCAACTAATGTATTTATTTATTAACAGTGTATTAATTAATTAAAAATTGAAAGTAAATACAAATGAAGTGTATTTGTCTTGTTTTATATAAAAATAAAAACTTTAATGTTATAATATATAGAACCATTTTAAAAATATCAACGTTCTTACTTATTAGTAATAAATAATGGGCTCGATAATATTATATACGTTCTCTTGGTTTAAAAAAAGTATAAACATTTGCATCATCTGTAAGAATATTAATTGGTTGGTTATATTGCTTCTTAGTAGACAGAACAGCAATTAAGTGAAAATACAGTGATGCTATTTTATGCTTTCCAGTTAAAACATTATTATAATTTTTATGAGAAATAAAATAAAATCGATCGCTTTTGTAAAAGGTTACTGATAAAATCGAAGTACATATACCTACAAGTACCAAGGTAATAACACTATAGCAATAATTAGCAGACAATATTCTGAAGTATACTCTGACAATGCGTTTTGAATACATTTTTCACTGATCGATTTCTCATAGTTAAAGAAAATATCACTATTATTGCATTTGTATTTTTGTTAAACATATAACATATTTTTATTTACGTACAAAACGTAATAATTAAAACTGTTACCTATAGAAACAATCGTAGACATTACTTTTATTTTTGGTTATCTTATAATATAAACCGATGCTTTTTACTCAATTACCCTCAACTCCCATATTATTATAATATTTAGTAATTTACTTTATACATAATTGAGTCATGTTCTGTTTTTTTAATTTGAAAAATATAGACAGTGTGTATCATTATTTTTATTCAAAATGTAAAGACATTATATTATGATGAATGATGAGTAATAATATCTAGTTTGTATACTAATAATAAGAAAAGTTGAAATGTAACTGCCATGATATTTAGCATATCACAATAACTATTACATTTCAATAACTTCTACAGAAAATTAAAAACTTGAATATTTTTGAATGATTTGCAATCAATTTACTAGGATTTTCAATTTGTATAAAATCTGTATTTTATATTTTTGAAATCTTCTCTCTTTTGATGTAGATTAAAGCGGATTCCTACGTGAAGAAACTCTATACTCAAGCACATACGGCTGATATATAATTATAAATACTTTATTTTACTTGGCTATGAAACTGAATTTAAAATAATCTTTTGGTTTAGATACGTCTATTTATGAAAACTTATATACAAAATTATTAGGATAAAGGACTAGAATAAATGCAGTTCTATGATATCAATGGACTCACAAATGGGTCACACGCAAACGTCATCGCCGATAGACCGAAATTTATACCTGGAGCTTTTCGCCGCCGTTGGGTCTGAAAAGTAGAGATAAAAAGCTCTCACCCGGTCCTCACCTTTTTAGTGGCCCTTACACTCTACCGGTGACGTCGGTGGAAAATCTGACGATATTAATACCTACTAACAAAATGAATATAGTTATAACTTATAAACGATAATAATTTAATAGCCTGGAAGCCGTTGGTCGTAAAACCATCGCTGTGAATTTAAAACGAATAAGAGAAGAAAGAATATTTATTGGCTTTTTGGAAATATCAGTATTATCATGTAACAAATATTATATGTACCTATATGTGTGTCAAAATTCAAAGTTAAGGTAAATAGTAGGTAGGTATCTGGTATATACTACCTACATATTATACGTGATCGCACACGCTGCGTGTACGTGTGTATTTATGAGCGAATTTAAGTTACTCAGCTGTAAATGTAAACAATGCACTTTACTTGGAATTTTCATTAGATTTATACAGTCAAAGGATATATACCTAAGTCTAATATAATAATATAAAAATATTCGGTATGAATACAAATATGCGAAGCTATGCGTTTCATCAGTTTTGGTGAAAGTTATTTGTAATAAAGAGGAAACCGAAGCTAATAAATGTTATTTATTACAAAATTGTTTTACAAACAGTAAACACTATAGACACTAAAAATATGACTATGTATCATGACGGCGAACAAGAGCTAACGAAAATTATTTTTGAATCCTTTTTTTATATTAACTTACTAATACAGTAATACAGCTAGTATGATACAATATGATAGGCAACAACACAATAGAGCGTTTATAAATATTATGTACTTACTGGCTATTACCTATAATCTATATAAATATGTCATGGCATATATATATATTATTAAATTGTTTATTATGTCACTTAAACTTTGACACCCATGTGAGATATATATATAATATTTTAATAGTAGGTAGTACCTAAAGAGTCCAACAACTATAGAACAATACATTACGTATATTTTAGAATATAACTACAAAATAAAGTTTACTCAAAATATTAATTATAAACTTTGAACAAAATTGATAAGTTCAAAAATTATGTTTTCTTTAAGTTTGATGAAAAACGACATGCTGAAGAATTATTTTATTATGACACAATTCTTATAAAACAAAAACTTTCTTTTAATTTCAAGGCCATAAAATGGAACTGAACTCATTTAATTAAAATTAAAAAAATATGGATACAAATGTAACCATTTGTACAAATTATTAGCATTTATAAAAACGAATATGAAATTTAAATTTTAAACTTTTTCAGAACTGAAAAAAAATATATTTCAGAAATATTAAGATTTTCTGGTTAACTTTTATTAACTTTTAATAGAGATAATATTAATATTTATGTGGAAAAATTAAATGGCATCATGGTATAAATAATAAATATATTATTATATATTATAAGAATAAAATAAATAAATACCAAATTAAAATTAGGACTGGTGTAATTTTATTCGCCCTAGTTAATAGAACACCTTATTTAATATAGATAATTTGATTTTATTGATCTAATGTGACAAAAAAATTTACGAGGTTTGATAAATTATACAAAATTACGTGATTGAAAATGAAAACTAATGCATGGATGAAAAATGAAAAAAAATTCTTGGATATACGTAAAATATAACATGCATAATTTAAATATTTAAAAAAAAAACCATTAAATAACAATACAGAAAAGCAAATTAAAATGTAATAATAATCAACAAATTAGCATTATAAAAATATGTTTAAAAAAATTGCAAAAATATGCATAAACACGATATTCTAATTAAATATTTAATTTGCTATAAGATTCAAAGTTTTTAAATCATTTATTTTACAATTTCCTTTTTAATAATATTTCTTTTATCGTTATATAAAGATTTTCACTACGTAGGTATAGATTATACCAAATCCCCCGCATTTTAATATTATTATTATGATTATATATTAATACAATTTTATTCATCTGAGATAAAATAAACCTGATTAATATTCATTTTGAAAAGTATATACCATTTAAAAAAATATTTTTTTGATTGACACCCATTCTTTTAAAGTGAATAATAAACTTTTCCACCAAAATAGAAGGACTAAAATAATAAATTGTTTTATCTCATTGTCAATGGGTTTTGCTATTGAGTTTTAAATCAAAGCAATGGAAAACAAAAGATAATTTACTTAGTTTCTGAATTAAATTAATAATATAAATACATTTTACAGATTTAATCTGACATAGTCGCCAGATGAATATTTAACCCACTGTATTGTGTTTCGTACTTTTTTTGAAACAATTGAAAAAAGACTAAGCCAGATAATTTTTTTTTTTAATAATAAGACACAATATTCAAATTAGTTTTTACAGTAAGCATTTGAGTGGCTGTTTATAATTATTGTAGAATAATATAAATAGAGAAATAATCCATTGCTGATAGTACCTATAATACTCGGTGGCTTTTCAGGACTTGTTTAAATCAGTCAAAAGATCTTCACATTAATAAATTGCTGTTTGCCAGGGAATTTCAAGGAATAGATTCAGCAGTTATATCAATATAACATAATATGGGTTTCATGAGGGGAATTCTGAGATTTGAGAGTCAAGCATGAAATATTTTACAGTGAAATTTTGAATACTTTATTTGAATTTGGTATCTTTATTTTTGTTTATAGAATTTACGAGAGTAAATTGAGACATTTTTAATGACACTATAATACAATCAAATTATACAGTCATTTTTTTAAAAAAATGTTTCTAATAATAATAGTTTTTAAGTAATAGATAATAATAAAATTGTGTTATAATATTTGTAATTTTTTAATCTCCAAGTATATTATTCTAGAACATTTTAATACTTACTCAATTTTAAATAAATAAATATTTACTGATACCATTCATAATATAAGAATATATTTTATCATAATAATATAATATTATTGAATATTAATTGTATCCATAATACTCATTAGTCATTATAAATCATTTCTACATTTAATTGTACCTATATTAATTATTAACTACTCAAATCAAAATTGAAATTAAAAATATAGTTAAAATAATTTCGACTCCTAAAGAGTAAAGAGTGTTTAGAATAATATTTAACTAATGCATTCAACAAATTAAAACCATATTACCTAAATATTTCAATAGGTATACAAGTATATTAATCGTGATTTTACTCATATTTTTTTACAGTGTTCACTTAGAAAAGTATATTTTATTAACTAATTGAATATTTGAATCTAATGTATAAAAAATAAACATGTATTTATGAACAACCACAATTTAAAATGTATACATTAATTAACATATACTTTTACTATTCTCTTAAGACTCACAATTTGTAAAAATACTTTAAGTACCTACTCGAATAATAGGTTCTAATTATACAATATATATGTATATAATTTATAATAATATAGTAAAAAAAACAACGATACAAGTAGACTAAGAAATATAAAGAGAAGTGATAACAGAACTAGAATTTTAGGAAACCATTAATCTGAAATATAGATAAAAAATAAATAGTTTACAGTTGTCCTTACATGAATTAAATATCACATATCACGTTTGTTTTATTGTTTTTCCAATATATGTCTACAACTTTAGGTAATACTATAACGCTAATGATAACGTCAAATTATTATATTATATCATAAGAACATATTATTATTATACAAATTAGGAGAAAATAATAAACGATGAAATTCGAATGTAACCATTTTTATTCACTTTAAACCGTATTCAGGAATATATAAAATGGTAAGCTAAAGTTAACATAATAATAAAGAGGTCCTAAAAAAAAACTTGGGTTTTTTGATCCTTGAAAACAGGTGAAACCCTTTTGTGAAAACCTCTCTCTATCCATCATTCCTTATTTTGCATAGTGTGTAGTATCCTAAAGCCTGTATAGTGCCTATATGTGTTATGTGCACCAAAATACAGGAAACCAAATTTCGGGTATTTTTTTTGTACCTATCATAAACAAAGTATAATCAACATTTTGTTTGTTTGTGTCTTAATTATATTTTATCGTCAGACAACAGAGTAAGACTACAATACTATGTAAACAAAAATATTATCATAAAGAGTGAATCAAAATTCATTGATTACGAATATTTAAAATGCGATACAATTAAAATTGAATTTATTGAATATTATTTTGAATGGTTATGGTTTTATTCAGGATAGTTTTAGAGTTTTACTTTAAAATAGTATAACATTATATAATATCTGATTAATACTCCATTACCGAATTACTTGAGTCCTGGCATAATATGAACTAAGTTTCTCGTAGATTTAATTAATTTGAAAACACAATATTCCAAGTTATATTCTGTTGATAATAAGGTTTCCATTTTATTATTTAGATAATCGATAGCGATAGGTATATAATTAATATAGGTGTAACATACCCCATAATATATTCTCGAATGACTATTACCGCCATATGTACCTGCATAAAAATGAATTTAATGAAAAATTCAAAAGTCTGTATCGGATGTTGTAACATAATATTATTACACATACTTCCATGGTCAACCAATTTTGTTTTCAGTTTCTTGAAAATAAATAATAATAATATTGTCTATGATCTATATTATCATGTTATAGTTTTTTTACCAACACGGATGTGTTATATATTTTACCCGAATATAGAAATATTAATAATGGATCGAAAAAAAAAAAAATCACATTCACCGCAAAGAATACGAATCATCGCTGTCGTGTCGGTATAAAAAGTAGCTATTGTCATTTTCTTTGTGAAACATTGTCGAATCGGAATTTATTGAGATTGTTGTACGGAGCGGAGGACAAGGCTCGCCGTTTTGTAAATTGCAGTCTTATAACACAATGTTGGGGCAGTTATTGTAAGTATATAATACGTTCGCGTAAATGACAGTATTTTATTTCCGTCGTGTGCTGCATTTTCGGTCTGGGTATATAATATAATATATTATAGTACATTTTACATTGTATACTAATATACTAACCTATACCTATATTGCATACCGTGAAAAATACGGGGTGACCACAAGGTTCCCTCTTGCTCGTGGTGGATGTTTTCTATATAGGTGCTCGTATCTACGGACTTGTGTGTGTGTGTGTGTGTGTGTGTGTGTTCGAGGGGTAGAACGCATCCGGGAAAAACAGACACTCGAGAGGGTATAGGTTGTCGATATATACGACCTAACCGTTCACAAACGCACGTCACTGCGTCGGGCATAGTATCTAAGTTATTATAATAACAATGTCTTATTGGAAAATATCGAACGAGTTGACCACACTCAGCGATGTTGTATTATTATTATTATTATAGGTCTGCATTTACCTTTTTCCCGCCGGCGTTGCATTATATTGTTGCCCGTGGGTGTACAACAACAACAACCGCCACCGACGTCTCAGCAGTTAAACTTTTAATAAGACGCGCCAGCGTTTATTTTTATTTATTGCCAGGCATTATTATGCTCGAACAAAAGCCGTCGTCTTCCGTTCTTTAATAATTGTTTAAGCCGTTTAGCGCTGCGCTGCTGCTGTTTTGTCATCATTTATGTATACGTCGGGAACGGGCGGACAGGTATAAATAATTATATATACGTATACCAGCTGTACGTATATCTATTTATACATCTACCGCCACGTGCCACCGCCGTCGTATATTATATACGTATATAGGGGTTGCACTCGGAGAGAGATAATTCCGCGACGGTCTCCCCGGACAAATAGGCCTGCACCGCGGCTGTCTTTTAAAAACCGTCCAACGAATCGGTTAATGACTATATCAGACAGCGACAACTTGGGCAAACGCGATGACAACTATACAGTAACGACGCAGCATGAGAGAGAGATGGGTTTGTATTCGAAATCATACGATTTGGTTACACAACTTTCTCGGCGGTGAACAACCATCGGTGGATGACCATTAAAACAGTGCACCGTCACAATATTATTTAGTATTGCATTATTTTCATGACCACAGTAAGATTAAGATCTAAGCTACCTACGAACCGATATAATATTTTATTTGTGCGTCCTTACCGCGATCGCGTTGTCATTTATTATTAATGTTTCTTTAAATTAACGAAAAGTTTTCGAGATCAAAACGGGCCCCTCACCCGGAAAAATATTGTATTTTTTTTAAAGATGATCCCGTCCCCCCCCCACGGTTACACAATTATAATAGGCACCTGTATCGTATGTATATTACAATCTCTTTAAGCATTTGCCCTAATTGCTTCATGTTTTATGTACTTGTGCACCTGCATGGTTATAAATTCTACAGAACGTCACAGCAGTGCCTTTTCACTCAGTCCCGTCGTATAAAATATTAAATTATTATTGTTTAATTAAGTTGCGAAAAGGTTGCGTTAACATTTTCATTTTATAACAAAACAAATTGTCTGTACCTATTAACTGTACCTAACTGCGTAATCGAATATTGGAAACACTCAATATTTTAAATTGATTATAAGCATTTTTTGCACCGAAATATTCAAGTGAATCTTAATACGATAATATAAAAAACATATTTACCAAAGACATTAAAATATATTTTCCCGCATAAGTATAGTTGTTTTCATACGGACAATTTTGAAGTATAATGTTAATTTGTCGGTTGAAGCATATTTTATAACATTGTACATGGCTACAATTTATATTACAGTATTATAAATTTATAACCTACAATCACGTATTAAAAATAGTATTTTTAAAAATGCCTGGCGTTTAGTTCATTAAATAATGTACATGCATAATATGAGTATAGATAAATATGATGAATATTACAATATTTATTTAGTATAACTTGAAAACCATTAATTTTTTAATAATTTATAAATTATAAAAATACATGTATTGAAATAACCGTAGGAATTAATATTAGAAAATCAATGTAAAACTATAAAAATGTATTTTATTTTCTAATGCATAAGTACCTTTTTTTAGAAAAATAAACCACCGCTATTATAAAGTAACTTATTTTTATTCCAATAATAATTAATTTATATATCCATGGCACTTTTGGATAAATAATACATATTCTATTTTTTTTTTTTTTTTTTATACAACTGAAGGAAATCTATGATTGCTATTAATATAATATTTTTGAAATCCTACGAAAATTTATCGAATCATAATAATAATTATATATGATTTATAATTATTAGAGATGTTGTAGAGTTTCCTGTCTTTCATACCAAGTAACCACTTATAGGGCTTTTCAGTTGGCCGACCAATACTAAATAAATTATTTTCTGACGAACAAAGGATCCATTGTGAGCACACAATACGGTCTTAAGTGATGGGAAATAAGTGAATATAGGTTGTACAGGCCACAGGGAGACAGTGGTAGTGGCATCCATATGAACGGACAACAAAATAATTTCTGGACTGCCTGAGGGTAAATTATGCGGATCACGTGGCCCCATCTGGCGTGACAGCTTTTTCGACCATCCTTTAGCATGCTAAATAATTGAAACATCGAACGCATCAGTATAACAGTCACGTTTTGCATTCAACAGAGCGCCCCCCCCCCCCACAACCCCCGGGGGTTAGGATTCAAAAATCACGGAAGACAACGGACGTTTAATCTGCAGTCTGAGTGTGGTCCGGTCGTAAATGACACTTGAGAGAGGCACAAAATGCGTTTAACAAATAAACAATTTTTGTTCATAAATTATTAACATTATCTCGGAGGTATGACAATATTATACCTACATACTATGCCTATATATTATCCAAAGTGTGACCTACTGTAATATTTTTCTTCCAGCGTTTTATAAACCACGTATAATATTTATCATAATATCGTAATCAAACGTAAATATATTTTTGATTAATCAAAATATTTGAGTAAATGCTAAATTAAAATGGATCAAACTAAGAAATACTCATTGCATGTATAAGGAACTATTATTTCCAATCATAGGAACTGCAGAAACTATAAAAATACAGACAAAAAGGCTTCCCTTTAATAGTAAATATTTTAGTAGTAAATATATTATATATTTTAATAGTAAATTTTAAATTGTAAGTTGTAAGTCAAACAGGATTTATCTAAAATATTTACCACTGCATCATTCAATTTCCGATGAGATAGCTGAACAAAGTAAATGTACTATTAAGAGAGGGCTTAAGATACAACTAGGTATTTGAAGGAGACTAAATTAATCAATAAATATCAGGCAGCATAAAGCTGATAATTTCATGTTTAGTTATCATGTTATCATATTTAATACATTACAAACTTGTATACAGTTCACTTCAGCTCAAATAATATTGTAAATTGTCACAAACAAAATTAATTATGTCAAGTCAAATATGTAATAAAATAGTGTATACATTCAAAAATAAATAATGGGTTTAAAACACAAATAAAATATAGAGCGTTTTGAAGGAAGCGAAAAAGTATTTGTGTATGAGTAAACAGAAAAAAAATGAAGCAAGTAAATATTTATGAAAACATTTATTTGGACAACATAATATTTAATACAAGTTGAAGGGGAGATGAAGTACACTCATGTAGGGGATATTAAAAGATGTAATGTAAATGAGGATAAAGAAATTAAGGTTTATTATGGATTTTTAAAGGAAAACAAAAGTGTAAACTATTAGGATTGTTCTAAAGAACTTCATTTTTGACCAAGTATTATAGTAAGTATTAAGAATTTAAAAATAATGTTGTAATAACAGTATCCATTGCACTACCCACTATCAAGATACAAAATGTAATTAATGATCTACCACCTGTAACATCTCGCCATGGACGCATAATAAATGCTCCTCAAAAGTTAAACTTGTAAACTGATTCGTATTGTGTACCTAATAATAATATATACTTAAGTACATTATATTTTTAATTAGAAGTAAGAAACTTTAAATTTAAGAAAGGAGGTGTACAATAACAGTCATGCTATAATATGGTAAGACAGATGATATGATAGTTGATTAGACCGTAGGCTATTAGGTACTCTGCAGCGAAGTTGTGCCAGTTTATTGACGTTGAGCTGTTCTCTTTCATATAAGATTTAAGTTGTTAATTTGTTATATTGTTTAAATGAGTTTCAGTGTTAATAAATTTGTATTCTATATTCTTTATTTAGTGTTGTTCCATACTTGTTAATAATTATATAAGATGAAAGTATAATATTTCACCCTCATATAGTTACATTAGAAATATTAAGTATCGAACAAATAGTTTATTACAAATAATGAACATATAATAAAGTTTGGATAACAGCTGAAAAGTTTTATAGAATATATTGTAAGCTTTTAGTAAACTATACTTTGCTCGTCAAAACTTTGATTACATATTATAAATAAAAACTATACATGACTTATATTTAGTATGAAATGTTGTGCTAAAAATGTTCAAATTAATAAAGTTATTTATTAACTTAAAACTACAAGCTGGAATTAATAACAAAAATACCTATACATCTTTACTTACATAAAATCTACAAGTTAAATTAATGTAATAAAATCTATATAATAAAAAACAGTAGAAAATAAAGTGTTATTATAGAACTAAAAATTAAACATAATTTGTTTGAATAACCCATAAGTTCAATATTGTTCAATATGTATCTGCCTCAAGTATAAGCGGGTCATCACAAAATATATAAAAATGCATAGCGTGGTTGTTGGGCACTAAACGCTAACCTTTCTTTTTCAAAACATACTGGTTTACTACAAAATAGGTAACAGAATAATTGTAAAAAATATATATTTTTTTCATCCATCATTTGTAAGATATTATAGTTCTTTATTAGATATTCAGGGTTTGTCCTGGATACATTTTAAAAAGGTCAATGTCTGGTGGTCTTAATATCTGAATATATTTCCATAACAATTTTATAAACTTATAGACTCTCTCCTTTTCTCTAAATATGAAATATAAGGTTTGAATATTCCTTAATATTACTAAAAAAAAAAAAATAAATAATAACAATGCACTTTAAAAGCATAAAATATTAAAAGTTCATTACCATTTGTTGAAGTAAAAATATATATTAAATAAAAAACAAAATGTTTTTTTAAAGAAAAACATACTTCTGAAATAGAGAACAAAAAAGTGTTGTTTGTGCTATTTTAATAATGCGTTAAAAATAAAATTTAATATAAATTAAATAAGAAACTTTAAAGAGTTATTTAAATCTGCTTTTATAATTTTTTCCTTACTGAAAATCAGCAACTATGTTATAAACTATACTTCCTCGAAAAGTTGTTATTAAATTTGTATAGCTTATTAAAAAAATATGATTTAATATTATTTAAATTTTAAAAACCTGAATATTTCTTGTATAAATATTTGCATGCATTTGCAAAAATATAAAGCAAGTCAGTAGTTGTAAACTAAAATATAAGATAAAAATATAAAATCAATTGATAATTTTATTAAAAGTATTTAATCAATTTATTTTGATTTCATTTTGCACAAAAAAAATTAGGAAAGTTAGTACCGTTCTGTTGTACATTTATGTGTTATGTATAGGTCAGTGTCACTGTAATGGATGTGTTCAGTTTTAATTCAATAAAATAAAATCATTGTACACGAAAAATAATTCTGAGCAAAAACGGCTGTCTGTATATATTACTAAGTATATCGTATGATATAATTGTTACCTATTAAAATAATTTATTTTACTATTAGACATTAGTAATACAGTAGATTCAATTATGTTTGCCAAAATCGTGTGTATTAAATATAATAAAATACTTTAAGGGGGACGGAGGGGCCAAGCGGACTACGGCTTTGGTTCGAATCTCGACCTCGGGAGGCTCCTCTCTCTGGGCAGCCAACTGTCTAGAAATAGAGGCCGCCATCCCTGGACCGATCATGGCAGAAACCTAAGGGTGCCCAATTTGAAATTTTGCCAAAACCAAACACACGTTTTTACCAAAAACCTACAGTACCCTCCCTCATAATTTAAAAAAAAAAACACCAAATGGCCTCAGTGTACCGTTACAACAGTAACCCTCACAATAGTTAATGGCCATAGTTGCCAGGCTCTAGATCAGTAGTTCTCAACCTTTTTTGATTCATGTCACCTTTAGCCACTAGAAACAAACACTGCGTCACCCTAACATCAAAATAATAAACAATCTTAGCTGTATATTTTAAAATTATTTTTTTATTAGTTATGTTATGTACACGACAGTGGGGGTATAGGTGTATAATATATTTATTATAAGAAATAATATGATTGTTTTCGAAAAAATTTAATTTTTTAATTTTTTTTCTTTTCTTGTTAAAATTCTGCGTCACCCCTAAGCAGGTCCATGTCACCCTGGTTGAGAACTACTGCTCTAGATTAATAAAAAAAAAAAAAAATTTTAAAGTTAAAAGTAGGTAACTAAAACTACAATTATTATTCTTCAATTAAATAGCCAAATTCGTGTGAGATACACACTTCTGTTTTTCAAATAAGAATCCCCCCTCCCCCTTTATTAATTGTAAATTATTTTGTGGTGTAACGATTTACAGACTTCTGTCTCGTCATTCATGCCGCATATTGGCATATCCACTAGTCGAGTTTGAATAGCGAAATAGAGACTCAGTCACTCAGACAACAGGCACCTGTACATTATTAAGTAACGTTAATAGATTGATTTAATATACATTATTTATAATAATTCAATTTGTTTCAACTCGTACTCCATTACTCCTGTGATTTTCATTATACCGAACAGGGTAACTCTGGTGATATTATACTGTAAAATATTTTTACTCTTTCAATCATTTAATAAACCTTATACGTGTTGCCATATTCTGTACGATTTTGTTAGTTTATGAAAGCAGGTTATAGCCTATAGGTTTTTGGTACTTGTAAAACATAACTTAGAAATCATTATTTGGATCAATTCAACAACCCGGTTCTCAATACCGGTTAGTGTAGTTGGGAATAGCTAACCTGAACTACTCATTAACTGGATAGTTTTAGGTATAAATATATACAGCCATTTCAAAGAAGGCATGTAGCAGTGTATAATTTTTTTGAACATTTTACCGTACCTAATATTCGAATTTTGAACAAGTAGTTTCTAAGTTATCAAAATGTTAATATTAAGAGTAGCATAATAGTCCTTAAAAATGGGTTTACAAAAATATAAAATAGACGTAATGTTGGGTCTAGTATTATAATTTATAATTACCTAGTTAGTTATATTAATAATGTACTATTTTTACAAATTATTAATGTTGATCTTACTCTATAATTACTATACCTACTTAAATTATTCAGCATATTCTATTGTCTATACCATACAAATAAATAAATAAACTGGTGATGATAGATTAAAATTAATCACTACAATATTCAATTCTCCATAACCCAACCTCCATATCTTTCAATTTTTTAAACCCATCACGGTTATAACTTATATTACTTTTATTATCCTTAGAAAACATAGTTTAAGAACTCATAAAACTACTCATACAAATTTTGGTTCCGGTACTTCAATATTTTCAGAAAAATGATCTGCTAAATAATGTACAATAGAAAATAGACGTTCTCATTTGAAAACCAAAAGTTTGAATTTTCATATCACACATATTTAAGTAATAGAAAATTCTTTAGAATTTTAAATATTGTCTTTATAAGAGTGTTTAAAAGTTCCAAAAATTTTAAAAATTTTAAATAACTGCATAGTTAAGGAAAAACGGGAGTGATCAACCATTATTTTTGGTTTCAATATAATAACTTCTTATGAGAAACTTTGTTTTGAGTTTCCAATCTTTAGCTATAAAAGTATTTTTAACTCCAAAATAATTTGCAAATTTTCGTGATTTTGATTAATTTTCTAAAAATTTGAAATTTAAATTTTTATAAAATAAAATCATGTCTATGTATCTTTAATGTTTTAATCTGCTATTAAAAAAAATTAAGAGTTATGAGAAATCTTGTATTATATTTTCAAGTTGATTGACAAAGCAAACATTTTGTATTGATTTTTATAGGTAAAATCTGAAAAGTCTATAAATAGCTCAAAGAGAGTCAAAGTATTTTTTAGTTTATAAAATGTATAAGAAAATATAGTATAGATACTTGATGAAAATTTCAAGTATGGGCAGTTATTCGTTTTTGAATTACAACAAAATAAGAAAATCGGTCCATGACAAATCGTTAGTTCACGGGTGAATATCCAATATTGAAAAATGTGAACTTTAAACACTTATTAAAAATTAACTTGACTTTTGGTGTGGAGAAATCGTTAATATCTGATTTCTCAAACGTTACTATTAGATTTAATTTTTTTACCAGAAAATATATATTATTGTTGAAAGTTGAAAAACAAAGCATTTATTCTTCTATATATTATATTTATGTTGTGTATACGTCTACCTATATATAGTGTATACTGGTAAAAAACCAAAACACACAATCAATACATTTATCGATCCGCTCAGAGTCAAAAATATTATACGTAATGCATTAGATTTTTTTTTAACGTATTAGGAAATCAATATTATAAAGGTGTTTTAAAATTGTACCTCCATATTGGTTTTTAAAATTCATATGTTTATAACATTTTAATAAACATTTTTGTTGAGATTATAATATTTTATAAGTTTCAAAAATTTTAAGAATTTCAGTAATTTAACGCTTTAAATACGCACTTTTTTCTTGTGAACAATTGCTTTATGTTTATAAAATATTTAAACTCTCCCTATTTACTCTCCTTTTCTCTTTTAAAATGACGGTTTTAATTAAAATATTAACAAAGTTTTACACAGTTCGGATCCGTAAACTTACAGAGTGCAACTGAAAATTGAAAAAAAAAAGGTTGAAATGTTAAGCATTTCGCTTATTCGAACAATAATGAAAAAATAACCGCTGTGATCCCAATGAAGTTGCTTATCTTAAAAATCATTTGTAAAATAAAACTTAATGAAAACACCAACAAGATACAAATTATTATAATATTTTCGTTAGCTAATATAATATTTCACATTATATTACACTCACCAAAGATTACAAAATATAAAAGAATCATTATATTATTGTCATGATTGCCATTTTATTACTTTGGATACATCCTTTTTTTACAATTCAAGAATATCGATGTAATATTCAAACGATACACAGATTAGATGCTGATCCATTTGAGGCACTAATTATTTCAGATAATATTGACGTTTTAAAAATATTACTTTTACGCAATTTTAATTCGTTACAAAACAATATTTTTGGAAAAAAAAGTTGTCTTACTATTTTTGATCAGTATTTAAAGTTTATTACTCTTTTAAATGATACCATACATCTGTAATTTCAGAATCCTTAGCAAAATATTCTTCATAGTATTTTGATCTATAAAAATCAAATTTCAGAAGAGTATAGTTTATCATGCATAGTTATAAGTATTTTATGTTTTCTACTCAGCTTAACTATATACTTATAAACTACTCGTCTAAAATTAAATTTTTATATATCAAAGTACTCATAATAAATACATTATGCTTTTAAAAAAGGAATTAAAAATACATGTTGTCCATAAAAGTGAAAAAAAAATTGTGAACAAAAATTAAAAAATTATATAGAATTATTTTATTTTTATTATAAACATAATATTATTTTTTAACAACTTCAAATTATATAAAAAAAATATTTCCAAAAGCTTTTGAAGCTTATAATAAATGGATCATCTGTTGTATCAATAATAGACCTAAACATTTTTATTTATTTTTGTCTTTTTGTCAAGTATTAAAGCTCAATTTTACTAGTTTAAAAAAAACTATATATATATAATATTATAATATTAAACGATGTATACGATTATATACATAATAAACTATGTCTTCAGTTTCGTTTCTGCAGCTAATACCCAAAAACCCTAGTATCCAAACAATTCAAAAAATTTATTTTAATAACAAAAATATATCCACCTGGCACCTACCTAATGTAGATTTCAAATTAAGTTTTTAATCTTAATCCAAGATTGTATATATTATTACTTTCATTCATAAGTGGTATTATTTTATTTTAAACTATTTTTCTATACTAATAATATATGCTCTACAATAATTTGGTCTTGAATTTTTTGATTTTTTTTGTTTATTAATGGTATGGTACCGTAAAATATATAATATATTAAAAATATAACCTCAGATAATATTTAAACATAAAAATAGTTCGTCATAATCTGACAAAAACACGACGCATGTCACATATAATACTAAAATGCCACCATAGGACCGCCAGACGGGAAAACTATAATACCATGTGAAATTCAAATCAGTTTTGTTTAACGAAACTTTTCATTTATAACGAGACACGTGTTTTTCTACTTGTAATAAGGCCTTGACTTATGGGGATGAAGATCAATTTCAAAAGGCTTGGCAAACTACAGAAAGGAACAAAAATAACACTAGGAAAACAACGGATAAGTTTTTATATTTTCATTCTTTGTTTACCCTTTTGCACTGTGCGGATGCAAGCCAAGATTAATGTTTGTTTTTACGTCAAATGCTTTAACATATTTGATGCGTTTTTATGCTAACCGGATTAACCATACCCTGTTTTTTTTTTTTAATTTAACATCAATCTTCTTGTAAATTGAGTGTGATAGAAATCAATTTATTTTATCAACCAGTCCATATAAAACCCGAAAAAATGTTACCACAGTGTTGGTATTGTTAATTGTACACAACACGCCATATAATTTAAAAAACAAAATACCGCCAACCGTACAATTCTTTTTATCAATATTCGTAGATATTTTGACACAAAAATAACACAATAGGTACCTAACGATAAAGATTATAATCAAAATATTATAAAATATACTCATTAATAATAAATGGATTTATGAAAAATATTATTTTAGATTCTGAGAGAACTGATAAATATGTATATTGATTTTACAATGATGTGTTTTCTTTTTAATTACATTTTTTTTTTGTGTGTATCTGTTATCAATATTAGGGGCAGTAAAATGCTTACGCTTTTCAACTTCAGCATTTTTTCTGATAAAAAAGTGGATCTAATTGGTAATTTAGGAAAATGTTTCTGAAGTAATAAAAACGATTCATTTTGAGATCATTTTAGGCACGAGTTATTTTTCTTTATTTTACTGATAAGTTTTACAAGCTTTAACAACAAAAAAAGTTTACCTTAAAGTAATATACCTACATTTTTTATGAGCGTTTTAAGTTAAAATAATTGTTTATGATGATTTTTGATATTTTGTTTTAATAAAAAAATAAATAACTGTAGATATTTGACATTTATATCAAGTAATTATATTATCATTTTCTATATTTTGTATAATTTTCAAAATATTATTCTCTTTTCGGAAATTTATAGACATTTAACATTTAAAAAAAAATGTTTGTTAGCTCGAAAAACTTGAAAATGTGATTAAAGATATCTACCTTAATTAATGTTTTTACTATAGATATTTCGATTTTGTATAAGTATATATTGTTGATTATATTGATAGTATCAAACCTTTTTATATGCAATCATACTACATATTATTATATAATAAAGAAAGCAATAGGTTTTTTTTGAAACGACGACAACAGTTTAGTTAGATACTCAGTGTAAAAACAGTGTTCGCGCCGGAACGACACTTATATCATATATCATTACGTAAGTCTATATCACCAATCTATTATAATTCGCGGCAGTATCGCTGACCGCTCCGCGCACTTCCACCTCCCGACCCACAACGCACATCTCATGTCCTATCAGTGAATTATAAATTATGTACTATTTGTGTCTGTCATTTAATTAGTAGTAGTGCGTCGATCGCAAACCCGTATGGTTGAATGCATGATCAGGTGTATAGGCGTAAATAGTCGAAGTTTTTATTATTGTCATTTTCATAATATTATTCGTGTGCGCATATCGCCGCTGTGTTTTTTATTATTGTAATTTTTATATTATTCGTGTGCGCCTATCGCCGCTGTGTTTTTTATTATTGTAATTTTTATATTATTCGTGTGCGCCTATCGCCGCTGTGTTTTTTTTTATAATTCTGTTAAGGCTCGTATAGCCATCGTCATTAGTGATATCATATTAAATTATTGTGAGGGCAATTCGCTGTAACATTATTATAACCATTGTTATTTATTAGCACTGTGTAATATTATATTTAGGTTAGGTACATGTAGCGGCTGGCCAGTCTTCGCATCTTAAATTATTGTGAGTACCTACTTATTATTGTTATTATTATTGTGTGTTGAGCCGGTCTGGCTATATATTTATCATTATATATACATTGTTTCGTCAATAAACAAAGAGTGACAGCTTATATTTAATTGCCATATTTATTACTTGAGTTACCTAGTCAATTAGTTATAAGTTTACATTTCACACATACTCATATACACATCCACTACACACTAGCATTCTCAGGATTTGCTCGGCGAACCTGGCCACCTTCTGTTGAATGCTAATAACATAATATACACACAAATTATAGGTCGGTCGGTGTGTGATAGGAGTGCGCGACGAAGTACTGAGCTGACCGGGCCCACGGCCTATTGTTGTCCGACCCCGGCGCGAACATTATGGTGACCTCGACGTGATCGATATATAATAATATATAGTACAACATTTAGATATTATAATTTAATCATTATTCTATTGATATTGAGGTTGACATCCGTATATACATATCACGGTAAAATTATTTTTCTTTATAATACCTATCTCTGTTATGTAATAATCTGATAAATGTCTTTATTATTATTATCAATAACAAATTATAGTGTATTATGAAATCGTGAAGAATATCTTTAGTAAATAATGTATATTGGTGTATAAGATAACACGGCCAATTTTATTCGTTAAATTATTGGTCTCATATTATTATAGCAACTTGGTCAGCTATTGTCCGTTTGACCAGGTATTATCTTTTTTAATCGTGCACTTATTGCACAATATGGTCTTAGATTCAAGTCAGGAAAAGGATATTTCCGAATTAAAGAAAAGACGTGGCGTAATTAAGGCATCGCTGACACGAATGAAGACATTCGTCTCAAAATTTGACGTAGATGAAGATCCAATTACTCTGTTGGAATTTAGACAAGAAGAGTTGCCCATAATAAACAGGAAGTTTGATGACACACAAACACAACTGGAGCTTTTAGTTGAAGAGCAATCCGCTGAAGAAGAAGAGCGTACTAAATTTGAAAATGAGTATTATTGTATTCGTTCTCAAATCCAGGAAATTATTAATACGAAGAAAGGTCTTAACTCAAGTATCAACAATATGTCGGTCAGCGCATCAACCACTAATAATCGAGTCCGGTTAGAACCGATTTCACTGCCAACCTTCACCGGTAACATTCAAGACTGGCAATCGTTCTACGATTGTTTTCGAGTCATGGTGCATGAAGATCCTGGTTTTTCTTCGGCCCAAAGGTTTTATTATTTAAGGTCTCATCTTACTGGCGCTGCACTCGATTTGGTTAAATCTGTACCAATGACAGATGTAAATTATGAAGTGGCATTAAATCGCTTAAAACAGAGGTATGACAACCCAGGACTTGTTATTCAGTCACATATTCGCTCAATATTAGAAACTCCATACATACAAAAGGCCTCGGCAGGTGAATTACAAGGTCTTCACGCTCACATTTGCGTTCACATTGCCGCTCTTAAGGCTATGAAACAACCAACGGATCAATGGGATGCCTGGTTAGTAACAATTATAGTCAGCAGACTCGACACAGCAACAAGTCATGATTGGCAATTGCGCCAAGAATCCACACACTTGCCAAAATACGAAGCGTTAGAAAGGTTTCTGGCAAACAGATGTGTTGCATTAGAGAATTCTGATTATAGTAAACAGATTTCTGGTGAAGTAGACAGTCAGCGAAATAATTCAAAGGGGAAGGAATATGAGCAAAAACCGAAGAAGTTCGCTCTAATGGTGGGAACGGAACATGATGTCTGTCCTAAGTGTAAGGGTCCGCACAGAATATATACTTGTGAAAGCTTTAAGAAACTTACCATAATAGAACGCCTAAATGTAATAAGAGACGCTAGACTTTGTTTTAACTGTTTATCAGGTTTTCATTTAGCGAATGTTTGCAAGTCCAAGTATTCATGTGGTCGTTGTCATCGCAGGCATAATACACTACTTCATCTTGAGGGAAGACCAGACAATACCAATGACAACGTAACGAATGATGCACGGGAGGTAAGCCCTACGCGTGCGTCAACTTCTCAAGGACATGCACATTCAATGGCTGCTACATTAACAAATAGTTATGTTTTCTTGTCAACCGCGGTAGTTACAATTAGAGATATAAATGGCAAGGCTCATAAATGTCGTACAGTGTTAGACAGTGGGTCACAATTGAATTTTATCTCTAAGGGTCTGCAAAACAAGCTGAAATTACCCAGTGAGAGGGTGGTATTACCAGTGTGTGGAATTGGTACAAGCCAGTTGCAAACCTCTTCAAGAGTCAGCATTCAATTACTGTCATGTGTCTCAACATTCAATCTAGATATCACATGTCATGTTTTACCGAATATAGTAAGCGATCTTCCATCATGCAGGAAACCAAGGGATGGTTGGAAAATTAACGAGGAATTATCCATGCAATTAGCTGATCCCAATTTCGATCAAGCAGGCCCAGTTGATATATTAATAGGAGCAGGTGTATTTTTCGACATTATGACTCCTGAAAGAATTCCATTAGAGATTGGCAACGTATCACTACAAGGAACCAAGCTAGGATGGGTTGTAACTGGTGAAGTTGTGGCAACCTGTCTTTTAGGAGTTGGAAGGCCACTAGATGAAGACTGGGAGGCAATTCAACGTGAAGAGAACCAGCCATTCGGCCGCTCTTCAAAAACTAACCTACGATTTTCGGAGGAACAAGAAGCTGTGGATCATTTCATGAAAACAGTCACTAGAAACTCGGATGGTCGTTTTGTTTTACGATTACCGACAAGGCCAAGAGTCAACGAGCTAGGTTGTAGCTTGAATATGGCAACCTGTCGTTTCATAAACGTTGAGAGAAGGCTTCAGCGTGACGATCAACTACGCATGGAGTATAACAAATTCATGACCGAGTACATAAAAATGGGCCACATGGAAGAGATTAAAGATGATATTACAACTAGACCCACTTTCTATTTACCACATCATGCTGTCATCAAATCATCTAGTTTAACAACGAAAGTCAGAGTCGTGTTTGATGCGTCCGCAAGAGGATCGAATGGTATTGCATTGAATGATGTGCTAATGCGTGGTCCAAGTATTCAAGAAGATTTAATTTCTATTCTGAGTCGGTTTCGTAAGCATCAATTCGTTATTACCGCTGACATTGAGAAGATGTTTAGGCAGGTATTAGTGGCCAAGGAAGATCGAGATCTTCAACGGATAGTTTGGCGAGAGCATCCTAGCGACGTATTGCGAAAATACAGATTGAATACAGTGACTTATGGTACGACTCCGGCCTCCTTTATGACAACGAAGTGTTTGGATGAATTAGCTAGTCAAAATGAAGTACTTTTTCCAAACGCAGCAAAAATAATAAGGCGAGATTTTTATATGGATGATATTATGACTGGGGGTGATTCTGAAGAAGAATGTTTAAAGTTGCAACAAGATGTTTCAAGCATTCTCAGCTCAGCCAAGCTTCCATTACGAAAATGGTGCTCGAATTCGGTCACAATATTGAAAAAAATTGAAGGTTCCAATGACGATCCCTTATTTGTGTTGAAGTTAGGAGACCAGGATACAATTAAATCGTTAGGTCTGTGCTGGAATCCTACAACAGATGTGTTCAAATTTAATTTGGAAAATAACAAGTTAGAAGCTATGATAACCAAACGAGCCCTTTTATCATCTCTGAACAGCATCTTTGACCCGCTTGGATTTTTAGCTCCAGTTCTCGTGAAAGGTAAGGTGTTCCTTCAACAACTGTGGCAGATGAAAATTAATTGGGACTCTCCTCTGCCAGCTGATATAAAGTCAAGATGGCACCAGTTCTGGACAGATCTTGTAGAACTTCAAACACTAGAGATTCCAAGAAAGGCGAAGGAAGCACCATCCCAAGAATTTGAGATTCACGGATTTTCTGACGCATCTCAAGATGCGTATGGCGCTTGCATTTACGTTAGAAGTAAAGATCACCTTGGTAGATGGCATGTAAAATTGATATGCGCAAAAACACGTGTAGCACCACTCACCGGTGCTACAATTCCACGCCTAGAACTTGGTGGTGCATTAGTCTTAGCCCAATTAGGCCTAAGGATTGCAAAATCCTGGGAAATTGATATCTCTCAATTATAAATATGACCTTTATGGATGCCATGAAAAAAGAAAAGGTCCAATTATATATTATACTCTTTACTCTTAAGTGAAATGGAAAGAAAATAAATTGATGCTATTAATACTTTCTACTTTTATACAGTTCTATAAAGTGTGGTAATTCCGAATTCGTTTATCGACCATTCTGCTGCCTCTGATGACCACAATTTAAGTAGGTCTTATGAATATTTTATATAGAAACCGTACGTCTCGTAAAAACAAATAATGAAACTACGAAATGGCCGAAATCGATTATAATTTACCATCAATTGTATTTTCCGTACTTTACTGACGATTTCAAATAGCTTCAACTCCCATTTAATAGAAATGTTACGGCATTTAGACTCATGGACATTCAACTAAATTGATTTTGGTAGTACTTACATGTCACTATGTCAGTGATGTTTAGTCAATAAATCAGAGTATGAGAAAAATACCTAGGGTATAGACAACCTGTTTGAAAAAGTGTTTATAAAATGTCCCAAAGTGTTAGCATCAGATGTAACAGTATTACTGTAACCACGCAAATCCTTTAACCATACATAAAAAAATAAACATGATAAACAAAATTCAAAATCGGTAAAATACTCAATAATAACTATATGTCAATGCATACGTTCAAAGCCCTCATAAGTGGTTCATATTTTCAAGCACTTTTAAGTTTTTAGTGCTTAGTATACGATTATTTTGGTTTTTATCTATGCAGGATCAGTATAAACCTGTATAATAGTGGGTTGCTAACAATTATATGTATTTTTGCTTCAACTAAAATACTATATTTTGTTTTATTTTTAAATAATATAAATTAATAAACTATTGTTTTAAATTTTGCAGAGTGGAGTGATGAATGTATTGATTTTACAGTAATGTTTTTTTTTTAGTAGAAAAAATGCTCTGATCACCAACTTTGATTTTGTATAGGTAGTTACAAATTAATTTGTTTATAATAGAAATAATTATTTTCGTGTCTATCTTAAAAATATTAAAACTGTTGTATGGTTATCATACTCATTAAAAATCAGGAGTTAACGATTATTTTATTAAGGCCTACCTTTGAAATCTTGAGGATATTGTTAGAAATAACTATAATTAGAATGAGTCCATACTTTGAAATAATTATTAATAATGATAAATAATATAAGCTTTACTAATTTACTATAACGTCTATAACCTACTTTATTTAGTAATAATCACCATTTACTGTTATGTAGTTAAAAATTGGTAGATAACTCTGTATGAAAATGTATCCATTAATTTATTTGTGGTCTCATTTTCTTACGAAAAATATTGTAGTTTAAAGTGTATCACACTCCATAAATCAAAATAGATTTAATGTTTGTAATCTATTACAATATATTAATAATATTTTAATAAAATTTTAATAAAATCATAAGACTTACTAAGGGTAAACTTGTTTTATTATTATAACAAAAGATGCTTCTACAGTCATACTCATAACGCATATTATGACATACATATGGTTAAAAAAAATAATTGCGAATGTACAAACATTAAACATCATCACTTTTTTTTTCTCATTTGAACATCGATCAATATATGATTTACAATTCACCACTGCCATAAAAATATATTGTGTACAAGCATATATAATATTAAAAATATGCTATTGTGTAACTTTATCATTATTGTTAACGTTCATGCAAGAGAAATCTGCAACATTGAGAATTCTAAATTTTTAACGAAAACATTCGATGATTTACGACCAATAATAAACAAGCGTAAAGATTACTGAGAGATATTTGTTTTATTCAGTGAATTCTTTTCACATCTTGACAGATCATTGTTCTCAGCATTTTTACTCAACGATTACAAGAGTTTAAAATAATGAAAAACTCTTTTCGAAAATACTAAAATATATTTTTATTCGTATCAGATAAAATACGAAAACAATAATTCAAAAAATATAATTGTTGACAAATATGTAATATGAATAAAAAAAAGTATTGGAGTACAATATAATATAGAGTGTGAGTGTCGAGCATCTATACTATACTCTCACCTTGACATCAAATCATATTGTGTTATATATTACATGAAATAATTAATAAATATTTAAAAACTAAAATATCACTTTTTAAGAGATTACAATAATGATAGGTACGCCGTTCAAATTATTATATAATTATATTTGACTAGGTAACAAAATATAACAACTCAAGTGAAGAGTATCAATCATATTATTGGAGGGTTTTTATGCATGAGCCGAACAACACGATGGTAATTATATATAACTTCATCATAAAAAATAATTTTATATTATGGTCTAAAAGTTAATCATGATGTTTTTTTAAATATTATTTAATATGTCGTACTATATATGTGTGCACACTTCAGTTTTATTTCTACTTACTGCATCATATTATATCTACAGTCTACAGATAAAAGGAGAATTTTAATGTATTTTTAAAAACTTGTAACGAACATGATTGGTAATAACTAATAATTCTCAAACGATATAGTATCAGTATTTTTCCGGACTGATAATGAATAGGAATCTTATATTACCAAAAAATACGGTCCTGCTCAATAGCCATAAAAATAATCCCTTAAAATAATATTCTTATTTAATATATTATAATATCATGACTTTGCAGTCTCAAATATACTAATATTATTCTAGAAATTTATTTTACTGATATATATCATAATATGTAGTTTTTATGATTCCGGTAAATATCTATCCAAGAAAATACTATTCCTGTATAGTAAATAAATTCTATAAAAATAAATTATGGCATTCATTAGGAATATTGTTCACCTTTAAGGTTTTAAGACATCATTCCAGAGAAATATTTTCATGATAAAAACTGATCCCTTTAATTATTTCCTGGATTTAACCTTAGCCCGGCATATTGATCAAATACAAAAAAAAAACCATCAATGAACTATAAATAAAAAAAATGTAAACATTACCGTTTATTGAGATTTTAATTTACATATTATTTAAAAATATTATCAGACATCGAGTAGACTAGTGTAAATTCAAACACTCAATAAATTGTATTTTTGATCAGTGAAAAAATTTTCTAAACAAGATTACAAAAAATCTCAGTAACATAATTATCACTAAACTTCATAATCACTCATAGATTTTTAATACTACCCATACATTTACCAAAAATAATTTAGAAACAGAAAACAATATAGAAATCATATATTATATTATATTGGAATCATGAAAATTAAAACTGTTAATTAAATTTCCGCTTTATACGAGTAGTGAATTGCGTCAAAGTGACAATAATAATATATTTATTCAATTGCGCATACTATAATAGGTAAAATTATATAGTAGATTTCCGTCCAAACATCAGTAGATAACACGTTTTATTTACAGTAGAACAATATTACGATACAGCAGAAACATTTGTCTAATCGCTGTTGGAAACATATCTCTTCGTGTCGGCTACCTGGTCGAAAATTAATTAGTGTTGCAATAAAAATACCCCTATTGTATACTATGGCGATTAAGGGCAACGGACAGTTTGACGGGTACAGATTGTTAGTGGATCGGAAGCCTGGCTAATTGACCTGTTAAACTGCTGCATCAGGTGGGAAATTCGTTTCAGACCATTCAGCCTCAATGCAGTGCTCCGTCCATATAGTCTCATCATACGCTAATGGTATAATATGTGCCTGGACTCCACTCCTACAAATACTATTTGCATACGCTGCAGAGGTTGTGAGTGAAGGGTAATATATTGTTCTACAAAATCCGGACCCCTAAACTTTTTAATAATACAAGAACTTCCACCAATTTGCTGGGTTTAATCCAATAGTTTAAAAGAATATTGGAAAAAAAAATAACAAGAGTAAATATTCAACGAATATGATAATAATATATATACATTACATACATTAGATTCAAAGAAAGTATTATATATACATTATACAAACATTACATTTAAAGAAAGTTTTAATGTATTATACACTTGAATGTCGTAAATATTAAATATATAAATCAAAGATTTAAACTCATTAAAGTTATAATAATGCGCTTTCGAAAATCATAAAGCAGCGTAATTCTAAGACCCTTACATTTTGTAATCTAAAAATAATTAATAAATAGTTAGTATCTACAGCTAAGCACTGTATACACTAACACTTTTAACAGATATTTTAATAATAACATCATAAAAGTATAAAACGAGATAGCGAACTTAATGAAATATTAGCAATTTATATGACGAATTTATACAATATAAATATAACATTTTAAATACTCCAGCTACTAAGGTATGTATAAGTTTGTGTGGTATTAAACCTGGTAAAAATATAATTACTTAAAAACATTGTATACTCAAAAAATCATCACATTAAACAAAAATATATTTGAAACATTTCTTTTTTTCAAAACTAAATATTTTAAACCAAGTTAATCAATACCTACAAGCATCTATATTAATAAATTTCGATCACTCAAAAAAATAATTTATTAGTAATTACTGACCTTTGTAGGTTGTAAAACAGATAACAGATAGTATAATACATAAATAACAGTCCTGAGAATTAACTACGAAAGTAAACTGTTTAAAGTTTCAATGGCAATACTAAATATGTAGAAATGTAGAGTAGACCATTGTTAAATTTTTATGAAAAGTGTATTGATTATAGTTATAAAAAACTGAATTTTTTATAATATTAAAGGGCCATTATATACCAAATTAAATATCGAGAATAATGGTATATACTAATTTCCCAAAGCCCATAAATGTAAAGAAACGTGAAAAACTGCTTTTAAAGAACAAACTTATAAATTAAATTAAAGTCTTACAAAAGTTCAATCAAATTGAAATTTAAACCAAAGAAGTATATAGCATGATAATAATTAATGAAAATCAGGATTTAGTTAATAAAACAATCATCCACCAATCAGTTGCAAGGAATTTCCAACTATGAACCCATTAGGTTCATGAAGTGACAAAGTAACATTATAATATTATTTAAATTGAATTTTTGTAAAGAAAATTATTTATGAATGCTTGAAAAACTGTTCAATCGACATTTAAAAATTATAAAATATTCATAATAAGTAATGACTCAGGATGTAATAATATATATATATATTCAAGTACATATTAGGCACACAATAAAGAAAGATGAATAATGAAAATTATTTTTTAATTCGAGAACTAACATTTTCTACACCAAAAACTACGAAAAATTACCAACTATGCTCACCTTTTAGACTCTGAGCGGAGCAAGGAAGCTAGTGGTTTTAGATTGGTATTTATTTTTAAAATTTTTTTTTTTATCCTGTATACAAAATGTCTACCAGAAAGAGTGCTTTGATTTCAACATAGTATCTTATCTTTTAGCAAATTGAATCAAAATGGTACTTTAAAGAGGTCATTTTTCGATTTTCTCAATAGTTATTTAATGTCACAGGAAAAATCACCGAAAAATCACAAAAATCGCTAAAAATGTGATTTTAATTTCTAACGCTTTGTGTATCACTATAATAGAAACGAATAAAAAATTACAATATTATAATATCAATTCAACTTACAGGCTATAATAAATAATAACAATATAAAATATCCAGATTGACAAACCATCTACTCTCAGAATCATTTTTCTTATTCATTGATATTGTATCATTGAATTTAAGTTTAATACAATCCATTATACATTGACCCAATTTTAAACTACTGTACAGCAGAGCGATATCCACTTAAACTCTTTTTTAATTATGAAGTTATTTAAAATCTGATTTTGGAAACTTTTAAACATACCCACTTAAAGACAATATTTAATTTTTGTACTTCTTAAGGGAAAACCTTTTTATGAGTAAGTCACGATAAAAACTTCTGTTTTGCAAACGAGAAACCTAACATTTTACTGTCGATTATTTAGTGGATAATTATTCTGAACATTTTGATGTACCTAAGTCAAAATACCGAGGAGTAGTTTTTCAGTTATTAAAATATTTATATTAAGCTTAATTTATAGTCCTTAAATAGTTAAAATGGTTAAAATTGTTTAATAAAAGTAACAAATATAAAATAGATGTAATTTTGAGTCTAGTCGTAATACTTTGACCATTTTTATGAATTATAAATATTAGCAGATTAATATAAACTTCTAAAATGTTCAAATGTATAGAGTCCTCATATCAACTAAACCGATTATCATGGATCTATTATCCTTAGTACACAAAGTTAAATATCTCAAAAAGTACTTGTTAAAGTTTTTATTATGATACCTAAGTCAATATGTTTAGAAAAATTATTCGCTAAATACTTTCCATTATAAAATGGAGATCGTCATTTAAAAAACAGTCATTTTTATCTCCACAGAAGTACAGGACACTTCTTAAGTAGTAAAAAAATGCTCAAGATTTGGAAAATATTATGGTCATTGAGTATAATATTTAAAAATTCCGAAAATCAGGTTTTGAATAACTGCATTATTTAACAAGAAATATAAGGGTCGAACATGCTTGATGAATCACCATTAAAATATTCATATATTATAATTTAACAACAGATTAAATCAGAATAAATAGAATATTTCATAATACCAATACCTATTCTTGAAAGTCAATTTGTTTTATACTTTTTTTCCTTATAAAAAATTATAATAAGTACCTACTGATCGTTTAAAAATTAATACCAATTGAATAAACTTGAAAAAAAAAATAAAAATTATATTGCATACCAAATTAAATGTATAAATAAAATACAAAGGTACCTATTTTATAAATATTTTATGAAATAATAATTTAACAAAGATAGATGTTTTTAATTAGTTATAAAAAAAAATGTGAACGTAAAGAATAGTAAGTGTGTTAAAAACAATTTAGGTACCCTATAAACTATTGAAAAACTTTGACAACTAACCTTCACATAATTCAAGAACTACAAATGGAAGGAACAAACAAAACAATAATTTTTTTTAAAACAATCTGATTTCTATACATTATGGTAGATATTAAAAGGATGACAGCGGGCTGTTTGTTTTAAGTTTTTTCTATTTAGCTCACGTGCAAATGTGCAATTTAGACAATAAAACATTCACTCAATTTTTTTTTTATGTTATTAAGTAGAGTAGAATCTTGCAATCACATTTTCAAAAGTTAAAGAGAGTAATATTGTCGGGGGTATGCCATAAATTTGTCTAAATATTGTCTCAAAACCATTTTTAAAACCAATTACTTACAAGTTACAACATTTTATTTCTATTTTTAAAGTAAAGATTATATAAAGTCAAATAATAATCTATTTATATAAAAGACAAAATATGTTTGTACCCGACTACCTGTGTCCTTTATGCATTCCTAAACCGTTCATCCGATTGCGATGAAATTTGGTACAGAGATAGGTAGATTAGGGGACCTTGGGGAAGAAGATTGGCTACATTTTATCGTTGCGAAAGAAGGTAAATAAGAGGTCCAACTCGGGGAAGTTCTCAAAAAGGGATTATGAGATTATCATTGGTTTCAATAATAATAATTGTCATTATAATACCGTACGTAGATTGCCTACCTAATATTATACAGAACGCATAGTCACAAAAACCTAGCAATAGCAAAGCATTGCCGTGTCAGCTAGTAAAAGATAAAACCTATATGTCAAACCCTCAACAATAATATTATTATCCACTGTAATTTTTGTAATAGGTGGTTTACACTATAATAACTCAAAAACCATAAAAGAATTATAAAATACGATTTTACATGAATGCGTTTTATCTATGTTGCGTGTGGTTATGAAAGATAAAACAAATGTTGAGCTGATATATCCTATTAGAACCAACCACTGTAGCATCCAATTTTTTAGATATTAAAAAATTGTTTGCAGTGTCGTATACAAGTGTCGACACAAAATATTTAGGTTACTGAAAATCCCGATCATCCTGCTTCGAGAACCTTGCGGGGGTGTAGGTTAGTTAACTATAAGTGTGTAAACTATTTAACATTTTATTTATTTGTGATCTTCTAGATTTACTTCCGGAAATTTAGTTCCATAATAATTAAATATTATT
Organism: Macrosiphum euphorbiae; assembly: GCA_949089665.1. Taxonomy (NCBI): domain Eukaryota; kingdom Metazoa; phylum Arthropoda; class Insecta; order Hemiptera; family Aphididae; genus Macrosiphum; species Macrosiphum euphorbiae. Next base: position 49,949,724 of record CARXXK010000001.1, on the reverse strand, counting down.
ATTTTTACTATAACACGCATTTTGAATCACAAATGACACATGTTTATTTTATTCATATTCTTTTTTTTCATTTAATTCAAAACCTTGTTGAAAATATTATTGATTTGTAGTCATCCTTCAATCAAAGTTCAAACACGTACTATTTACATAAATCAATTGATTTAGGAGCATCTGCAAAATATGTCCCAATGATATTAATGGCCAAACCGATTTCGCCATGCAGTCGTCATCATTAATCATGTTTGGGCAACCCCATGAGACAACGGTTCCCCCCTCCCTACACCAACCATCTGCTATAGGGTACAGTAATTTTTTTGGTTGTTTTTTTTATATACGTGTTTAGCGTGTTAGTGTATAGGTACTGAACATTTAGGGGGGAGAGAGAAAGAGAGAGTGAGAGAGGACGGATGAAAGTGAGCGAATGAAATATTATTAATAACACAGTTAGTGGATAGTGACGTTTATGCCACTGAATTCTCTCCTCCCATTGAACTCGAGTAGTCCAGTTCACTACACAATGAACATTACGAATGAAAAATTGATTTTACCAGTAGTCCATGAAATTTTTATTTTTGAGAATGTGGTGTAATTTCTAGTAGTCTTTTCATACGGTTGGTCTTCGATTTGATATTATGTGTACTGTAAACATATAGGATGAGCTAAATCGGCCATGGGTACTTTTTAGTGACGGTACGTCATTGCCGAACTTAGTCAGAAATCAATATGATATTATTAATAATACCATTTTCTCTGTAAGCGGTCATCAATCGTATTGATAATATTATTCCTCATTGTGAAATGGGGGAACAGAGTCAATAACTGCTAAAAATCCCGTATTTCATTTGCTAAGGGATCCCTAGTAATAGTACTTTTCCAACCACAATATTTCAAATTTAAGAGACTAAAAAAATAAAAACCATGCATTTCACTTGAGATCTAAAAATAACATTAATTTAAGAGATGCTCATAATATTAAATTATGCATTTTAACGACTAAAGTCTAAGTGTATTGTGTATAAATACACAATGACAATATATTATGATTTGGAATTAATGAGAAATTTAAAATTATAGAACTGTAAATAATATATTGGTATAATAGTTTTGTGGTTTTGTCTATTATTAGTTATTATTATTTCAGCAACAATAATTGTCAGTATAAAAACGATTAATACCGCATTATGATGATTAATTATTGGATAACAATATTAAAAGTAAGTTATCAAATTTACCTACCCTAAGAAAATTGTTGGTGATAATTTTATATCGGGTGTAAAAATGATATTTATAATTATTTAATTTAATATTAATTTTTTAAAACTAAAAAGTAAATGTTCTCGAACACACTTGTAATTCGATTTTACTTCACTTTCATTAGAAAAAATTTTTTTTCTATTTGTCTCTAAATATTTTCAGTTGGTATTCCACCACAGCAGCTGTCATTGTACACATTTGTGTTTACATTTCCTTTCTTGGCATTAAATAAATAAACATCGTTGTACAATCGAATAATAATTTATAACATCTGGAATGTGAAAATCTATATTTGTTCTCAAACACCTTGGATCGCCAAAATGATAAAGCCATTATTACTTTTATTCTTGTTTTTATAAGTTAATATAAGATATTTTTTCAAGCAATTCAATGAAAAGCAATTAATAGCAGCGGTGTACCTATAGTAGATTTTCTCGTCATACACATGACGTTTACAAACGTTTTCTGGCCTTTGTCATGTACAGCTTAATGTTGGGATTGAAACTGTATGTGATTTTTCTTCTTCTATGAGAACCAAGCTGTTTTCATTTTCCAGTGAAATGGATTTTCGTAAATCACACAAATTCGCAGTAAAAGTAGTGTTGTTCACATAAATAATAGAAATAAACCACTTTCTCAATCTTTATTGAAAAAAATAAAAGGTTAACATTTTATTACCTGACGATTTTCTGCACATTTCAATTTAACCAATAGAAAAATGAAGAACTGCATGAACCCACATAAATCATAATAATTATTATTTTTAATGCTCACAATAATAGTGAAAAGTACCTCACATAAATAATAGATTTATTATATGGTACCTAGTGTTTGAAAATTTCATGAAATTTAAAAAAATGAAATATTTCAAAATATGTGAAATATTTCAGTATTTTAATATATTTTGTTTTATTTTGTTTTATTTTGTTTTATATTTACATATAACTGTCATAAATTACCTTCATCACTATATGGTACCTGTATGTATACCTAACCTTTGGTATTATACATTTAAATTGGTATTCAAAATTTTTAAATATTTTAATGATTAAATGATACAAGTAGGTATACAATATTATACATGTATATTGTATATTTACTGAATTCTGACATTAGAATTTAGAACACTGAACATTGTGTTACAAAAAACAAATAAATTGTGTTTTTATTTGTGTTAAAAAAAATTTAAATGTTTCATGTTTTTGTGAAATATTTCTCATACTTCAAACACTGATAGTACCTATTTAAAATCATTTAAAATTCATGAAAATAGGAATTTTAAATTACTAATAAACATTCTCAGTATTTAATATTTAGATATTTCTTCTCAATTTGTTAAATGTTTTTCTCCACTAAATTGAAAAGCCTTATAGTTTTATTTGTATGCACAGCATAAATATTAAAATAAAGCTTAGTGAAATCAAATATTACCTACATTGTAGATTTTTATGTGGGTATTGAGAATTGGAGACTATAAATTGATTTAGATTAACAACGAATACCCAATTCAATCTTTCTAACTCATAATAATGCCATTATGTATCTGAAATCTTAAAATATATGAATATATTATACAATTATCGTATTTTTAAAACAATTTGGAAGGGAACTTGATTAGCCTAAAAATTATAAATATGATATTTTAAAAAAAATGTGTGGATTTAGCTAACACTGGTTCTTTACAGATTTTCTGTACTTAAACAACCTATATTTAGTTTTATATGTGAATTAAAAGATATTTTAAGCCAACATTATTATTTGAGAGATAATTCGAGTTTTAATACATTTTTAGTAGAATATTGAAAAATTAAATATACTACATAATATGGGATCATTTTTACAATTTAATAGGTAATCGTATATAATATGTATATTGTATACCACATATAGCAAAATGTAACCCAATAACAATAAGTTAGGATGACTTATGTCAGTAAAACTTTAATTAATAAAAAAAACTTAAAAAAAAATAAACAACATATAGCATTTATTTTCACTAATTAATTTTACAATTTAATTTTTAAAATAACTAAATCTTATCCCAGATAATAAAAAATCAGGTTTTAGAATCAATCTAAATATTAAATACCGTTATAATAAATAATAATTATGTACTAAAATTGACTAAAACATTTTTTATTTCTTTTCTAATAAACAATTTATTGTAAGACTCCATATTTATTGTCTCAAACGATTCATTAAACGTAAATTTGCTAAACTAATACATTGACAATTATTTTGAGAACAATTTTTAAGAGAATAGTTTTTTTAATCCATATCCATATGTTAGCAAAAATTAAAAGAAAATGCAATAACTTTCAAATCATTTCTATTCACCTCCTACTGGGTTTTCCAAGTTTTAACGTGAATCGATATACTAATATTGATACCTACTAATTTATTCAATTCATCATATAACAAATTATTATAAAATCGTGGTCCCAAAATTGGATATTATAATAATAATTTCCATCTAAACAAAATAAATACCCAACCAAAACTGTAGCAATAGTTTAATCCGTCAAAGTAATGCACCGAGTCCCTTACTATTGCTGTTACTAACTGTTTGGAAATTACATACATATTATAAATTACAAATAGGAAATGGTATACAACTTACGAACACACCAATGTATATATGTATAGTTAAGTCTTATTTATATTGAATATTAATGTTAAAATTCATAGCTAGACTTATTCGTATTAAGAACTTTCATAAAAGTTTATCACTCTAGGCAGTTACTAAAGTACTCTAACAACAACTTAAAACGAAGAACATTTAACATAATATATCTTGGTGTATATAGTCTTTCAAAAGTAACTTTAAGCTGACGTTATAACTGTTCTTGATCTTTTTAAAATAGTAAAGTAAAAATAAATACATAGACTCGTTCAAATAAACAGAAAAAAATTATAAATTTTAATACTAGAATATTTAAACTATAATATCCAAATATTTATAAATGAAATATAGCGTTACATCAAAGACCAAAGTACACACAATATACTTCTTTACCTACTTACATGAATAGAAAATAAGGGGCAAAGTAAGTAACGCAGCTTTGGTGTAGAATTTGTATTGAGGTACCTCGTAGTTGAAGAGTAACTCACTATAAAATATAATAGGTTAAATTTAAAATCAAAGATAAATAGGTACCTAATAGCATTCGAAAAACGATTCTGAACAAAGATGAAATTATTTTGATATTATTTCTATGAAAGTAAATAATGTTTATTACTTTTTGTAAATACAGAAGGTTGTTATAAATAAATCATGATCGTGTGTATAAAATGTAATAATATAATACTCTAAAAGTTTGAGGTACCCACTACCACGATGTAGGGCCACGAATAATGTTTTTAAACTACAACAAAATAACTAAAATTGTAATTCTCCGTTTATATATCCAATTTCGTCCAAATTTGACTCGAAAATTTCTATAAAAAAAACCGTGTTTATATATTATATTATGTTCGATTTTTTAGTTACATTATGAACCTACTATGAGAAATCTTCCTTTAAATTTCCAATCTTTAGCTATAAAAATTGAACAATTTATACATTTTTACTTTCAAAATGGGGATTTGTGATTTTGATAAATGTTGTCACAATTTGAACTTTAAAAAAGCTGTGCATATTTATACTTGTACATTTTTAAATGTTATTTAAACAACTGAAGAGGAACCATTAATATCATAGTATGTAGGTACTAATTTTATATATAAAATAAAATGTTTCATGAATTTCTTATTACATACAATGTAATTCACACCTTTTTCGCAGTTATGTTGAATTTTGTCAAAACACTAATTTTAAACTCTAAAATACTGCACCTCTATATTTTTTTTAAATATTATATGAACAATATATAAGAAATTTTCTTTTAAATTTTCAAAAAATTTACTTTTGTTTCTTTAGTAAACATTATTACCGATATTTAAACATATTAAGGTTATTCGTTTTTGAGTTACTCCAAAAAAACAATATTAATTTTAATGAAAACTAGTTTTGTTTAAAAATTTCCGTTTTTCCTTATTTTTGTTTTAACCGATTATTAACCCTTTCACTACCACTGTCCATCTCAATGGACATGCATTTATATTCATTACTGAACATCAACATTTGATTACAATGACGTTATTTTACATTTTAATTGTTCAAAATAACTAATAACTAATAACAAAATAACTAATTTTGATTTTTGACCCCCGAAGTACTAACTAGACATAATTTGCTACCAAAACCACTTTGAAATTTAAAAATAGTAAATTAGTAAAAAAAGTAAAAAAAGTAATTTCACTACTCCAACAGGTGATGACGATGACAAACAAACAACAAATGAACACTATAAACAATACATATATGGTCCAGGGCTTCAAACGTTGAGCGGAAAACTTTGATAACAGAGAAATTCGAAATATCTATTTGCTAAGAAATAAAGTAAACATTTCAAACGTCATGATCCAGCTTTTGTCTGTTCAGTAGTTCAGTTCCAATGACCAATACCTACCGTGGTTGAATTTGCTTATACTTTTTTAATCAAAAGTACCTATCTATATTATTTATTGATGTGAAAACATCTTATAGAGTTCAGATCTTTCCTCAAGGCAGTGGAAATTTTCGAGCGTTACCTTTTTCGTACCGAGAAAATTTTCTATGGAAGTTATATTTTCCAAATTTTTCGAAAAACACCGAACATTATTTTGCCACTAACAGTCTAATTCGATGTGGTTTTTAATTAAATTTGTTCTTAACTTTTATATAATATATGCTTCATAATAAAACTATATTTCTAAAGTCGTATATATGTTTTCACATCTTCTAAGGGTCGCTTGAGACAAGGGTTTTTTTTTTAATCTGAAAGAAAACGACTTCTACAGCCCAGTATTTTATTTCAAAAAATTGTATTAAAAAATTTGTAAAAAATGTTTTTATCTTGTATTTTCTTAGACATTATAGAAAGTTTGAGAATAAAATATTGAAAAACAGAGATCGAAAAATTATGAAATTAAAATTAATTAATTTGGTTGATTCTACCATAGGTGGGATCGTTATTCACGCAGTGTATTTTTAGGTAAAAATGGCATTTATAATAATATAAAATATTTATGGTATAAAGTAATTAGGTATTTCTCATTAGCAGTTTATCATATGTGAAAAATAACAAATAATAATAATAATGTCTGTTATTTTAATAAAAAATCAAACCCAGTATGTAAAAATCTATTGTCATCGCACAACATTTCATAAGAAAACAAAACTATCGATAAACATTTAGGCCAATTATGGATACAAAATGCAATAGGTTGCAAGTGCACACACTGAATACGTACAAATAGTTAAACACAAACTAATTTTTTTATTTATTCTTTCAAAAAGATAATAGGCCACACTGAACAGGTTTTAACAAATCTATAATATACATTCGCTTTTTATAAAAAATATAACAATATTGTTGCTATGAGCAGTGCAAGTGTAAATAATATATTTATATGATTCATATTTGCATATTAGTGAGTTCTCAGTACCTAAATATTTGTTGAAACGTTACGTATAATTAATTGCAATACAGCGTACATGTATGACGTGCCTAATTTGTGTATAATATTAAATTGTTGGTATATATGTATATCAGATCGATATTATGTCAAAAATCGTAGCAGTGAAGAGTTCGACCGATGTCGATACACAGTCGGAATCCGAAACCATGATGCATGTGTTTGAAGTCCCATCCACATAGATAAATGTTTTGACGGATTCACCGTCCAACGAATCGACCAACGGCGAAGTAACGACACCTGTCGCTACAGGAGTGAGCGACGTGATGCAGTGGTTCCGTCAACTTTGCCACCAGTTGAGCAGTTAGAATCCGACGACCTGCAGTCATGTCCGATACCGAACGTGGAAACCCGCAGTTGATTAGCGATGCCGAATCGACAAGTGGCTCGACATAACTACCGGTCCACAGGACATATTGACATATTGACAGATGTGGAGACGCTACAAGAACGGACATAACCGAGGTAAGACCAAAACGTCGATCGCTGTGGGGCCGGGCAAAAAGATTCGCTCGGCAAATATTCTGTTGCGGTGCTATCGACATGGACCGTTGAGTACAGAGGTAGGGGCACTGGCTTTCAGACATCTAGCGAAACCACAGCCGCTCTGCAGCTGGTTTCGTTGACCGACGACGGTCGGTATAGATTGCATCCACGGGTTGCGGATAGTGGGACGCCCGGTTCCCCCGGGATTCGTCTCGGGTCGGGTACCGTGTTAATAACTAATAGCACGCCGCAGACAGCTACGATCAAATGACCCGTAGTTCCGGGAGGTGTGCCCGCCGGGCCGGTTCACGGTAGCTGTTGGGGCAACCGACCCCAGCAGTGGGGCTTTCAGCGTGCGTTGAAAGCACGGGTTCCGGAGCTTGCTTGCTTGTCTCAGCATCAGTCGGGCTCGTGAAATCGATGAGGGCATAGCGGAGATGGATCGGACTTGCGGCTGACGGCTTGTCTGTAGGGAGTCCCTCAATTCGGTAGGCGGAGGCGGCCGTCGAAATATGTCCGACCACTGACATCCATGAACGGTAGCACGAGGGCCGGTTAGCCCAGGGCGGCGTTAGAGCCAGGTGTCGTCGCCCGCCTGGCCAGCGGATTTCATTCGTGGAGTCGGCTTCGTGCGGGCCGTGTGTTTCGCTGGAGAAGCCGGTAACACCGTAACCGGTGGGCGTCCGGAGAGGGCAGCCATGCCGCTTTTACGGTAGGCGGGTAGCGGCCACCGCCGGTGAGCCGTCCACCTCTGGCGGCCGGTCGTCGGGCGACGTGTAAAACCAGGCTGAGGTCGGCGACTGATGGCTCCGCGGCTCTTGACTAGCGCTCAGCGCTATAGAAGGTCCCACGGTGGTAGCCGTAAGGCAATTAAAACCCAGGGAGTCTTCGTGGCTTTCAGACGTTGCAGGAGGCTTTCAAAGTTCACGGCTTCAGCCCACTCCCCTCTCACCTATTTATAGCACCTGTGCAGTACGACTAGTTTTGTTCACCGGACACTTGTTAAATCTGTTTACGCTCGCCTTTTTTTGCGTTTGAAAGTCCTATATTTTTTTGTCCCCTTGTAAGGGCAGGTTTTCACTCGTTTCCCCTAGTCATAATATGTGCTGGTACTAACTTTGATTGCCTTAGCTGCCTCCTTTCACTGTATCTAAATAGGCATAAAAAATAAGCAGACTTCTTTCACCAAACCTAAATAAATGTTTATGTAAAAAATACATACATATAAATTATAAATATGTCATATGCGCTTGTACTAAATTTGCTTTTGCCCATCGGAATTGCCCTGTATAGGTTAGGTTATCATTATTATTATTATTATTTTTATTATTTTCCTAATACTGTAGTCAGAACTCTTTCCCAGAACCTAAATAAATGTCTATGTAAAAAAAAATACCTATACATTCTAAATATGGCTACTATTAACGAAACTTGTAAACCATGTAAATACCTATGTACATTTGCACTATGATAACGATTTTGTTAGTATTTATTTGGTTATTATTTGATATTAATATTCATAAAAGCGTCAACATAGTTGATGTAAAATTAATTTTTTCAAAAATGTTGGAAAGTTTTGAAACGACTTAAATTATGTGAAAGACGATATTTTTAAATCTTTATTGTTTACATAATCTATGAAGTATCCAAATATTTCAGATTGGTTAATGGAATATCATCTAATAAATATCTTTCTGGGGGACGAGGTGGCTGAGTGGTTTAACGCGTCGGCTTTGGCACAGCCGGTCCGGGTTCAATCCCCGGGATCGGGCGGCATTTTTCTCTGGGCAAGTCACGGTGTCCGGAGAACAAGTGCCGCCATCCCCCCACTCCGGGGCATCGCAGAAACCTACGGGTGCCTCAATAAAAATTCTGCCACCACAAACACACGTGTTAACAAACCTACCGACTCCCCCTACAGTACCACAGGCTAATGACCATTAGTAGTTGAAGCCTTAACATCAAAAAAAATAAAAATAAAAAATAAAAATATCTTTCTTCGTTTCGATTGATTAGGTAATATTTTATTGGAAAGTTGATGTTTTGTTGTACTTTTTTGAATCATATATAAATATTTTTTAAATAGTTCAACATTTCTCTATGGAATTGCATTTATTTTTAATTTTCAACAAATGGCAATTTATAATTCTTTTTAAAAATAAACTTTATTATTTGTTTAATTATTTTGAACATCATAGCTCAAAGGAATTAATTTTGAATGTTCAAAACTATATCAGATTTAATAAACAAATAAACCTTACTATACTCTATAGTCTATACCCTTATCGTCCCTGTTTTATATCAAGTCCCACTTATACTATAATAAAGTTTATATATTACAAAACTATGGAACAAACGACATAAAAACGTCCACAACATATTATTTTAGTTTCACTGTGCTAACAGTTACATTTTATAATAATGGACGTGGTTATTAAACTCACATATTATTAAACCTATACCAAATAATATAGAACTACTACTCGTTATCCATGTGTCATATTTTTTATAGACATATATAATATATAAATTATAATATATGCCAATATATAATAGGCATATTTGTATACTCAATTTGCTGATATAAAATCTGCAATCTACACAATAACATACTATTGTATTTCTGTAGTCATAAAAGTACAAAATCTAAATAAAAGATTGAAAATATTAAATATTGAAGTTACGTTTATAAATTCATACTAAATAATAAATATTTATATAGTTATCTAAATATCTAAAATTCAAATAGGTGGTAAAAGGCAATAACCCGTGAAAATGAATATTAATATAATTATATGATTATTAGATTATAATCTGTTAAAATATGGTTTAAATTCCATTTAAATAAATAAACTTTTCTAAAGCTCAAATTAAATTAATTGTATCAGCTAAAATACCTAGTTCGTTACTAATAATATAATCGATGCCCAATTTTAAAATATTAGTAAATATGAATTAAAATTCGTATTTCTCTAGCCCTAGTATATTTAAAGTAATACTTATCTTAAACCAATTTAATGCAAACTTTGTACGTACAATTTAACTGAAACTCATCATTTTATCGCGTTTTCAGGAATTTGATAATTTAATAGTACGAGTACCTATATCAAATAGGTATTTGATAATCTGATAATGTTTATTTTTAAAAGCTACTTCTCTTTTACCGTTTTAAATTCGATCATACTTCCGGTCCATAAGGACAGTTTATGTTCACCACTTCCGAAAAAAAAACTGTACGACTGGCATGGGATATTCAGTTTAGTTATTTGCTGAGTCCATTATATTCAAATGTGACTTTGAATTATTTTTTTTTTGTGCTGTATACCCGATAAGTAGTCGAAATAATGCTTCGATTTTCAACTCCAGTACCTTGTTCGAGGGCAAAAATTTTGTTGGTGAATTCGGGAGGTCAAATTTTAAAATTCAAAATTGTTTTCAAAAGTTCAGGGAAAAACAACATAAAAATTAAGGAAAAACGGACATTTTTACGCAAAATCACGAAAATTAGCAAATTATTTTAAGTTGAGTATTCATAAAAATTTTTCTTATTAAAATATAATACAAGATTTCTCATAAGTTTGTCACCTTCATCAAAATAAAAATGTCTACAAGCAAAACAAAGTAAACTTTTATGAGCGTTTGAAATTCATATTTTAGTATTTTACAATACCTATTGCAATATTCACTTGATTTCTCCCGTAGCGATTTTTGTTATTTTATTGTTATTCAAAAACGAATAACTGTAAATACATGAAAATTTTACTGAATGTTTATATTTTCATTTTCTATTCAACATAACATTTGAAAATATTTCGCCTCTTTTTGGACTGTTTACGAACACTATCAATTTTAAATTTTTTTAGTTTTTTTTTCTATAAATATCAATTACATTTTGTTTGTTTTGTTAAAAAGCTTAAAAATTTAATGCAAGGCTCCTTATATATTGTTGAAATAGCGGTTGAAAAATATTAAAAATACATAGGCACAATTTTTTTTTATAAGTATTTAAAGTTCGAATTTTGACAACATTTATCAAATTTAAAATTTAATAATTAATATTTTGTTAAAAATGTATAAAAATTTTCAACTTTTATAGCTAAGGATATAAAATTTAAAACAACGTTCCACGTAAATAGTTTAATATATAAATTACTTTATACACAATAGTATCATCAAATATACTTAGTAATATCATAGGCTGACTGACCGGTTTCGCTCAAAATCGTTTTTCTTGTACAGTGATATTATATCATTGAATTAAAATTTAACACCATCCATTACAGTGACCCACTTGTAACCTACTGTACAGCAGAGTGACATCCACTTACCCACCTTTTTTTATTTGTATACACGAATTTTATTTACTTGTACATTGTACATAATATATATATATATATATATATATATATATTATATATGTATTTATTTTTTTAGAAAGTTAATCGAAGGTAAATTGTAATTTCACTATTGAATCGACTTTTAATTCACATATAATTTAACAGATCATGAAAATTCTGAATTTCATCGAAAAAATATAGAATATATTATAAGTTAAAAGGCAAGTAAGGCGGTCTATCAGAATATATTAATAAGTTTATTTCACGATATATTTATATTGCTGTTAGCTTATTGCTTATAAATGTATTTTACTATTATTAATACAGTAGGACAAAATAATTTTCGTCGAAAATAATACATTTATTAAATTATTAAAATACATATAAATATTAATAAGTTTCTGTGTATACCTATAACTCTGTTAATAACCTATGGATATATTTTGTATCATTTATTATTGTTATAGACTTTTGAATCAATACCTACTTATCATAGAACGGTCTGAATAGGTCCGTGAAATAAAATTAAGCAATAAACAATTAATCAAAATGATTAAAAAATGTAATTTTATATTATAAAATACAATCACGCTGTTATTATTGTTCACCTTAATGGATGTACCACCTACTTTCACATATATTATGTAAATTGCCGTTTGGCGTCAATAAAATAAAAACAAAATATATGTATACTATGAAATATATTTTTTAATCTTATTAATTATTATAATATTATAAATCATTCTAGGTACTTTTGACCTTAGGGTAATGAGTTATTAAGCATTTGAAAGAAACAAATTATAAGAGTGTAACCCTAATCCTGACTGTGTCAAATATCATAGGAGTTCGTTAACATTACAAATTGTTTTAGGCTGTCAAGAGCATATAATATTTTGTTTTGATATAAGAGTACATTTGACTTAAGCGTCATTTAATTTTATAATATATGAAACCAACTTGTAAGTACTTCAGTAGGTAATTACTAATTAATATTGAAATAGTTTTATAATGGTAGTTCTACAACTTACCAACTAAAACATATGGTTTATAGAATTTAATAAATTATAAAACTCTAAATTAATATTGACACCAAACTAAAATTCATAAGAAATATAGTATGGTTATTGGTTATTATATTATTTTATTTAAAGCGTTTGCATTAATTAAATAATTTTTAGCAAACTTTAAGATAAATTTCAAGAGTAAATGTGCAGATTATTATGTTGTGAAAATGTATACAATTTTTGATTTTAATACCAATGGTTAAGACATTTATTTAGTACGGGTCCCTTATGAGATTTCTTCATAAGAATTTTAAAAAACTAATGTTAATATGTGTAATCGATACTTATAAGAACTAATGATTTCCAAATTCAAATTGCCCATATTTATCAAAGAGCCTTATGTTAAATTTTAAAACCAGTTTTTTTCGTCGAAACTATTTTTCTAAAAATTTTAAATGAAACCAAATTTCCCAATTTTTCCGAAAAAAAGGGAAAAAACCCGTGTTTTTTCGGATATTTTAATCCCTAGTTAAAGGCGAGTAAGATGCATATTTTACGTACACAAATTGCATGCGTGACTTGGGCAACAACATAAAAGGGTTATTTTCAGTGTTAAGATTGACTACAAGTTCAGATAACTGTTTGAAGTCAATATAAGCACATTGAACTTAGATGTAAATGTAGGCAGAAGTGCACTGGTAAGATTTGCACAGACGATTAGAATTCATCACCAAAATGTATAAGAGCTTTTATAAAATCACTATTTGATGGTATGGTAGCTTATTGAATGTTCGAAGAAGAATAAGTTGTTTTGGTGATACTCCAAGTGTGAGGGCGGTTAGTTAAAATGTTGGAATTATTTGGTGCGATACTATTTTGTTTAGCAGAATGATTCATGGTAATGATAGAAGTTATAATATAACAACAAGATAAGTTGTACAAATGGAAGCCTAGGGCTAATGTGAACGTAGCTTATAAAACAGCAATGTAGCTTGTTGACAGACCTATGAAAATAGTACACTTTCAAACCAGCCGTTGAAGTCACCATAATCGTGGCAAGAACAGCTGTTAATAGTTTATTTGATAACAATATTTAAAATTGATTTGTGCTCACCAAAATATAATAGCAGAATGATCAGACTTTGATAAAAAGTCACTAACTGAGTAGAATATTTAATTGGAAATATTCACAAACCAGAAAAAAACAGTTTATATAATATATAAACTGTGAAATTACTTTAAAAACTACTTTAATTATGAAATTACTTATACCTACTACTTATTAGTCATTATGGAATGATTTTGTAATTATTTTTTTTTTAAATTAACTTTATTTGTATCACCCTACTTCTTGAATGTAAAAGTAACGTAATATGATAAAAATAATATCGGGTAATGTGAATGTGTAATTTTAGTAAAAATATTTAATGTAACGAGTAACTTGATTTTATTACTTTTCAAAAGTAATTAACCCAACACTGGAAACATGTAGTTTTAGAGGGACTATGCAGAAAAATATGCTGAGAGGTTGTAAGCTTGGGCTTTGCCCTTTATGAGCCCATCTTTGTGGTCTAGCCCATCGTAATGCTGATCAACGGAGGCCAAAGTAATAAGTATATACTATAAATTTGATTGACCACGGTGTAAAGAAGACATTTTCTCGTGATATTGACAAAAAAGACAGCCTATCACGTAGTGACAGTGTGGTGTTAAAATACAGTAGAAACCGCTTATTAGGAACACTTTTAATCAATTTATAATGTGTCAATTAACCGATTGTTTACTTGTGGTGTTGGTCAGTGGTCTTAGAAAAAACCCACAGATTTACTTTTTGTCATCCAGGCTGTTGGGCCATAGGCGACGGCATGGACTAAGATATAATTGACTGAAAATGAAAGCCTAATCACCGGGGCGCTTAAGGTTAAGACTAGGCTTGTGCGAAGGGAAATAAATTTAAGTGTGACCTAAGTAGAGTGACTAATTAGCTCTACCTATATTCATCACCTATTTTAGGTATCTATAACCTATAGGTCTCCCCATATTCGCAATTTGGGGGGTGCTTGGGGGTGCTCAGCACTCACACATTTTTGATAGCATCATCGAATTTTTATTGACTATAAAATTATGCCATAGGATACAATTATTTCTAAGACTATCATTTTCATAATCATAATGATACATAGGTATCAGAATAATAATATAGGTAAAAGTGTATTTATTTGTATTAAGATTAATGAGAAGGTGTATAAAATAAAGTTGTATGAATGGAAGGGTATGTGAGGGACAAGGCCCCCATTTATCACTTTATTCGATATAAATCTAGCACCCTAGATTCGCACTTGCATCCATTTCCCACCCCACATTCCTGCCGCCCGGCAGCCCATCATCTAACCTGTTTGTTTCCAGTCCATTCTATTTTAGTCCATGGCACGACTTAAAATAACAATAATATACGGGTTGCACATCGCCCTATAATAAACAGTTTGAAAATTGACTTACAAAGTGACTATTTAAAACAGCTGTAAAAAATAACCACTAGCGCTTTATGTCAACACTTGACAATATTATATTGTGTTAACATAATTATTATTATTATTATTATTATTGTTAAAAAACTTATTTTATACCTAAATATATGACGTACTCCGTTCCAAAGGAGAAGACACCAGGTGGCCAAGGGGAAAACCGGTTTTGCTACGTAAATCTGATGTCTTCTCTTTTGGAACAAGGTATATAATCGGTTCATTGGAATACTGCCACTTGGAGCTCTACTGGTTATTAAAACCAATTTAGGTCGGGCCGCAACGTTTTCTCTGGTTCGACAGAGTATATAGTCATTATCCGATGATTAGCACTCACATCAGTAAATACTAATGCAGTGAGCATCATCTACCCTCAATCTCGAGGCAAATCCGAACAACTTTCCTATCACATGAGAGTATTATGTGTTTATGAATTACAGTATTATGTATTATAGCAAGTGGCAATCTGCAAGTTTACTACCGAGAAAAACGGCATTATTCCACAAGCCCATGAAACTTGTTTACTTATGCAGACAATACAACAATAGCTTTCGACTTTTCAAAGAAAAATCCGTAAAACAACGATGTTTGTTTGGCCAGTCTGTAGAGTGAGCAAAAACTTTTCGAACATTTTAATAATATATTACACAAAAACATCACCGCCGTTTGGTTTATCTATTGAAACGTTTTTGCTTTTTATTTTTTAAATCAATAAGTTTCCGATAGTGAACCATTTTTTATAAATATTTACAGTTGAATATATTTTTATTTTATTTTTTCAATTCAATTAATTCGTATAAACGGTGAAATATTATTATATTTAACAATACCAAAAGGAATTGCCTCTGAGAAAACAACGGCTCATTGTTCATTAAGCTTTATTCACAATAGATCGATCCATCAGTTTAATAATTATTGTTCTCTATAGAAAACTTTTATAAACTCATTTAACCATTCGTAATCAATTCGTTTTACGAAACATATCGGTGATTTCAAAGAGAAAGGCTTAATAATTTATTAACTTTTTATCGGCTTTAAAATCAATACCGAATATTATTAAAAATTATAATTCTCAATATTATTTGAATAGGTAGTAAATTTATTTACAAGCAATTAAGCTAGATTTTTAACTATTGCTAAATAATATTTATTATAGAAGATTGTACCGTGACACTAAGATTTTATTATTTTAATACCTACATTAAAAATTATTATAGAAGTCTGTAAAAACTCTTCAAGTAATCATATTTTTATTTCATTTTTTATTTTTAATTTTTATTTTATTTAATAACTCCAACGCCTGATGGCTATTTTACAAAGATATAAATTATAAAATAATTTAGGTATGACAGCAATGTACAAGTAAAATACAAGAGCAATGAAGTACATATAAATTATAAAAAGCATAACAGTTTATAAAGGGAATTATACATACAACTAACATAGAAATAATTGCATAGACTGGTCCTAAGACTTGACTTTTACATCAGTTACATGGACTTAAAGTCTAGTAAATTAGTGTCCAAATTAATTACTGTAGTTATTGTACCTTACCTTTGTATTTGGTCATTAGTCATTACATAAATAATTTTTGTTTTGAGTGATGATTTCGGAAATTTGATTATTTTGAGATCCAAGTCTTGACATATTCAATTTAATTGTAAAAAAACTGGAGTCAACCAATCGGGCAATTTGAGTCTGCCAAATTTTTTATTTTTAAAAAATATTAGTAATTAATAAACTAATTTTGTTGTTATGTAAAATGGAGAGCTGTTATTGTAGAAAAAAAAGTAAAATTGTTTGCATTGCAAAGACATTGTGGCCTGTAAGTAAAACCAATTAATCAAGGAATTTAGGTATTACTCTAATATTTTATATTTTATATTTTATACTTCATTGGCCGTTAAATGTATCAAATCTATATGACTCAAACTTTATTCAATTCGTTATTTAATATTCGGTGTATGGTGTTCAAAATTTATCTTAACTTTTCCGTTGCCGGGAATAAAAATTCTAATTCGTAGCAGTGTATTATTAGGTGGGCAATCCTACCTATGGTAGATCGTGGACTTCGTGCTGTTTGTGGGTAAGTGTATGCTTTAATTCTAAAGTATCAAAGTTATACCAAGTTTGTCGTATTCCACCTATGGTGGTCTAATATAATCAATTGATACAAAATCCTAACCTAACCTAACCTAACCTTATCGTACTAATATCAGACGAATAAAAAAAAACCAAATTTAACCATTTTTAAATTAGCCTGTCTTTTTCCCAAAGGTCTAATTTAAACATTAATTTATATATATATATATATATTGACAAAAGATAAATACAAATCAACAAACATAATATATAAATAAATACACTGTTGCGCCACTTCATATTTTTCACATCCAGATTTCCAACTTTTCCTATGGATTTTCCTAAAATTTTCTTTCTTGAAAACCTTCTCCTGGCGATTTCGAACATCTTGAAAAATTTTTGAGTCAAATCAGATCAGCCGTTCTCGATTGATGAGGTAACGTAGATTTTTCACTCTCCATTTTTATATATATAGATTATTTTTACATTTTAATGTTTTTCAATTCTAATAAAAGATCATTGAAATAAACTTCCATACAAACAATTTTTGGTTCGTATAATACCTATTATTGCATTTTATAATTCTATTAATAATTTCAATGTACGTTATTGTAATTTATTATTATATTATGTGCTTACAACTTTTGATCTGCGTGAAACCGAACGTGACGCTTGAAGAATCACTGCTGATAATGTATGGAAACGATAATTTTGTGGTGGTCACTTCGTACTCCGGTCGGAAGTTCCTATTCTGGCGAATTATTTTATATTGTATTCATTCTGTGAGTTATTCTTTATACGATTTCTGTGGTAATCGTATTCATGTCCCTTGCAACGACGATCTCTCGTCCCCTCTTACGACACTCGACCCCAACGACTAGTCCTGCGACGGGTACTACGCCGCCGAACGACCGTTCTCTTTCCTCACCGCTCTGGAAGCCTCAACCAGACTAAACATTTCCGCCTGACTTGCGTCTTCGTCCCCAAGCCACGTTATTTCGCCCGACGGCCGTGCAGTGCGTTAAGTAGATCGACTTTCCGACAGTCTCTACGTGAACCACTCCGATCTCGGCCTGCGTGTCGCAATTACCACACCCCGTCGAATTCCCAAGTACCTTTAGGTATTACCTTATGAAGCGCCTTGCTACGCACCTATGACTAATTGTACTCAATAAGCGATATCGACGAAACTGCGTCCAACCTCTTTTACTAACACCCAACAACTTGTGCATCTTAACCCACTGACGAAAAAGTCAGTTTAGCGTATTTATGCTTTAAACGCTTAGTGGTTGTTGCACGTTATATCTTACCTACGCAATGAAACTTCTATACCTGCTTAACGGTGACCTCTTTCAAAACAGACGATCGCACAACGGGTTCGACGCTTTTCTGACTACCAAAATTGGTGATCCCAAATCAAAAATCGACGACCGCACTAGGTTTTAGGACACTTACTGAAAGTATACGACTTATATAACGAGCACGTGCACGTTATATAAGTCGGAGGAAGCCACCACTATTAAATTATAATTAACGCGGTCAGTTTGCGGTCGACGAAGAGTGTGTGTGTGGCCCACAAAAAAGTGGGTGGTAAAAAAGCGTACCAGCGCAGAAGCCCAGACTGTCTCGTCATATACAAATATATAAAATTGCAGGATATATTCAAAGTATTAATTGATGGCTTCGGCCTATATTCACTGTACCAAATAGTGTACCTCTCGTTACTAATATAATATATAATTATAATTAAATAGCTTAGATTACGATCTAGCTATTCTTAATTTAGGAAAACAGCATACTTATCACTAACAAAAACAACAAAACGGGCGTTGATAAAATTGCTGGACATCTGGTCTAGGAAATGAGGCTAACCATGGGAACACCATTTATAAGGAAGTCCGCAGTAGCATTTTTGTATGTGTCCTAGCTGATGAGTCATATAACGAACCGCATGGCTTGTACAATTTATTACATTTATAACTTGTGTTTTTTTACTCAATAAGCAACTATTTTATATTCAACGGATGGAAATTGTCTTAAATTAGTTAAAAAAAAACTTCGGTATACAATTAATAGCTGGGCCACTAGCGAAGAAAAAATGTACTTTGTGGAATGTAAAAAAACGTAGGATTAAGGTACAAACAAATAAATTCGTTTATAAAATAACCTACAAAGAAATACTTTATGATACACCACCACTCCTGCAGTTTAAGGTTGGTATATTAACTCATCAAATAAAAAAAAACAAAAACAGTACTTATGTAAGCAAAGAAATTATTATTAATAGAATATCAAACAATTGTCCTTGGAGGTAAAATATTTAAAAAAAAAAACATTATACATTATATGATCTAAATAAAAATTGCAATAGAATATAGAAATAATCCAAAAATTTTATTTTAAAATATTATACTCAAAGAACTAATAAAATTCTCAAATTGTCATATTATTTTAATTATATTGATTGAGATAATTCTAAAAATGAATGAAATAAGAAATTAAAATCGGCTTTCTATTGACAAAACATAAGTAATTTTAAGTAATTTAGAGACTTAAAGTGGTCTGAGACATAATTTCAAAATTACTATATACGTCATACGATATTATATTGTTTACTAAAATAACTGGGTACATACCAATTTAATCAATTATTATTTATTAACTAAAAAAAGGCCAAATTTATAAATTCAACCAGTGCAGGCTTCGTTTCAGTTTTTAATAGAGGGGGCAAAGATTTTGACCGGCCCGAATTGGTAAAAAAGACAAGCTCTTTTCACTAATAATTTACACATTTACATTTTATATGCTACCCTTTTTGATAACTAGATAACTTAAATTTTAAACATAAAGAACCACATATTTTATAAAAACAATTGTTTAGCTATATCAATTGTCTACAAACTATTATGACAGTATTTATTGATAAACAAAAATATTAGTAGTTTATTAAAGGATAGGTATCTTCTTTATTTATTTTTGAAAATACATCAACTCCGTCACCTATTAACACATTTTACCTGATTCATCACTTATAGTGTATACTTTATAAGTATACTATATATTTACAAATTAATATCATTTTAAATTGTAATGTTTTTTATTTAGTTTATTAAATATACCAGAAATTTTTTCAATTCTTGAGTGGTTTGCGGTAATTTTATATTTTTAGCCGCTCCACTTAATTATTTTTTTTAAAGTTATATTTTGCCCAAATTATAAGATAAATGTAATCACGCAGCACCAAAAAAATCAATTTTAATTTAGGTAGAATAAGGTACTCAATTAAATTAACACAATACGCAGAATAGTCGAATAATTTAACATACATGACTGTCGCAAGTTAACTGAAGTTTGAGATCAATTTACTATGATAATTTATTAATAAGAGTGCCAATCGGTTGTTGTTTTTAGAATTTGTATTAATTTGAGATTTTAGAAATAAAACTATACGGGATTACGATACTAATTGTTATTATTGTTGTGCACAATATTGTTCCTTTTTCTCCACAAAACACACTAACACAATCAAACATACATAAATACATACTTGATACCTACATACAATGTGTACGTCCCCGCAAACGTCTAAATATAAATATATTCCATCTATCAATTATTAGTAAAAATGTATCGTTGTGACAATAATTTCTTAGTACATATAGTATAATATTTTCTGAATATTTTAGCGCTAATAAAATATAATAATGGTAAAACTGCAAAAACTGGGCACCAGCCCATCGGGCAGCTTTCAAAATCAGACAGGGGCAAATGCCCACCTTGCTCCCCTCACAAATTCCGCCACTGAATTCAACCAATTAAAATATATATAACCAAATAAAGAATATCTAATAATATGAAATACAAATAAAAATTAATCACGTAGTCAAAATTATAAATTTGGAACACAACTAACAAAAATTAAAATTAGAATATTAGGTATTATTTATTCTTCTGACAGAAATGAAAAATAAACTTTTTTTTAAAGTTGTCCGTACAATAATAAATATTTAAAAACAACCGGTTAATTTTCTTCTGATGTAGAGTCCTTGTCCCTTGAGTGTACTTCACCATAGTAAAAGTATATCATTGTATCATATTATTATCTGCCGTTGTACTACGTGAATTGAGAAGTCGGAGCACTGTGGTTGAGGCAAATGAGATTATATAACAAACACATAAGTTAACCCTATACGACTATACCGGCGATATCAATTACAGTTTGACGAAGATAAATAAAAAATAATGACAACCCGATGGCTAACGATGAGATATAATATAATATTAGGTATTATAGTGATGTTTATATTGATATGTGGTATCCGTTTATCGTACTCTCGTATACACTTAATATAAAGTAAAATAAAAACGATGTATCACGCATAGATGATCGGATGGATATTTATTTGCAAAAATAAAGGCAAACAACAAATTTAATGGTTTAATAATATTGTAATGGAGTAGATTTACGACTGAATCGTGAAAATTCTGTTAATCGACTGATTTTTCTTTGAGTAGGATGATCCAAATGTCATTTTTTAAGAGCGAAGCGATCAATTTTGGTATACAATCTGTTTTGAGTGGATAGATTAAATATATTTGGCTCCTTCAATTAAAATTGTTCACCAAGCCACTGGTTGAATCCACCCATCTGACTGTTGTTTTGCATTTTGGTGAGCTGGTGTAAAAGCGTTATGCAGACAGCGATCTACTAGAAAATACATAAGGAGGTGGGTGGTATATTAATTCGTTTAATAAAGGTTAACGAATAATAGTGTTCGAGTAATAGAAAGACTTCAATGGTAATCATATATTATCATACCTAATAACTAACTAGATACCAAAAATGTCTATTTTTTATACAGATGATATTCTGTAGGGAAAAAATTGTAGCAATCGAATAAAATACGTATGAATCAACCATTTTAGTCATATTGTGTTTAACCCTCCGCTTCGTTAAATAGAACCGTATAGAAATGCGAGGGAAATAAATATTTCATTTACCTACCCAATAAATTATTAAAATATTCATGTTTAATTACTACAGTTTTACTAGTTTCAGTTTAGTTTGATCTTTTAAAATAAAACTCAAAGCATAAAAAAAATGAACCATTTGGTATAAAGATAAGTGACGTCATTGTTTTGTTTTCAGATTTTACACTACGTTCAACAGACCAAAGGGGAATTGAGATCTGCGTCTAACCTAAGACTGTATACCGCCGGGGGTGCTTTTAGGGTAATTGGAACCCCGACGGGGGTTCCCGCTGCGAAAAAAGACAAAACTCCTTTTTGGTACTAAAACAAAACAAAATCTTTCATCATTTTCACACAAAAATAATTTTGCTTCATTTCCATTAGCAATGTCTCATTTTAGTTATTGTTGTTATTTTTTTTCTTTAACAAAACCACTAATATGAAAAATATGCACAATATGAATACAATGTTTGTACTCTCTAAATATTTTATAACGTATAATACGATATTACTTAAAAAATTATTTTAAACAATTTTTATTTGACAAACTTTGTGTATTTTTATGTTTAAATAGATATTTTTAATTTGTATTATAATATTCTTAGTTTTTAATTAAATTAATAGTTAACATAAACACTATAAGGTATTTTTTAATTTTTAGATTATCATATTACTTACAGAATATGTATTAGGTAAGTTCGACACTTTAGAAATAGAAAATTACTCACTTGTACGAATAGGTACTACTTTTTATTTGTTTAAATTTACACATAACAACCAGTATTAGAATTTATATCTTCTATTTGTGTTAAACTAATTTGGTTCTATATTATTTTGTAGAAAATTACACATATTTATTAGTTGAAATTTATCCACTTTTAGATGTAGGTATATAAATTAAATTCTTCCGTACAGTACAGTGTACGGACATTCACAACATTCATGTAATACTTCACTCATAATCAAGATACATTGACCCACTTTTTATGGTAAATTAAATGCATCTATATATAATATTATGTAACTATAAACTATAGTTGAGTCGCAGTTGTACACAGTTAAGTATTATAATTACCTACATACAATAGACACATTTCAAGTAAAATATCCACTTCAATAATAAACTTGTTGTTCTTTTCCATTATTATTTGACTTATTTTAAGGTATTGTACAAATTATCTAGATAGTAGAAACTTAATTTAATAGATTAAATAGTTTGGTAGTAGGTACTAACTACAAAGTTATTCTATACTTCTACATAAAACGACATTATTTAGTATTATTTCTAACGAAAATTGTTTAAAAATTGTGTTCACATAATATTTATACTGTATTATTAGGTAAATATAATTAAAAAAAAAAACTATTTCGTTAAATTGTATAAATCATTAATAATTTATTTCAATTAATTGCAAAATAATATTTATATGAAATTTTAAATAAGCTGCTGAGAGGGAGACTTGAACCTTACATTGAACTACACTTTTGCTCATAATAAACAGTAACCTTGCTCTAATTACCGCTCTAATATTATTACACCTTATTTCAATTTGTACCCTCCTTTGTACGTAGTACTCAGATTAATAATGAATTCCCCCTAGGCTGAGTTGGAATTCCCACATGTTGTGTCATTCATTTATGTGTTAATAAATAATAAACATTAACATTATAAATTGATGCAGTGTGTACTGTTTATGATAATGAGCGACGCCGGGATATACATCAAAAATAACCTTATACATTCAAACAATTTTCAAAAACATTAATACCTATCACAAATTACAGAACTATCATTGTTTATATCGGGGCAAACGGTAAAATATTTTTATTTTAGCTTTATGTATGTGCCTTTAAATTGTATTATTTAAATTCTTAACTAATAGCTGACACAATATAGGTATAATAGTTTTTCTCGATTAAATTCAATCAAAAATAAAGTGTAAATAGAACTATAAATCAAATTAAATCATTTTAATTCTTAAACAATATAGTTATAACCAACCATATTGGTTGACAAGCTATAAAATAGTTTTTTAAAGAAAAATATGATTTTATGACTTTTATTTTTGTATCTAAAGATACATTATCTAGTGGGAAAATGATCTGATATTCAACGTCTATGGAAGTTTCTGATAGAAAATCAGATTTAGTAGGTATTTTTAGGAAGTAAAAATGTATTAAAGATGAGACTTTTTAAAATATTCAGGAAAACCTAACAACAAAAAATGAGTAAGTGGATACCATGCACTCTGCTGTACACTAAGTATACAGCGGGTAATTTTAATGGATGTACAATTTATAATTTATTTTATGAATACAAGACGTTTAAAAGTTTAATCTGGTTGTAATTGTTTTTATTATGCTGGATCTTGCCTCGCAGGAGGTAACTGAAAATAAATCCCCTTAACACAAGAAGACGAATCCTTCCAAACCAACAATCCTCTTGATATCTGGTGTCACAGAACTTATTATTTTTTTTATTCTTTTGTCTGCAACGGTAAATTATTATTATTATTTCACTCGTTTCGAATTCTAATCTTTAATTTCAATTAAACTTTACCTTTACTTACTTCATATGAACAATGTTTGTACAAAATTTCACGTTTCTTCCTACAGGGGAAAATAAATGCTTTATTATAAAGATGATGAATGACTCAGTCGGTATAGCAAAAATGTAAGCTTTGAAAACCGCTCATGTTGAAACAGCTAAATTGGTTCATTGCCCTAAACTATTTTAGTTTAGTACATTTATACAAATTTAAAAAGCCAAGGGAGTCTGAAATCAGAGATATGAGGACGAGAAAAACCGGGCGAATTTGATTATTAAACGATACACGACATATGCTGCTTGAATATTGCCGGGTGCACTGTCCTGAGCTTAGATAATCACCATTTTACCAAAATGGTCTATACATATTAAAAATATTGCCTGACGTAAGTACCCAACATCTAAATCGTTTCCCATTTTTTTAAATTTGTATGTACTTATTTAAAACTCTGAACAACAAATATATAGCTAGGTTTGGGAATTGAGTTTAATAGTTTATTTTCATATTTGCTTTGTTATGTTAGTAATTTAGTAATTCACTATCTGATTACTCACTCGTTGTCGTTATTTATCAGTATTCATCGTAATTCCGAGGTCAAGTTCTAATTCGATTTTAAGACTTTTGGCCGACGCGTCTTAGATCCCACGCTTGCCAGAAACGTCAGCCTTGCATTTATTGGAGTGTGGAAATCGTTCAAATAGAGAAAGATTTAAATAAATATAAAATAAGTTTAGTCCTTAGCAGCTGATTATGTTAATAATAAGTTTTAATTTAGTGTTTTATTATAATAACAATTATTACCTATTATACAATAAAATTAAACTTAAGTCTTTAATTTTAGTTGCTTAACCATTTAAAAAAAATATATTTAGCAAGTGAATTTGGATTCTACATGCCGCAGAAATAGGACAAAGTAATTTCCAAAGTAATTGAATTCATTCTCAAAGGCGTACTAGATAATTAAATCCCTCACCCATGTGTTTAAATGATTGTTGCCCGAAGACAATATTGAGCTCAAAGGAGCTTATGTTCTTTATTAATAAGATTTGTCGGTTTAAGCTACATAATAATTATCTAATGTGCTCTAAAGTCAATGTCGAAGACAATCATTTTAATTGATTTAACTTGGATAAAAATTCATCAGGTACATAATTGCATTATTCAAGTATACTTTTTATTTTGTTATTTTGTTTAGAATACATTATAAATATGCAGAATAAAACGATGTGGTCGAAAACCTATTTTGCCTAAAAATTCCCGTTTTTCCCTGCGCTTTTGAAAAATATTGGGAATATTTCTTGAATGCACTAACTCACAACTAGATTCACTGTACCATCGAAAAAGATACTGTTGAAGAAAATTGAAGCAGTGTTATTGCTTTAAACGTTGATGACAGATACAAAAATTTAAAAATTAAAAAACATACATTATGTTAAATTATTTTACTTTTTCAGTCGAATTAGTTTAAACAAATAGGTACATAAGTATACTTTTGAGTAATAATATTGAAACATAATATTTATAAAATTATATTAATTCTGTGCGATTTAAATAATAATAAATCAAAGGTCAATTAAAAAATTAAGTATAGGTAAATAAATAACGTACTCTATCAGTATAATGAAATTAAAACTATAATTATATTTAAACATATAGAAATAATATTTGGTTATGAGGTATATTGTTTATGAACTGCCACAATTATACGAAGGTAAATCATTTGATTAATTAGTGCAGTAAGTTATGATAATATACATTTGGATAACGATTTCTCGATACTATTCGATAAAAAGGTATTATTGGAGTCATCAACGGAGCCATAAAAGGCTTATGAGGTATAGGTTTGAGAAGAGGTGTCGTGTGTTTTACATTTGCTCCATGCAATTGAAATTTAAAAGAAAGATACCCATACCTATCACATATATTATTTCATTTTGTTTCTGATACTAACCGAAATAATTAAAAAGTGTAATTTATTTAAAATAAATCAAATTGTATTTAATTATTTGAAATTATTTATTTATTTGTGTAACATAATAATTGTATGAAAAACTTATTCTAATATTATGAATTAAATTCTGTTATAAAACGTATAATGAACATAAAAATGTATGGAATATAATAAAAAATATATATTTTATTTTATTATATTTTCATTCTTGGCCTGGATAAAAATAATTATGGTATTGATTTTAAAAAGTCTTTGATCAATATCCATTGGAATTTAAAAAACTTAAAAGAAGAAAAATGTTGAGTCAAATGTTGAAATTAATGAAAATCGATTAGTAGAAAATTATTTGCGCACCACTGATGTTTTTCACTTCGATTCACTTTTTTTATGAAAAAGCTTGCTGGTAAAAAAATGTGGTTATTTTATTATATATTAATGTTTTTTTTTATTATTTTTAATTTTACAAATAACAGTTTTGTAGCATTAATATACAACCATAATAATTCAAGTAATATGTTAAGATGGACATAAAAATGTTACAGTGATTGAATGATGAGTTAATATTATTTTATTGTGAATTTTAACCTGATTTTTCATAAATTGCGTAATTAAGAGAGGAATGTGCAATACATAAAATGAAACTGACAAATCTTAGAATAAATTACTTACTTTTAATGTTATGTATTAGTCATTAGTTATTAATATTACATGAAAACCATATGAAATATAGAGTCATACCACAAAGTATGTTACTTATTATTGTCCATGTTCCAAGGTTTCAAATCTCATTCAAAATACATTTTTTTTTTAGTTTATTTTAAGCCCGGCGACTATGCTCATTAGCTGTATGATTTTGTAGGTTCCTATGTTGGTAGGGGAGGAACACGTGTGTGTTGGGTTTGGCAGAATTTTTGATTGGGCACCCGTAGGTATCTGCCATGCTGGATGGGGGATGGTGGCACTTGTTCTCCGGACACCGTCGTCCTCCTAAAATACATTTTAAATTTAAATGAAACATATTTAATTGTATATAATAAATAATAAGTAGTCTAGTATTATATTTTTGTGCAGATAAAATACCAAATTACAAACGAAAAAAAAGTAAATCCCTCAATTATTGACACTTTTTAAAAAGCACAATGAAAACTCCAGTCCAGACAACAGATAAGCTCTAAGCTAAAAATACATACAGTGTTAAATTTGGCGCACATTCTTAAAGTTTTTACCCTTGGTATAAAAATAGTGCTATATATAACAGTTAACAAAAATAGCGAAACACGCCTCTCATCCCCAATGTATTATAATTATAAACTTATTTTATGTCATATTTTTTTGTTGTATTATCCACAGCAATGCAGTGAAATTGCCTATTCATATCGCCGGCATACCAAGAATAACGACATAATATAATAATAATATCATAATGTGGCTTGGCGCGGAGTGTTGGCTGCAATCAGTCAAGCAACCTGACTGAGAGTAAGTAACGGCCGCTGCCACTAGTTCCCGGATGGGTGACCACCCGTGTTCGTAGTGCCCAAAAACCTTGGCAAGCGTCATTCACGTGTCTTAAACCATACTGTTCCAACTTTACCGTATCAACCCTACCAAACTAACAGGCTAATGACTTCAGCCGTCGAAGCCTTAAGCCAATAAAAAAATATATAAAAATAAAATATTATAATATAGTTAATGTTTTAACCACTTTTATATTATTAAAATTTTGTTATTCTCATAGATTTAAAAAACATTTAAAGTAAAAGTTGTATACTTCCATTGTGCTGAGTTATTAAATATTCTAATACTTAAATCATATTATTATGTTGTAAAATTCTTTGTTAATATTTATTGATTTTATAAATTCTACATTGTGTATTAATGCTTATAGAATAGGTCTGGGGGGGACATAAGGCGTCGGTTGAGACTCAGCCAATGCCGGCCCGATTCCCGCCATTTTTCTTCGGGCAAGTCATGGTGTCCGGAGATTAAGTGCCGCCATCCCCCCACCCGGGCATGGCAGATACCTAAGAGTGCCCACTAAAAAATCTGCCTAACACTCACGTGTTCCATCCCCCTACAGTTCCACAGGCTAATAACCTCAGTAGTTGAAGCATCAACCCCCACCCCCAAAAAAAAAAAAATAGGTCTTATTAAGTAAGTCTAACATAAGAGTCCTACAACACTTATGTATGTATATATAATTAGAAGGAACGATATAGTGCGAAATAATATAAAATGTATGATAAATACACATGTTACGAGAAGAACTTATGAACTGTATGTGTAGATAATAGGTATGAGGCAGAATTACCACAAACAAAACACAATGTACTGATTAAATAAGTTGTAATAGATCAGCTAGTGATCACGGGGTTTTGAAGGATGAAAAGAATAACAGTTCTGAGACAGAAAACACACTATACACACTGAAATAATACTTGTATACACTGTAACAAGCATTCCTTGAGTTTTGTTCCACTATCTTTTATCGCAGTCTCGGCTATCTCGACAAAAACAACAGGTGCTTACTGAAAATTAACTAGTAATTACCCCCTACCAGTATTTCGGGTAACCTAAAAAATTACTCATTTCACAAAAAAATAAAAATTTTTACATACTAACATTTAAAGTTTATTTTAAAGACCCAATAGTTACAACCCACCCACCCCAATTATTAAAGGGGTGCTTGAGCACCTTTTCAGATACGTGATAGCCGCCACTGTTTTATCGTTTACACTATTTTTTCACATATTTTGTTTTTCGATCATGCCACGATATCTTAAAAATGGATAACCATAAAAAGTGTACCTACCTATCGAAAGAATTTAAATGTTGTAATTCATATTAAGATCTATACAATTTATCGTTTAAAAAGAATATACTAGTCTTTATATGATGCCATAAAGGAAAGAGACATTCTCAAAAAGAAACATATCCTTTTTATGCACGTTGACGGTTTCAAAAATATTTTATTGTACATATGTGTGTGTGTAATAAAATGAGGAA
Organism: Macrosiphum euphorbiae; assembly: GCA_949089665.1. NCBI lineage: Eukaryota > Metazoa > Arthropoda > Insecta > Hemiptera > Aphididae > Macrosiphum > Macrosiphum euphorbiae. Next base: position 49,920,006 of record CARXXK010000001.1, on the reverse strand, counting down.
ACATAAATAAAATGAAAAACTTTTTATCGTCACTTGTTCCGTCTTTTACCTCTATATGTAACTTTTTTTTATTTACGTTGAAACGAATAACACTCTGAATGCGCATACAAACATCAAAGATAGAGTTATAAATGAAAAAGGTTCTTATTCAAAAAATCGAAAGATATTAAATAAAATGAGTTTTAGTTATTTTAAAGATAAATAAAACTTTTTATGATTAGTTAACATAATATTATCATTACAAACAAATGGAAAACTTAAAATATTGTAAACACTTTATTAAATTAAATAATTACCTCATATTTACAAAAAATTATATAAATATTAAATATATAATATCCTCTTTATATTTATTTATTATAATATATAGTTTAATTAAGTAAATTAATATTTATTTAATAACTAAAAAGTGTACTGGTTATCTCATTCTTAATAATAATATTATAAATGACATTGCTATACCAACAAATTAAATTTATATATAAATTCATAGTATTAAAATATAATGACTTATTCCAGTTTTCACGAACTCCTTATTAATTCTATAATATTTTATCTCTTTAGTTAAGAATTTTATAATGCATATATTGATGTTTATGTAGTTACCTAACAAATATTTTTTCATGTAATTATCATTAATTATTGTTACTATTATTTTAAAGAGTCTTTAAACGTTTATAAATAAATATGCAAGTTCATGTATGAAGCGATCAAAATTTAGAAAAAAATTGCATAATATGCACTCTACAATTGGTGAGCTACTTCTGAAAAGGTCTGAATGTTAATATTACCGATAGTTAGGGGTACTTTCGCCTGAACGGTCGATATATTTCTTGATAATGTTCATAAAGATATTGAGAATCTAATAGAAGAAGGTTATAGTATATGTATACAAAAAATTTAAGCAAAGAGGAAATCAACAATGTAGTTTCACAAACAATTACCACCGAATATTAAATAAAGGTACAAATCCACAAAATTTAAGGAGTACTGATTCATCACTCAACTCATAGACACTTTCAGATTTTCGTGGTCAGGGAGGTGGTTAGTATATTTTTAGGACGGATAATTTCTGGAATCTAGTTCACGAGGGTTATTAAAATATAACATCGCATGTCGCTGGGAAGGCAGCTGCCCACCCTGCACCTTCCATAGAAACGACAACCTTCGCTAAACCTTACCATCCAGGACTACCTCCACACGAACTTCCATTAAAAATTGGCACACTGATAATTTTATTTTTGAATCTTACACTATCTCGACTTTGGACGTTACAAGACGTAAATAAAAGAGTAGGTAAATCTCTAAAGTGACATTTTCTCTCATGGTCATTATTGTACATGGGACTTTCACTGAATGATTAACAGTAGATCAATCAATATTCAATACTCATCCCCGGCGCACACGATAATAACCGAAAGTTACTTACAAAAAAGTTATTAAAGATTAAAAAAATATTTAAAACAAGTATTTCCATGTAGACGCCGGGTAATGTGACTAGTTATATTATATAAGATTATAATAAATGAATTATATTTGTTTATGTGTATACACTATACAATATATCATGATTCGTATAACATTTTTATGGTTTGAAATGTTTACATCATAACTATAAATGTAAATGTAACTACAGACCAGGGACAGAAACCGTTACAAATTTTAACGGTTTCGGTTTCGGTTTTGAGAACGGTTTATAAAATGTTCTGGTTTTGGTTTAGGTTTAAAGATCGGTTTTTTAAATTTTTCGGTTTTGGTTTCGGTTTCAAAAAAGGGTTTTTTAAATTTATCGGTTTCAAAAACCACGGTTTTCAAAAATTTTCGGTTACGGTTTTTAGTTTCCAGTAATAATTTTTTTTTTTCAATGGTATCGAGAGTCGATGGAGGTTGTTGGACGTTGGTCGCAGTACTTCTTCCCAATAAGTCACACTACTTCGCCCCTTCCAGTAATATCTATAGACCTGATTTGTATTATCTATTAACTATTAAGGGGAAAGGGCCTGAGCCTCAGGGGTGGCACTGTCTAAGGATACAGATATATTGGGTTCTGATCAAGGGATTGTTAGGAATATATATATAAATATTATATATACATACTCAATAAAGGTATATTATGGTATTATACATATATTTTTAATAACATTGGTAATTTGTATCACCAATTGCCTATAGGAAATAAATAATAATTAATAAGTACCTACCTAATAACATATTACATGCACACAAATACAATATATTTTTGTATGTTGCAGTAGTTAAGACACTCAGTAAGAAATACTAAATACATGTACACTATATATTAGATATTATATTATATTATGTAGTACATAATATCTTCTTTCTTTTCAATATAAATTATATAATATGCCTTATGTCTGGGAGGGGGGGATTATAAAAAAATATGTGCTACGTAAAAAATACAACTGTTTTAATGCACTTTCCATAGTGGTAGGAACTTAAAATTTAAACCATAGCTTCCTTAAAATGGTCTCAAGCGATTAATGATAACTGCGGTCTGCGGGACAGCGGGACGGATGTGGATCAGTCGAATACGAAAATACAATTCTAATTAAATAATAATATAGACGAATTCTTCAAATAATAATAATTTACAATACAGATGTGCATAGCCACGCATAGGGGCGATAAAAATAACAATTGTGATATTTGTATTTTAATTTAGAATCAACAAATCTAGTAATAAAATATAGGTAGGTAGTATAAATAGAATAATATTCGTAATATCGTATTATTAATATTTCGTAATACTCAGTAATAGCATCGGGAATTTTTCATACATATTAATTCAAATATAATATTCTCTTCGTAGAAAAATACTTGTTTTAACTAGAATTAATAGAAATAAAAATTTAAACAATCTTAGAAAATTCTATGAAACCGATATTAGTTTTAAATGTTAATCGGTTTTGAAGAACGGTTTTAAAATTTTTTGGTTACGGTCTGGGTATTATAAATGGTTTTTTAAATTCTTAGGTTACGGTTCTGGTTTTTTAACCGAGGTTTTAAAGCTCTTGGTTTCGGTTTCGGTTACGGTGTTCAAAATTGCAAAAACCGCGGTTTTAACCGGTTTTTCAGAAAACCGGTTAAACCGGTTTCTGTCCCTGCTACAGACATTAGCGATAATTCAACTGGTGAATTACTCTAAGATTATTTTTTTTATTTATTTTTCTACTAGGGTTAAGGCTTCAACTACTAAGGTCATTTCCCTGTGGTACTGTGGGGTAGGGTACTGTAGATTTGTTTACACGTGTTTGTTTCGGTAGAATTTTTGATTTGCAGGACACATAATGTCTGTCCGGAGAGAAGTAATGCCAGGACCGGAGATAGAGTGCATTTCAACAGACGCCTTAGTTCGCTCGGCCCTCTGTCCCCCTCTAAGATTATTATGCTTTAAAATATATTAAGTATAATAACTTTTTCAACTTTTTTATAAAGCAAAATACCGAAATAGTAACATTTGATAATAACAGTATCGACATTTTTATTTTATTTTTTGTAAAACTAAGATACAATAAGATACATTTATGACGAATGGAAGACAAATAAATTATATTATACTTTATAATATACTTTCTTTCTTCTAACTACGTTCTACAATAGGATACCTTAGAAGCAAACAACGTTTTGTTTGCAACTACTTATAATTTACTGATGTTATAGTTATAGTATTGTATATGTATTATATTATAGTAAAATATATTATTATATAGACAATCACAAGCAATCATATTTATCGTTTCTTTGTTTAACCGTACCATGATTGTCTTGGAAGTTAATACAGTCACCGTATTGTTGTCTGACTGTTTACATATTTCCACTGGCACATTATTAGTCTTTATAAAATAAGAAAAATGTCCACTCCACCATATGCATTAATTCATGTCCGCTGTTATCTTTGATGAACAAATTACGGTTTGAATATAACTTATAGATATAAACGGGGATCGGCACTCCCACCAGGCGGGTATGTATTGTAGACGACCTCGCTAGTGCTATTGACCTAAAATGTTGTGTAAGGTTCACTGCCTATACGTATAATAGCACTAAGTTTCTAAAAAGTTTCTTCTCATCATTATTTGCAATTAAGACAAATATATAGATAGTTTTAGGTGGGGTCGGTTTAACCAAACAAGGGCCAACAAGAAGAAATCTGTTGTTAATGAGATATAAGAATTGAAGAAGTAATAATATCTAATATTATGATGCTAACAAAGACCATCAGTCAAGGATAATCCGATTGCCTCATAAAATAAATTCTTCCCAAACTAATCATCTGATGATATTGTAAGGTGATTCTTTTTAACTTAGAAATGTCTTATTTATGCTCCATCTATCAAATTCTCTTAAAATATTTTTAAAATGCACACATATGTTTTATAGATTTTAATACTTATATATTATAATGTCTATATACTTAAATCGATTAAAAAAAATTATCCCTACAAACAAATCTCTAATTTTTAATTTCCCGATTATTGACTAAAGAAAAAAATATCTATTAGCTGATAAAATGTACTATGTTTTTATAATAGTACAATACAATTATCATAAGTCTATTTAATTCAGTTGTTATTATTTGATGCTTTTACAACTTTTTTTTTGTTTGTGTCTAAATACACTTAAATTAGTATAAAATATAATTATATTTTCAAATTTGAGAGTAGGTAGTTTCTGATATAAAATTGAAATTTGAATATAGTTGGTACTATTGGGAAGTGAAAATTGAAAATTCTCTGTACTTTTCTTACTGATCAGGAAAAACAAATTTAAGCAAAATAAGAATTTTTAAGCAAAACACGTTTTAATTGCACCTTTAAATTTTCACTAAATGTTTATACTTGTATTTTCTGTACATAATAACATTTTCAAAATATTTTGACACTTGATTTATAAATATAAATTTAGCATAATCGATTTTTTGAATTTTTCCTTCTGTAAATATCAATAAAAAAAAAATCCATCGGTCAAAAAGTAAAAAGAAAAAAGAAAAACTTGTGCAACATAACTAGATTCGACCAAATCCTTGAATTTATATTTTTTAAGTCACTATAAAATCGGTAATTTTGTTTACGGAAAAAAAAAATAGTATAGAATAAATCAAATTTATTAAGTACACAGTCTTGAATATTTTTTGAGAATGAAAAAAAAAATAATGCACCCCAAGAACGTTTGTTTAAGTTCTTTTTACATATCTAGCAGAACAGTTTCGAATATTGAACAAAATGTATTTCAATCTAGTCTGAACTCTTTACGAGCGTTTCAATGTTCAAAGAGCTTTCCTCATACTAAAAAGTAATCTCAATACTGGTTTAAAGAATTTGAGTTAAATATTGATCATAACACCTGATCATACATTTAAATAAAAGAATAAAACAACACTCAAAATCTAAGAAAATGTCAATAAATTTAGAACTGTGAAATAAATCATAAACCATGAAAAAGTTTAATGAAACAACAAAAATAAATTGAGAAAAATTTTAAGTAAAAAAATAAGTGAGTACCTAATAAAAGTAAAAACAATAATTCTTTCAATATTTAGGTACCTTATATCTAAAAAAAATTCAGCATTTGTTTGCCAGCAAAAGTTTTGGTGAAGTAAAACAGAACACTAATGAATATTAATATTTAGAGTAAATTAAAAATAAGTTATTGTGTATACCCATAGTACTTATATGTGCAAATAGATTTAAAAATAAAGATTAATACAAAAATAATCACACTAACCTAACCCTTCAACTACAAAAAAAATAAAGAACAGATTAATACTATTTTTTTGTTTTTTTGTTAATTGTTTTCAAATTGAATTTAAAAACAATAAATATTTATCGGTTTTATATTTATTCTAACACCTATAACGAATAACATTTAGAAAATAAATTATGACCAATGAGTATTTAGATAAAGCACTTGACTTCACAAATAAGTTATAATATCTATACTAATAAGAAATATTATACTATATAATTTGTGTACTCATATTTTATGTAGGTAATTTTGAGTTTCTCTCAGTTTTTGGTGTGGTTTTGGCAAAAGTCCATAGTCGAAGATCCTTGAAAATACATATTTTATATAACATATTTAATTTGTTTTTTTGTATTTATTACGAAGTATAATATTAGAACATTATACAATTCCTAGGCTGTTATAAGGTCCACTCTCCCAATACCCACCTATGCAATGGATAAAAAGGTGTTTTAATGTAACGATTAGAAACATAATTAGATTTAGGTTTGGTCTTCACTGGTTAGGATTTAAAATCTGACTGCAGTTAAAATATGACGTCTTAAAAAGTACATTCTATAACTTTATAAGACGGTTTTTAATATTACCAGCTGTCATAAATGTACAGATAGTTTCAATTAGTTCTATAATACATTTTTGAAGAAGCCCTGAAACACTTTTTAAAAAGTGGGAAAGTGGGTAACGCTTTTCTGTACATTAGGTGTACCTATACAACTATCACTGCAATGGATGTAATTCATAATTGTCACATTTTTTTTTTGTCTTATTTTAGTGCAATGATGATGATTGTCTCATTCCAGCTATCCGGTACTTGACACTTGTTTTTAAACCCGAATTAATACCGATATAGTCTGAAGTTAACTGCAGCTCCTCATCACCTCCATATTTTAAGAGTTCTGTTATCATTGGTACTCGGCGTTTTAAAAATTGTCAGGCCAAATATTGCCATTTTCGCTCCTCCAATGCTTACAACCTCTACGTGTGGCTCCACTCTTTCATATTCGGTATGCGCTACTGGCTGAGTTGTCACCATTTAGTAAATTTTCAAAATGCATATTATGATAATATTTTTAAATTACAACAAAATAACTAAGATTTTTATTCATAATTTCATCAGTCCAAATAACTTAAAATAGCAATTAAAAAAAAACTGTATTTATATTTTTTTTAAGATTATTACAGTATATGATTATCATGAACTACTTATGAGTTATGACTTTATGAGATACCTTGTTTTAAATTTTCAAACTGTTTGACTCAATGAAAAACAATTTATGACTATTTATAGAAAAAACTAATTCAAATTAAAAATTGAAAATTAAAAAAGTCTATAATTCAAGTATCTACGGTTATTCGTTTTTGAATTACAACAAAATAAGAAAAATCGTTTCATGAAAATTCATTAATTTATAGGTAATAATTCAGGGTCAAAAAATTTAAACTTAAAAAAAGAATGTAATTCATTAATCAATTTTAGTTAAAAGTAAATCAATTTATTCTGAAATAATCGATCATATTATCTACCATATAAATAAAAATTAAGTTGAAATATTTGAATACTCATACTCATACGTCATACACACATCCCACACTAAAAAAATAAAATATATATACCTTCATCGAATTGTGTGTAAATTAAGAATAAATTAAACTGTGGAAGAATTATGTAGATACAAATTATACAGTGTAATACACAGATCACAGAGCAATATAATATTTAAATCCAAACAGATTTTCTATATCATAGGCAACTGTTGAAAATTAAATACTAACAAATGCATGATCAAACATCAAATTATACAATTTAATGAAATCTTTATTGTCTTATACTCGTAGATCTTAAATTGTATTTTGTAATTCCTTTATTGGTGGTAACAGTGTTAACACGCTGTAATATGCATTTAAGCATAATTTATACTATGTATTATATGTAAAAAAATAATGGCTTTTTCGTAAAATATTGACTCAATAACAAATATTGCTTATTAAATATTATTAAACCATAAACTGTTAACATTTAGAGATACTACATGTATTTTCATTAAAGTGAGGCCACAATAAATATAGCTGACTGTAATTCATTTTTTGTACAAAAATACAAATGTAAATATTGACCATGGTCAACTCAATATTATATTTGGTGTGGATAGTGCAGTTATTGTTTTCTCTTCTCAAACAGCTGTTACACAACAGAGATATTTATAATATAATAAATTATACATTCCAATTTAACCATATTTAGGATAAATTAAAACGAAAGAATTAATTCAAGTTATTGAGTACACAGCTACTACTACACAAATTAAAATTTAAAAAAATACAACATAATAAAACTAAATCGAATGATTTTGACTAAGATAATTATTTTTACGTTTAATCCAAACTATTTTCTAAAACATTTCTACTAAAAAACATTATCACATTATATATAATATATATTTATTATTCAAAATAAACGGCTGATACCTGATAAACTATGTTCATGAATGATAACATTCACAGTTAATCGTTGATTGAAGAGATCATTACTGATTACGATCAATCAAAACTATAAATATTGAAAATTGATTTTCATTTTATAATACATATTTCTGGTATTGGGTAAAAAAAAAACCATTTTATAAAGGTGCAACAATACTGTTTGTAAAATATTAAAATGTCATACTATTATGTTTTAATCGCAATTAACACTCATCGCAACGATGATTATGATAATGTTTGTCCATATCTCTGCCTAATAGAAAATATAAATAAAAGAATTATACATTGAAATGTATAAATCAAGAACATTTTACAATTTATTAGACTAGTAATATATATAATAATTTGTTTGTATATATAAGTAATTCTCACCCAAAGGTAAAACATTAGAGCATCACAAATACCGTTAAGTTTTTCTGACGAAATTATTAAAATCTATGACCATCCATTGTCCACTGACTTAATAATAATACAGTTATGACTTTAACAGCAATATCATTATTATCATTTATCCAATAATACATAAATGAGATCACATTTGTTTATATTTTATAGTTCCGAATAATATAATATTATCCTTTATCCGTTACCTAACAAATGAATATTATGTAATACACTAATTACTTAAACATAATGTACTAAAAGATAAAATATTTTAAACTAATTATAATTAACTATAGTGTATATTATCACTTGTCAGCATATATAATATTACATTTATTTATTCATTACATTTAGAATAAATTGCCATCGATGCTTTAAAGTTTAAGTTATTTTTTATAGAACACTTTTTTTAAATTAATATAATATTTAAATTACTTAAAACGTACATGTAGTGTTGGGCAATTAGGTAAAAAGTAAAAACGCATTATAGTAATGTAGAAAACGTGCTTTTGCTCTTTGCGGCATCAGCGGACTGTATTGAATAATGTATAAAAAGTATGACAAAACGTACAGGGTACAATACATGACTAAAAAATAATAACATAACCTCACATATCTCGTTGTAACCGCACTAGGTCAATCGAACAAATTGAGAGTGAGAAAGTATAATGATAAAATAACAATAGTAATAAATAATATTGATAACAGAATTAACGTTTAAACAACAAGGATTAACATTTAATTAACACCGCCCACCTTGAGCGTCAGTCTCAAAAAAAAGGGAGAAAATGTTCAGGTAACTAGGATTAACTAAGATTCTAGAGGTAACTTGAGAAGTTTAGTAATGGGCCTCTTGTAAGTGGAATCTGCAGTGCGGATGGTAACAACTCTCACCAGGTTGTCATGTGTGCTTGGATGTGTGGCGATGACTCTAGCCAATGTCCATTGAAGAGGTGAGGTGTTGTCGTCCTTAACAACGACAAGATCGTCCACTTGCAGGTTAGACTGTGGTGTACGCCATTTGAGGCGTTGTTGTAGAGTGTTGAGGTATTCGGAAGACCACTGTCGCCAGAATTGCTGTTGCTGCTGTTGGAGTAACTTCCAGCGGTTAAGACGGTTACAGGGTGTGGTGAGATAATCAAGACTGGGCACAGCAAGCAAAGGTTCTCCAATCAAGAAGTGTCCAGGTGTAAGTGCAGAGTAATCACTAGAGTCCATCGACATAGCACACAGTGGTCTGGAATTCAGGATCGCCTCAATCTGGCAGAACAGTGTCTCAAGTTCTTCGTGCGTGTAGACCTGATGGCCAGTGATGCGCTTCAGAATAGACTTGCAGGACTTGATGTTGGCCTCCCATATGCCACCAATATGTGGGGCAGCTGGTGGTATGAACTGCCAGGTCATCTCACGCTGTAAACAGTAACCGCTTACCTTGTCTTGTACATTTGTAGACCGAAGGAATGTGTACAGTTCACGCAGTGTGTTGTTGGCACCAACAAAGTTTGTCCCATTGTCACTCATTATGATGGAAGGGTACCCACGTCGGGATACAAATCGGCGCAATGTTGCAAGAAATGCTTCTGTACTTAAATCACTTACCACCTCGAGATGAACAGCCTTTGTAACAAGGCAGACGAAGAGTGCTAGGTAGCTCTTGGTGTAAACACGCGTGCGGCCTCGCGGCAAGCGCGTAGTAAACGGCCCAGCATAGTCAACTCCACATTGTCTGAAGGGTTTTGATATGGTGATGCGTGAGGGTGGTAGATCAGCCATCATCTGTTCGCTTTTGAGTGGCCGAAAGCGATAGCAGCGTACACATTGATGGATGATCCGTTTGATTGTACTACGTCCATGTATGATCCAATAACGTCCACGTAGAACAGCCATGGTTACGTTCAGACCAGAGTGTAGGTTGAGGATGTGTTCTCGCCTTACAATCAACAGTGTTAGATGATGCCTCTTGGGTAGGATGATGGGGTGTTTCTGGTCATATGGTAGATCAGACTGACTCAAGCGACCACCAACTCGAAGAAGACCGGCTGAATCTAGAAACGGATTTAGACTTTTTAATGTACTGGTGGATTTCAACACGGTGTTCTGGCGGAGATCATTCAGCTCAGCAGAGAATTCTAGTTCCTGCGCAGATCTGAGCCAATATTGCAATGCCTGCTTCATCTCAGGCACACTGATGAATCCGTGGACCCGGTTCTCAGCGCTCGTTCGGCAGTTTTTCATGAACCGTAAGAGATATGAGGTGATGCGTAATAAATGATCATAGTCGGAGTACCTGGTTATAATATCAGAGGTCACGACAGTTGGTGCGGCAGTAGTAGACACTGAACGTTCCTCTGGCACAGTTGATGTAGTCAGCAGAGGAGTACTGTTGGGCCAACTATCTTGATCAGGCAGCCAGGTCGGTCCGTGCCACCACAGGTCACATTGGATTAGTTGGTCACCTGTCAAGCCTCTTGACGCGACGTCTGCAGGGTTGTCACCAGATCGAACGTGTTTCCAAGTGGCATCTGGTACGAGCTGCTGTATCTGAGTGACGCGATTTGCTACAAATGTGGTCCATCTATACGGTTCGCTGGCGATCCAATGGAGAGCAATGGTGGAGTCACTCCACAAGTACACACGGGTTAATTGAATGTGCAGTGTTGGCACTAGCTCGTGGACAAGTTGAGCGAGTAGGAGAGCACCACACAGTTCGAGTCGAGGAACTGATATTTTTTTTAGTGGAGCCACTCGTGTTTTGGACGCCAACAGAGTAGTAGTGCAGATGTCAGCTGTGGCACTGACATAGACAACGGCGGCATACGCAAGTTCAGAGCTATCACAAAACCCGTGCAAGGTGTACGAGATGACCGGCAGTGATGAGAGGTTGATGTAGCGTGGTATGTCGAATGTGTCCAAGTGGGTGTATGATAGACGGTGTGCATTCCACATGGAGGTCAAGTCTCCCGAAACCTTTTCATCCCACGCAACTTTTTCTTTCCACAACATTTGTAATATGAGTTTTGACACGACCACCAAGGGAGCCAACCACCCACAAGGATCGTAAACACGGGCTACCTCACCTAGGAGTTGTCTTTTGGTTAGCTGTTGTGCTGCCTTGGTCGCGTCTGTCTGAATGGAAAACGTATCCTTTGCCGCATTGTACGACACACCCAAGAGCTTAATGTCCATCTCCAGGTGGTCCTGCAATGGCAGTCGCATGACACAATGTTCGGCTGGAACGCCCTGTAACACGGAAGAACAATTACTAGCCCACTTTCGTAGCGATAGTCCACCTCGATTTAATAGACTTATGAGTTCCTGTTGTAGCTCGACTAACGCGTCTGCAGAATCACGTCCAGTCATGACCTCATCAACATAAAAGTCGTGACGTAGAACGTGTGATGCTGTGGGATGTGAAGCCGCCTCGTCATCAGCTAACTGACGTAGTGTCCGGATGGCTTGATAGGGTGATGTCACGAGGCCATAGGTGATAGTATTGAGTCGATATTGTTGAATCGGATCAGATGGGTCAGCACGCCATAGTATACACTGATACTTCCTGTCGTCAGGGTGCACCAGAATTTGCCTGAACATTTGTTTGATATCGGCGCTGAAGACAAATCGTGAAAATCTAAAGTTTATGAGGACACTCACAATATTGCGTTGTAATTTTTGACCCTTATGTAGATGGTCGTTGAGTGACCGACCGTGGCTCATAACACTCGATCCGTCAAAAACTACCCGTAGCTTTGTTGTGGTGCTTGATGGTCGACATATGTGATGGTGTGGAATGAACACAAGTGGCTGCTGTTCATCCTGAGGTAGTACCTTCTCCATATGATGCGACTGTTCGTAGTCCAGCATAAAGTCACGATACTGTCCTGCGATATTTGGGTTTTTTGACAAAAAACATTCAACCTTCTTTAAGCGCTGAAGTGCAAGCCAGTATGAGTTGTTGGTTACGACTGGGTTTTTGAATGGCAAACGCAGTACGTAACGACCATCTGCGTTTCTGGCATGAGTACCGACATAATGGTCTTCGCATGCCTGTTCATCAGGTGACATAACAGTAAGTCGTGGAACTTCTTCAAGTTCCCAAAAGTTTTTGATTGTTGTTTCCAATGATGTAGATGAATGGCAGGACACAACATAGCAAGGAGCACTGCTTGACTGCTTGACACTTAAATGGCAGTTGGGTTGTGAAAAGTGACCACCACACACGATCCAACCAAGGGTGGAGTTTTGTAACATAGGACTGCCGTCGATCGGTCCACGTATCTTACCATCTTGTACAATATCCATAAAGAACTCAGCACCAATGAGTAGATCAATCTTTCCAGGTGTATGGAATTGTGGATCAGCCAGAGCGACGTTTTGTATGTGTGACCATTGATCCACGTTCAACTTGGTGGTAGGTAAATCCACAGTGACACACGGGGCAATGAGTGCATCTAACGTATAGTCAATATCAGTGAGGCGTGATGATATGCGAAATGACGTTACTTCAGTTACCTTAGTCTTGGCATTGGAGATCCCTCCCACTACAATGGTAGAGCTACGTCGTTCTAGACCCAATCGGGCAGCTAACGAGTGGGTAATAAAGTGGGATTGTGAAGCAGAGTCCAACAGGGCACGACACAGCTCACTTAGTCCGTTAGCTCCATGGACACGCACCAATGCAGTGGACAAAAGTACTGATGACAGAGCCAATGAACGTGATGTTCCATGGGCTGCTATTGTTTCAACAGTAGATGATGGTACCGAAGGTGTGTTCAAGTCACTATCGTCTACTGTGGATTCAAGTAAATGTAACAATGTATGGTGTTTGGCTTGACACACCTTACACACTTTATCCATAGTACATTGTTTCTTCTGATGACCAGGACGCAGACAGTTCCAACAAAGTGATAACTTTTGAGCTAATGATCGTCGTTCTTCGACACTAGCTTTCATAAACATAGAACATTTGTATATGCTATGTGGCGCTGAACATACTTGACAAGATTGCTTATGATCCTGTTGTCTCACCACAGTAGCATGTGAAACAGTTTTTGATGTTGTCTTTGGCTTACCAGAACCATGCCTAAACTGCATGACCTCAAGAGCATGAACTCGATTCTCTATGAACTCACTCAAATTGTGCCACGTGGGAAAATTAGAATAGCTGGTTGACTCAATTTCCCATGTTTTCCTCATCTCAGGTGGCAGCTTTGTAGACACAAGATGAACGAGTACGTCATCCCAATACATGGTAGGGCGTCCCAATGCGTGTAACGCTCTTACATGTTTATTGGTGCAGTCAATTAGGTTTTTTAATGCAATTGCAGACTCCTGCTGAGCAGCTGGTTGTGAGAACAAATGATGCATGTGTATTTGAAACACCAAATACTTATTGTCATATCTACTTATTACAGACTTCCAAGCTTCTATGTAATTAGTTGCATCCGACGACAGTGATGATATCACTGTAGCAGCTTGTCCTATTAAACTTGTCTTCAAATAGTACATTTTCTCGGTGTTGTTTATGTGTTTGTTCTTATGTACCATCGTTTCAAATTGATCTTTGAATGAATACCATTCTTCAAAACTACCTCCAAATTGTGGTAAGTTGATTGGTGGTAGTCGAATGTTCTGTTGAATGGTTTGTTTGTTTTCATCGACCGTTCTATTAGACAATGATTCCAAAAAATCGGCTTTCAATGTAACATATGTATCAGACACTTGAATAAGCTCATCCATGTGCCCTTGTTGTTTATCATCTTCATCTAGACCGCTCAACTCCTCATAAGTACTCGTGTATGATGTAAACGCCTCTTCAAGCAGAGCTAATTGTGTTTTTATGATGAATTCACTTGATGTTTCGATCAGATCTTTAGTATGTGCACTTCGTTTCTTTTCGATTAACTTCTTCTTGTTGAGGAGCTGTCTTCGTAATTTATCCATTTTGCACTATGATGTTTCGGCAACGGATACGGACGCGACGAACAATGTAACGCAACGCACTATGACGATTTTACTGAGAATACGAACGCGACGCACAACGTACGCGACGCGTTATATCAATGAACTTATGATACTGTGATCCGAGCCCGTTAGGACCAAAAATGTTGGGCAATTAGGTAAAAAGTAAAAACGCATTATAGTAATGTAGAAAACGTGCTTTTGCTCTTTGCGGCATCAGCGGACTGTATTGAATAATGTATAAAAAGTATGACAAAACGTACAGGGTACAATACATGACTAAAAAATAATAACATAACCTCACATATCTCGTTGTAACCGCACTAGGTCAATCGAACAAATTGAGAGTGAGAAAGTATAATGATAAAATAACAATAGTAATAAATAATATTGATAACAGAATTAACGTTTAAACAACAAGGATTAACATTTAATTAACATGTAGTATACAATATTTATTTTAATTTTACCAAACAAAAAATTAAATAAATTTACATGCAAATTAAATTTAAACTTGACCCAAGTTGACGTCTAAATCTAAACTGTTATTTGTACAAGGTAATTTATTTATAACGAAGCAACTATAATATTATAATGTATGATAATAATGTAGTAACTCATTAAAATATAATGTGTAGTACAGAATCAAAAATCATAAGCTCGTGTGGTATTTTATGTTTATTTTAAATTGAAAATTCTATTAAAAGCCCTTGAAAAAGTTAAATTTAGAGAAAAACTTGTAAAAAACATATTTCGAATAAAAAATTTATTTTATTTGTGGAATGAAAAATCAGGAAGTGTCACTAATACATACCTACTATGTGGCTTTTTCCTTCAAGAAATTAAGAATCACATTATTAATTATATTCACTATCATCACATATTATATTCTTATTGTGCCCCACAGCCGGTGTAAAGATAAATGAAGCAATACCCGTACAAGATTATTAATAATGCACAATACATCGAGGACTAACGTATCAAACACACGTTTTGGAAAATGTAGATATAAATTCAGTGTAAACTGGTCTAATAATATTATGCAACAATACAATATGTCATATACATATTATATGAGATTACGGTTACTAATGAGAGTAACTATTGGCGTATAGTTTAATATTATTATTTATTATCATAACGTTTATTTTCTTTAAAATGTATTCACAGAAGTGATGAAGTAATAATTTCACTACTTTTATATTCTGAAGGGAGCCATAAATGTATTGGTTTTACAACGATGAGTGTCTGACGCGTCTGACGCGATAACAAAGCATCAATTCTACACATTGAGTAAAAACTGTCTATTGACTACCAAGTACCTAATTTTTTCAAAATATGCCTGAAACAAAAACTTATATATGGAAAAAGGTAATTTTTAAGCAACACCCGTTTTTTTATAATATCGATTTTGTTTTTTGTTGTATTTCAAAATGGATACTTAACATTTTTAAACTATTTTGGCTCTTTTTAAGATATTTGTACACCTTTTTAGTTTCTATTTTGTCTTATATTGATACAATTTGTCAGTGAATTTGAACAATTCTAAAATGCTTAAACTAATTTTTGATTATTTATGGGAATTTTAAATTTTCGAGTTTAATTTTTTAGATTCTGAGCGGAGCGAGGAAGCTAGAGGTATACAGTGTGTCCCAAAAGTCCCGTATCACCCTTAATATCTCCATGTAAAATCACTATATTTAAACGCGGATTTTTTACAGTACTAAGTATGAAAATTCTGATTGAATGGCATAAAATTCATTTATTTTTTTCTTTAAATTCAAAAATTTTCAGAAACATTTTTTACGCATTTAAGAATTTAAAATTTTTAAGATAGCCATTTTGTTGAGCATATTTTTTAAAACAGTTCAAAAAAAAAAATACTAAAATTAAATAAAAATTGACCAAGTTAGAGCAAGTTATGTTTTTGAATAATTGTAGTAAAAAAATAAATTAGGAATGTAAAAGTATGGTCGTGTGCTGAAATTAGATATTTCATTATTGAAATGTGAAACAATAATTCATTTTTTTACTACATTTATTCAAAAACATAACTTGCTCTAACTTAGTCAATTTTTATTTAATTTTAGTTTTTTAAAAATTTTAAAATGTAGGCAAGCTATCTGTTTATGTAAAACTCACGCAATTCAGTATCAGAATGAAAACTCTGTATCCTTAAGGGCCAGTTTCATCATGTAGAGTTAATATTAGGTTAGGTTAGATTATGTAATGACTAATGTCAAACTAGCTGAATACTCAAAGTTACTACTTAGAATTTTGTGGTCATCACAAGTAAATAGGAATCTTTACTCCCAGATTTTAACCACTAATAATTTTGAGTGATAACAAGCTAACTCTTAGTTATAACCTCGATACTGTAAAATGTGAATTAATATTACGTAAAAATGTGTTATTTTTCTTTGACATATTATATTTCTGTACTATACTAATTAGTAATTATACTATCTAATTATTTCCATCTCTTATGAATTGTTATTATTACGTTTTTAAAAGTAATAATGTATCGTAGAATACTATTTGACATGGACTAGAAACCGATATTTGATACCTACCGATTTCAAATACCGGTTAAAACAGTTAAAAACCTAAATCGATACTGAAACCAAAAACAAAATCGAAAAAAATCAATACTGGTAATCAAAATCGAAATCGGAAAAAATAAATACCGATATCCGAAACCGAAATCGAAATCGGGAAATATATTTTCGGTTTCAAGCTGTGGACTCATTATAATAATATATTAATAATGCAGGACTTGAAACCTATATTGGATACCAATTTTGAATACCAGTTAAAACCGTTAAGAACCGATATCGAAATCGGAAAAAATAAATACCGGTAATTAACACCGAAATGGAAATCGGAAAAAATATTTACGGTTTCCAGCCCAGCACTATTTGGTGACGAAAGTGAGATTTATAATAAAGGAAATTTAGTCCAGTTGTTATTATAGGGTTCTTCACTTAACCTCCTACGTGAAACCGGCCCTTAGTAAGCTATACAAATCTACACTCCTAATATAATTTTCACTCTTACTAATTACTATAACATCTCAAATATACCCAGTTTATTCTACACCTGCTCAGTATGGGCAGCATCTCCTAAGAAAAAATTCAAACCCTACAATACAAATTCCTACGGATAAGCTTAAGGACTAAATTGTTTATGAGGAATAGGTAAATCCTTAACGATTCAGCGAGAATATTTTTTTTTCAAGACTGAATTATAACCCAGTTTAGAAATTAAATATTTCAAAATATTTTGACTAATTTTAAGTTATTTATACCACATTATATTTACAGTTTGCTCCGTTCCCATTACGTTTATATTGACTAATAAGTTAATAAAAATTATATATGATATAATATTATTGTAATAATTTATTCATAATATTTTAATATTTGAGATGTTTTCGTAAAAGTTAGTTCAACTTTTCGTAATACTACGGGATAAAGCAGGAAAAATCATGCTACTAGATATTTTTCTTATAATTCCAAATTGAGAAATCATAGCTATGTTTTTGGGTTTATCAAACCACAGTGGAAAAATATCTATGCAATAATTTATTGAATTAAGAATTATAGATTGATTTTTAATATATTATATATTTATATTTATTGATTTGTGTTTCTATGGTGATAACTAAAACGTTACGTAATCCGGATATTTTGACAACTAGAAACAAGACAATTGTCCACTCTATATTATTCCCTTGTCATTACTTTTCACATTAAATGGCTTTTTTAAACACCGAACACTTGGGTTAGGTTAGGTTTAAAATAAAAACCAGGCTCGGTTCAGTAGAACTTCAGATATAGCTGTCCAAAAATATCATCTTACATAACCCTATTTTACACATTTAGGTGTTGAATTTTAAAAATCTGTTCTTAGCTGATGTCTCCTACCTGACAAATTTCAGCTTCGTAAGTCAAATGTAGTTTTCGACAGTTGGAGTTTACTAAAAAATCTGTAAAAAGTTGTATCCAGCTCAAAAACATAGGTTAGGTTAAAATAAATTACCATTTCACTAACATTTTAAATAAACTGTAAAATGTTCTTAAGAGGAAGTCGTACTCGCTTGTATTGTATCAGTCTGTAGTGAGATAAAAATAACGGTGAGCGGGAAGGTCGGGGGGAGTACAGAGTAAAGCGTCAAATTACAAAGGGTATGAACAATTAAGATAGTAGGCTATCTCTCTGTATTAATGATTGAATACCAAATTTATGGTTTTATGTAAGGATATATTGGATTTGACGTTGTGGAAGGATTAAGAATGCTTTAGATTATAATATTTGTTAGTGTTTTTATATGCATACTATTGCAAGCTACATTTTATATTATTGGTTTATATAATATTTTATTCAGATATCTTCATTTTTGTTTGCTTATATACTTGAGGTTAATCTCTCTTTAAGAGCAGTGGATTCGGAGTATCAGGATAAATCCTGTCCGCTTCAAAACTCGAGATTCATTAACTGCAAGTACATTCTGATGATTCAACGTTAAAATAAACAATGAAACATTAGGCAGCGCCTAAGATAATATGGTTTATCGATTTATTTATATTGTATATTGGTGAATGCCTATGTACTTGATGTTAATCTCTCTTTAAGAATGATGTAGTCGGAGTATCAGTATAAATCCAGCCCGCTTCAAGACTCGAGATTCATAACCTCCAAGTACACTCCGATGGTTCAACGTCTAAACGATGAAACATCAGGAGGCGCCTAAAATTGGGTTTATTTATAGAGGTATTTTTTTAGTTTACCATGATAATATATATTATTTGTTATTTGGAATAGATTTCTGGAACTATAATAGTTGGAAATTTTTGTATAGGAAGTCTCTTAATGATTTAATGTTATGAAAGGATTGTTCAGGTAGTATAGTAAATGATAATGACTCGTTTTTTTTTAGTTTGAATAATAAAATGAATAAACCAAAATGAACTCATACCTGGTGTTAGAACAAACGCAATAGTTAAGTTAACTTCGTGGAAAAAGATTAATTTCAGATTAAGAAAAATTGTGAGGTAGCACGTAGTTTCGCTGTGGGCGGAGTTGGCGTCGTCATGTATGTTGAGTGCAGCAGTGTTCTGCGCCGACGTGGCACATCGTATGGTCGTCGTGAGTAGCACAGTCTCAGGATGATGATTGATTGACGTCTGGACCGTGTCTGATCTGTTTGTGAGCTGTGCGTTGCGTTTATATAGGGATGCTGTGAGTTGGTTGTGTGAACTGCGCATGCGCGTGCATTCACATTGTGTTTTTGCACATTGTCTATGGTTTTTTGACAATATTAGTACGATATTGGTGCTTTGCATGTTAGGTGCTATTTTATTATTTTGGTTTAGCATAGTTTTGGTACTGATATTTGGTTGTTTGACGGAATGTCGAACAATGCGCATATGCATACATCTTATGTGATATTTTGCACATTATCGTTGTTTTTTGGCAATACTGGTACGAGAAAAATATTTCGTATGTGAGGAGCTATCGTATTATTCTTGTTGCTCATACATTTGGCACTGATATTTGGTTGTTTGACCGAATGTCGTTAAGTGCGCTGTGCGCATATGTAGGTGTAAATATTATATGCTGTTTTTTGATAAGATAGAAAGCCGGTTGCGTAAGGTTCTTTTATTGTTATTGTTTCTTTATGCTGTAGCGAGCTGTGACTATCTTGCCACATGGCTTGTCTAAAACACATTACAATGTATACATAATCATATAATATACGCGCCGCATAAATATAAATATTATACTCGAATGCTTCCTCGAGTACACATTAATAGTAATAATATCAATAATAGTGATATCGAGTGCGTGACCATGAGCGGCGTGCGACAATAGATATATGACTACGTATATGAATAATCCTAAAAATAATATAGTTTAGATTTGTGCTGTTATGTTAAATAACACCACACATGTACAATTTAGATATATGTAGACTTCCGGCGTGTGCAAGCGTGTGAATCACGTTAGGCTTAACCGCAGGACCATGTATGGTCTTAGAATTAATGGAAAGGACAGGGACAGAGATCCATCGAGGAGAGCTGATGGACAAGCGTTCATCACACGAGCAGCGAGCCTCAACTCGAACAGACACCAGCTACATACTTAGTCACAACTCGCTTACAACCGTTTTACTTAAATTAATTATTCTGGACTTAGAATAATATTGCATAACTATTTTATTTTAAGTATGTAAGAGTATATTATTTATATATTACACTTCTTACTAACTCAAAATATACAAAAATTTACCAATTTTGTGTTGTTGGCTTAAATATTAGAGTGAATTGACCTGTTATCAAACTTAAATATGTGACCATTATCTGCAACGTGTTCTCTTGTTGGTTTTTTACGATATTATTATATAAAGTGAGTTATGACTGTATGACGTATGGGAATTTTTAAATATTAATATTTTACACACACATAATTCACTTACAAATAATACAAAAAATATCGTAAAAACCAAAGAGAAAACACAGATAATATTCTTACATTTAAGTTTGATAATAAGTCAATGCACTATAATGTTTATGCCAACAACACAAAATTGGAACTTCTTATCGAACATTTTGGTATATTATGCGTTAGTAAGGCGGTGATATCACACGAGGGTACAATGTCTTCTTAAAAATATATTGACAACACCTCTGGTTAGAATAGGTTTACGTAGGTACTTAGGCAATAATTTAATTCAAATTTAATACTCCTTCTGCACGGACTCACCTATACTCAATGACGTAGTACTTTCCAAACCTATAGTGCATCAGCTTTCTCTGTTATTTTTTAACTTTTTTGGGGGGGTGGGGGGGGGGGGGGGGGGGGGGTTTCCGCCCTTTAAGACCATCCCGTAAAACAAATTTTCCTCCATCTTATTCTGTTTTCAGCTATTTCTCTCCAGTTTGCTCTTGGGTCTACTTCTTTAACTTCTCTCTTCACACAGTCTTCCATCTGAGGCATGGTCTGCCTAGTGGTCTTTTTCCTTTCGGTTCCTCTTTAAGTCATAGAGTCATTTTTCCTCCAAGCGTGACCTTCCCACATCAGTCTTCTTTTTGCGACTTCCCTTGAAGTACATCATAGTCTTTGGAACAAGTTTTGTAGTTCCTCATTGGTTCAATTCTCCATTCTTCGGTCTTAGAATCGAAACAAGGTCCATATATACTCGTCTTTTAACTATGTAATGAGTAGCTTATCTTAGAAGAATTTCGAAAGAAACACTATTTTTTGATACCTGTGGTGGTGCAATTATAAACTACCAATGAAACCAGAGACTGGAATCTTTATGATTTTATCGGTTTAGGTTAGGTTTAGGTTTTGGTTCTCAAAAATATAAAATTTAGATTTTGGTTCACAAAAATATACAATTTCGGTTTCGGTTTAGGTTAGTATCAGATTAATTTAATCAGTTTAATGACAGCTATACAGAATTTTATACATAATTTAGGTCATATAATATACCTATATCATAATAAAATTATCACTAAGACTATGCAAATATATAAGTATACTATTATAATTATATTATTCATGTCACTATTTATGGAAGTTTCGCTGTACATTGAGTTCTAAATATATTTGTAAGAAATTAATCAAAACAATAATACTGCCATATTATGCCAATATATTTCTGACTATCAAAAATTAAATAGTAATAAAATATTCAAAAAATACTTATTTTTCTGTTAATATAATTCATCACAGCAACTAATAAAAAAACATACAAAACAAAATATAAATATAAAGTGGTAAGATAAACTTTATTATAAGTAAATAACTTTATCATAGCATGACTAAATATAATATTAGGTTTATGTAATCATGTATTACATTATTTACAGTATAATTTGACTGAGAAAAGGGATACAAAATTCACAGATTATTAAATTGGTATTAGTTTATTAAATTAAACTATTGTTAAACGTATTAATTATTAATACGAGTATAATATGTAAATACATAATTGATAATAATATCACTGTTATATGCAAAATATAATATATTAGTGACTTGCTATTGAGGAATCTTTTTTGATAGTTGATACAAATCATATACTTTTTGTTCAAACTAATAACTGGTTTTCCATGTCTATAGATATTCTTTTACATCTGTATTGCGATAATTTAAATTTTAACCCTGAAAAAGTTAGACACTGACAGCGTTGCCGAGCGAAAATTCGAAAATTCGAGCTATATTAAAAATTTTTAGATATTTGAATTTCATTGACCTCCAGTAGTGTTGAAAATTTTCCAACTATTTATAAACGAATTGTTATTATTTCCAAAAATAATAACGAAATGTTATTGACATCCTCGATACCTAGTATTACTAATTGCAATCTATATCTATTTTGATACAATAACAGTAGCCAGTAGGTACCTGGTATCTACCGCCGCCGGTAGCAAGCTTACATGCACCAATCGAATTATTCGACATGCGCGAAAGCGGTATGTTCTCTTTTGAAAACGGGTACAGTATCGAAATAGGGCACATCTACACGACTCGTGTGATATACTGATATGTATTACAAATATTATAAACTTGCTGAGAAATTTGACTAATATGATAAAATAGTTCACATGAAACCACATCGTAATCGAATTCCTCAAGCACGCCAAACGTGAAAGAACGCCAGTATATGTACTGGCATTAATTATAAGCAACCCAATCAAATTAGAATGTGTACACTCAGTAAACACTGCATGAGAAGCTGTCTATTGATCCATATCGTGAAATGGTAATAAATTATGATTCGTAAATTGTACAATAATATTATTTATTAATAATATGTCAATATGCCCATGCATTATAGAGTAATAGCTGTATATTTGTTGAAGTATTCATTTTGGATTGAATAAGAAATACATATTATGCTTGTATATTTTGTTACGATAGTTTGATAGTAAATAATTTTATTCGGGGTGACAGGTGGTGGTGGTGGTGGTGGTGGTCCACTTTTGAATGTGAACTTGATTGT
Organism: Macrosiphum euphorbiae; assembly: GCA_949089665.1. Lineage (NCBI taxonomy): Eukaryota > Metazoa > Arthropoda > Insecta > Hemiptera > Aphididae > Macrosiphum > Macrosiphum euphorbiae. The sequence continues at coordinate 49,896,407 of CARXXK010000001.1, read as the reverse complement.
ATAGACGGTTGCTCAGGTCTTAGTGTGATAATTAGTTTATATTTTTATTTGTTGACCGAAACAAACGGCCCGCGGGATGCATCACTCCGGAGCAACAGTTTTTAAGTACGAGATGGTCTACAGAGATCGAAAAAAAAAAAAACAAATACGGTTCGATAAGACTACGGTGCGACTCCACCGCAGGGGCGACAGAACCGCCGATCAAAGATCAGGTTGGTCGTCGCGAGAGGGAACTACACAGGCCGGCGGTGGCGGCATTGTTGCGCGGGTAGTGGCGGCGCACGGCCAGCCATGGTGGCACGAATTACCTGTGTGTGTGCAAGCTGTTGCTTCGCGCCCACCGGTGGCGGCAGCGGCGGCGGAGTGGTAGTGTGTCGGAGTGCGTGTGCGTGCGCGTCTGGCGGCGACGGAGTCTGTCGGTGGTGTGCGTCCGGGGGCTGTGCGTATTTGGCGTGCGTATATATATATATAATGTTTATATGGTATTATATTTTTTATACCAGCAGCAGTAAGTACACAAGCGGCGTGGCGAGATGCGGTGGCCTCGCGAACTCTGTGTGCGTGCGCGCGCGCGAGCGTGTGTGAGGGATTCGCGTGACCTCACCGGCGGCAGCGGAGTGGCGCTGGCGAACGTACCGCTTTTGGCGGGCGCGTCTCTCACCCGCTTGACTCCGCGGGTTTTTCACCCGTTTTCACCGCGCGCGCACCAGTGACCTTCTCCGGGCCAAGCTGATGTCGGCGCGCCGACGCGCGCCAGCCAATACCCTCAAACACGTGGTGCGCACGCACGATGCACACACACACATGTACGCTCGCTGCCGAAACGGGACACCTGTTCGAGTCGCCGCGAAAACTACTTTTTGACCCCCCCCCCACCGATGTCGAACTCACGGCAGATGACGATGATCAATAACCCTGCCATCACTACACATGCGAGTCTGCGGCTCTGGTCGTGTATATGCGTGCTTTGAATGTTGACGTGTAACAGAATCCCGGGGAAAATTACTGTTGCTATGTCTGCGATAGTTGTCGTCGGTGGTAGGCATGTATAGCGTACCCCGGAAAATTTCGGTTGATTGGTAACCCGAAACGCAAAACGTCCAACTCTCCGTTTTTTATCCCGTCCGATTTCATAAATTAATGAGAGAAATTAGCGCTGAGTGACACCATCGCCCGATCGCCGTCGCCGCCAACATGCCAACACCATTAGATAACTGCTGCTGATGTAGTAGTAGGCGACTCGGTGAACAGAATATTATATTATAATATTATAATAAATTATGTACGTCAAACAGCGCGAGAATAATAACTGTTCAACAATAATTATTATCGTCCACCGTTACGTGTTTCTTATGGCTTTTGCAAAGCATTACCGTAAATACTGATCACCAAAAAAAATTATAACCTAATAAACGAATGATATCAAGTATCAACACAATGTGGCGTTAAGTCTGAAAGACGTCATGATGATAGAGTGCTAGACAGTCCTAGACAAAAACTCTGTCTCTACATTATAGTACTATTTCACAAATTAATAATAATAATTTATCGTACAACCAATATTAATAAACAATAGGTACATTTATATATTAGTTATTAAAACTCGTATGTTTATTGTTTATTGTTTATTGTTTATTTACAGTCGGCTATTTAACTACTGGAAAAAATCATAGACTCAATTTCCGATAAATTCAAATACCACATATTATTTATGGTATAGAATATAATATTAGGTATTTTGTACGCATATTATATACAATGGTTTTTAATTTTATTTTTTTTTATCCTATATACAAAATTTCTAAAAGAAGGAGTGGTTCGATTTCGACATATAGTATCTTATTTTTTAGAAAATTGGATCAAAATGGTACTTTAAACGGGTAATTTTTTTATTTTCTCAATAGTTATTTAATGCCACAGGAAACACCACCGACAAATTACAAAAAACCGCTAAAAATGGGTTTTTAATTCCTAACGCTTTGCTTAACACCATAGAAACGAATAAAAATAATGATTTTAGTTATATTGTTGAAATTTATTATATTAATTCAACTTACAAGTTACAGGCTATAATCAAAATATAATAACAATATAAAATATCCAGACTGACAAACCGTGTCTCCGCTCAGAACCGTTTGTCGTATACAATGATATGATATTATCATTGAATTAAAATTTAATACAATCCATTATACTGCAGTGACCCACTTGTAACCTACTGTACTAGTGTTCAAATTTTAAGCTTAAATATGAATATTTAATACAAGGTTTGTCATATGTAATTCATACTTAAACCAAAAAAATCTAAAAATATTTAAATACAGTTTATTTTTTTTTTTATAGACATTTGAAGTTTAAATTTGAACGAAATAAGATACATATTTAAGCGACAGACAATGATTTTAATTCTTTTGTAGTAATTCAAAAATATTATTCATGAGTGCCTACTTGAATATTTTACGTATATTAGATTCTGAGAGGAACAATTATTAATGTATTGATTTTTACAATGATGTGTTTTTTTTTGTGCCTGTCATGACCTTTTGGCGGAGTAAAAAATAAGCTTCGATTTTCTACTTCAGCATCTTTTCTGGTAGAAAAATGAATCTTGTTGGTACTTTGAGGCCTGAGGGTACTAAATAAAAATAAATAGTTTTCTTAAGTGTAGTGAAAAACAAAAAAAAAATAAGAAAATACGGAGATTTTTACTCAAAGCTAGTTTTTGAAAGATTCCATTTTGGTTTTAGGTGTAAGTGTGTAACTCTAAAATAGATAACCGTAAAAACATGAAAATTTTACAGAATCTTTACATTAGAAACAATTTTTTATACTCAATAAAATTTTCAAAATAAACCATGTTTACAGGCATAAAAAAGTTTAAATTTGTATAAGTTTTTTTTAAATTATTGTCAATAAAAAAATGTTCAGTTGGTAAAAATATTTGAAACTTGAATACTAGATTCCGTATAAGTTGTTAGTGGAAATTTAAAAAAAATAATATATTTTGGGTATATCCTCAAAATCACTATAATTCGATAATTATTTAGAATTAGAAATTCATTTTATAATTGAAAATGTAATACAATATTTCTCATAAGTTTTCCTACTTTTAACAAATTAAAAGTTTACCGAAAAGTCAAAAAAATTGTTTTTGATCATTTGAAGTTAAAATTGGTTTGACATGACCCATAAATTAACGAATTCTCATTGAACGGTTTTTTTATTTTATTTTAATTCAAAAACGAATAAAGTAGAAATAGGTACTTTTAATTTTTACCCAGAAGACCTAATCTTCAAAACCTGGGAGATCAATTTTGAGCCGAGTTACACCCTTGACAACCTACTATTTACAGATGAGTGAGTAGTATACCCATAGTCGATACCTCCGTCTATGACATATATTATACTATCCGCATAACATTGGGAGCTATGAACATTTTAAAATGTACAAACAATTCACAATTTTAAAAATGCTCATAACTAGCTTTAAAATTAAAATATGAAAAAAACATGTCATACACTAGATAATATTCTTACTTCTAAATTTGGTAATGGGTCAATTCACTCTAAACTTTAACATAACAAAGTTTAATGAATTATTCAGAACCTACAATTCGCTATGTTATACGTTTGTAAGATGGAGAAACACATGCGGGTATAATAGTTATAAACTTATAGCAGGCTGTCGAGTGTAACTCAGCACACAATTTATGTACATGGTCAGAAAATTGCATTATGTATGTTAAATATAACAAAAATAAAAATGATGGTGGGCAAATGGGCTCCACAGTAGGTGTCTATAGGGGCAGTGGTGCCTAACTAAAATTAAACTGAGATGGGCAAAAATAAATTCTCAGTACCCTAGCCAACATATTTTAAAAATTGTATAGAAATTGCTAATATAAACATTCAGTGAAAACGTAACTACGGTTATTTTTATTTGAATCACACCAAACATCAAAATTGATTTTGTCAAAAACTGATTTTGGGAAATAATTTCATTTTTATTTAATATCTTTTGGTTTTCTCAAACTTTTGAAAATTACTGAGAATTTTCAATTTTGACCTCTTTAATGCACCAACTAGTTTCACTTTCCCACCACAAAAGTTACTGAAGTGGAAAATCGAACAATTATTTCGACTACCTACTTATCGTGTACAGTGTACACAGATACAAAAATAAAAAAACACACATCATTGTTGAATCAATACGTCATTCATCGCTCCTCTAATATTCTAAAATATAATATTACAATATATTATTAAATACTTTTATAAGAAATAAATTTACTTCTTCATAAAAATAATATGAAATAATAAATAAAGAGATTAAGTAAAATGTGAACGTAATATTCATGTTTAGTATGATTTTCTGAACACAAAGTTATAATATGTCTTTTTACTACTTATTATTTTAAGTGAACATAAATTTATCTTCTTGACTGTCAAAATGTATGTTTTGTGAGTGTTTGTCAAGTTAAACCATTAACAAAAATAAACGAAGAAGTACTTATATTAATGTTTTAGCTAAGGAGTGCGTATATTACAAAGACATTAATTAACTGGATTTTTTTTTTTGTTCCGTGAAATGTTAACATTTATTAGGTAGTACAGTTGTTCATAATTATTAACCAAAACATATTATTATGACTTAATTAAAATAATATATTTAAAATTAAATACGTGTTCTGTTTTTTGTATAATATTTTAAATTTTTAAGGAAGCTTAAATTACATTGTAACCGACTAACCGAGTCAAAAATGTAGATTTAATATGTTTATTTTTTTACAAATATTACTTAATGCCTAATGGATTAAGTTTAGTTGTACAATATGAATAGATTGTGGCTATAAACATAAACTATGGTCTGAATCCCACTATAGTGTGTGCACTTCTAAAAAAGTAAAACGATATTTTATATAGGTAGAGATGAAAATAATAAATATATCGAACCAAGTTTTAAGCAGTGATAAACTTAATGGAAAACATAAATCATTTTGAAGATAACCTTACACGAAGCTTAAGTTTTATTTCTTGGGGATTTTGTTTTTTGTGAACTTAATGTTAAATATTTGATTCCTATTATTTTATAGATTTATATTATATTTGTTAAAAATTATTATGTTATTATAAATACAAATATATGGATTTTTGTATTTATATTTGAATTTATTAGTCGAAGACTTTAATAATAAAAATGAATAATGAAACATGTTTTAATTATTTTCTGGGGTACAATGAATAAACTACATTAGATTAATTTAAATGGGTTCGAGTTTACCTGCTATTTTAAAGATAATTATTTATTTTGACCTAAAAAAACTTACTTACTACTTCTCTTTCCTTTTCTATATAATATTTCAAACCTATTATGTAGAAAACAATAAGTAAATGTGAAAAGTGTAAAAAATAATAAACAAGTAAAACTATTGATGAAAGAAGCCACCCATCGTTGACACTTCCTATATAATCTATGATAAAATATTATCATTGACTATAATAATATATTGTACAATATTATACTCAATTATAATATTATAGGTGACTATTTTATCTAATCATAAAATATAACCATCAACCACTGCATTTTAAATGTGTAGTACCTACGAAATTAGTTTATGGGTTGGCCCTTATATATTAATATTTAAAAGGAGTTATTATTCCGGGAATTAATAAACAACATTATTTTTATGTTGATAAATATTTTGTATTTTTTGTTATTCATATAATTTAAATATTTATATAAACAAAAAATAACCTTGGGATCAACATTAACATATTAAGTTGAAGTTTAATATCTTCTATAATATTACTTTAAGATGATATTATTATTTGAAAAAGAGAGTCAAAAAAAAAAAAAAATAAAAACCGGTAAGTGGATGTTGCTTTGTACTATACAGTAGGTTACAAGTGAGTCACTGCAATGGATGGTGTTCAATTTGAATTTAATGATATAAAACCATTGTATACAAAAAACAATTCTGAGCGAAGATGGTCTGTCAGCCTATAATATTACTAAGTAGGCATATTTAACAATATTATTGTGATTAAAGTAATTAATTTTAGTATTAAGAATTTTTTAGTCTACAACTACAGTAGGTTAAATTCATTTTTTCCGAAAAAATACATTTGGAAATGTCATTCCGTGTATAAAATATAATAATATACCGTCAAGATACTCTAAAACTTTCAAATATCCAGGAATAATATTTTTAAATTACAACAAAATAACTAAAAGTGGTTTTTAGTTTATAAAAAATTAATAGTACTAAATCATAAACTATTATTTAAATAAAAACATCAGTCTTCATCAAAAAAAAACTTTCATGATGATGCTTTAGCGTCTCATTTTACACAATATCAAATTCTAATTTTGATACAAAGGACATTATTGAAGTGGAATGATAGGTATTGGGATACCCAATTAGCCTTTGAAGTGTATGGTAAAAGTAATTGAAACCATTTAGTTGAATAATGATTAAATTAAAATATAGATAATGACACAGGTATCCAATTTTAAGTTTAAAATAATACAATTATAATTATTAGGTACCTACTAAAATAACAAATTTATTGATATATTTTTTAACATAGTATTCAGTAAGTGCATAATTATAATTTTTATAATCAGTAGGTGGCTTATTTTTTATAACATATTATTTATTACAAAATGAGAATTAATAAGAAATATTATACTTCAGAACTTCATATAAATCAATACAAAAATTAAAATCAATTACCTTATCGAGTTCTCCTATCACAGGTCTGTGTTAGTTGAACAATTGTAAATACCTATCAGATAACGGGAAAACGATAGGAGTAAAATATAGGTAAAAAATGAAAAGGAACGAATCTAGTATTTTTAACTTGTATGTAATCTTCTCAATATTTGAGAGTTTCAGACCATCAAAATAATATTATTTTTTTTTTGTATATAAATGTATATGAATTATAGGTTTATTATAATATTTTACCACTAGGTAGACTATATATTTTAATATAATGCACCTAAGCTATCTAATTTTTAAATATTTCAATGCTACATTTATTGCTTACGAAAAATTGTATAACATGCTATCAGTATACTATGAGTTGTAGGGTTTTTAATTAATTCTTTCATCCTATGGTCTTCAGAGAACTTCTCTTTAAAAATTAAGTTAAAATTCTACACAACGAAATAGATAATAGCTGAGGGTATGTAAGTATGTCCCGTCTTACATTGTATCTTCATTACTTATCTCTAAATAGTTGAGAAATCTTTATTCAGAGAATTACGGATATAATTAATAAAAAAAAAATATTAATATCCAAGATCTGTTTCAAATAATAATAATAATAATACAATATTTTTGCTGAATAAATATTTATACTGTTAAAAGTGATATTTACATACAAGTTAACAAGAATAGACTTAGAAATTAAAATATTTAAGTGCAGAAGAAGAAAAAAATATATCTTAATTAATAATGTTTTTTGAATAATGCATACACTTCATGGTTAAAAGCATGCTAATAAAATTACACTGAAATTGATTTATTTTTAAATGGAATTTGTGCGTTATAATTTACATAATAATGTAAATACTATTATCAGTAAAACAAAACACTTTTGTGGTGTCGCATTTTTATAAATATAATTTAATCAAAATGAAGCATTAATTGGCTCTTGATATTATTTGATTAGATAAATGTGTTAAGTACATATTTCTAATTTATAAACACATTTTTAAGCAAACAATTGTTTCTAAAAATAAAACTTATTATATAAATTGTATTAAATGTTTTAATTGTAAAAGTTTAAATTCAACGTTTTCAATCGAAATACATTTAAACAGAGTAAAAGATGTATCAAAGAATGAAAGTATGCGTTACTTCTTGACATGGTTCTATGTTTTTAATATGAAATATTAAGACTTATTAATCAATACCATTTGATGCAACTAGTAATATACTTATAAATATGAATGAATATAGTATAAGATAAATAAATAGAAAAATAAACCAAATTCCTTTTAAAGTTTGTCTGTGTACCTAAAAAAAAAACATAAAAATGTTATAGGCCATTTCTTAGTCAGGATTTGACGAGACAATAAAAATCTTCCAAATTTTCGTTTGTGTATTAATTTGTTTTAAAAAATATACGGGAAAAGAGTTATATTCGCTGTTTAAAAGTTATAAATATCTCAACTTGAATTTACTAGGGGAAATTTGAGGGGAGACCTGAATTTCGTTTTTATTTTTGAGTGGTAGGAGGAGGATTAAACTATGTTGTGATTGTTTTGTTGCATGTTTTAATGATTTAATATTCATTATTTTATACGATATAAGTTATCATTTGAAGGTATGAATTTCCAAAAATGGCTGGTTAACATTTATTTTATAAAACGTATATATATATTATAGGAATAAGTAACTTATTTATATATTGGTATATTACTAAGGTATTGGCCATTTGGCCATTGTGGTTACACTTAGTTGTGTGGATGGTGCTTATAGAAAGATTTCCCGATATAAAATATTTTGATGGTTCAATGGTTGATAGTTGATACTATGGCAAAGATGTGTGTCAATCAAATAAATATTCTAAAATGTATCCATATCAACAATTCAAATTATTATACCATTTATTCCATATTAATGCCAGTGAGGGTAAAATTTAAAATTAGTATAATAAGTGGCCTGAAATGTCTGTTATCCCCGGTATAAGCATTTTAGAGCTACTCCACCCCCAACACTACACCATGGCTATATATTTAAGGCTATTTAAGGCGATATAGGCTATATCTATATTTGGCATCTAAATTTTTGTCATAACAATATTATGATGTCTTCATTCGATAACTTACGGTTATCTAAATTCACGATATTTATATTATACATTTATACCTAGGTACCAATTAATTTCTATTTCCAGAGTATATAATATCTGTATAGTGTAAATTAATTTATTATCCATTATTGGATATAGAATAGGTAGTGTAATATCTGCGAACAATTTCGTCTGCCATTAGCCAATCATACATAATATATATTTTCAATTATAAAATTATACTAGGTAGATACCTATACATATTTTATATGTGCAAAATCACATAATCATTCGTATTTTATTGATATATAATAGGTATATTAGTGATAATTTAAGGGTACAAGGAAAAAACCAGAAAAGTCACTTTTTTAAATTATTTAGTTAAACACAAAACACATTTTATACAAACTTTGATTGTTAATTAGGTAGTGTAACAAATTTAAAAAATTCAACATTAGGTGAAATTATAAACTTTGTTTTTAATTGTGAATATACAAGATATAAAAGTTATAATAAAATCATAAAACAATGCTATATCAAATACTACAGTAAAAGTTCAAATAATAGAACTTTTTCATTAGGTTTAAATTGACTGTTTAAAACATGTAAACAATTGTTTATGACGTTTTACATATTGTATACATGGAATTATATTCTATGGACTAGGCTTGAATTCTCGAGGTATTATTTATTTATTTATTTATTTATTTGTTAACGGGCTGGGCCCTATTCAACAGTTTAACATAATACAATAATACATAATTTAAAATAATTAATACAATGACATAATTACATTTATATAAGATAATAATTACAGAATAATAATGATAATAATGATAATAAAACAATATAAAAATATATAATAATAAATGTATCAGTTTTGATAAACGGTGCTCTCATTGGCCAGCCGCATCATGCGGTCTAACGGATTATTTCTGCCATAATTGGTAGTGTGCGCAGGAACAACGAAGGGAGCATGGTATCTAGTAGCACGGGAAGGAACTCTGAAATTGACTATCGAGAGAAGTGAGGGAGCATCTATACGACCATCAATCAGTTTATTCAGAAACTCAATGTTAGCGTTAAATCGCCTGTCGGCCAGTGAAATGAGGCTGAGTTCCTGCATAACTAAGAAATAATCATGGGGAGGATGATTTATTTTTAAGACAAAAGCTGCGCAAGATAAGAACCGTCTCTGAACACGCTCTAATTGACATGAGTCAGATACCGTATAAGGGTCCCATAGGACCGATGCATACTCTAAAAGTGAACGGACCAATGAGCAGTATAAAGTTTTTAATGAAGAAGATAAATTGAACTCCTTTGATATGCGCATTACAAACCCAAGCGTTTTTAAGGCTTTGCAGCATATCATTTCAGTGTGGGAGTGAAAATTGAGATCGGAATTAAAGATAATACCTAGGTCTTTCTTACTACAAACCGATGTTACACTTGAACCATTGATGGAGTAAGTATAGTTAATAGGGGAGCGGTGTCTTAAAAATGACATGGAATGACATTTATTTACATTAAACTGAAGACCAATATTATTAAACCAGGAGACCAGGTTGTTGAGATCATTCTGGAGCGTAGAGCAGTCAGATAAGTTATCAATTTTCCTAAAGAGCTTCAAGTCGTCGGCGAACATGAGAAGTTCACAGTTTTTGACAATTTCCTTGATGCCATTTACATACAAAGAAAACAGTATTGGAGATAAATGTCCTCCTTGAGGAACTCCAGAAGAGACCTTTGAGATGGATGATTTGCATCCGAACACTTTCACCCATTGGACTCTGTCTGACAAATAAGATTTGAACCAAGACAACAATGGTTCACCGAACCCAGTTTTGTATAGGGTCTCGATTAGGCGGCCATGGTCGACTCTATCGAAGGCTTTAGTAAAGTCTGTGAAAATAACATCAACTTGGATGTGCTTCTCGACAGCCTTCATAACAAAATTGTTAAAAACGAGTAAATTAGTAGTGGTCGAGCGACCAGGCCTAAACCCATGTTGCTCGTCGATTAGAATAGAGTTAATTGGCGATTGAATACTTCTCAATACTAGAAGTTCAAACAGTTTGGATATGTGGCTCAAAATAGAAACAGGTCTATAATTTTTGACATCAGCTTTATCACCAGATTTAAAAATAGGAGTGACAGAGCTAATCTTGAAAGAAGAGGGAAAAACTCCACTTTCGATTGAACGCTTAAAAAGTAGCCACAGTGGAAAACATAATGAAGATTTCACATTGTATAAGAATATACCTGACAAGCCGTCGGGGCCTACGGACTTAACATTTTTTAGTGCGTCTAGACCAGCGTCAACATCATCGATGTCGAATGAACAAGTGCTAGGTAGGTCATGGAACAAAAAAGGAGACGAATGGTCATTAGACAAAGGAGGGACATAGACTGTATTGAAGTAATGGGAAAATAAGTTAGAGACAGACTCTGAACCCGAGCTTTGTAAATTATCAAAATGTACTGAGTGGGGAATTTCGTTGCTAGATTTATTAACTCGGACAAAGTCCCAAAACGACCTGGGGTTAGATTTAAGCATAGACTCAGTGCGAGACAGGTAGACAGTATGACATCTCTTGTATTCAGCCTTATAAGAGGCACGAAGTGCGGAAAATTCCGCATAATCAAGGGGACAGCGTGAAGCTTTAAACTTGGCATGTGCCCTTTTCTTGCTTAAAACAATATGCTTAAGATTTTTTGAAAACCATTTCGGGAATGTCGAAGGTATATAAGACACTTCCGGAACAAAGTTTAAAATGCAAAAGTGCAAGGCGTCATAAATTGCCTTAGCCGCTTCATCAACGTCGAGAGATATTATGGTCTCCAACCAATTAAATGAATTTAAGAATTCGCATATTTTTGAATAGGGAGCACGGCGGAAGTCATAATAATTATGGGAACGATCAAGTAAAGGGGGGAGTATATCCAACTTTATCATGATATCAAGAGCCGGGTGGTAGGGATCACAAGGTACTGCTGGAGTTACGGCTTTAGAGATATAGATTCTGTTATCATTGGAGAACACAAGGTCCAAGACAACACCAAAAGAGTTTTGAATATCATTAAGTTGGAAAAAGTTAAAGAACGCAAATGCATCAGGGATACATTGAACTCTGGGATTAGAAACCGTATTGTAAAGTAAACCAAAATCATCGTTGGACCATATAATATCTGGCAAATTGAAGTCACCACAAAAAATGAATACACATTCTGGATGAAGGAGAAGGACAGATTGTACAGCGGAAATAAAAGACTCATAAGCAGAAAGCGGGCAATTAGGAGGAAAATACACTGAGCACACTACATAGTTGATGTTATTATAACTAAGTTTAACAAATAGATGTTCAACAGTGGTAGCTGGAGTGTAAATTAAATTAGATACTATGTCACTACGAATGGCAATGAGAGCGCCGCCACCCCTAGAAAAATTACTTGTTAAACTATTTCTATCACATCTATAAATGATGTAGTTGGATAGACCAAGCTCACTATCATAGAAGCTGTCACATAGCCATGTTTCAGTGAAACAGATAAAAACATAATCAAAAACAGCGACATTACATTTTAAATTACTTAGTTTGGTTCTTAACCCGCGGCAATTTTGATAAAAACCTAAGAGAATATGGTTACAAGTACATAAATCACTACATAAACAATAATCCTTACTATTACAATTATAAGAGTGTATATCAACAGGAGGATCACAGATAGGCGTACATGAAGAAATTAGTTTTTTGGAGTGTCGCTTAGAATCATCTCGGGCGTAAGACGACCCCAAAATCGTTTGACCATTACGCCATCAGGCCAGAATGTAGGTTTGAGGACTTCATCAAGCTTCTCCGCAGGCAGGCGCACATGAAATGAAGAATATGATGGGTGTTTTGTCACTAATTTATTTATGGTCACATCTGAGTAGCTATTGAACAATTCAGATTCAAGCATAGTGGTCGTTACACATGGCTCAAGTCTTGAGACAAAGATATCAATATGCCTCCGCACTGGCACTGAAGACAACTTGGAGGATACACTTTTATGAGAGCCAACGATAAATTTTGATTTTATGGACGAGGATAAACTAGCAGTCGATTGGATTGCAGGCTGTCTAGAATGAGTATCCGCATTCAGCTTGGAGAGTAAAGTAGTTGGTAGATTGTTTGAACCAGTATTTAAATTAGGAGAAGTGGAAACCTTAGCAGTCGTATTGAGACGGTTTAGCTTATCATGTAACTTAGAGTTACTAAGTGCTACAGATTTGAGCTCATCGACAACAGATTGAAGAATAGTGGCCACATTTAATGAGTTCTCAGAAGATAGCGATGTAGGGTTAGAAGAAGATCCTTTTAAGAATGTTGACAATTCCTCACTCAATTTCACCCCAGTAGGTAGTGATTGAGTAATAATGAAGTCAACGAGCATGCTTTTTGTCCACTTATTCAGCTCAGTAGAAAGTAGATCATTACTTTGGGCCATTGCGTTAACGACTAATAGTTTAACTAATAGGCAAATAATCAAAATTAATTAAAATAAAATAAGACGCCTTTGAAAATGTAGATAGGCCAATTAAATTACACCCGACGCTAAAAGTAGCTATATGTGTTGGCCTTGACACGTGCCGTGTTCTAATCAAGAAAAATTGAGACGCGGGACGTCGCTACTTATCGTTAGTCGATAAGCCGTAATTAACTGATAAAGTGAATTTATTTGGTTTTACCTTTTCACGTTCACGTAGTATAACAGAATTAAAAAACTAATATTAAGTGAAGAAATATTAAGAAGACTGACTCAACAACGACACCAGTCATTCGCGCACTTTTTATAAACTTAACAAGCTTAAAAACGTAAAAAACGGTTACTTATTTCCAAAGGAAACAAGAAGCGAACACAGAGCGTAATTGACCACTTGTTCACGCTCGCTTGCAATGCAAGTCATAACATGTCTTTGTTATGTTTAGTCTGACTGTCAACCGTTATGGTTGAAGTGCTCAAGGCCAGACAAAGCCTATGTTTGGAGTGCTCTCTAAAACTATAGATATCAACTTCTATAATACGACCGCTGAACCATTATAATTATTCCAATCTAACAGACTTGATAAACAAATTAACTTATTTAAATTATTATGAACTATTAAATGTTTGGTTAAAATGTAAATCAATAATTAACTAATAAAATACATTAGTATTATTAAAGAGTGGTTAGACTTCAATAATGTATGCTAAATTATTAACACTAATAAATAAATGCATAGTCGTAGTATTTTTTCAAAGTTTTTTTTAAGGGATGAACATTTTTTTGGTTTATTCAAAAATAATAAATATTATAACAATGTTTTCATATTTTACTAACTGATATAAACATGGGCATAACCTATTTTGTTCATATTAACCAGTAACCAGATATTTGAGAAGTTTTGGTGCATTAGTTATCATAGTAAAGGACCTATACTATGATAACTATACTATAGGTATTAAGTTTTATAGTGCCTACTTACATGCTCTTTTTCTAATTTTAAATTATAAGGCATAATTCATCATAGCCACTAGGCAGTTTTGAATTTATCTATACTATTATATAAAATTGTAATGGGTTTTTTTCAACCGCGCTAACCGAGAAAACTACTGAACCGATTTGGCTGATTCTTTTTTTGTTGTGTTCGTAATTGCCAGGAGAAGGTCCTTATGTAAGAAAATTTTAGGAAAATCCACTAGAAAAGTAGGAAATATGGATGTCAAAAATACAATAGTGGTGCCATCTGTCCAGAAAAAGATAAACTAAATAATAAAAATTTAGTTTATTGTTGCAGATCAAAATAATAATAGTGTATTATAAAATTCTTCGAAAATTGTCTGTCTCTCTGTTTCAGTAAATTTATTCTTACAGTGAAGTCTACATTTGTCTTCACACGGTGGTTTCACCTTCCTACTTGGAACAACTTTATTTTTTCTTGTTGTGTACTCTTGGCCAGTATTCCTTTTTGCTTTTCTTACATTCGCCTTCCACTGAAGAGGTTTGGGAATAACTTTTTTTGGCCTTTTGGGTTCTAAAACATTACAATTTAAAACATGTAAATAAAAATGTTGATTGAGGAGGTTAGATAAATAAATAATAGCATAAAAAATTAAAAAAATTATGTATACCTTTATCATTGCTTAACTCAGTTTCGTTATTATTTGAAGGATTACAATCAGCCATTACAATTACGTCGTTCTCAAGTTGTTCATCTTCGGTAGGCAACAAATCTTTAGGTCCTTTAGGGTGGTAATCAGGATCCGCATCCGTATCATCAAAGTCTGAATAATCATCCTCAATAATATTATCACCTTCATTTTCAGGTTTTGTAGCAGGTGCCGTGTTTGTCTCAAAAAGATAGTTAAATATTTTTAGGTCAATTTTTTTAAACTCGTTACTAGTGGTAAGCCTCATCGTTTCCTGAGGAATAGCAGGCCAAATATCTCCTTCTATGTGTTTGTAGGTGCAGGTTGTGGTATTAGATGAAAGTTTGATAATTTTTTTAATTCTCTGTGACGATGTCATGTTTTGTTATATTTTTTATTTTTATTTTATATTATAATATCTAAAAGAAATATAAAGGCATAAATCAATAATATTCTTACTTAGCAAAAGGCACAACTCGGAAAATTCTGAAGACCAAAAGGCATAAATCGAAAAAAAACTTACCTGCATCAGTGATCAATCGGCACAACTCCAAAAATGCCACTGAGCAAACGTCCTTCGGCGTTGAACGCTTGGTTGGTACTGATTTAGTGGTAGTTGTGCCGATTGTATTTTCACAAACTAAATATTTCAGAACGTAACACAAACGGCACTTAACGCCATCTGGTGATGAAAAAATAAGATAGAAAAAAACTGATAAGCAAAAAGAGTAGATATTTTTCTCGCGGTTTCAGCAGTGGTGCCAACTCAAAATCGATATTTTTGGAGTTATGCCATTATTATTCCAGGAATGCGATATATTGGTTGCAATTGGTTAATAGGGCATATTTGTTGATTTATATTAATATTTTTTGTCAATATAATATATCTATATATATAAAACTGAAATCAAGCAAAAGAGGAAATCTTTGTTAAGGTTTGGCTTCGAAACTTCTTATCCAATTGTCATGCAGTTAGATCATTAGCTGATCCCGTGTACTTCGTTACCCGTTAAATATACCAAAACTATATGACTCAAACTTTGTTCAATTCGTCATTTAATATTCAGTGTATGGTGTTCAACATTTATCTTAACTTTTCCGTTGCCCGGAATAATAATAATAATTCTGATTCGCAGCAGTATATTATCTGGTAGGCAATCTACCTGCGGTAGATCGCAGACCCCTTGATGTTTGTACGTAAGTGTATGATTTAACCCTAGAGTATCAAAGTTATGCCAAGTTTTTTGTATTCCACATGGATTAATAGAATCAGTTAATACAAAATCCTAACCGTACTAATATCAGATGAATAAAAAAAAAACAAAATTTAACCATTTTTAAATTAGCCTGTCTTCTTTAAAGAGGTCTAATCTACACACAAACATTAATTTATATATATATATATATATATATATATATATATATAATATAATGATAAAACAATTATACAAATCAACAAACATTCCCGATTAACCAATAGCAACCAATATAAATTATAATACACTGTTGAGCCACTGCTGTATTTTTTTCATCCAGATTTCCTACTTTTCCGGTTGATATTCCTAAAATTTTCATTCGTATAAATCTTCTCCTTGCAATTACGAACATCTTAAAAAAAGTTTGAGCTAAATCGGACCAGCCATTCTCGAGTAAAAATAAAAATAAAACAATAACAATAATACAAATCAACAAACATACCCGATTAACCAATAGCAACCAATTTACAATGCACTACCTATTATTATTTTAATCTGAAACTAATTTTTAGATCTGAGCGGAGCGAGGAAGCTAGTGGTCTTACAATGGTGTTTATTTATTTTATTTTTTTTATATCCTGTGACCTGTATACAACATTTCTACCAGAAGGAGTGCATCGATTTAAACATATATATAGTACCTTATCTTTTAGCAAATTGGATCAAAATGGTACTTTAAAGAGGTAATTTTTCGATTTTCTCCATAGTTATTTAATGCCACGGGAAAAACTACTGACAAATTACGAAATCCCGCTTGAAATGGAATTTTAATTTCTAACGATTTGTTAATCACCGTAGCAATGAAAAAAAAAAATTATAATATTATAGTATTAATTCAACTTAAATGCTATAATAAATAATAAAAATTTAAAAAATCCAGACTGATAAACCGTCTCCGCTCAGAATCGTTTTTCTTATACAATGATATTATATCATTGAATTCAAGTTTAATACAATCCGCATTATACATTGACCCACTTGTAACTTAATGTACAGCAGAGTGACATCCACTTACCTGCTTTTTTATTATTTAATTAATTTTTTTCTGGTGCCACTATTGCAATTTTTGACATTCAAATTTTCTACTTTTCCGGTGGATTTTCCTAAAATTGACTTTCGTTAGAATCTTCTCCAGGGAATTACAAATATCTTAAAAAGAAATTGAGCCAAATCGGTCAGGCCGTTCTCGAGTTTTAGTGAGACAAACGAACAGCAATTAATTTTTATATATATAGAAGATGAATTAATGTTTGTGCATAGATTGACCTCTGGGAACAAGATAGGCCAATTTAAAAAGTGTTAAATTTGGCTTTTTTTTATTCATCGGATTTTAGTACGGTTAGGATTTTATATTAATCCACTGTAGGTGTAATTAAGTTAAAACGATAAACTTGATATAACTTTGATACTCTAGAGTGAAATCATACACTTACGTACAAACAGCACGGGGTCCGATAATATGCTACTGAGAATCAGAATCTTTATTCTGGACAACGGAAATGTTAAGATAGGTTTTGAAAACCATACATTAAATAGCGAATTGAACAAAGTTAGAGTCATATAGAGTTAGTACATTTAACTTGCTACGAAGTGTGCAAGGGATCAGTGCTATTTTTAATAAAAATATATTTATCATTAATACTGCTAGAAACATTTCATTATTTCAATACGTTTCCATAAACTTTTTTTTATATTTACTTGCTGATTAAATTAAACGATAAAATGTGTATAAAAAATTATTCATAACATCGTGCGAAGGCCAAATAAATAACCAATCACGGGCGAAGCTGTGACGGGTCAGCTAGTTATTATATATTATTATACCTTATTAAAATCTATATGTTTTCTAAAGATACGTTATAGATAAACTAAATAAAATAAATGTGTTATTATTATTATTATTATTGTTATTAAAATCAAATATAATTGTAAATCCCATTACATCCTTAGCATCACTCAGAATCTTAAAAAAGTAACCAGTATTAGGAATCATAGTAATTTTGAGGATCAATCAAAAATATAAAAATAACGTTTTGGGGGTTATGAAGCAACTAGTTAGTAGAAAAATGATGGTCATATTTTAGAAAAACCTAACATTTTAATAGGTTAGAGAAAAATATATTATTAAGCGTCGAGTGTCTCCACATTGGGCGTCATTGCCATATTATGTAATAGCTCGGACAAATAATATAGGGATTGATCTTGGTGTGTAACATTTAATAGGCAGGGATTTTCTATTAATATATATTAGTAATAAATTAAAGTATAGAAAAAATAATTATCTCTTAGTAAATGATGATCTTTGCTTCGGAGTTATCCTTATGAAAGATTGCATTTTTAAGGGTAGGTACCGTGGTAACGACGCTCGTTATACAGTCTATTAAAAATTAATTACTACACATTTGTTTATAATATAACAGTAGGTATATGAATTACTATAAACAATATAAAATTTAAATTAGTTTCATGAATTTTTGGGGAACCTGTTCAGAGATTATAAATGTTTTATAGATATGGCTTTAAACAATCTGCGTCTCCGCTGATATCGAATAAGTAATTCAAGCCCAATAACTGAATAAATGACTACCGGGTAATGATTCTTAAAAACTACACTGCATTATTCACTTTTATAACTTTTTTATCTTTTGATTTCCATCAGTATTTTGGGAAGATGCTGTTGAAAGTGTGAGTGAACAAGTTGAACAAGTGAACTATAATTCGATTTGTAGATTGTGGAGAAAAGTAAGTAGTAGCTTAATAAATATTTCTTTGCTTCTTCATTATATCTGATGTACCATATAAGTCATGGTAACTATTGCAGGCGAAGGATTATATTATTATAATTATTAGTGTCTTTGAAAAATGTAATATAATATCTATTCTATGAAGTAGTCGTAGGTATATCATATTATTTCTTGATCTATCTTATTCAAAATAAATATAAACAGTGCTAGTTGTATAGTATTATATGATATATTTACTTATTGTGATAATATTTGTGTTATTATATTATGAATATTATAAAAAAATAAATACATATTAATTTTTATTTCCATAATATATTTTATAACATTTGCTTTATATAGGTTATAGTCAATAATATACATAATATTATAGTATAAGTAAGTATTTTAACAATATAAATATTTATTCAGTAAAAATATTGTATTATTATTATTATTTGAAACAGATATTGGATGTTAATATTTAAAAAAATAAAGATGTATTAAATAATTTATTATTAGAATATAGGTAGTGATTAAAATATTTTAAATATTTTCGTTCATAGGTACCTTCTTAAGTCAAGTAAAAATATGAGTATGCCAACCATGTTATAATTAAAATTTACTTATGACCATTTTCCTAAAAGATAATATAGGTAGTACCTATATAATATAGTATGTTCAATATTCATAAATAGATACTGTATTGTTAACATTTTTTCAAAAAGTATAAAATGAACATTTTGTAACCATAACGATTATTATTGAGAGCATGTTTTATTATTCTCTATTTGTGTTTGAACAAAGTGGTAACAATAATAATTTTTGGCTACAAGTCGCAGATGTTTAGTGCGACAGCCCACAACTTTTTGTCATTCGGCTTCAGAATTATTGTACATCAAAACCACATTTCCCAACAAATCCCCGGCCAAAATCCTACTCTGAAACTTATGTCACTACTATTCTGAAAAAACCTATACTCAATTTAAACCTCACGTTATATTATCAGCTTTTTTCATATTGCCTAAACCAACAATGCCGTTATAGTGTGTGACGATGAATATTTTTGCATTTAAAATATTCCATATGTATGATTATATATAGATACAAAGCAGACAGACAGACAATGGAAAATAATCTATTTCGAATGGCTTGCAGAACATTATAAATGGTTAAGGATATGTATATTTTTGAGGGTAATCAATAAAATATAAGAATATTCAGTCCTTGGTGATAATCAAATAACTTAAAATATAATTTATGAGAAAAACATTTTTAAGAAGATCAAAGAGAAAAGATATAGTTCCTTCTGAAATTCTGATAACATATTTTATAGTACAAAAAAAAAAAAACATAAATCTTCAACTTCCAAAAAGTTTTCTGGTAGAAAATTGAATCTTGCTTGTACCATTGGATGGATAAATTGTACAGAGTTTTTAAAAATAATCAAGTGAAAAAAACTATTACAAAAAAATGTTAACATTTTCGAGTTCTCAATTTTAGACAACGTATCGGTATTGTTTTGTTGTGGCAACTTAATAACTTTTAAGTTATAACTTATAGACAACCGTTGAAACTATACATTTTCACAAAAAAATCTATATTGCAATTTTATAGATATGATACTTTTTTTGAGTTTCAGCATTTTTTTAAGCTATTTTTAGATATAACATTTTAACTTTTTATGTTTTTATTTGACTTATGTATGATACAATTTTTGTTTGTGAGTAAAAAAGACTCTAAATATAATACAAGGTTCCTCACAAGATTTTCTTATAGTGATTAAATAATGCATTTTTAAAATAAATATTCACAATTTTTAGGGTTCCGTAGCCAAACGGCGAAAAACGGAACCCTTGTGGATTCGTTATGTCTGTCTGTCCCAGCCACTTTTTTATAAGTGTCTGAATTTTAAATTTTTTGTATTTTGTCATTACTGAAAATTATTCTATAAACATTTTATACTGACAGACCATCACCACTCAGAATTTCTTCATCGCGCAATTCAATTTAAATATTACACTAGTCATAATAGTGACACCTACCTCTACTATGTAACAGAGGAACTTCCGTAGTTTTTTCATTATCATATTATATTCATGATACGTGATAAAATGAAAGTTGATAGGTACAAATATAATATATTGAACCAAATATTGTATGTTGACCACAAACCCGGAGTTAGGGAGGGGGCAGAGGGTGTGGTCCCGGGTCCATTGGTTTTGGGGGCCCATCTTTATCTCCAAAATATATTTTTTTTAATGCGTTCAAAACAGTTTTAAAAAAATAAATTTATTTTAGTGGGTATAGTATGTAATTTATTAATAATTATAAAATAAAAATGTTCTTGATTTAATATCACAAAAAGTACTAAATGGTTATACATTTCAAATTGATATTCTAATAATTGAAAACAATATGATGTATAACAATATGATACTATGCTGAAGTCACCGATTTCTACATAGAAGAGTCAGTGGATAGTGTGGATGGGATTTGTATGTATAGCCGATAATGTTAATTATCTATGATTGTAGGTACGTAATAATAACTAATAATTTATATAAGGAATTTTTTTATATATACTCATGAGGTAATATCTTAAATCGTGTGTTCATGTTTTTATTATCTACGGAGGTATCTTAATTAACCTAACTCTAAAAATAGAATTTGTAACTGCAGCGTTTACGTGAAAGGTTGAAGGGTGACTATAGACGGAGTGGAGTTAGTTGTACACTAACCACTAACGCATTATTACATAATAATTTATTTATCAGTCTAAAATATATATTTTTTGTATATTACAAAATAATACAATAATATCGTTATATCGTTAAAATGTAGTGATACAATTATTTTGAAGCTAAAGTTGAGTAGGGGGGGCACTAAATGTATGGTGTCCCGGGGCCCAATTGATCCATAATCTAGGCTTGGTTTACCAACATATTTAATAACTTACAACACTTTTAACAAAATAATAATGGCATGTAAGTACGTTAAAAAACTGAAAAATTAAAACCACTAAAATCAATCATAAGTTGTGAATACCGTAATTAAAATTACATTTAAAAAGAAGACATTCATTGTAGGCACGTGATTTAAATTAAAATATTTGTGGTATATGTATGGTTGTTCACTGTTTTGTTTATATGATGTCAACACAATAATTGTTTTCTCTCTCAGACCCACGCGCCATATAGATAAAACATTTTCATCTAAAGTGGTTTTTATGATTTCGGAGTAATCTTATAGTAAAATCGTATATGTCAAAAATTATAGAGGATACTATTTTTGAGGGTTTGACATTTCGGATTTATATTTTAATATATAATTAGACTTTGTATTCGATTTTCAAGGAAAAAAAATGTTTGGAACTTTAAATTATGTTTAAATTGTTTTGATACAATAATTAGACAAACCCACAAACCCTCAAAAATAATATTCTCAATAATTTTTTGTAATGGGTGATTTTACTTTCATGATTACTCGAAAACAAAAAAAAAATGATTCCGCGTAAATACGTTTTGTTATTTACTAATATTTTAAAATATAATTATTAATTAGAAGGGCTTATGAGCCTTTTTGAGCCCCTGAAGCCTTTATTGTTGACAATATTTTTAGTTATTGACGATTACTGAGAAAAAAACTATATACGTGCTCTGGTGGATTATGTTGCAATTACTCCGACGAGGTAACAACTATAATAGAGCGGAGCGCAACACCCGGCTCGGGACGCTCCGTAAATTGTCCTGCTGTAAATATATAGTATTCCAGTTAATACTTAGTTATAATAACTTATAAGTTATTACTATCAACTTTAATTGTATGTATGCATATATAAGTAAGTTTTCATTTGGTTTTTGTTTTATTACAGTTATACGTAAAGTTTTAAATTGTATGATTTTCTAATATTATTATCATAATGACAACTGCAACTTAATTGTTAACTAAATCACTAGTTTAATATTAAACTACCAATTTCTAATCTATATTCGATAATGTAGCTACAGGTAGTAACCATGTGGATGCAGTATACGCTGATATGAAAAAAAAAAACATTCAATTTGATTGACAATAAATCTTTACCTATTACCTATATGTAAGTTCAAATCAGTGGCGGCTCGTGGTATGGTGCACAGGAGCACGTGAACCACCCAAAAAAATTATATTAAAAAATTATTATATGCCATAATAACATAATATAATTGATGATTATGCAAATGGTCTGTAATTAAAAAAAATATAAATATTTATCTTAATAAAAACAAGTTTTTGCAGCTTTTATGTTAAGAAATATATTTATAAACGATTAAATAATATCGCGGAGCACAAGTTGTTTGTGCTCCGGGCGGCCGTATAAAAATTAGTTACATGCCTCGACACGCCGACCGGTAATACATGGCAATTTGGAGCACATTTAATGTGTGCACCGATCCTATTTTATTGTCGCGCTATCGCGATATCGTGTCATTCGTCGAAACGATAACGCATCATTGTACAGTATCCATCAACTGCCGCCAGTGTGCAGCACTGCAGCAGTTAAATCAACTAATAACTACTATAATATCCATAGACTTATTATTATTATTATATGTTATACATGTTTTTATATGTTTATACAAAAAAAAGACAGACGTATAGATTTAGTTTTTAAAAATGTAACTGATTAATTTCATATAATAATAATTGTAATTTGTTGTAATTGTATAGCTCTAGCCTCTAATAATAAATTATAATGTGTTTATATTCATACATAATAAGTTAATAATAAGAAGTTGATAATTTTTTATAATTTCATTTATATTTTAATGGGGTAAAATCAGTGGCGGCTCGTGAGGTTCACGTAAAGTGGTGCACAAAAAATGTATAAGATATCTATGTTAGATGGTAAAAAAATTTATTTTGGTATAGGTACATACCACGAATAATACCAAAATAATGTACCTACTTATCTTATCTAAATTAAATTTTTTTAAGCATTTTACCCCATTAAAATATAAATGAAATTATAAAAAATTATCAACTTCTTATTATTAACTTATTATGTATGAATATAAACACATTATAATTTATTATTAGAGGCTAGAGCTATACAATTACAACAAATTACAATTATTATTATATGAAATTAATCAGTTACATTTTTAAAAACTAAATCTATACGTCTGTCTTTTTTTTGTATAAACATATAAAAACATGTATAACATATAATAATAATAATAATAAGTCTATGGATATTATAGTAGTTATTAGTTGATTTGACTGCTGCAGTGCTGCACACTGGCGGCAGTTGATGGATACTGTACAATGATGCGTTATCGTTTCGACGAATGACACGATATCGCGATAGCGCGACAATAAAATAGGATCGGTGCACACATTAAATGTGCTCCAAATTGCCATGTATTACCGGTCGGCGTGTCGAGGCATGTAACTAATTTTTATACGGCCGCCCGGAGCACAAACAACTTGTGCTCCGCGATATTATTTAATCGTTTATAAATATATTTCTTAACATAAAAGCTGCAAAAACTTGTTTTTATTAAGATAAATATTTATATTTTTTTTAATTACAGACCATTTGCATAATCATCAATTATATTATGTTATTATGGCATATAATAATTTTTTAATATAATTTTTTTGGGTGGTTCACGTGCTCCTGTGCACCATACCACGAGCCGCCACTGGGTAAAATGCTTAAAAAAATTTAATTTAGATAAGATAAGTAGGTACATTATTTTGGTATTATTCGTGGTATGTACCTATACCAAAATAAATTTTTTTACCATCTAACATAGATATCTTATACATTTTTTGTGCACCACTTTACGTGAACCTCACGAGCCGCCACTGGTTCAAATAATTTGGATTAAATGGCAAATCTTTGGAATTTGTATCATATTTATGCGACAGAACTCAAATGATTAAGTATAATAAATAATAATGTATCCACTCCTATTTTGGTCACTTCTAGAGTCTCACAAGGCTGTAATGTATCAAATAATTTATTTTAAATTTTTTATTAAAGATTTAGTTATGCTTTCCGTTATCTACTGTAAGTCTGTAAATAGTATTTACTATTACATTTTTTTTAGATGACCTAAAATTATTTTAAAAATTAACTAGGCACTTGTAGTTCAACATTATATTTAAAATGAGTTTCAGAATAAGACTTATTTTCTACTTAAGACATTACAACATAATACTTTATCATAAAACAAAATGATTGTGTGGGATTCGTAACGTAACAGAACCCTATCGTGATAAACTCTCCAAAACGGTAATGGTCGCGCCATCTGGAGTTCATACTAATCAGCACCACTACTGTGTATTGACATTATTGTTGTTACTTATATTTTTTGTACATAATAGTAATATTGGTTGATTGGCACCACGGACTAAGATATAATAATATTGTATCCGTTTCCAGTAAATTGGGTTGGCGATGGTAGGTAAAAAACCTACTAGTAATTATTATTTATTTCAGTATCTAATATTATTCAGAATACTTTTAAAATACTTTTCCCAAAATAATTCTGAATAACTATTTAAAATACTTTTTAAAATTATTTGATTCCCATGAAAAATATTTTTTATTTACAATAATATTGTATTTAAAGTCATTAAATCATATATTATGTTGTTTTCCGAAAAAAATATACTATTTAAAACAAAAACTAAAAAGTGTTTTAAACGTTTTTAGAATACTTTTAAAATATTTTAAATACGTTTTTCAGAATACTATTTTTTATCACGGAAATCTCCTGTCGTCCATCCACAAGTGTAGCACAATTTGTGGCATGTGGAGAATGAAGACTGCGCATAAGTCCTATTGTTCCTGCCGCAACGATGTTTTAAGAAATAAGAACACAAATTAATAATACCTAATAATTGTATTATAATTTCACGGAATAGCTTTACACACATCCATGTACATTACACACACACACACACTAATAATCAAGCCCTATAAGGGGGGTCAGGGGGGGATGGCCCTCGTAGTAAGAATTTATTTAGGGGCCTCAGATTTGTCCAATACTTTTTTCGTTATAACGGATATAACACTGCATAAATCACCTGAAAAAAAAATCGATGATCATTTAGCGAGGAAAAAAGCTTGTAAATTATAATTTATAAATAAAGTGATATATTTTGTGCCATCGCAGTGACCATACTCGATTAGCCAGTTTCTGTTGATTTACCTACTTATATTGTTTTACTATTGTGGTCCATTTATTATATTATTGTTGTTCGAGTGTGTGCTAATCGCCACTATATCACTTTGAATCATATGTGTGCGAATCGCAACACTTATTTTTCATTCTTCGTGTATTCAAACTATGTTCACTGTGTGAACCATATTGTATTATTTATTTATTTTCTATTATTGTTTATATAATTATAAATATAGGAACAACTGGCCAACCTACGCTCCACAATTAATGGGAGTTTTTTATTATTACTATTTACTTTTTATATTATTGAGCCAGAAGGGCCGTGTATTAATTTGGAATACGAGCTTACAGCTTCTTTTATAATATATTTTAAATGTGTACTCTGTTGGGCCAGAAGGGCCGTATTTATTATGATTATCTTGTCGAGCTACCATAACCATCTTGTCTAGTATTGTAAATCAAAATCCAAAAGGGCTATCAAGATTGTGTATTTGACATAATATAATTTTACAATATTTTTCTATTTTAAGTGTTATTTAAATTAATTTTATTAAAATTAAAAATTGGTTTGTGTAGACATTTCCTTTATTTTCTTTCTTTACTACTGGGAATTTTCTATTTTTACCTCTCTAATTCACTATTCTATCAGATAATATGTTGAAATAAAAAATAGGAACATTTTTACTGACCCAAAAGTTACTATAAACAGAAAAAAACACACACATCATTGTAAAATCAATACATTATTTTGCTACTCTCAGAATCTAATAAGTTATTTTTTTATTAAAATGTTGATTTATTTCGAGGATCTAAAATTATGTCATTTAAAAATATATGTTATACTTGTTATTATAATTTTGGCCTTTGGAAAATATTTATTTAGCATGTACCTACGAATAGAAACGGCTTATTCCCTATCACACAGTTTTCAAGTTCCGGCAACCTTAAGAGTACACACTTAACCCACAATAGGTTCATTTTGGTTAGAATATATATATATATATAATATATATTATATTGTCAATAAATAAATATCAAATTCAAACATATTTACATATGCCTGAATAGATAACTTTGATCTTCACAACTCTGCTAAAGGGCCCCAAGTGACTCTCATACGGATGACTGCAGGAATAAGGTCAAAATGTAAACAGAACTTAGAACTAACAACCTCATACAAAATCTCCTGGTCATTGTTGACACTGAAATTTTACTAATAATGACTTCTGGCATATTGACTACCTATAGTAAATATCACAGGTATTAACTTCAATGTATTATTATATTGTTTATATTTTATTCTTCATGTATTTAATTAAAAGCATAAATAATGTATTAGCTGGCTAGCAAGTATAAATCTAATATTAAGGTTGTACTTAAAACTTTACAGTTGTATAAATAGGAAAAAATATTCATGTTTCATGCTGCTGTTGAGAATACCTAGTTTCATATTTTATTTAACTAGCTGATCTTACAAGGCATTGTCATAGACAAATTAAAATTTATATGCTAGTTATTTACAGTAGGCTCTCCTTTAAATGTATTCCTATCAAAAGTAAAATATAGGTCTGCAATTATATTCAATCATATTATACCTACAATGTGTCCCAATGTCCCATGGGGAAATGGCCGGCCTGCGTCATACGATACAATACTTGAAGTTATGAAAAGAAACCTTTAAAAGAGGGTCTATTTTTTAATTTTTTTATTTGTGAGCAATTAAACTTCAAAAAAACCGAACCTATCGGACATTTGCTTATGTATCTTCAAAACTTTTCAACTTTTTATCCTCATTTTTTTCCATTTTAAAGATATTTTATAGTGCTATAAATCATATGCTAAATTACACAATTCTCAGAAAAAAACCAGAAATGTAAAAATTATTTTAATATAAAAAAGAAAAAAAGTTGTCAACTTGAAAGGAAATCACGTATAGGTAATATTCAAAATAATGCCGTATTAACCACACTTCTTAACTTTAACTTATTATTCTACAGACCTAGAATACCTTAAACATTTCGTTTTCGTATCTTCCATAATTTTTGCTAAACCTGACATGACTTTCGTGACTGTAATTATTATTGTCAATGGACAATTACTGGACAACGAGCTTCGATGAGGCCATGCTTACAAAGATAGGTACAATTTACGAAAACAACTTTTTTAAGGTAGGTATTTTAAGTATTAACCCGTGGGATAATAAAATACAAATAAAAATTGTAACAAATAAGGCGTTATTCAAAGTCATACTCGATTTCTTTTCAAAAATGATAATTTTTAACAATTTTTTTTACTTTTAAAATATAATAAAAATGATTTGTACGTTCCTGGTTTTGTCTAGTTATTGTGTTAGTAGTAGATCCCTCATCTTTGACTTCGCAAGTCAAAACCACAATATCAGTTTGTTATCCGTATATTGAATTTCAATTAAAATGTGAAGACTGTCTATATTTAAGATTTTATATTTTTAACTCTTCAGAATATTAACTTCATAAAACTCTGTCAATGGTTTTTACGTCTTCTGGCACATTAATATTATAAAACTCTGTTAATGGTAATCTACTCCAAAATTCATAATTTCCATGGTTCGAATGTTCTCTGTTTTTAAATGTTTGCTGTTGAGTAATCTTGACGAACCTGAAAGGATCTGCTGGATTCTTAGAAACTGGTAACCAAATTTCCGAATTTCCTATATCTGGAGCTCTATAAAAAGTTAAAAAAATATTGTCGATTACCAATTATAAATAACTACCTACCTTTAATAAAAAATAATACATTTTGGTACGTGTATAGGCTAAAATTAGTTTAGAAACTTAATATTAGATTTCAATAATATTTATAACAATGATATTGTTTAGACCAGGGTGGTCCAACCTTTTATAGTTGGCCAGCCAATTTACACTTTCATAAATATACTGGAGGCCGCCAGAAGAAAAAAAAACGTTATAGTAATTTCTAGTTTTGTTTTTTAACAAAGTTATTTTTTTAGTATATTTAAGTCTTCTAGTATAAGACTTTGAGGGCCGCATGCAGCGCTCAAGTTGGACCACCCTGGGGCCTGGATTAGACAATAAATGTCAAATAATTACCCATTTTTAATAAAGGTTGCCCAAATATTAACCATAGTTTTGATCATCTTTGTATCTTCTTCATTGTCGTGAACAGAGAAACCTTTCATGTTTAATAAATATATGATTTCATCACAATGTGTTACGTCTAATTTTATATTAGTTATAATGGATTAATAATTCTGTGTTACACATATAAATTAAAAATATGTAAACATTCTAAAATAGATAACTTACTTGATCCTCGGGAATATGATTTTGGATCGAAACTAGCTATAACAGAATAATTACCACTGTATCCAAATTCATGAAAATATACAGGAGCTGTATTCATTTCAGCAATATGTTGAGCTGCTTTACTCACAGCATATCCAAATGTTCTATCTGAAATCATCTGAAGAATGTTGATATTAGATTATTATTTAATGCACATAAAAACTCTTACAAATAAAATTTACATTAACAAAAAAATGGAAAAATACGTGCCTTAAAAATACAAATTAAGCAAAAATTATATACCTAAGAAGTTAAGAAATTCTAAAAAGACAAAACAGAAAATATTCATAATTATTATTAACAAAATGATTTAAATGCATATTTTGTCAGTCACATTTCGTCAGTATTACTTATTTTTATCGTGTTGATAAAATAAATTAATATTAATATTATTTGTTCTTAAAGGTAGGTACTAACTTTTATTCGGTTCAATGCTAAAAAAATATAACATATTTTGTAATTTGAACTCTACGTTATTTTTGTTCATTGACAATAATATAGGACATAACAACGAAAAAAAAATACAACAATAATCCAAATTGTTATTAGAATCAACTACGTACATGTGTAAAAACCAACCACTAACATATAACGTTCGGAAAATTACCCAACTACGGGTACTTATTATACAAATTATAAGGCATTAAAAATAATAACAAAATATGCTTTAACCCATGGCTTAAATATACGAGGGTATTGCAATAGTACCCCCACTACATAATTTTATCACGTTAAGGAATTAAATTGGCAGGTTAAGGGGACGACCTATACTGGCGGCTATACTATGATAATATATTGGCAATATAGGCAATAATCTCGTATATTTAAGCCAAGCTTTAACACTCAATATGCAAAAATAAATACATGCTAATAAATATTAATGTAAAACAAATTTTGATTCAATTAGATTCGTTTTTTCAAGGAATAAAATATCACGTGGATTGTATATTCGTCAATTTGTCATGAGGTGGTACAATTGTGATGAAGTAAGTAAGTTTATTTATAACAGTTAATTATTTGGAATATTGAAATTGTTTATATATAAAAACAATGAAAACAATTTTAAAATAGGTGGGCAAGTGGATGTCACTCTGCTGTACAGACGTACAGTAGGTTACAAGTGGGTTACTGCATAGTGGATGGTATTAAATTTGAATTCAATAATATAATAACATTGTATAAGAAAAATGATTCTGAGCGGAGATGGTTTGTCAGTATGAATATTGTTATTAATTATTAAAAAAAAATTCACCTATAATAGGTGAATAACCTATAATTACCTATTATTACCTATAATAAATTCCAAATTAATCATATCCCAATATCTATTAAGTATTTATAGCTCGTTATACATCAACAATAAACCGTAATATTATCATAGATATATTATTATATAATTATATACTTTAGAAGTTTCAAGTACCCACGAATAATATTATACAATCATAACAAAATAACTAAAATAGTTATTCTAGGTTTTTTAATAATATTTAATTTCATCCAAATTTAAACTTAAAATGACTATAAGAATAAACTGTGTTTATGTATTTTTTTAGATTTTTTGGTAACAGATTTAACTATTAACTTTTATCTGTCAAAAATTAAATAATTTTTTTTAAATATTTTAATTCCATATTTAGTATCTGTCTTTTTAATGAGTTAACAACCAACTTTCTAGCTATCATACTTACTTGATTAAAAATCAAGAAAGTAATAAAAAAACACACATCATTGTAAAATCGTTCATTCATCACTTCACTCAAAATCTAATATTATGTTTTTATCTATTATGTACTTATTATAGTGTAAACGTACTTCCACAAAATTGCTTATAGTATCTTTTGATATTATTTTGTCACCAAAGTAAAATTCTTTTATATCTTGAGCAATTTTGGATCTCAAATTCTCGTTTGAAATTGTGTAATTATAATCCAGAAGATGTGGTAAATATTCATTCCAATTATTGTTTAGTTCATTAATACCATTTTCGTAGATAATATATAAAGCAGTACTAAGACCCTCATCTTGGGTAACACTCATGAGCACTGGAATATCATATGGAATGAGTTTTTCTGGAATAACAGGTAAGAATTTTTCGTCTCCTTCTACTTCAATGGTTGGACCAAACGGTGAAAAAGGATTATATTTCCATGGCTAAAACATTATAAATAAAATACAATTTGAGG
Organism: Macrosiphum euphorbiae; assembly: GCA_949089665.1. Taxonomy (NCBI): domain Eukaryota; kingdom Metazoa; phylum Arthropoda; class Insecta; order Hemiptera; family Aphididae; genus Macrosiphum; species Macrosiphum euphorbiae. The sequence goes on along the minus strand of CARXXK010000001.1, from coordinate 49,864,738 downwards.
AAATATAAATTTATTATTTGATTATCAACAAAATATTTACCATGAAGTGTATAAATGATTTTGTAATTGACGTTCCTGGTCTAGAACGAAGGCATTCAACGATATCCACGGAATTGTTTGTAGGACATCCCAGCATTTTTGCAACATACTTTGTTTTTTGAGCAACATTTTCAGTATACGACCAGTGACAGAATGCACTTCCACTTTGAAGTATTGCTCGATTAAATAATCCTGAAAACGTAAAAATATTTATAAACCATAGTTATAACATAAAAATAATTTTTAAACAATTACAAATTAAAAATTAATTATATACATTTTTTTTTCTGAACTATACTAAAATACTATTAACCAATATAAACCAAAATAATAACAGTTGTTAACACCCAAACGTTTGTTTACAATTGTATTCTGATGTTTGGAAGCCCGAATACATGCATCAGTGAAGCACCCAAAACTCGGAACACAAATTAATGATTCTGGTGCAAAGCCCGGAATTAAAATGTATGGCTATTGCAGTGCAATGTATTATACTAAATATATTTAGTTTTAATTCACTATTAGATAATCTAAACTTTATCTAAACATTGCAAACTACATCAATTAAATATTAAACATACCTATATACTTATTTTAATATTAAAAATACAAGAGATGTTAAATGAAGACAGCCGTGCATGTATTTTGAAATAAGGATATAACTACAAAATTACAGGTTTCAAATATTGTTTGTGCTGGTAATAATTTAACTCTGCAACTCAATTCTTATAACATTGTAGATTACACAATTAATCTTACCTTTACACATTAGCATGTGTACGGATTACGTAAAATTATAATTTAATTTTTAAATGATTTAATTAACATTGTTTCAAATAACATTGTAGATTACACATTTACACAAACCTTTAGACATTGGTGAAATCAAATGGTAATGAACAGAACTTGCACCAGCCGACAAGCCAGTGATTGTGACATTGTTGGGGTCACCACCAAACGCAACAATGTTTTGTTGTATCCACTTCAATGCTGCTACTTGGTCTTTCATTCCGTTATTTCCAGGCAAAACACTATCGCCGGTGGAAGCAAATCCTAATATACCCAAACGGTAATTTATCGATACGTAAACGAAATCGTTGGTATCCAAAAGATATTGTGGACCATATGATATGCCTTGGCCACTAATGAACGAGCCACCGTGTATGTGCACTACTACGTTCATTAAATAACCAGACCTATTCCCGTCTGGTAGCTGTTTAATTAATGAAATTATATTTTTTTATATATATATATTGCAATGTCGTTCTGGGTTGATTGGGTATTTACTATAATCAGGGTATAATTTTAAAAACAATGATAAACCATCGCATAATTAACACTATAAACGAACAAAACTCAGTTTATTAGGGTTCATGTAATTTTTAAGTGTTATCATTTTACGTTTTCAGTGTTTTAAATGTAAGCAATCATAAACAGAAACAGTGTATATATTAATAAATAATGATAAATTATTTATTATTTATCTCATTTAATGTCAATTACCTTTGGCGTATAAACGTTGAGATATAAACAATCTTCTTGACCAACAATTTCATAATTTGATTCATAATCCGGTCCTAAACAGGCACTTCCAGGAATGGTGGCGTTCCATATGCCCAACCAAGGCTTTACGGGCTGTGGTTCCTGCGAAAAGAAATTTCAATTTGTTTTGAATTTCAATCGTTTTCAAATATAACAATTATTCTTAACATACTTTAAATCGATAATTTTGAACTGGAGGACTTGCATATGGTATGCCTAAGAATGAGTAAATTTTTCGACCGTTATAGGTATACTCAAATCCACCTGCAATTTGTCCAGAGTTTACATGTACTTTAGGCGTATTAGATGCTGAACATGTCAAAAAGTATCCGATAAATAAAAACAAGAACAAGTTTAATGAAATTCCATACTTCTTATTCATTTTTAATGGAAACGAATGCTGAAAGATTGATTTTAAAATATGTAATCTTAATTATAATAGTATATAATATGCCTACTGAATTTAGTTTATGACTGTGTATATATTCATTACAATCAAAATCTGAAAAGAATAATTAGTTTGATTAGGTCAAATAGATATTAAATATGTAATTATCATAATAATAATATACACTGTATGTACAAGGTTTGTATAATTGTATGGTATCACTGTATTCACTACTGTTGACGCCTATACATAATATATTACATAGGCGTCAACAAGGAAGACAACATCAAAATAGCCGTTAACACCCGCTGTATACGCAATCACAATAATTAATGCACAAGGTAAATTATATAATATTATAATGAATCCTGATAGCTTATCGCTTAACCACAAGGCATACACACATGCACGCACACAAACTAAAATACCAGGATAGTATTATTATATTATACGAAAAAGATTGTCTAATGTCTACACAATATTCAATAAGTACTAGAACATTCCATTATGCGTTTTCTTTGTAAGAATTGTTATATACAGTCAAAAAAATACTATTAGATTTTAGTTTACATCGTGTTTTGCCCTATAGTAAGCAATATATTGTCTATTTGTCCTAGCAGAAATAATAAATTATTTAAATTGTATTATACAATTAGTGTGCTAAAAATTGTAAGTATTCGCCATTCGGGTTCAACAGAGAGATACAAAAAACAATATAAAATTGTGACTGATGAGTAACTTTCATAATTTTGGACTTGCAGCTTGATATAATATACTATATATTTAAACTCCATATACAAAATATAAAATACAACATTTTTATTTTAGATTCTGAGTGGATCGATGAATGTATTGATTTTACATTGATGTGTTTTTTTTTTATTTTTTGTGTCTATGTACACGATTAGTAGTCGAAATAATGCTTTCAACTTCAGTATCTTGTTCGATGGGAAAGTGAATCTGGTTGGTGCTTTCGGGAGGTCAAAATTTAAAATTCCCAATAGTTTTCAAAAGCACAAGGAAAAACAAAATAAAAATTAAGGCCAAACGTGAATTTGTTTCTATTTGTCCTAGCAGAAATAATAAATTATTTAAATTGTATTATACAATTAGTGTGCTGTACCTAATAGTGAGAACATAAATTAACTTAAGATTTTATAAAATTATGTATACTTATAGTATTGTATAATAATGTATCTATTGTTGAATAATGTGTTCTGCCTTATAGTGAGCAGTATTTCATAAACGAAACAAATATTCAAATTTTAATTTATTTTTCAATGTGATTATTAGCTGATGAATGGTCGCAAAGACCCCAATGGATGTCAACCGAAGAAGAAAAATGGTCTCACCCCATAGCCCAATTAATTGAAAATTACCAAATGCCAGAATAAGGGCAGTTAAAAATTGCATTATTTGAGTGTGTCACTATCAACAACATTTTTAATGCCTATTACAATTGGAACACAATAGTGTGGTCTGTTGCTTGGATCTTACGTTTCATAAAATACCAAAATCGTGTCAAGGCCACCGTCCATTTGCAGTGTGTGGAGTAGACTTTCCAGGATCAATGATAACAAATAATGGACTTTTAACTGGTTCAAAGGCATGGATAGCAGTAATCGTATGCTTCTCAGCTAGATTAACCAACTTGAGATCAGTAGATGATGAAAAAATGACGAATAAAGCTATTGAGTGGAAATGTAATCCACCAACTGCTCCACACTTCAGAGGGCGGTGGGGAAGTGAGGTCAGGAATACGAAATTTAATTTCACACACGATGAAGGAAACGATGGGAGAACTATATATCATATTGTGCAAAGTAGAAGCATGTATAAATTAAAGTATATTAACAGAAATCCATTGGATATGTAAGAGCTAAAGCCAACACATTTCCTAATCGGCCGACCACTATTCATAGCACCTGTCAGTAGATCTCACTGAAAGATCTCAAAATGAATTACGTCGGTGGTAGTATGTACTGTATCTTATACAGAGTTTTTTAAACGAAAAATGGATTACAAACATCAGACCTTTGGAAATCAATGATAGTAAAAGGAGAATCCACACACACCCTAGAAGATAAAGGCTAGGGAGAATAACAGATCCACGTACTGGAAAGGACAAAATCATACGAGTCACGGTGCGAACAGCTTATGGTACTGAAATGCGTAGGTCAACTGTCAAACTATGTCGCCTTCCAATACAAAAAGAAGACATGGCGGTTGAAAAGGAATAATCTTCAACCGAGGGAGGATGTTGATTAAAATACACAAATATATCGTCAACATTGAAGACCACATCAAAATATCTATTAATTATATTATATAATTAGATGCCTCACAGCGTAGGTACTATGGCAATCACAATAATCAATGCACAAGGTATTTTATATTATAATATAATAATGAGTCATGTTAGCATATCGCTTAACCACACAAACACACACACACACAAACTTACATAAATCATGATAATATTATTATATTATACGAAAACAATTGTTTAATGTCTACAAAATATTCAGTACGTACTAAACGTTTGAATATTGAATACGCGTTGTCTTTGCTCTGTGCGGATTTTTATATAGGTACAGTCAAAAAATCACTAGCTATTAGATTTTATTTGACATCGTGTTCATGACGTGATTTATACAAATATTATGTTTAACCCATATTAAATGTGTTCTGTGAAATTATTATTGCAATAGGAAGTAGCCGCTGGCCAGTCTGCGCTCCATAACCACAATCTGTGAGTACTATAATTATTTATCTGTTGTAAATCAGGTAAATCAGGACATTTTATTATTATATTATATTAAATTACAAATAATATGTTGTATTTCAGCTAATATAATTATAGTTATCATTTTATTGTTATTTGCAATTGTTGTACACCAATGTACCAAACCATATCATTATAATTATTTAATTGTTATTTGCAAATATGTTGTAAATCAGGCCATATTATCATAATATAAAACCAATCTTTATATATTCGATTGTAATAAAATAGCTTTAGTCAGTGTCGGCCTGGCCATGGCCACTAGGCCACGAACGAGGACGGGGCCCCTCCGTTTTTTTTTAGGGTCTCGTACATTTTTTTCTTTGCTTGGCGTGTGCCTCGTCTATATAGGGAGTAAGGGCCCCTTAAAATATTTAGGTATCGATATTTTTAACCGTACGCATTTTTTCTTTACAGGGCACAAATGCTTGCCTATTTTAGTGTAAGCCGGGCACTATAATAGTAAAATTAGTGTCAAGTAATAAGTATAGGAATATTTTTGGATTAATTGAGCTAGTGCAAGTTAAGTTAGGTCTTATATTTCTCCTTAAAAACAATGAACCCAGACGAGGCCACGAGGGCCCCGCTCATCCGAGTATCTGACCCTACAGCGGATCCGCTGTTGGATTCAGTGATCATGTAAGTGTTGTATGCAAAAATATGTATTATTCATAGTACTATACGTCTACTTATACCTATATATATATACAGTGGAACCCCGATAAGTCGAAAACCTTGATAAGTCGAAAAAAATTCCGTTCCCTTGCGAAAACCTCGATTACTCGAAAAAAAAACTATAGATAACTCGAACATTCTGTGCTCCGAATATGACGGATAATGACAGATAATTTTATAAACATTTGTCTAATCGGCTTGTCCGTTCTGATAATTTTATCTAATCTTCATTGTTTCAATGAAGCAAGCAACAGCAGCCCTCATATTGCTAAGGACATTCACCGAACAATTGAGTAATGTGGACGATAAAGTGTACTCTGCTTTAAATGTAATAGAAAATACAATTGATAATAGCAAATCTCAAATTTTAAGTCAAAGTAAAATAATAAATTATCTTTTATAAAGTTGCAACACATGTTTCATTATATTTTTTTGTAATAATTTTTTTATTTAAATAATCTGTATAATCACATTTTTTTACATTGAATATACATATATACTAGGTACATAATAATTAAAAACTTTAATACATACATACATTTTTAAAACTCTTTAAGTCGAATTTTTTTTCTAAAACCTTGATAACTCGAAAACCTTAGTAAGTCGAAAACCTTGATAAGTCGAAAAAATTGCATTTCCCTTGAATTTCGACTTATCGAGGTTCCACTGTATATATATATATATATCCAACTTTGTACTTTGCGTCTTTGCATTTATATATTATATAGATTAGTCTATTTATTAATCTATTAATATAAATAATTTCAATTTCTTCAGATTTTTCATCTCTACTCCCCTGTCAGGACTTTTTGAGTCCACGCTCCGACCATATTCGAGGTTCCCCGCTAAATTTACATTTGTAAACATTTATTTACACTTTGTTCACGGCGGGCCCGCCGCAGTGGAGATAACGTATCAAACATTTTTTTAGAAAAGTTTGCATTGTGTGTAGTTATATACTACGGTGAACGTTATTCGAGGTGACTAACCTGCTAGACACCCAAAAAAAATAAGGCGGCTATATGATTTTTTAATGGAATTTCGAATTTCCGGCGGCAGTAAAGAACGTTGTCGGCGAACGTTGTTGCTTACCCGGGCTACCACGTCAAACCGCGGTGGTCCTAACCTTATCACAGTTCCTTATCACCAGACGTCCTTATCACACACCAACCGGCTCGAGACCGACGACTAGACCAAAAGACCACTGGCCACTGCAGCTTCAGACATCGGTTTAAACTCCTCGCCAACTCGGGGGGTTTGCGGGTCTCCCCAAGCGACGCTAAGAGAGCTAGTATAAGTATATATAAATATACAACAATGATTAAGATTGGACATTTACGATTTACCTATGAAAGCTTACTTGAATAATATTATGCTTATAGCTTTTGAGGATTTTTCTTCAAAGCTAAAATTCTAAAAATAATATATACATAATTTTGTTTTTCGTAATTTCGTTTCTATGTAATTAATAATAATTAGTTATTATTTCACAGTTTAAAATATTATAAAAATGTCAATATTAATTTATTATTAAACGAATGATTCCTCTCTTCAGGCTTCGCGTTAATATTAAACAGAGTGATTTTTTTACTTAAATTGTACATAATATGTGCGTGTATATAATTATACAAATTCTGTTTTTAGAACTTTTAAAATATATACTTGAAGATTTTTGAATACTTTTTTTTACCATTTAAGGATGATGTTGTTACAATACAAGCTTCTGTTTTTCAAATGGAATCCTCTTTTTTTACTATTATTATTCAGCAGATATTTTGATTTAATAACTTTGATGCATCTAAATCAAAATTCAAACTAGTAGTTTTTGATTTATATAGGTGTAACTTGGTGTAGGTACTAAGGATAATACGTATATGGAAATTATCCAAGTAGATTTGGGGGCTTAGATGATTTGAAATATTAGTAGTTAATTATTAGTACTATTATTGCCATTGATCTGTCAAGATAAATAATTTGTAAAAATTATTAAGTAGGTATACTGATAACAGTTAATAGGTAGGTACTACATCTAATATTAGGTAGGACTTTTTGTTTTTTATTATAAAACCTAAATATTTTAAGAATTATTAACCTTAGTATACACATTTTAATAATTCAGCAACTACTGGAATTTATAGTATAACTACTAAAACTATTACAATTTTGATTTAGATACATCTATATTTACAAGAACATTATCTGCTAAATAATTTGCAGTAAAAAAGGAAATTCTCATTTGAAAAATATAGAAGCTTGTATAGCCAGTAGCCACGGGACACTCTTTAATAGTAGTACAAAATATATCAGGAATTTGAATATATGGTCTTTAGGTAAACTTAAAAATTTTAAAAATCAGAATTTGAATGAATTCAATGGAAAAAATTTGGTGAGCATTTTTTTCACCAAAATGTCAAGTAAATTTTGTATTTCATTTTTGTTCCCCTTAAAAACTGATCCATTGGCCTTTGGTGTGCCAGGCCGACTGCAATGGCTTTAGTTACCAAGTCTTCATCTTAATTATTATTAGTATAATTTTTTTTATTTATTAAAACGGGACTACTTAGGCCATTGGGTGGTTTTTAACTGTGGGGAGGGTACTGCAGGTTTTTTGTAAACATGTGTGCTTTAGTTTGGCAGAATTTCAAATTGGGCAACCGTAATTTTCTGCCATGCCCATTTGGGGGACGGCGGCCTCTCTTTCCAGACAGATGTCTGCCCGGAGAGAAGTGCCACCCGCGACCAAAATTCGAACCGGCGACGGTGCGCCTCGCAACCGACGCCTTAATCCGCTGCCGACTCCTTCCCCCTCTTAATTATTCTATATTGTTATAAGGCATACATACACTGCCTATAGTGCTATATAATAATATAGGTAGGTACTTAAGTACTTTAGAAGTTTCAAGTACATACCCACGAATATTATTTTCAAATTATATGTCTTTTCAACATTTTAAAATTTAACACATCCATACAATTACAGTGACCCACTCAAAACGTACTGTACGGCCGTGGCAGTGGTTGCTGCCTAACTTATTGTTATGTTTCAATATTAATTTATAAATCTTCTGATATTTAACTATACATGATGAGGATTCCGATATATCAACTTGAGATATAACTGAGATATTTTTTTTATATATATAATTTAAAGCCACATGCTTTACATATGTAATGAAAGAAAAATATTTTTATTTTTTAATACTGAAAATAAAAATGTTGACATATGTAGTATATGTACGTGGAAAAACGATGGCTGGGGTGTGGTGTCAAACCTCCTAAAATGGTAATATCCTATCAATTCTTGGCCTTTATGTCTGCAATTGTACAATAATTTAACCAGAACAACTCACTCGAAGAGTGCTTAAAAACATGTTTCAAATTAGTGATGAATATTCAAGTTAACGATATTGATATATCGTTATGGTTTGTTAGAAACGATATCAACCATTTTGTAAAACTAATATCACAATGGACTATTCTTAAGAAATCAAAATTCCTAACCTAACCTAACCTAAAAGACATGATAACAATATGAGTAACGCCCTATTTCTTTAAGAAGGTGTTATGGAAGTAAATGGAAAAACATTCACAGTTTGTTCCATGATCTCTGAAAAATATGATACATTGAGTATATGTATATGTATATGTAGTATATGTTGATAATATCACAGAGGATGGTATATCTAATGAAGAATCAAATTCTGTAGATGAAAATATTTGTGAAGTTATCGATACGTCATTAATGAATGAATGGGGTAACGTTACCTCAGCACGGACAATTTTTTTGAATAAAAACAAAATATAAAATTTGTGAATCTTATTATAAGAATGATTTTTATGGTAAAAACATTTATCTAAATCAAGTAGTTTTTTTAGAATTTTTTTAAATCAATATTTTTTTGATTAAATTATTTTGGAACTCAATAACATTTTTGGATATTTGCTAACATATATTTATAACGTATATTTCTAAAAGTATTTACTAATCATATAATTTTAACAATATTTTTGTCATACTTACGTTTAAGTAACATCAATTTTTTTTTTTTTTTGTTTTAGTCAAGTCTTTCTGTTACACCTTGTGTACATAATGTATAAGTTATATATTGAAAAGTTGGAATTGCGCATCTATTAATTTCCAATGTATTAACGTCAAATAATTACAATAAATATAGTGCGGGACGTGGGTAAATTAATTTTTAAAATATAATATGTATACCTATATTGAGGGTAATTTAGATTTAATGTTTATACTGTCTAGTTGGATCGTGTATTTTAGAAAGTTTTAAATCTACTTCGGAAAAGCGGACCGTTTTGTTGAAAAATGACTTTACAAGTTCCCGAGTCTCAGAGATAATATTATAATGATAAAGTTTTTATTGAAAATAGTCCGGTAATTTTTACTTCTACAGAATATGAACAAATATACTTTTATATACATATATATTTATATACATTTTTCTATATTAGGTTATTTATTAAGGTTGAGTGTTTTTTAGTATAAAACTGATGCCTATTACATAAGTTGTATATTGATAAGTTTGAATTGCTCATCGACTAATTTTCAATGTATTATCATCATCTAATTATAATATCTATAGTGAGGGACGTGTGTAAACTAATTTTTAAAATATCATAATATGTTTACCTATGTTGAGGGTAATTTATATAATGTTAACATTTTCCATGATTTACGGTTAATTATTGTAAAGGAAAATCAACATTAGGCAGCAAATCGTCTTGTATTATGATAATTTTTAAAATTGTCTAACGTAATGTCTGTATACTTAAGTGACACAATCATAGAATTATGAAAGTACGGTACCTATCTCATAAAAGTTATATAAAAATCATTTACATATAAGTGCCACCTCTTAATGGTTTAAATTGAAGAGCATTGTGAATGGATTTAATTGTAATTGAGTGGAGTTTCAAAACAATTTAATATTAAGTATGACATCAATAATATTATGTTTTTATATTTGAGCTATGACGACTTATTATGTGTTTATGAAAAGGTATAAATGTGACTGTAATAGGTGTACTTCTTATAAATGTAAAGTAACCAAAACATTGTGAAACGCAAAGTGGTTATTATCTAATATTTTAAACATTTTCTTGAATCTTGATGGTGAATGTTAACATTTGAACGTTTGGCAAGTGTTTCGTAAGAAAATCAAGATTTTGTGATCATCAAGCAAGTCATATTTCATAACTATTGTAAGTATTCGGGTTCAACAGAAAGGTATAACAAACAATATAATTAGTACCTAACTCTTCTAAATTTGGACTTGCAACTTGATAATATAATGTACTATAAATCTATACTCTATATACCTACATACAAAATATAAAAATTTATTTTTTTTTTTTATTGTTGATGATGAAAAGTTTCATTTGTTCTAATTTAAACATTTATATTAATTATATTAATGTTTATTTCTGATGTATTCCACCTCAAACTATGAATGTCATTATGTAAGAATTATTATTTTATTCCAAACGGAGCAACGATGTATTGACTATTTTGGCTATTTATATCATGTAAATATTTACACTGTTCCATGGTAATGTGGTGTTATCTCAAGTTAATAACAATCATATAATATAATAGGAATATACACTATTATAAATGTCTAATACTAAAATTATTCACAATAATATCATAAAATATACCTACTTAGTAATATTATAGGCTGATGGTCAGTCTTCGCTAAGGATCGTTTTTCGTATGCAAAGATTTATATCATTGAATTCTAATTTAAGAGTATTAAGACCATCCATTACATTGACCCATTTGGGCCACTTTTAACCAACTGTACAGCAGAGTGATATCCACTAACCAGCTTTTTTAATATTCGTTTTGAGGCTACATTTTGGGGCAGTAAAAATGATTTGATATTTTACATCAGCATCTTTTCTGATACTTGGTAAGTCCTATTTGTTACCTACTTTGTGGGGTCAAGAGTAAAAAGTATTACAATTTTTGAAATGCCATTGAGTACAGTCGAATGTATAATATACGTAAAAGTGCCAAGTTATCTATGGTTATCTATTAATTATTATATTAAAATATTTACCTGACCAAAAATACCCAACAAAAATATTATTACAATACTTTATTGATATATTTGATGCGTGACAAAAACAATGCTAGTAGGTAGTTATAACTTTGCATGGGCCCTCACAGGGGCAATTCAGTGGAGCCCATTATTCTGTTGAAAAAAATATAAATATTCAGATACACTCTAATAAGTAAAAAAAGTAATAAAATATTTTATTTTTCTATAGACAATAATTTTATTGTGTACTCAACAAAATAAATGTAGTTTTACAATAATATTTATTATAGTTTAAGTACATCAATCAAAAGTATTTTTTTTTTTATATCTTACTAGCCGACCCGTCACAGCTTCACCCGTGATTGGTTATTTATTTTGCCTCCTGACGTTATGTTTAATTTTTTATTCGAATTTTATCGTTTAATGTAGGTAATCGGCAAGTAAATATAAAAAATAGTTAATGAAAACGTATTGAAAAGTTTCTAGCGGTATAATTAATGATAAATATATTTTTATTAGAAATAACTGATCCCGTGCACTTCATTGCCCGTTAAATGTACCAACTCTTTATAACTCAAACTTTGTTCAATTTGTTATTTTATACAGTAAAACCTGTGTAATATGGAACCTGAATAACGTGGAAACCTGACTTTTATGGAAAAATGTTACGGTCCCGGCGATCCTAATGTAATTTTAAATACATCGTTCCCTGAATAAGATGGAACCTGTTTAACGTGGAAATGGAAACAATATTTTGTCATGAACCTGTGTATCATGGAAATATGTACATGTACTATTTTAAAATTATCAGTCAATGAATATAATCTATATCAATTATATAGATATTTCGTTTGCAATAAGTTTATTTATCGAATAAGTGTCGTAGTAGTGTTCTGACGTAGACTGCGTATAGACCTATATTCAATATGACGTCCAAAAATAAATGTTTAACACTAAATGAAAAAATTAAACTAATTGAGTCAAGTGAAAAAGATAAATTAACAGTAAAACAAATTTGTGAACTTTTCAAATGTGGAAAAAGTCAAGTGTATAATATATTAAAGCAAAAAAATGAAATAAAAGAACAATGGATGAATGGTATGCAATAAGCTTAACTATAAAAATGTAAAATTCAAAATCTATATGCTACGTATATTTTTTAATTTTAGGAAATGGGCGAATGAAAAGAAAACCAAAATCCAACGCTAATGAAGAAATTAATAATTTGACTGGGAGTGTTTGTAAGTGCTAGAGCAAAAAATATACCAATTTCTGGACCAATTATACAGACTAAAGCACGCCAAATTGCTGAACAAATGTCAGTCACCGAATTTAAAGCATCGAATGGCTGGTTGGAAAGTTTTAAAAAATCGACATAATATTGTTGGCATCAATTTGCGGTGAGTCAAATAGTGTCGATGTTAAAAATGTTGATGAATGGAATGTGAAAGTAAAATTAATTATTGAAGGAGATGAACCTAAAAAATATTTATAATGGTGATGAGACGGGTTTATTCTTTCGCGCATTACCAAGTAAAACACTATCAGTGAAAAAGTGAGAGTGTAAGGTGGTAAGCTTTCCAAAGAACGTTTAACGGTATTTTTATGTGCTAACATGGAAGGAGAATTTGAAAAACCTCTAGTTATAGGCAAAGCACAAAAACCCAGATGCTTCAAAAATGTAGATCCGACAAAATTTCCCATAATTTGGCGAGCTAATAATAAAGCATGGATGACTGGAAGCATAATGGAAGATTGGTTGCATACATTCAACAATAAATTAAAAAAACAAAATCGAAGAGTTATTTTATTTCTTGATAATGCAACATGTCATCCGCATTTAAATTTATCAAATGTTCATTTAGCGTGGCTTCCAGCTAACACGACATCACTTACCCAACCAATGGACCAAGGAATTATTTATTCGATTAAAGTAAATTATCGTAAAATGGTTTTACAATCGTTATTAGCAAGTATGGATAGCATAAAAAGTGTTAATGAATTGTCAAATAAAATTAATGTACTAGATGCAATTTATTGGTTGAATAAATCTGTAAACTTAATAAAACCAGATACAGTCAAAAAATGTTTCATAAAAGCCGGGTTTAATTTAGTTTTGGACCAGCCAACAGATGCCATTAACGATAACGATAACGATTTTAAATTGCTATGTTCTACAATAAATGAAAAAGTAGATAGTGATGAATATGTTAACATCGATAAGCATTTATGTACTAATGATACTGATATTATTGCTGATACTACAGTGAAACCTTGCACTTCAATAGACGTTGAACAATCCAGTTCCGAAGACGAAACAGATAATGTACCATTGCACGGCAATGATATTAAAACGTATAAGAACGCCCTCCATGAAATAAAACGATTAGAAATGTTCGCATTGGATCAAAATAATGAAAATGAACTTCTTGAATCAATTCTCAACTTGAAAAATTTAGTAGAAAAGAAAATGGCAAGTCAAATAACAAAACAAAAAACATTGGATGAATTTTGGAGTAAAATATAATATAATAATAATATGTAAAATATATAAAAATATATAAATTATAAATTATGTATATTTAATAAAGATCTACCCATCGTGAATTTTTTTTTTTTACAACCTGCATTAAATGGAAACCTGTCTAAAATGGAAAAAATATCCGGTCCCAACTGTTTCCATATTACACAGGTTTTACTGTATATAAAATTAAGTCGCTTTTTTTTGTTCGGGATAAACTCCGAAACTACTTATCAGATCTTCTTGATTTTTTTTTAAAACGAAAGTGTATTTCATGGAAAAGGTTTGTATGAAAGAAAATTTTAGGAAAATCCACCTGAAAAGTAGAAAATCTGGATTTCAAAAATACTATAGTGGCTCCATCTGTCCAGAAAAAAATTAACTAAATAATAAAATGAACATTTAGTTTATTGTTGCAGATTAAAATAATAATTGTGTATACTATTATATTGGTTGCTATTGGTTAATCGGGCATGTTTGTTGAATTTGTGTTATTGTCTTTTGTCAATATATTATATATAAATGAATGTTTGTGGGTAGATTAGACCTCTGGAATGAAGATAGGCTAATTTAAAAGGGTAAAATTTGGTTTTATTTTATTCATCGGATTTTAGTACGGTTAGGTTAGGATAGGATTTTGTATTAATTGATTATATTAATCTATTTTAAGTGGAATTAAGTAAAAACGACAAACTTGGTATAACTTTGATACTTTAGAGTTAAATCATACACTTACGTACAAACAGCACGGGATCCGCGATCTACCGCAGGTAGATCGCCTACCTGATAATGTTCTGCTGCGAATCAGATTTTTTATTCCGGGCAACAGAAAAGTTAAGATAAATTTTGAACACTATACACCGAATATTAAATAAACTGAACAAAGTTTGAGTCATATAGAATTGATACATTTAACGGGCAACAAAGTGCACGGGATCAGCTAGTATCTTATTTTTTTTTTTTGTATTTTTTTATGATTTTTTATATATAATCGGTCCAAAGTGGAATATCTTTTTTTTGTTTTTTTACTTGATATATCTTCTTATTTTTTTTTTTAGATTCTGAGTGAAACGATGAATGTATTGATTTTACAATGATGTGTGTTTTTTTTTTTTTTATTTATTTATTTTTTTTTGTGTCTGTGTACTCGATAAGTAGTCGAAATAATGCTTCAATTTTCAACTTCTGTATCTTGTTTGATTGGAAAGTGAATAAGGTTGGTGCATTGAGGAGGTCAAAATATTAAATTTCCAGTAGTTTTCAAAAGCGCCGGGAAAAACAAAAGAAAAATCAAAAATTAAGGAAAAACCGGAATTTTTATCGATTTTAATCGATTTTGGTTTTTGGTGTAACTTTAAAACAAATGACCGTAGATACATGAAATTTTCAGTGGTTGTTTATATTTGCATTTTCTATACACGATAACATTTTCAAAATATTTTGATTTATTTTGAACTGTAAATCACGAAAATTTGCAAATTATTTCGAGTTAGAAATTCATAAAAATTTTTCTTTTTAAATCTAAGATATGAAAATGTAATACAAGATTCCTTATAAGATTTTCTACATTTATCAAAAAAAAATTCTATAAGAAAGTCAAATTAAATTTTTATGAGCGTTTGAAATTCAAATTTTTACAACATTGGATATTCACTCGATTTCTCATGTGGCGATTTCCTTATTTTGTTGTAATTCAAAAACGAATTTGTGTAGATACATGAAAATTTCACTAAATGTTTATATTAGCATTTCCTATACACCAACACCATACAATTTTGAAAATATTTTGACTATTTTTGAGCCGTTTACGGACATTTTCAGTTTTCAATTTTTTTAGTTTTTTTTTTCTATAAATATCAATAAAGTTTTATCTGTTGGGCCAAAAAGTGTAAAAATTTAACACAAGGCTCCTGATATATTGTTACAATAGCAATTGAAAAATATTAAAAATACATAGGCACAATTTTTTTTTATAAGCATTTAAAGATATTGTATTTTGACAAAATTTATCAAAATATCGAAAATTATCAATCATCGTAATTAATAAATTATAAAATGTTCAGTTTTTATAGCTAAGGATTGAAAATTTAAAAAAAAAAGGTTCTCATAAATAGTTCATACTGTAGCCAAAAAATCTAAAAAATATATGAGCACAGTTATTTTTTACAGACATTTTAAATTCATATTTGGACGAAATTACATAGTAAAAAACCTAGAATAACTATTTTAGTTATTTTGTTGTGATTGTATAATATTTTTCGTGGGTACTTGAAACTTCTAAAGTATACTACTATATATCTATGATAGTATCAGGGTTTGTTGTTGGTGTATAACGCGTTATAATTACCTAATGGATATTGTGAAATGATTAATTTTGAATTCATTATAGGTACTTATTATAGGTCAAATTTTGATTTAGTACCATAGATATGTATATAATATGTCTTATACCTAGACTGATATACCGTCTCCGCTCAGAATCGTTTTTCTTATACAATGATATTATATCGTTGAATTCAAATTTAATATCATCCATCATACAGTGACCCACTTGTAACCTACTGTACAGCAGAGCGACACCCACTTACCCACCTTTTTTTTTTTTTATATCTTCTTATTTTTTTTGTAATTTTATATGATTTTTGATGTATAATTGGCTCAAAGTGGCCTTATGGGGGGGAACACCAGACAAGACACAATAAGCAGGGGGGAGCGATACGTGATGGCGAGGTGCATAAAGCAATATGCTGGATACTGGTCACCTCTATACGTTTTCGCGGCACATCCCGCAGGGACATCCTGCAGTCGCCAGTGCGTTTGCTCGCGGGTGACGACCATCACGACGGCTGGTGAAGTCCCGACCACGACGGCCACGGGAGCGATGAGACGATTTGACGGCGAGCGGCTAGTGCGCGATGTTGTGCGCATCGACGATGCGCAGGTACTGAAGACGACCGACGCGTGGCGACGACGACGGTAACCTAAAAAACTGAGCGAGGACTGAGGAGAAGCAGTTGCGTCGGCGCTACGGAATCGGCCGGCGACCGGAGACGTGACCCGACCGATTGCCACTGAGCGAAAACGCAGGGAAAGGATCGTCGGACCTCACAGCAAAGCACGCCGCAAAGGTCCTGATCCTCTCCAAGCGATTTTCGCCCTGACTCGACCGAGTCCTGGAGTCGCACATCGCCGAACCCTGAAACGTTATCCGTTTCCACGAGTCCGGCGATGCTGACTTCCGTGTTCCTAGCTCTGCAGCTGTATCCGCTCGCCCGCCGTTGTGTTTTGCAGTCTCCGCCGCCGTCGCCTTTGCGAGTCGCCTTCGTGCACACTGCCATCGTCGAGTGGTACCGTCGGGGCGGTATCGTTGCCCGCGCCGGTACAGCTAGCCACCGCCGTCGTCGTCGTCCATCGGCTCCTGGTGTGACCGAAGCAGTCGGGCCCTCGCCGATGCGTCTTGATGGTCTCGCACGAGCTCGCGACGCTGGCGACAGCGATCTCGTGTTTCTGCGGGTGGCCGGAAAACGTATAGGGTGACTTACCGCAGGGCACCGTACAGTGCTCTTTCACGTACCACTCCCCCGTCGCCGCCGTCTTGTCCTGGTGTCTTCATCTGGGGGGGGTTTCTATGCCGCTGGCTTCACGACCTCCGGAAACAACCTCAGAGCAGTACGCGCTTCGCGCCTTTCCACGTGGCGGCGCACAACCGCCTTATAGTCCTACCACGTGGATTTTTCCTCGGTAATACTGCACTGATGGTCGTATCTGGTCCGTTCTCTCCGTCTAGCATAGTCGTGTCCGTTTCTCCTGCAGATGGAATAAGGTCTGCTTTTTGATGTTGTACTGGCACTTGCAGGTCTTCAGCCTGCTGTAGTCCTTGTCCCTGCTCGGCTGGTCCGAGCTTCTCAGAGTGCGTCGGGACTACTGCTGCAGCGTCTCCGCTGCCTACCTCAACAGTGTATTCGACAGTATCATTTTCACTAAACAACCAAATTATATCGCCTAGTATATATACTAATATATTGTCTTCGTCCTCGTCGTCATCTAGTTTTTGTTCTAAGTCTTTAATTTCAAGCGTTCGTTCTTCGTCTTCCACTGGCATTACCCATGTTTCAACGCGTTCGACTACATTCATCACGGTGATTTCTCGAGCAAAGTCACTAGTGGCCATTTTTCTTTTTGGTTGTTTCAGGTCAGACGTTTAATTGCAAGTGAACTCGAAGTTCAATTCAAAATCAGTTTACTCGAAAAATTCAAACATTTTCCAGACAACGGGTACACAACGACGCTAGTATGGTCGTTGCGAAGTCGTTTTTTCTAATCAAAAATCGTTAAGATTTTCGGCCCGTTTATTTTTTCAATAATATATACCCGTAGTTATAATATATTAAACTATAATATTTGAACAAGGATTTGTGTTTCGATTAGTATTATACACTGCAAACCTGCAGTGCTTATTTTATACTTCAAGGTTAAGTCTTTTAGAATCTTAGTAAAATAATGGATGTATTGACTTACAATGACTTGTGTTTTTTTGTGTATGCGTAGGTACAAGTTTTATAATAAAAAAATGATTCAATCTTCAATTCTAAGCAACAAGGGTGATTTATGATACGAAATTGTATTTAGTTGGAGCCCATTGAGAGATCAATATTGAAATTTATTTTTACCTACCAGCTGTCATTGTTTATCTATTATCTGCAGTTAGAACTTGGAACAGTTCAATAATTCCATGAGATATTTATTCTTCATATTTAAATATTATATTTTATAAACCTATGACCAGATCAATCTATTAGATTTTAGGTTTCCGGTTAAATTTGTTCCGGTGACTAACAATATAATAAAATTAGGTAGTCCTTAGAGTATTGTGACGAACATCTATTATTGAAATATACTAACAGACAATAGTACAGACGCAAAACTCGGACCAAATGCAGACACCACCACGCAAATCCTTAAATTCTTACTCAAAACTAAACTGTATAATAAAATTTAAAAAAAAATTGTAATTGTAAATTGTAACTAATGGACATTGTAGCTGATGTTAATTTAGAACAATAAACAATAACATTAATTTTAAAATGAATCTTTCAGAGTTCAACTACATTAAACATGTTAAAGACGTGTGGAATTTTATTAAACTTGTTTTTATTTGTCGGATGCTTTTTGACATGTTCAGCATCTAATACGCCTCGAGTGCATGTAAACTCTGGAGAAATTGCAGGTGTACTTCAATACACCTATAATGGCCGACAAATTTATTCCTTCTTAGGCATACCTTATGCAAGTCCCCCAGTTCAAAATTATCGATTTAAAGTATGTTAAGAATAATTGTTATATTTGAAGACAATTGAAATTCAAAACTAATTGAAAAATTTTTTCTTAGGAACCACAACCCGTAAAGCCTTGGTTGGGCGTATGGAACGCCACCATTCCTGGAAGTAAATGATTCGGACTAGATTTTGGAGCAGATTTTAAATCTAGTTTAACACTTGTTGGTCAAGAAGATTGTTTATATCTCAACGTGTTTACGCCTAAGGTGATTGAAAAATTCATATATTTATTTTATATATATATAAAAATTCTTATTCGATATAATTGTCAGTAAATATTATATATTTTTCCATTAAGGCAAAAACACGTATTCTATCTAAATATAAAATTGACGAACAACTTATAATTATTATATTAAGGAAAAGTGAATAGTTGAGGTTTGTGTACACTTAACAAAATATAGTCGATTGAATTGGACAAGAAAACATTTGAGATTTAACAGAAGCAAAACAGAAACGATAGTTCGATAAATTATGCGTAGATATTTGTAAGGTAGGCAGGTTCCATCTAAATAACGCCTTACAAATAGTGCACAATAGTACACAATAGTGCAAATACACATATTAATATTTTATATCCTGGGTAACATCTAACAGCTATTTCGTTATATAAGCAAATTATGAAAGCTTAATCTGTGAGCCTGATAAATTTCCGGTTTCTGAAAGTATTTTAATACAACACAATAAACTATAATATGCCATATTATTCAATTTAAAATTAATTCTTTGGCAACCTTTATATTTTAGATTCTGAGAGGAGCGATTAATGTATTGATTTTATATGATGTGTGTTTTCTTTTAGTTTTAATTTTTTTTTTTTTTTTGTGACTGTTTACACTATAAGTAGTTATATTTTTAACTTCAGTATCAACGTTTAGTTCTTCAGAATGTTGATTTAAGGAAAACCAGGAATATTTGCGCCAAATCGGTATTCGACAAAATCGATTTTGGATTTTGATGAAACTCTAAAATAATTAATGACCGTAAATACATGCTATTTTCGCTGGTTGTTTATATTATGATTTTTCTTACACAATAAATGTTCATAATATCTGGATTTTATTGGAACTGATTACAGACATTTTCAGTTTCCAATTTTAGATTCTGAGCGGAGTAGGGATCTACTGGTTTTACAATGATGTTTATTTTTTTTTTGGGGGGGGGGGGGTATAAAGCTTGTAAATTTAATACTAGACTCTTAATAAATCGTTACATAGCAGCTTAAAAATATTAAAAATATATAGACACAATTATTTTATAAGCATTTAAAGTTCAAATGTTGACAACATTTATCAAATTTAAAATTTAATAATTATCTTTTTTTTTTTTTTTTTTATTTTTAAACGTAATACACAATCTGTATCGACTAGACACAATAAGCATATATGATGAAAGTTACAAAGAATGACATGGAAATTTGATGAAAGAAGCCATCCATCGATGGCACTTTCTATGGATTTTTTTTTTTATTTTTTGCTTATCTTAAGAGATCGCGACACCACTTACGCTTCAGGCGTCTAGGGGGATTACCAGGTATGGAAGGAGTAGATAAGTTTTTTATGAGTTCGTTAGGGTGGCTAATTAGTTTGGAATAGAATCTTTTATAATATATTTTGGCTTCGTCGTTAATTGTTTTGAGTTTGGTGTCAGTATGAAGGGTGTGATTAGACACGTAGGGTGGTGCATTCATTATTTTTCGGAGAGCGATATTTTGAAATGTTTGAATTTTCAGTATGTTAGACTTTTTAGCGTTTCCCCAAAGTTGGAGTCCGTATGTCCAAATGGGTTTGAGAAGTGTTTTGTAAATCAGTATTTTGTTTTTAATGGCGGTAGAGTTATTGCTTATTAAGGGTTTGAGGATACGGAGACGATGATTCAGTGCTAATCTTTTGATTTTGATGTGATGAGCCCAGGTTAACCTTTGGTCGAGAGTGAGCCCGAGATATTTGATTTTTGGAGAGTAAGGGATAGGAATACCGTATAGAAAAACTGTAGGACAGGAAGCATGTTTGAGGGTGAAGGTAGTATGTACAGATTTGCTTTGGTTTACTTTGAATCGCCAGTTAGTAAACCATTTTTCCATGTGGTTAAGGTGAGTTTGGAGATTATATGACGCTATGAATGGATCATTGTTAATAGATATTATTGCTTTATCGTCAGCGTAGTCAGCTACGGATGTATTGGGGGTAGTTGGTTGATCAGAAGCGAAGATATTGTACAGAATAGGAGACAAAATGCCCCCTTGGGGAACACCAGCATTGATAACTGCTACGTCAGATAACGCAGAACCGTAGCGTATTTGAAAATGACGATCTGATAGATAGGATTTAATAAGTAAGTAGTAGGTGGGAGGCATGAATTTCTTAAGTTTATACAAAAGCCCATCATGCCATACGCGGTCGAATGCTTGTGAGATGTCTAAAAACACGCAATTGCAGAACAGTTTTTTTTCCAGGGAAAACGAAATAGAGTCTACGACTCTGTGTGCTTGATGAATAGTTGAGTGAGAAGCGCGAAACCCAAATTGGGTGTTTGGAAGAATATTTTTTTCAGTAATTATCGGGAGAATTCGTTTCAGAATTAACCGTTCCAGTATTTTGGCGAAAAAAGGGAGAAGGCTGATTGGACGGTGTGATGATGGTAGTTCAGGTGGTTTGTTTGGTTTTGGAAATAAGATTATAGTTGCGAATTTCCATAGTAGGGGAAAATAGGAAAGTCTGAGTGAAGCATTAAATATATGAGTGATGTGAACTATGGCTCTAGCTGGCAGGGATCTGGCTACTACCGCAGTAATGCAATCATAGCCTGGTGTTTTTTTTAGAGCATATTTTTGGATAGCATATTTTACATCATTAGGTGTAAATGACTTGACATGGAGAGAAACCGGGAGGGGGGTATTTAAGAACGTTTCGACTTGATTCATGTTTTCAACGTCTATGATATCGGCGTGTGGTTGAAAGGTATTAGCAAGATGATCCTTAAAAAGTTCAGCTTTTTCGATATCCGAAGTAGCTAAGCTACCATCTGATTTTTTAATAGGGAGATTTGGAGATTTATAGCGAAGTATTTGTTTTGTTTCTCTCCATAGGCTACCGTCTGTGGGAGTGAGTTTCATTAAGTGATTTTGCCATATGTTTGACTTAAATTCAATGAGCAGTTTTTTTAGTGAGTTAGCTAGTTGGTTGTAATTAAGTTTATGGGAAGGTAAACGCGTGCGCTGGTATAGAGCTCTTGCTCTTCTTTTTTCAACAATTTTGTTGCGTATGTATTCAGGAAGTGAGCTTGCAGAAGGAGGTGCTGGCATTGTATTTGTAGCCGACCATGCTGCAGTTTGTATTATATTGGTAAGATTGAGGACCGCTTGGTCTATGTCATTGGGTGATTTTAATTTTGTGTTTAGCTTAATTTTTGTGTTAACTAGTTCATGAAATTTAACATGATCTGTGAATTTGTTAAATAATTTGTTGGATTCTTTGACAGAAGGGGAAGTATTGAGCGTTAGGAGTATTGATGAATGGTCAGAATTTAAATCGGGTAAGTTTTTAGTAGAGTGGAACAAGGTGTTCGGTAAATTGGAGACAAAGATATCAAGAATATCAGGATTTTTACGGGCCGAAGAGGGCCAATAGGTTGGATCAGGTGGAGCTAGAACTTTAAATCTCTTAGTGTTTATATAGTTATATAAGGTAACTCCTCGGGGGTTATTCACGCGGCATCCCCATGACTGATGTTTGGCGTTAAAATCGCCACCTATGATAAAGTTATTATTAAATGAGTTGAAGTAGTCGGCGAATTGAGAGTTTTTTATGTTATGTTTTGGGGGTAAATAAACAGCAGCAATGGTGAGTGAAGTATTGTTTAACTTTAGGTTAATAGCACAAGATTGGAGAAAGGATTGAGAAAACCTAGGTAGGGGATAGAATTCAATATTAGATTTAATATAAATAGCAGCACCTCCATGCGCGGTATTGTCGGGGTGATTTGATTTAATTAGAGTATAACCGGGTATATGTATATGGGAGAATTTAGTGAAGTGGGTTTCAGAAATGAGGGCAACATCAATGCGTTTGTGGTTTAATACGGTTTCGAGGTCAAGGGCATGGTTTTTTAGTCCATTGGCGTTAAATTGTAGTATTAAGAGCGAATCGTCGGTGACAGATTTATTGTAGTTATTATTAGTCATTATTTGTCGAGGAGCTTGGATATTACTTTAGTTAAAAGAGAAATTAGTGGATTTATAACATTTTTGAATTCGTCTAAAAAATTAGTTAATAATTTGCTTAAATCAGGCGGCTGAGTATCGGTAGAAGGAGGAGGAGCAACGAAAGCTGGTGTATTGGACGTGGCCTGAGCGTAAGTTTGCGTTTGAGGAGAGGGGTGATTTGGGAAAGTGCGAACAGGTGGATGGCTACTTTGTACATTAGTGGTTTGGGTATTAAAATTATTTGGTAATCGATTACTTGGTGTGCTGGATTTCTTACGACGTTGGAGTTCTTTATAAATTGTGCAGCCCTTGTAGTTGGCTGGGTGGTTTTGAGAACAGTGAGCGCATTTCGGAGGAGCATCGCGTGGGTTCGGGCAAGCAGTTGACTGATGATCTGCTCCGCAGCGAACGCATCGGGGTTGATAGCCGCAGTAGGTTCTGGTGTGTCCATATTGTTGACAATTAAAGCATTGGCTGATTGTCTTCGGTTTGTACGGCTCTTCGATTTTTATTTTACAATGAAGTAGTGAAGACATTTTAAAAATTTCATTGGATTTTGGTGTTGGTTCAAGATCAACGAAAAATAAGGGGAGGGGATTTTTATTGACTTTATGTAGTACATTGGTAACTTGCCTTACCTCGTAGAGACGAATTTCCAACTCTTCTTTTATTAAACTTAGAGGCGTGGATGGGTGGAGATTACGTATAACTATCCGAAGTGGTTTCTCTTCTTTAAGCTGGTATGTATGATACTCAGCTTTTTCAGCTTTTAGGTAATGTACTAATACTCTGTAGGCATTAGGGTCCGTAGTTTGAATTTTCAGAGAATTTGATGAAGATTTACATATAAAATTGTCAACACCTATAAGCTCTATTAAGGCAGTACATAGTGCGGGAAAATCTTCGACACCTTTAACAAATATAGGTGGAGGGGGTTTAATTGGTGTGTTTACATTTTCCATTATATCGTTTTCAGCATCATTTTGCTGAGAGTTTGTAGAAGTATTTTCAATAGTGGGCTGGTCAAATGGATCTTCTTGGTCAAGTATTTCGAACCTGTTGCGTGAAGCAAAGATTTTTTTTTTATGTGTTTTTTGTTTAGTATTTAAATCCATGTTCACATTCGGAGATGAGGGTTCGGATAGTGAGTTTGAGGAGTTGGAGTGTTGACGTTTATTTGTTTGTGTTGACCATCCAGAATCTAAAGTGTTAGCTTTTGAATTCGTTGTTATAATTGTTTTTGAGATAGTAATCGGCGGAGCGGATTTGTTATTTTTCTTATTAATTATATTATTAGGTTTGTTTGGTTGATTATTATTCATGGTGACTTCGATAGCGAGTTAATGATGTTATTATACTTGGGATATACGATAAGTTAAACATTACCGTCAGCTTGATAACGTAATGAGCGCAGGGCGCGACGGCGAGCACTAACGACTATGCTATCGGAACAGATAAGCGGTGTGCGACAATGTACGTGCGAATTGTACGGTGTCTGAGCACGAACTGAAATTATCTTTTAGTTCAAAATTTATAAAATGTTCAACTTTTAAAGCTAAGGATTTAAAATTTAAAATAAAGAACTTAAAAATGTTATCTATAAATTACTTTATTCACAAAAATGTCATCAAATATACTTTTTAGTATCATAATTCATAGGCTGTCTGGCCGTCTTTGCTGAGAATCTTTTTGTCTTAAGCAAAGATATCATTGAATTCAAATTTAACACCATACATTACAGTGACCTACGTGTGACCTGCTGTACAGCAGGATGACACCCACTTACCAACCTTTATTTTAATATTGGCTTCTATTAATTTAATATTTGAATATGACTGCAGTTATAAAATCTTATTACATACAATCGTAACGATATAATTTTAACTAATGGACAGGCTGATGGACGGACACAAGTACACAACAGGTGTTATTTGAGAAGCTCTAAAGAAAT
Source organism: Macrosiphum euphorbiae (assembly GCA_949089665.1). Lineage (NCBI taxonomy): Eukaryota > Metazoa > Arthropoda > Insecta > Hemiptera > Aphididae > Macrosiphum > Macrosiphum euphorbiae. The sequence continues at coordinate 49,839,235 of CARXXK010000001.1, read as the reverse complement.
CTAAAAGTGTGTTACTGAGGCTCAGTGGCTCCGATCTATATTCATATTCGGGGGGGGGGGGAATTCTATTGTTAGACCCGCCTACTTAAAAAAAATGTATACCTACTCTCGAAAAGTGCAATATAATCGCGATATACTGCCCGGTGATCTACCATACTCATACTATTATTGCCTATTCTTTACACTTACCATTATTGTTAAATTATGATGATGTTTAAATATTAAATACCACTAATGACTGATCACTTATTATTACCACCCACCCACCTGACCCAACTATAAATAGTTCTGGAAAATTCTCCCCAGTTGATACCTGTGTTCGGTGCGTTGAAGTTGGTTCTTGTAAGAAAAAAAAGTAACTTATTACTATTTACCGGTCTCCTATTCGTCTACCCCTGCCTACGTAAGACAACTCAACTTTGACTTATAAATACGTAGTACGTTATATTATAACCTATGTATATTTAAAACACTTTTAAAATTCTATACTTAGAAATTCCCAGATATTTTTAATACGGCTAAACACTTCAAAAATGACATAAACACTATTGATATGAGCATTGTTCACTAATAATTATTATGTTACGTATACGTTGATTTATAATTTATCTTAAGTCTACATCCTAATAATAGTAATTTATCCTAGCTCCCAAATAAAACATTTCAATGTACCTACATAAAAATTTCATTACTTTTTTTAAACAGCTTCCACTAGAGAATGGAAAAGGTAATCTAATGAACGTTGTGGTGCATATACATGGTGGCGCATTCCTTGGTGGCGAAAGCTTATTATATGGTCCAGAATATCTTTTGGACACCAACGATTTCGTTTACGTAACAATGAATTACCGTTTGGGCGTATTAGGATTTGCCTCCACTGGCGATGGTGTTTTGCCTGGGAATAACGGAATGAAAGACCAAGTAGCAGCATTGAAGTGGATACAACAAAACATTGTTGCATTTGGGGGTGACCCAAACAGTGTAACAATCTCTGGCATGTCAGCTGGTGCAGGTTCTGTTCATAGCCATTTGATTTCACCAATGTCTAAAGGTTTGTGTAAATGTGTAATCTACAATGTTATTTGAAACAATGTTAATTAAATCATAATTTTATGTAATCCGTACACATGCTAATGTGTAAAGGTAAGATTAATTGTGTAATCTACAATGTTATTTAAAACAACTAAAAACTAAACTGTAGTACTGTACTTGTAAAGTTAAATTATTATTTGCACGAGTCTCAAGAAATTTCGTTTTGTACAGGTAAATCCTCATTTAAAAATACATATTTTGCTCAGAAGTACGTTTGTATTCAATATTAAAATATGTACCTAGGTAGATTTTATATTATATTATACTGGTTTTCAATATAAAATGTGTATCGATAAAATGTACATAGACTGCCCATAATACGTGGTCAATACTACAATGCTTTTTCAATATATTATTTAATAAAACATAATATCCTTTTTCAACTCAATCATCTATATCTATATAACGGAATATTTTTCTGTCTGGCTGTGTGTCATTTATGCATTCCTAAACGCAAGACTGATTTTGATGAATATTTTGTGTGCGTTTGAGGTCTAAACCAGAGATTTTGAGATTAACAGTGGACATTTTTGTATATACATTGTTGCAACTGGTTATAGGAGTAATGATTAGTTAATTAATAGAAATTAGTATTTATTATTTTTTTGGCTGTCATCTGCGACCAAGTGATCATGCATGAAATTTCATTTTTGCCCATTGCTTTCTTGGTATGATGTTGCAAATCGTCCGCGATCCGATTTCGTTGGATTACTTACCAGGGCTGCTGAGTTGCACTCAAACGAAGTTGAACAATCACAATTTTTTTTAAAACAGGCAACGAAGTATTTGATTTAGCTGGTACCTACTTAATAAACCATGGTTAAAGGGATATACTTTAATTGAATTCATCTTAATTAATTTATATTTGTCATATGCATACAATCTGACAATCGAACCACAAAGGGAATACAAATAAATCGACATCGACTTATGTATTTTTGTGTTAGGTCTTTGGTGTACCCACGTTAGATACCTTCATCAAATACAACTTATAAACACTTCAAAAGCTGAACAAAAAGTTCAAAGTATAAAAGTTTTCAATTTATTGTGATTCTAGAAATAATGTTTTCAATTGATATTACAGTAAAACCTGTGTAATATGGAAACAGTTGGGACCGGATATTTTTTCCATTTTAGACAGGTTTCCATTTAATGCAGGTTGTAAAAAAAAAAAATTCACGATGGGTAGATCTTTATTAAATATACATAATTTATAATTTATATATTTTTATATATTTTACATATTATTATTATATTATATTTTACTCCAAAATTCATCCAATGTTTTTTGTTTTGTTATTTGACTTGCCATTTTCTTTTCTACTAAATTTTTCAAGTTGAGAATTGATTCAAGAAGTTCATTTTCATTATTTTGATCCAATGCGAACATTTCTAATCGTTTTATTTCATGGAGGGCGTTCTTATACGTTTTAATATCATTGCCGTGCAATGGTACATTATCTGTTTCGTCTTCGGAACTGGATTGTTCAACGTCTATTGAAGTGCAAGGTTTCACTGTAGTATCAGCAATAATATCAGTATCATTAGTACATAAATGCTTATCGATGTTAACATATTCATCACTATCTACTTTTTCATTTATTGTAGAACATAGCAATTTAAAATCGTTATCGTTATCGTTAATGGCATCTGTTGGCTGGTCCAAAACTAAATTAAACCCGGCTTTTATGAAACATTTTTTGACTGTATCTGGTTTTATTAAGTTTACAGATTTATTCAACCAATAAATTGCATCTAGTACATTAATTTTATTTGACAATTCATTAACACTTTTTATGCTATCCATACTTGCTAATAACGATTGTAAAACCATTTTACGATAATTTACTTTAATCGAATAAATAATTCCTTGGTCCATTGGTTGGGTAAGTGATGTCGTGTTAGCTGGAAGCCACGCTAAATGAACATTTGATAAATTTAAATGCGGATGACATGTTGCATTATCAAGAAATAAAATAACTCTTCGATTTTGTTTTTTTAATTTATTGTTGAATGTATGCAACCAATCTTCCATTATGCTTCCAGTCATCCATGCTTTATTATTAGCTCGCCAAATTATGGGAAATTTTGTCGGATCTACATTTTTGAAGCATCTGGGTTTTTGTGCTTTGCCTATAACTAGAGGTTTTTCAAATTCTCCTTCCATGTTAGCACATAAAAATACCGTTAAACGTTCTTTGGAAAGCTTACCACCTTTACACTCTTCACTTTTCACTGATAGTGTTTTACTTGGTAATGCGCGAAAGAATAAACCCGTCTCATCACCATTATAAATATTTTTAGGTTCATATCCTTCAATAATTAATTTTACTTTCACCTTCCATTCATCAACATTTTTAACATCGACACTATTTGACTCACCGCAAATTTGATGCCAAACAATATTATGTCGATTTTTAAAACTTTCCAACCAGCCATTCGATGCTTTAAATTCGGTGACTGACATTTGTTCAGCAATTTGGCGTGCTTTAGTCTGTATAATTGGTCCAGAAATTGGTATATTTTTTGCTCTAGCACTTACAAACCACTCCCAAGTCAAATTATTAATTTCTTCATTAGCGTTGGATTTTGGTTTTCTTTTCATTCGCCCATTTCCTAAAATTAAAAAATATACGTACATATAGAATTTTGAATTTTACATTTTTATAGTTAAGCTTATTGCATACCATTCATCCATTGTTCTTTTATTTCATTTTTTTGCTTTAATATATTATACACTTGACTTTTTCCACATTTGAAAAGTTCACAAATTTGTTTTACTGTTAATTTATCTTTTTCACTTGACTCAATTAGTTTAATTTTTTCATTTAGTGTTAAACATTTATTTTTGGACGTCATATTGAATATAGGTCTATACGCAGTCTACGTCAGAACACTACTACGACACTTATCGATAAAATAAACTTATTGCAACGAAATAATCTATATAATTGATATAGATTATATTCATTGACTGATAATTTTAAAATAGTACATGTACATATTTCCATGATACACAGGTTCATGACAAAATATTGTTTCCATTTCCACGTTAAACAGGTTCCATCTTATTCAGGGAACGATGTATTTAAAATTACATTAGGATCGCCGGGACCGTAACATTTTTCCATAAAAGTCAGGTTTCCACGTTATTCAGGTTCCATATTACACAGGTTTTACTGTATTTTATTTTACTTACATATCAATAAAAATTATAAGTATCCAACATTAGTTTATTAGGATGGATGATTGATTAGAAAAAATTATACACTTAATATGTTATCTATGAACCACTGAAAATTGTATATTTTTGTTGAACGTCAATATTAGCAAACTTTCTTCCGAGAAACTAGGTTAGTATACACTACCATTGGATATGAATAATTGACATTCGTCATTAGCTATTTAACATCATTAAAAAGAGGCAACTATTGGTCTTGGTCTTACATATGCTTAAAAAATCAATGTATATTTATCAGCTTCATTAGATTTAATAATATTAAAGAGCTATTTAACTTAAATGTAACAACATTGTCTGTGTTTACTGTTTTTCAATATTTTAATTTTTACATTTTTAGGGTTATTTAATCGAGTAATTATTCAAAGTGGAAGTGCATTTTGTCATTGGTCTCATACTGAAAACCTTGATCAAAAAACAAAGTATGTTGCAAACACACTGGGATGTCCAACAAATAATTCCTTGGAAATCGTCGAATGTCTTCGTTCTAGACCAGGAAAGGACATTGCTCTATCAATAATAAACTTCATGGTAAATATTTTGTTCATAATTAAGTAATAAATACAATATATTCTGAAATTGTATTTTAATTCTAATATATATAGCCATGGACATTTAGTCCTTTTACGCCGTTTGGTCCAACTGTTGAAGTAGAAGGAGACGAAAAATTCTTACCTGATATCCCAGAAAAACTCATTCCACATGACATTCCAGTACTGATAAGTTTAAGCGAATATGAGGGTCTTCTTATACAAATAATTACTGGTTCAGACAATGCTATTGATGAGCTAAAAAATAATTGGAATGAATATTTACCGCATCTTCTTGATTATAATAACACGATTTCAAACGAGAATCTGAGGTCCGAAATTGCTCAAGATATAAAAGAGTTTTACTTTGGTGACAAACCAATATCAAAAGAAACAAAAAGTAATCTTGTAAAAGTATGTTTATTCTAATTTTTTAAAAATATTTTGAACTTTTTTAATATTTATTTATTTTTAAAGATATAAGTCAATTTAATATACCACCTAGTTATTACTATTTTAATAGCTCATTATTAGATCAGATCTATAAGGAATTGAAAAATTCAAAATTTACATGATTTTTTGGTATCTTAAAAGAAAGAATCAATTTAGTCAATTTATGTGTATATGGAGAATTACAACTTTTTACTTTATACTTATTTTTATAAATGTGTGGGTTATACCATATTATTGAGTTTATTATTCAACAATTTATTTACATGGTACTTTCAGTGGGCAAATTATGGTAAATAATGTAAAATAATAAGAATATATTATATAATTCTTATCCTATTACATTACTAAACCAAACATAATATATAGAACAATATGTAGTAACTGACAACAAATTATGACAATGTATTACTGACACAATATTATGTATTTTTGAATAACTTGTTGAATGAATATTTTCTATTTTAAATTTCAGTATATTTTTATAGTTTAAGAATGTTTTATATCACATTTTTTCAAAATATGTGTGTTTAGAAAGCATATTTTTCTAGTTTTTTACTGAATTAAATAATAATCTAAATATCTAATCTCAACATTCTTCAGATGATGTCAGATAGACAATTTGGATATGGAATTAGTAAAGCAGCCCAGCATATTGCTGCAAAGAATACGGCGCCCGTATATTTCTATGAATTTGGATACAGTGGTAATTATTCTTACATAGGTCTGTTCGAACCAAAATCTTATTCCCGAGGAACAAGTAAATACAATTTTTAATTTTCCACTTTTTACTTTTATGTGTAACTGTAACACAGATTTATTAATTTGTTATAACTAATAAACAATTAGATGCATCTCATGGCGATGAACTCTTTTATACATTAAAAACTAATGGTATCAATGTTCACGATAATGAAGAAGATGCAAAGATGATGAAAACTTTGGTCAATATTTGGTCAACCTTTATTAAAAACGGGTAAATATCTAATTTTTAACGTCAAATCTATCATTGTTATCAATATAATTGAAATCTAATTCCTAACTTAATTCTAGTCTATGCTCTATGTATAACTAAATAAAAAAATACAGATTTTCAATTTATATTTTTTTTATATTCAATTTAATTAGTTATCAACGAGTTATCACTCGATAGCCATAGTGTTAATAATTTTATTTTTACATTTATAGAGGTAGTCACGCCATGTACGCCGTCAGCGTAACATCGTTATTTCGTCGTTCCGCTTATAGTACTAGCTGTGCGAGTCAATCACCACCGAATTTTTTCGTTGAAGTGTCTAAACATTCGTATTGTCTCAACCTCAAACATAACGTCTACCTTTCTTTGATCGGACCCGTGGTTGTCCCAAAAATCAAAAATTGGTAACATATTTAATTGCTTACTTGGGCGGCGTCTGCCCGCCCGTCCCGTGCGTGTTACCGGCCGACCGGCTTATCGGTCTAATTGCCTACCGTTGCTCGCTATCTCAAGTCGACGATGCTCAACTCAAGGTCGTCGGGTAAAAATAAAAATTCCGCTCGTGCTAAGCCGACCGATAAAAACGTAAATAAGAAATTAACTATCAATACTAACTTAAACAGCGACGTACGTAATCTCTCCGATGATTCCGATGACCAATCATGGACTGCTAATAACAACAAACGTCTCGTTTCGCCAGGTCTTTCTCCAAAATCTAAAGAGCCAAAAATCTCTAAAACTAACACCTCCAAGTTCTCCACGCCAAATCGCTATGAAGCACTCAGTGAAGTGGTTACACCCGACCCCATGGATACGGCTGAACAAACAAATGAACTTTCTCCTACAACTCCACCACCTATCTTCATCACTACACCAGTCGATTTTAACGATTTTTGCAAATCCTTACTATCGATCACGGGTGAAAACGGTTTCGAATGCAAATCGTCTACCAAACACCTAAAACTCACTACGACCAAAATCGAATTCTATCGCCTTATTATACATCTGCTAAACGAAAACAAATTCGAGTATTTTACTTACCAAGTCAAAGCTGATAAGCCCTATCGGGTTGTAATAAGAAATCTTCACCCAACGACGGACACAAATTCCATTAAGGACGAACTAACTTCTAAGGGCTTCGCTGTAAGAAACATCTCTAATATCCAAGCCAGACTATCTAAATCTCCTCTCCCGCTTTTTTTCGTCGATCTAGACCCGGCTCCTGAAAATCCAAATATCTTCAAACTTACCTCACTTTGCTACACCAAAATTAAAGTCGAAGAGCCTCACTCCCGGAAGGATCTTCCCCAGTGCCATAGATGCCAGGACTACGGCCACACCAAAACTTATTGCAATCGCGATCCTCGTTGTGTCCGCTGCGGCCAAAGTCACCTCTCTGAACTCTGTGAAAAATCAAGGGACACCCCGGCATCCTGCGCTCTCTGTGGGGAAGCTCACCCTGCAAATTATAAGGGATGCATCAAACACAAAACTCTGTTGCGATCAAGAAACTCCAAACTCAAGAACTTCACCCAAACCAACTACTATCAACACTCAAGCAACCCATCTACCACCAGCCATGTAAACCTCACCAGTTCGGACATCTCTCGGCAGACCAACCCTAACTTTGTACAAACCAGTTCAGCCACCCGACAGAACTCCTTCGCCAGCGCAACAAAAGGTAAAACCCAATCCCCTATTAACGACTCCCCTCCCGAAAACCCTCTCTCAAATCAACTGACATCATTCATTCATGAGCTCCAATCACTCATCACACCTCTTATAACCCTCCTCTCCTCTCTCATCAATAAATTAGTTGTTACCAATGACTCTGAATTCTAATCTAAACTCTCCCCTGTCCATAATCTCTTGGAACGCCAATGGTCTTTCCAAACATAAGCACGAATTCCAACTCTTTCTCGAAGCTAAAAATATCGACATCGCCCTTATCTCCGAAACGCACTTTACCCCCTCATCTCACTCAAAAATATTTGGATATCAAGTTTATCATACTTGCCATCCGGACGGTACTGCCCACGCTGGTACCGCTACCTATATTAAAAACAATTTATCCCATCATCAATTAGCCCCACACTCTGAACCCTACTTACAAGCCACTACAATCCAAGTCAACATTGTCAACTCTACCCCCATTGCCGTTTCTGCAATCTACTGTCCCCCTGGACCCAAAATTTCGTCTGTCGAATTTCAAACCTTTTTTTCCACCTTAGGTCAAAAATTCATAGTTGGAGGTGATTTCAACTCAAAACACCCCTACTGGGGAAACCGCTCCGCTAACACCAGAGGCCGTGCACTTAAATCTGTCTTAGACTCTATGAACTACTCAGTAATCTCCCCCCCTTCTCCTACTTACTGGCCTTCTCATTGTAACAGACTTCCTGATATCCTTGATATATTCGTTTCCAAAATTCCAAACCACATACACTCAACCATATCAAACTTAAACGATCTCTCCTCTGACCACACCCCAATTTATCTTGAGGTGGGTGCCTGGGCTACTAAACAAATTAAACCTTCCCTTACTTCTGGCAGAGTAAACTGGCCTAAATTCAAAAAATTAGTAACCGACAACATAAACCTTAAACCCTCCTTAAAAACTACCTCTGAAATCGACAGCGCTATCCTTTCCTTAACTTCCACTATTCAAAATTCTGCCTCCGCGGCCTCGAGTAACCATCCTCCACCCCGGAATAATACTAATATTCCTGCCCATATCATGCTCTTACTCGCCGACAAACGCAGAGCCAGAACCCAATGGCATAGATCTAAATACCCATCGGACAAAGCAACGTTTAATTATCTGAAAAATAAACTAAACAAAGCTATTCTTAAACTCAAAAACGAAAGTTATCAAAACTACATCCAAAACCTCTCAACTAAAGACTCATCTTTGTGGAAGGCCACTAAAAAATTAATCCATCATAAGCTACCATCCCCCCCACTCCGTATGCCAAACAATTCGTGGGCCTCCTCTGACTCCGATAAAGCCAGCATTTTCGCCGAACACTTAGCTAACGTTTTCAAACCACATAATATCATACCAAATAAAATTCATACTCTAAATATTACTAGATTTCTTGAATCCCCTCTCCCTATGGCCCTCCCTGCCAAACATACTAGCCCGGGTGAAATTCAATACATCATCCGCAAACTCCCAACCAAAAAAGCCCCTGGGCACGACCTAATAAGCAACTTAGTTGTCAAACACCTCCCTGAAAAATCTATCATTCTTTTAGCACTAATTTTCAACTCTATGTTTCGTTTATCCTACTTCCCTACAGCCTGGAAACACTCAAACATAATCCTAATCCCAAAACCGGACAAACCGCCTGATATCCCGTCTTCCTACAGACCAATCTCTCTCCTCCCCACATTCGCAAAAATTTTTGAAAAAATACTTCTCAAAAGGCTACTTCCACTATCGGACAAATTCAACATCATCCCAAACCACCAATTTGGATTCAGGTCCAAGCACTCCACCATCCACCAGCTCCACCGCACTGTCGACTTAATCTCTACCAGCATGGAATCAAAACTTTACTGTGCGGCTGTACTCCTTGACGTGGCTCAGGCCTTCGACAAGGTGTGGCATGAAGGACTACTCTTCAAACTCAAAAAATTCCTCCCTGCCCCCTACTACCTTCTCTTAAAATCATACCTCGAAAATCGCACCTTCTGTGTTCGCGTTAACAACAGCTACTCGTCAAACTTCCAAATACTAGCTGGAGTCCCTCAAGGAAGTGACATAGCTCCCTTCTTATACTCTATATTCGCCCATGACACTCCGACCTCTCCTCATACATCACTGGGTACATATGCTGACGACACGATAATCCTGGCTTCAAACCATGACCCCCGGGTAGTATCTCTCCGGCTTCAAAATCATCTCAACTCGATTCAACTATGGTCAAACCGCTGGAGGATTAAAATTAACGAAGCTAAATCATCATTTATCACTTTCTCTCTTAGACCAGGTGACTGCCCCTCTGTATCGTTTAATAATAACCAAATCCCAATCACCCCGACAATAAGATACCTAGGTTTGATCTTTGACAGGCGCCTCACATGGGCCCAACACCTTAAAATAAAAAGAAAAACAGTCAACTCCAGACTCCATTTACTCCGCCCACTTCTTAGATCCAAGACATCATTAAAAAATAAACTATTAATATACAAAACCATCATCAGACCCGTTTGGTCCTATGGCATCCAGATTTGGGGCTCTGCCAAACCCTCCAACACGAGAACAATCCAGGCATTCCAGTCTATCTGTCTGAGGCAAATTGTCTCTGCTCCATGGTTTATCTCAAATAATAATCTCCACAAAGATCTAAATATTCCATCGCTCTTTCAATTAACAAAGTCTCTCTACGTCTCCTTTCATTCCAAGTTAATCCAACATTACAATCCATTAATAAAACGCATATCTTCTCTAACAATCCCTGATAACCCCCAGAGACGTTTAAAACGCTCCTGGCCTAGAGACCTTCTAATTTAATCCGTCGGGTGGCACTACTGAGTGCCCTCCCCCATCTGTCATTCACGTTATTATGTAAATACTATATCAATATTACTTATTGTACTAAATTTTGTATAGATTGTAATTATATTTTAATAAAAAAAAAAAAAAAAAAAAAAAAAAACATTTATAGAGTTCCAGATATTGGAAATTCAGAAATTTGGTCACCTGTTTCCAAGAATCCAGCAGATCCTCTCAGGTACATTAAGATTACTCAACAACAAACATTTGAAGCCAGAGAACATTCGAACCATGGAAATTTTGAATTTTGGAGTAGATTACCATTAACAGAGTTTTATAATATTAATGTGCCAGAGGACGTAAAAACTGAATTATAATTTGCAAAATTGTGTTCATCACAGTAATAGTTTTAAATAATATTTAAAATATATTAAAATATATTATATTTTATAATAATATTATAAACATAAAATATTAAATTCTATATATATTTTTAAATAAAACATTTGTTGATATTAATGTAGATTGAACATTTTATTTTTATATTCCGGGTGGAAGGATTAATCAACCAATTTTACAATAATGTCAGTATTTTTAATTTGTTTGGTTAATAAAATAATTTTGTCTTTACAGAACTCGCATATTTTCATCATGAATTTAGATACCAATAACTCTGGTCTCTGACTATTATGCCTCATGTTTTATCTTCTAAAGTCTAGAATCTAGACAGTAACAATTTCTTTATTCATCCACAATTTACTCAATTTTTCCCTAAAAATTCCGTCTGATATACTTCACACTAACGTAGTCATAATTGATATATAAAGTTTAAATTTTTGATGTGAAACATCTACAGCAACACGTAAAATGGATATCTTGGGTGGCGACGCATGCCGTCGCCACGATATATGATGGTATATATTTATATACAGTCTATATGCAGTGGTGTGTATGGTGTGGCGACACGTCGCCATGTGCAATCGACTGTGCGATTCTCTCCCATCTTAATAATAATATTAAAATTATAATAGTATAAAATTATAAAATATTAAAATAATAAAAATTTAAATAATAAAATATATAATTATAAAATATTAAAATAATAGTAATATAAAATTATATTTTTATTAGGTAAAATTAATATTATAATATTATAATACTAGCTGATCCCGTGCACTTCGTCGCCCGTTAAATGGATCAACTCAATACTACCTACTCAAACTTTGTTCAATTCATTAACGTGTATGGTGTTCAAAATTTATCTTATCTTTCCCGTTGCCCTGAATAAAAATTCTGAATCGCGGCAGTACATTATCAGGTAGGCAATCTACCTGCGGTAGATCGCGGACCCCGTGCTGTTTGTACGGAAGTGTATGATTTAACTCTAAAGTATCAAAGTTATACCAAGTTTATTTTGATGTAATACTGTGGATTAATATAATAAATTTGGTTGCTCGTAAAAAATCGCAACTCTTAAAAAAATTATGATTGTTGAACTCCTTTTGGGTGTAATTTTCTGCGGTAAGTGCAACTCTGCCACCCTGGTAAGCATTGTTCAATAATTCGATTTGATGCAAGCTTGTACCTGATCTGCCCGAATAACCAATGGCAACCAATAAATAAATGCTAATTTCTAATGTAGACTGTAACCAATGGCAACTATAAATAAATAAAAATAAAATTTCCAATTTCTATCGTGAATCTCAATGTCCCTGTTTCAGCACCTATTTAAAATGCGAATTTTGGCAAATCCTTTCTTAGCGCACGTCTATATTATAATAGCTATCTGTATGCCAAATTTCAGCCAGATCCGTCCAATGGTTTGAGCTGTGCGTTGATAGCAGTCAATCAGCTTACTGTTTTTTATATACAGATATGGTTGCCATGGTAATATGGACCCACACACACACACACACACACACTGACATACATTCATTTTTATATATATAGATTGATATGAAATCTTGGTAACCTTAGTAACCATGGCAACCTTGGTAACCATGGTAACATGGACACACAGACACACAGACATACATTCATTTTTATATATATAGATAATATATAATATACTAGCTGATCCCGTGCACTTCGTTGCCCATTAAAAATACCAACTCTATATGAATAAAATGTTTTATTTTATAATATAACGGTTACCATAACAGCAATTTTAAACCAATTATTATTATAATTATAGCTTTGAAACCCGCGGTTACCATATATAAACAAAAATCTCAAAATCCCTGTTTGAGCACGTCCCGGTGTTGGTCCTCTCCCCTTTTAAATTAGCCTATCTTCTGCCCAGAGATCCAACATGTCTATATGTATAAAAATATTTGATCCCGAGCACTACGTTGCCCATTAAAATTGACAACTCTATATGAATAATATGTTTTACATAAAACAATATAAAAGGTTGCCATGGTAATGTGGACACACACGGACTATATATATAAAATATCTGATCCCATGCACTTCGTTGTCCATTAAAGACCTATAATTATGATTATAATAGCTACAACACTCATGGTAACCATGGTACCTTTGGTAACCATGGTAACTTTGGTAACCATGGTAACATTGGTAACCATGGTAACTATGGATCATGGTAACCTTAATAACCATTAAACCTTAGTAACCTTAGTAACCATGGCAACCTTGGTAACCATGGTAACATTGGTAACCATGAAACCTTAGTAACCTTAGTAACCATGGCAACCTTGGTAACCATGGTAACATGGACACACTGACATACATTCATTTTTATATATATAGATAGATTGATATGAAATCTTGGTAACCTTAGTAACCATGGCAACCTTGGTAACCATGGTAACATGGACACACAGACACACAGACATACATTCATTTTTATATATATAGATAATTATTATTATATTAATTTAATATTATATTAATTATATTTTTATTAGGTGAAATGTTCACTAACCTAACCGTGGGTATTACGGGGGGTCGGTTTTATTCCGTTTTATTCCCGGCGCTTTTTATACGAAATTTTTTGCCCGATAAAGGTCGCCTGTTGTCTGTCGTCGGTATTTCGAGCCTTTAATATGTTAACAGTTCAACATGGATTAATAGTTCAAAATGTTACAGAAGTTCATGTCTCCCAAACATCTATTGGCATTTTGATAATATTTTTATTTTACTTTAAGGTTTAAACTTTAAAGTAAATTTTTGAATGCTCGCAAACATATCGAGAATAATTATAATAATAATAAAAACAATATGCATGTGCAACAAAAATAATTCCATTATATAAATTGTAAAAAACTTCTCACCAAGATTAACGAAATTATTACAAATAAAGATCATAATAAATAAACAATTTCAAAAATAATATACAAAATTGTCAAACGCACTATGCTAAGTATTAGATTTTAAGTATACCTTGTCATAATACGATTTTTACCTTAGAATTAGTTCAAAATGTATAATAATTATTCAAAATAATAATATTATAATATTAATTCAACTTATATGATATAATAATTAATGACAATATAAAATATCTAGACTGAAAACAGTTTTCGCTCAGAATCGTTTTTCTTATACAATGATAGAATATCATTGAATTCAAGTTTAATACAATCCATTAAACATTGACGTACTTGTAATCTACTGTATAGCAGAGTAAATGATAAAATAAAATATTACGATTTTTTTTCAGATAATGATGACTGTTTATTTAATAAACATTTATTTTCATTAAATACAAAAATTTACGAATTTATTTCAAATCGTGACTACTTAATTCGTTTAATCAGTGACTTCGGTAATAGTGACATTCGATGTTGCCTCTGACGACGGTATTACTGTGACAATTGGTCGATGGTAGCTGAAGTATGTTACAAAAGTATTGGACATAACATTATCAAGATATCTAATAAATACAGCATCTATTGTTGTTCCTTATCTGGTGGTAGGTTCTCTTGGATTTTTATCAATTTTTAATTGAAATTCTTCTTGGAGAAACGTAATTAATAGCGTTGATTCATCTTTTACAAAATTTACATTGAAATCCCCAGCTAAAATCAATGGTAGTTTGTCTTTATTGGTTTTAAAAATTATTGAACCTCTGTGACTGTACAGAAATAATATCTCGTGTAAAAATGAAATTATGTCATTTATTTTTTTATTAGGTGAAATGTACACAACAATCATCATAAATTCACTTCCATCTTCTAGTTTAACGTGTGAAGCACACATATCGCCAATAGATGTTTGGGAGACATGAACTATGAACTTCTGTAGCATTTTGAACTACTAAATAAATGTTGAACAGCTAACATATTAAAGGCTCGAAATAACGACGACAGACAACAGGTGACCTTTATCGGGCAAAACATTTCGTATAAAAAACGCCGGGAATAAAATGGAATAAAACCGACCCCCCGTAATATCCACGGTTATTTTAGTGTACATTTCACCTAATAAAAATATTATTATTTTAATATTTTATAATTATATATTTTATTATTTTATATTATTATTATTTTAATAATATTATTAATATGGGAGAGAATCGCACAGTCGATTGCGCATGGCGACGCGTCGCCACCCCGTACACACTACTGCATATAGACTGTATATATATATACCATCATAATATATAGCGTGGCGACGCCACTCAAGAAATCCGTTTTACGTGCGGCTATAGATGTTTCACATCAAAAACAATATGTAAAAACGAGGATGAATATCCTAGGCCAAATATGTCGATAGCAAAATGATTAATTAAATAAATCTATTAATGAAAATTATCACCGGTAACGCCGGGATGACACATGAACAACACACTAGTTTGTTTGGTAATAAAATTTTGAAAATCACCGTGGCGTGGGATATATTATAATATATGTGTATAATTCAAATGAATAGTATAATAAAAAAAATAATTAATAAAGAGTACGAAAATAACTCGAATAATACACGAATAATGATTAACGAATAATAATCGTAATCAAAATAAGTAGGATATAATAGCCGATTCGAACACACAGACCCTGCAGACCCTGCAGACCCTGCAGACCCTGCAGACCCTGCGGACCCCTGCAGACCCTGCAGACCCTGCAGACCCTGCGGACCCCTGCA
This sequence comes from Macrosiphum euphorbiae, assembly GCA_949089665.1. NCBI lineage: Eukaryota > Metazoa > Arthropoda > Insecta > Hemiptera > Aphididae > Macrosiphum > Macrosiphum euphorbiae. The sequence continues at coordinate 49,823,339 of CARXXK010000001.1, read as the reverse complement.
GACCCTGCAGACCCTGCAGACCCTGCGGACCCCTGCGGACCCCTGCAGACCCTGCAGACCCTGCGGACCCCTGCAGACCACCGGCGGCACCTCGTCCACGTGTGCGACATGTATTTTCCCCACCACCCTTTTCCCTGCCAACATGGACTGACGCCGCACTATTTACGCACGCGCATACACTCGTCGATTCACCTGCCCGCTACGTAACCGGTGTATTTTATTAACGCATGCGCACAATAAATCTACCCCTATACGCCGGTGTATTTTATTAACGCATGCGCACAACAAATCTACCCCACCTGGCTATGTATAAAGGCTTCGCACGAGCCGCCGAGCATTCAGTATACGTCCGGCCCTATACGATACTTCACTCGTTGTCATACCTGGTGTTTTATCGTTCTTTTTACATTTTTAACGTTATTTTATAAATTGTCAGTTATATTTTATAACAAGTGCGTATCTAACATGGCTGGTTCAATCGCGGGTAACTTAGCTTTATACAAGAAGACCTTCAACTATGTACCACCAACACCGCCAGCCGAACTTCTTGAAGCAACCAATTTCACGCTGGACTTTGTGGGTCGTAAATTTATTCAAATTGGGATTGACCCAACAAATAATTTCAAAGTCGTGTTGCTTATAATAACGCCATCGCGTTATGTTAGAATTTTTCCGGACACGTTAAAGCAAATATTGAATTTTATGGGTCAAATCCTTTCGTTCATATTAGAGCAACCGCAAAGGTACAAGAGAGTTACATTTTTTGAAACTGATACATTTAAACTATCTAGTATGGTGTATAGTGGCGAAAATGTGTTAGTGATCGAATCGAAAAATGTAGAAGGATGCCGAGTTCTTCTAAATCGAACAGATCTTCTTCAACTACAACGTTTAGAATATGCTATTTTTGAAGCAATCGTACGAAAAGATGTATTTACAGTCCCATTACTTTTAAAACAAATTGATCAGTTTGGCGAGTACCTTGAAGAGAGATGTTCTAGAGAAAAATCGCCACCGAAAAATATTGAAGAAAGGAAATTGTACATTAAGAATATACAACTCGATCGGGATGATAGGATAGTGCAATCTGCTCCAAATCTTACCAGACAAATCCAGATATATGCTGTTACACAGTTGGCTGAAAATTGGGAAAATCGGAAGGCGCAAAAATCACAAGAGGTAATTAAAAAAAATATATTATATTCACAGAAATATTTAATAAAAATATTTTTTATTTTAGTCATGTTATGTTGATCCGAAAATACTGTCACCCAGCTGCCCACCAAAATCCATGATCTCCAGCTTACAGGACGATACCTGTACAATACGTGACGCATTTGATAAGCCGGAGTACCAAATTCTAGCTAATGTAATAAATAAAATAATTTTTAACTAAAAAAAAAATATTCATGTTATATTTAATTAATTTTCCAGCCGCTAGATCATATTGACGGTCCGCAATCACCCTCATTTCCACGGATCAACATAAGAGACGGGTTTGATTTATTCAATCAATTTGATTCACCAACCTCAGCTCACGTCAATCACCCCACTGCAGCACCATTACGTGGAGTGAAGCGTCGACTACCACAATCACCCGCAAGTCCACCACCATTTGACGTAAATGACGGCCCGGATTACTTCAATCCGATTGGTACGTCAACACCATACTTCAATCCAACTTGCACGTCAACACCATGTCAACCAACATTCGCCCAATACCCAGCATCAGTACGCGATGTTAGACGAAGTTTATTTTAATATTTGTTTTAATATTTATTTTAATAATTTATGTGAAATAAAAAAAACAAGCGTGATATTTAAAACAAGTTTTTTTATTTATTAGAATATAAGAAAATAATTATAAGGTACAAAAAAAAAAAAAAAATTACAAGGTATAAAATATTTACAATTTTCTAACGTCGCCACTAAACGGATTATAAGTTACAATCTGGTCATGTAGTATTAAACAATAAGCTGCAGTCTTGTCTGGAATAATTGTATCCGTTTCAAATTCAATTCGTAGGTCTACGGTTGATGATTTAACGTTGTCGTTCTGGTATGACAAATCAACAACTATGATTGGAACAAAATTTTGAAAAATATGTTTTGATAATAATGGTTCGCTGTAGTCTCTCCCATAATACGATTTTTGAAAGTCTGTATAGGCCCTATACAGTATACTAGTGGTATTTTTTTTAAAATCAGCGCGAAAGTCTTCATATGGGTACACTTCAGAGTTTAAGTGAACCTTAAGATTTTTAAGTTGACAGTGATCGAATCGTCCAGCATCGTTTTCAATACTTTTTTTTCGATCTGTCTGTAATCCAAACAGCACAAATCTTGGTTTTTCTAGCAAGCTGCTGGACTTTACCGTCCACGAATGAGAAGAATTTCTCGGAAGTACAGGATACTCACAAAGATCCCATGTACGAAAAGCACACGACAGTGTTTTACGCGAATCTATTACTTTTATCAGTCTTAATTTTTCTTTATCGCTGACTCTGATAATGGGCATTTTCCAAGTCACCTTAGTAAGTTCGATTGTAATTTTTTTATTTTTCTCAATGGCTTCGCTAGCACCCTTACCAACAACATGTATAGCATCAAGGTCGGTAGATGCACGATTTAAAATCAGTTGCTGATTACAATTAAGTAATATTTTTTTATAGTCTTCACAGAATCCGAATAAATGTTTTAGAGGGATACACCCGGTAAATACATTGTCGGTCATAAAATTTTTATTATCTTCACTATCCATGGCTGAGTCCCAAGCAGCGCTCTCTAGAGTATTCAAATCGTTTGGTGAATACGAGCAGTATGCTTTCAAACAAGAGGAAATTCCCGGTGATTTTAATTTTTGTATTTCTACACCGTTTATTTCATATCGCATTTCGGAGAATAAAAATGCCAATCCGTTATTTGAAAAACGAACATCTCCAACAGCATCGGCGGGTTTATTTACTTTTCCCTCTATGTAAATATAACTTTCACACGGTAAAGTGTACGAATCCATATTTAAAATACTTATCCTTATTTCATCATTATTTGATAAAGACATGTTTGAGTACGGAGTGAACGAATGATAATTCATCTGCGTTATTTTACACTCATCGACATAGTCGGCCGTAACGTTTAAATACGTGTCATCCATAATTATACTTGCAGCGATCGGAGAAAATTTAAATTATTTTTAGTGAGCTTGGACTTGTTTTTTTTCGGTTTAGAAATAGTTTTTTTCGATTTTGACATAGATGTTGACTTCTTAACGGCAGGCGGTAAACTGACAGGTTTTTTGACTGTAGCTCTTTTTATATTAATGTTAAATTTGAGCGCCATATCCACGCGTGATTTGTAGACGGACTGTTATTGGTTCACCACGAAGATTAATTAGACAATCGTTTTGATCTTTTAGTACGACAATTACTCTACTTATAGATCTCGTGTTGAGACCATAAAAAACTGGGTGTCTAGGTACCTCAACGATTTTATACCCAGCAGGTACTGTGGGATAAAGCTCGTGTATAGTCTGGCTCGGTGCTCCGTCACAGAATGAGCCGGTGATTAAATTACACTCTACTTTTATACAGTTTATTTTCATTATGTTGACAATATTTTCAGATTCATGAGTAGCACCAGTAGTGTATAGTACATTTCTAAAACCTAACAGTTTCGCTATGCTATTCTCGACTCCTAAATCAACATCATGGCTGCACGATATCATACACTTTAATGTTCTGCTGTTTGCTTTTAATTCAAACATACTGACATAGTCGGGCATAATTTGTTGTATAATAGACTCTAACTGATTCAACTCATATGTTCCTGTAGGTATAATTACGTACTCATTTTCATTGATAAAATTACGGAAGGCAATAGTATTGCAGCCAGGTTCTATGTTTGGTATCGAATTATTTGTCTGTAAACTCGAAAGACATATTTGAGCTGTGTTATCAACCTCTAACGGTGGAAAAATATCACATGCCAATTCACTAGAGTTCCCGTTTAATGTTATCGTGTACATGATAAAAATTTTAAACACAAATGACCGCAGTTTGTGGTATTATAATTTTGCTCTCTGATGTAATTGAAATGTATGTCACATCCGTGAAAATATTGTTGTACTTCAAGTGGGGGTGGTAAATTTCCAAAACTGTCGTAATATTTAACTTGATTTCCGATTTTTTTATACGCTACCCAATGCGTTCCTGTACCGTTTTCCGTGTCTAAGTTAATAATCGCTGATTCTTGGCGTTTAGGACGTGAAGATAACCTATCTCTCGTAAACACGCCGATGAAATGAGGTATTTTCATTAAACGAGCGATTTTTATAAGTTCGAAATCGTACAACGCTCTACTGGGTAACGTAGATATTAGTTTTTTTTAGCTTTGACACCCCCACCACTTTTAAATGGTGTAAGGTATAAACCGGAACCGATTTTGTATGAGTTGCCTTTATACGGCGTTAGATATAAACCTTTACCCAGATGCAATGGTGTATTTCTATTAAATTCATTTGTCATTTTCACAACGTTGGCAACACCACCAGTTAAGGCTCCCAGAGCTGACAGACCGGCGAAAATCGGTATGAGTGGTAACAAGCCGCCTTTCTTAGGGATCGTTATTGTTCGTGGAACTTTTGACTTATTAATTTTAAATGTTTTTCGTGCGACAGCTACACATTTTTTAGTTAATTTCATCAAGTTTTTTTCTCCGATATTTTTCTTTATAACGTTTTTACTAGCTTTAAGTGCCGCTTTAAACCCACAACCTCCGCCTATTTTACGTTTAGTTTTCATGGCGGTTGTTACACCCCAAGCCACAGCTTTTTCTTTTAAACTAGAATCTTTTGACTTGAACCTATCCCAGGCTCGCTGCTCTAATATATAATCGGCTTTGTTACGATCCGCGATAGAGTTACTATTTTCGTATGCAATGTCGTGTTCTCTACAAGCAGAGTCCAGAAGGTTTATACCTTCATCACCACGAGCTAATCGTTTTTTTAAATTTGTACCAGGTCCACAGTATTGATAACCTAAAATATAAAATTATTATTGTATATGATATTATAAGGTTTATATATATATATATATATAGTACCAGGTACGTGAAGCTCGATTGGTAATTTGTTTATGAGCGTGTTGATAAGTCCGCTGCCCTTATTCTTGTTCCTGCTTCGATCGAGTGACATTGTGTACTGTTTGGTTTATCATCGTTGCACAGTTATTTATATAAAAAATGAAGTTCATCAAACAAAAAATAAAACTATCAGTTGAAAACGTGGACCCGCCTACATCGGATCAAAAACACAGACATGGAGCGCTTCTACCAAATACGATACGCGCGCTTATCGTAGGTCCTTCTGGCTGCGGAAAAACAAATTTAATTTACACATTATTAACCAATATAAACGGAATACGATTTCACAACGTATACATATATTCGAAAACATTGGATCAGCCTAAATATAAAATGCTTAGCGATATATTATCAGACATTGATGGAATACAATTATTCACGTTCTACGAAAATGAAAAAGTTATAGCACCCGAAGAAGCTTTGCCAAACTCTGTATTTATTTTTGACGATATTATTTCTGAAAACCAAAATATTGCAAGAACTTACTTTTCCAGAGCTAGGCATAATTTAATAGACGTTTTCTACCTGGCTCAGAGTTATTCAAAAGTGCCAAAACAACTTTTGCGTGATAACGCTAATTTTATTGTATTATTTAAACAAGACGAAACTAATTTAAAGCATGTATACAATGAGCATTGCTCTGGTGATATGTCATATTCAGAGTTTAAAGACTTTAGTACATCGTGTTGGAGTCGGGGGAGATTCGAGTTTATCGTAATAAACAAAGACTGTGAACGTGACAACGGTCGATATCGCCTCGGATTTGACACATTCGTCGTTATATAAAGTGTTGTTTTTATGAAAATACCACATTCACAGACATGGCTTCTAACGGTGAGGTACTCGGAGAATTGATTAAAGCCAAAGAAAATATTAAACGCAAGTATGAAGCATTAAAACACGGAAAAGCTGATATTCACTCAATAGTATCAGAAACGTTTAGTCCGATTATAGAACCATTGAACAAGATAACACATTTAAATCCTGAGACATTTCAAACCCCACCCACGGAAGTTGAAAAACGCCCTCAAGATTCTCAACATTTTGAAAAAAAAGACACACACGAATCGCTAGCTTTTAAAATAAACGACTGGTTTAAGTCTTACGATATAGACAAAACGTATGGGCCTAAAATACGACAGGACGGAAGTGTACATTTGGGTAAAAAAGAAATTAATCTTGTCGACAAAAAGTTTATTATTGAAGATACTTCCTACCCGCTAACACAAGGACTTGGTAATTTAGTATTTTCGAAATCTCCAAAATTCTACACCAAACACGATTTAGAAGCATACAAATCTATATTAATTCAAACATCAGCGCACCTAAAAGCAGGTGGGGGAGAAATAAAAAAAGGTGGAAATAAATTCATTGATATAATCAAACCATTATTTCCGCCTTCAGGTAGTGGGTTATCTATGAAATTACAAAAACATAGTTTAGTGTACTGGAATGATCCTAATGAGTTAGTCGATAGATTGCGGCTACTATTAGCGTCAAAAGCGGCTGGTAATACAGGGCTTTCCAACGAAATACTATCAATTTACGAAGAATTGTATGAAGCGGGGATAATAAAACGTATTCCAAATGTCTAAACGCGAAATTGCAAACGAACTACACAAACCTGCTAGAAAAAATTATACAAGACGTAGAGTTAATGTTTATGGCAAAAACGATCTATGGCAGGCCGACTTGGTCGAAATGATACCATATTCAAAACAAAACAAGGGTTACAAGTATATTTTATGCGTCATAGATTGTTTTACAAAGTTTGCTTGGGCCATAGAATTAAAATCTAAAACTGCTAAAGAAGTTTCAAATGTAATGTCAAAAATACTACTCAAACGCTCACCAAAGCTTTTACAAGTCGACAATGGAAAAGAATTTTACAATACAACATTCGACGCGTTGATGAAGAAATATAATATACACAAATATTCTACGTTTAGTTCAACGAAAGCGTGCATCGTGGAACGTCTGAACAGAACAATTAAAGGAAAAATGTATAGAGAGTTTACGGCACGTGGTTCGCACGAATGGATATCAATTTTACCTGCATTGATTAACGAGTACAACAACTCAAAACATAGGACAATAGGTATGACACCTATACAAGCAGATGCAAATCCGGAGGCTGTCGTTATTAAACAACGAAAAATTATTAATAGACCAATCAAATTTAACGTAGGTGACGACGTGCGAATAAGCACATATAAAAGTGTATTTTCAAAAGGTTATTTACCTAGCTGGTCTACCGAAATATTTAAAATTGTTAAAATAAACTATACGTCACCTACTACTTATCAGTTGCAAGATTATACGGGAAAACCGATTGCAGGCTGTTTTTACTCTGAAGAAATTCAAAAAACCAATCACCCAAACGATTATTTAGTTGAAAAAATTATCCGTAGGAAGGGGAAGCAAATGTTTGTAAAATGGTTAGGGTTTGATAATACACACAATAGTTGGATAAATATGTGTGACGTTAAAAAATAACGTCAGTTGAGCTACAGACATGAACGTGTTCGGTAGTTCTCAGTCTAGTGAAACTAATAAATTTTTAGTAAATCTCGAACAAATTGTTAAATCGTATTCGAATAAACTAGATAAATTCGAAAATTCAGTTAAAGAACAAAGAGAACAAATTGTTACATTTCAATCACTACAAATAGATTACATGAAAAGAATTGAAGCATCCTTACAACATATTAAAGAAAATACAGACAAGTTGAAAAATAATCCTAATCCCCATAAACCATAATGGCTTCAGCCATCTTGGACATGCAATGCGTACTTAGCGTCAAAAATAAATATATGATTAAAGAAATGTCTATAGTTGACACAGAAACATGGGCAACTCAGCATTGGATTTTTAAACATTCAAACTCGATGCAGGATAACAAAAGTCGTAAAACTAATAAATGGTTGGAACGTAATTATCATCAACTGGCTATAGAATACGGTGATATAGAGTACGAAGAAGTAGGTAAAATATTGAATTCATTAAAATTCAGATGCATATACGTCAAAGGTGAACAGAAAAAACAAGTTCTTATGGAGTATATACCACACGTAGCACTCATCAACATCGAAAACTTAGGCTGCCCTCGTTTGGATCAAATATGCGATGACGAAACTCTACCTTGTTGTATTTTTCATATGGAATTTAATCCTAAACAGTGTACATTTTATAAAGTTTTTGCTATAAGAAAATGGTTTATAAATAATTCTTAAAAATATAACAATAAACATAATAATATTTTAACATTGGTTTTTTTATTGTACTTAGGTAACCTAACATTTTCAATATATATATATATATATATATATATACATGTTATTTTACAATATAACAAAATATATACATGGTAATTTACAATATAACAAAATATATACATGGTAATTTACAATATAACAAAATATATACATGGTAATTTACAATATAACAAAATATATACATGGTAATTTACAATATAACAAAAAAAAAAAAAAACATGACCTAGTATTCTAAATCATCCATCATTTCAGCCAACTCTGCATCTCTATAAAATTTATAAATAATTTAAGTTTATTTTTTTTAAATAATAATTAGTTTAACTTACTCTATTGTATAATGTCCATGAGCTAGGGTATGAATTTTGTCTTCTAGTACTACCCTCTTATCGTCATAATTATTGTATGTTATTTTGTTGGATTGGACTGTTGTCAATTGGTGGTTGAACGAGCGTATACACATGTTCAGATGTCTATTTTCGTGATCCGATCCATTACCTTCAAACAAGCATCGCCGATGACCCTCAAATGTCATATGGTTCTTAACCACATGACCTCTAATACCTTTGGCTCGAATATTTTCCTTCACATTAATACCATCCTCGCCTAGGATTTTATACGCGTAAGATTTAGCACGGAGCGCACAAAACTCTGTCATAATACAGCCATCAGTCTCATCCGAAAACAGACCCGGAACCTTTTTCCTCTCTGCAATATAGCACGGATGGTCTCGTGGTAAGTTAGCAGTATCCATACGGCCAAGCAGATGGGTATTCTTTACAAGATCATCGTAGAAATCATCGGTTTGAATAAAATAAACCAGTGAATCTGTAATAATGATTTTAATTAATATATATTATGTAAACACAAGATATTAGTTTTAATTTTACCCGTGTCAGTATACATAAGCTTGATATTATCGCCATAGTGCTTCTGCATTACATTGTAGTGATAATCATACATCAATGTCTTTGATATATCCAACACTGCTAAACCTGTAAAAATGACTATTAAATAATAATAGGGAGATAAACATGCTTGATACATACCGACATAAATAGGTTTATCGAATTTTATAATTTTTTTCTCCAATGTTATTGCACTCAAGTTTTCATTATATGATTTTGCATATTTAAATGTCGACAAGTTGATTAGTTTTTGCACTCTAGCATTATTCGAAACAAGCTCCATGTGTAACCTCCGCCTAACTTGTTCCATAGTCTTACCTATACAATTTTGAACGGGGATAGTGTCAAAGTCAATTAAACACACCCACACATATAGATACATACCAAAAATACTATTATTCATAAGCTTGAAGAAGTCTTTTTCAAAATCATTCAAAGCTTTTTTCCTCATCTCTGTATTTAAATTAATAAATTCAGCAAGCCAGGATGATTGGTTGAATTGTAGGACTCTATGCACCTAGAATAAAATTAATCATGTTGAAATGTTTAACATGTATAAAATAATACATACTTTATCCACTATCAGTCCGTTTTTAATGGCTTGTTGGAGACTGCGGTAATGCACGACATAATTTTTCTTTGACTCAAAAGTCGCCATGAGTTTTTTTACTTTTGAGCCAGCAGGTATTCCGTTTTCGGGTAAAAATGGTAGATCATTATGTTTATCATGTAGATCTACCGGGTACGTTACGTCGACCTCATACATCCGTCCTATGGGGGAGGTATCATCCAAGTTGTTAAGTCCTTCTAGCTTGGCTTCAACCCACTTAAAACCGCCAGTAGGCATGTACTGGCTCATCGCCCATCCGTATAGGTTGTTACCTGTAAAGTTTAAAAAATAAATGCAATTTTTTTTTTTTAAAAAAAATTTTGAAAAATTATACTTACAATCTTGATATATAAGCCACGATTTCCTCAGCGTTTCGTCATAATCAGGTACCTTTGGGTTATTGGCTTTAGCATAGCGCATGCTAGCCTGTACCAATCCACCGCGTATACCTATAATATAATTTATTTTTATAACATTTAAAAAGCTAATTTTTTTTTTTTTTTTCTAATTTACATACCCTTTTCTATAAATAGTAGCATGTCATAGTCGGTTAGAAGTCCTAATTTTATAGATGTATACTTCAACATGGAATCGAAGCTGAAACCTGGGGCCGTAAAATAAAATGCTGGATCTAAATTGTACGTTTTCATGCATAGATCGCGGAAATTTTCGAAAACGTCCGCGAGCAACAGCACATCCACTTTCAGGTACAAATCAGAATAGTCACCAAGCGTTTGGCACCCAAAGTGTCTCCATACCTCCATAGCATGATCATAATCCGTGTCATTTACACCATCCTCCTTAAGCGTACTATAGAAATCTTCTTTTGATGGTAGACTAGGCTCATCCAACTTATCCCAGCCATCCGTATACTCGTATGGATATACACCCTTGCGGGTGACAAAAGGCATATCACTGGCATCGAAATATTTCGAAGTCTCTCGGAATTTCGAAAAATCTGGAGTCACGAGGTTTTTCGCGAGACTACTCAACTGTGACGGCATAAACCTACACGTGTCTACAAACCGTATGGTAAACGTCTTACTTATATATTTAGAAAATGATATAAATTTCTCTTCGCTATTTGCAATAACCCTAATACTGTTAGCGTCATACCCTAACTCAGTCACAATGAAATGAGCATCATAATTAGACAAATTATGAAAAAAACATGGTACGAATTTGGGTTGTTTTAGTTTTAGATTACAATGGGCGCATAATGATTGCCTAAATCTACCAGTCAGGTGACAATGATCGCGAACTTTTTCAATCGTGTCGAAACTCCGTTTGCAAAAATTACAATTTTTGTTATCACTATGTATTCGCGTATCATCCTCACTCATGACTATAGGGACAATGGTCTTTAATAATTCCTCAATTTTATGGCCTACCTCAACGATATTTTCAAGAAAATGTCTGGCAACATCCTCTTGATTACTACTACCGCGAAAAACTACCGGTGTGGTTGGTATATTAAATCGATCTATGAGTTCTAACGGTACGTCTTCGGACGCCTTGACTAAAAACGAATAACTCATGGGCTTGTGGTCATGTATTAAAGTCGTATGATCCCCCCTTTTGACATTAGTTTTTACTAACAACGCTTCAAAATCGGCGTAAATAGTAAACGGATGTCGTTGAGCATTTTGCCAGTTTTCAAATTGAAGTGTTGCACCGACATCAGGCATTTTGGGTAAAATCGGCTTATGTGCTCCACAAAATAATTTATGTTCCTCGAGTGCTGCCCGCCCGCTTAATTTGTATTTTAATGACTGATCGTCGAATGACGTGAAGCAACGTTTACAGAAATATTTCGAATGTCCGTGTTTAGTTATTTGGGAGCGGATCAATCGTGAAAAATTCGATATATAGACATAGTGGCTCTTTTCACCTTCAGTGTATAAAATTAAGTCAAAATGGTCGGTTTTTTCATTGTCTACAACTTTTAATGGAAAGAAGTGAGGAATCGGATTTTGTGAAGATGGCTTAGATATTTTGTTACCGTAAATATTTATTGAGACTGATGGATTATTTTTTTCAAATATTTTGGCTTCACTCCACGGTGTTGGGTATGATAATCCAGTGAAATTATATTTATTCTCATGTCGGTAATAATTATCACCGACCCGATGTTTATTTGGGCCTGTAACGTGCTTAGCCAGAATGGCCCATTTAAAACAATGTTGATCTCTGTTCTGTGGATTGATCGTCGCCCCCCTTTTTGTAATAGAATTATGAAGCTTAATATATGACGAGCCAGCTACACTATTAAAAATATCTGAATGATTTTCACATTGATCTGTTGTTTCATTTTGTTGATCATTATTTAACGTAGTACTAGAACACGGGTTGTCATTCACGTCATCTCGCGCATTATCAGAATTAATAACAGGCAGACCAATGTTAGAAATGTGTCCCATGGGGGTGTACTTGTAAACTGTTAATAGAAGTCCGTCGATGGATTCTAACACATATCCACTACCCTTTGCCGCATAAATCTCCTCCTCGTGTAATAATTTAGCGAACGCCTGCTCTATTAATAAATCTAAATCAGAATCTAAAAAAATTTCTCGGGCTGCCGTCTTGAATGACCTATTTTGCGATGAGTTTTCTACATGTGGTTGGTTATATGTGGCTTCAAGTTTTAAATTAAATTTAATGGGATTGACACTAACAATTATTCTCAATAATTCAACGAGTTCGGGCTTTACATTAGCGAGGAATGAAATATAATTTTCGAAATTGTTCAGATTTTTAGCGTAATACCATACGATTTTTCGACTATGTGCGGATTTAACCTCAACGAATCCCGATGTATTAGCCTTATCCATACGAGCCTTTTTTGATTTAATACGGCTTGTTGTATTTTCTACGTGTACGCGCTTATTCCCTTCAGTAGTCATATAAGAATCTACTAAAAAAAAAATAATAATAAATAAATCTTACGCTGATAATAGAGAACAAAAAATCTCACCTGGCGCATCGCGTGGTCTGGCATTGTCAAGCACTCCCGCGTACATTTCTTCGTTTCCGTCGTTGAAATCATCGTTCGGCACACTATTAACATACTGAGCCTGATTTGACGGACCTGCTGGTAGATCTGGTACTATAATATTTGGAGCGATCTCGATTACACCTCGTTGTGGTTGAACGCGTGCAACACCTTATAAAATAAATATTGAATTAAACATAAATTTTAATTCGACCTCAATAAATAAAATTAAACTAACCTGTATCATCTTGGTAATTTTCAAGCGCTCCCGCGAACATTTCATCATTACCATCATTAAAATATTCGTGCAGCATATTCTGAGCAAGATTTGATGGGCCTGGTTCTACAATATTCGAGGCAACCTCAATTGCACCTCGTTTTGATCGATCGCGTGCAACAGCTTATAAAATAAATATTGAATTAAACAATTAAAAACATAAAAATTTTAATTCGTCTCCAATTAATAAAATTAAACTAACCTGTATCATCTTGGTAATTTTCAGGCACTTCCGCTAACATTTCATCATTACCATCATTAAAATATTCGTGCAGCATATTCTGAGCCTGATTTGACGGAGCTGCTGCTAGGTATGGTACTATAATATTTGGGTCGACCTCAATTACACCTCGTTGTGGTCGAGTGCGTGCAACACCTTATAAAATAAATATTGAATTAAAAATAAACATAATAGCTTAAAAAATAAATATTGAATTAAATATACATACCATGCAAATTTTTCAAATGTCTATTGAGATGCGTCTTGTAGCTGAACGTCGACGCGCAGATAGTGCATGGGAAACGAACGCCATCATGATTTTTTTGGTGCGCAGTCAAACTGCGTTTAGCTGTAAACGTAGATGGACACTGCCCGCATTTAAACATTTTTAAAATTATAAAGGGTAAATAACACAATAAAAATAAATACGATTACAAATTAAACACACTGAGTTAGGTGTGAATAATGTTGAACAGAATATAAACAGTGAAATAAAAACTCGCTAAAATATTTTAATGCCTTAGTTCGCAAACGAAAAATAAACGTGTACAACGGTTTAAGACGATATACGTACTGAACGGATGTAGGCTCTTTAGCGCCTTTATATTAAAGACTTTTTGCAGTACGCATGCGCTTTTGCACTTTTTTGTAATCTACACGTATAGTGTCCGGCGTCTACTGAATAGACACCGGCGGGGGTATATCGATAGGCCAACGTCTAAGGTGGTCTGAGCGGATGTCCCTTAAACCTATTTTTTTTTTTTGTAATCTGCACGTATAGTGTCCGGCGTCTACTGAATAGACATCGGCGGGGTTACATCGATAGGTCAACGTCTAAGGTGGTCTGAGCGGATGTCCCTTAAACCGATTTTTTTTTTTGTAATCTGCACGTATAGTGTCCGACGTCCACTGAATAGACACCTGCGGGGTTACATCGATAGGTCAACGTCTAAGGTGGTCTGAGCGGATGTCCCTTAAACCTATTTTTTTTTTTTTGTAATCTGCACGTATAGTGTCCGGCGTCTACTGAATAGACATCGGCGGGGGTATAGTTAGTTGTGATTGCTCGTACCTCGTACATTCAATTTATGAATTTTTTCTTGTTATACTTTTCGTGCCTTTCGTCAGCTCAGTATACTCTTAGCCTTATAAATATAAACACGTCTTTTATTTACCATCACTATCTATTATTTTAATAAACATTAATACGATTTTTATTTACCACCAATATTTATTATTTTGCTCGTGATTATCACCTGGGAAACGTAAGTATTTTTTTTTATTTTCACATTATTCAAGACTTACGTATAAATCGATTTTTAGATGTCTAAAGATTCATCGTCTAGTTTGTCGTGGTTTAACGGGGATAGCTACAATAGGGATCTTGTAGCGACTCCTCCAGAAGATACACCGCCTTTTTTTTATATTTCGCCAGAGAGGACATTTGTATTAGTAAGTATATATTTTTTAATATTATTATATTTAAATTAAATTATTTATAAAATATGTATAATCTGGTTTTAGCGGGTTAATAGACCGCCATCAAGGCCCGTCACCCCAAGGCCCGTCACCCCAAGGCCCATTGCTCCAGCGTTAGATGAAAGTCTACAAGATGCGCAAAGACCGTGGAGTCTACAAGGTGCGCAAACACCATGGTGGTTTAGCCCGCAACTATTACCCGTTAGCCCACTCCCGCAGCGTCGCCCCATCGGATATTCAGATATGGTAAGTGTTAAATAAAAATTATGTCTTAGACTCAATATAATATAATATAAAATATAAACAATAATTTTTAATTTAGACTCAGGATAGCGGTTTCTTAACCGAACAACAGTTTCATAGTTCATTATCACAAGTTAGACAGCCTGCAACGCCTACAACACCGGGGGTATACGCGTTGAATCTAATAGAAAATATGGAATTTTCGCCTTCACCGCTGCGACAAACACAGATGGACGAATGGCTTCGTTCGTTTTCTTCAATACACTATTCACCAGATATGTTGCCGCTGGATGTTGTAGGCGGCGTGGTATTTTCACCTTCATCGCGACGACAATCTGAAATAAATGATTGGCACCGATCTTTGTCACCCATCTCCCCAAGTGTGCTAAACATTATAGTACGGCCCCAGGTCCTCCCGGAATTTGACGTACTAATTTTCGGGAGGATATTAAATACCACTCAGCCCAGTCAAAATGTAACTGATTGGGCCGAGGATGGCTATAATGATATCCTGGAACTACACATGTTGGCACATGACGCAGTATGGAGCGGTGACGAAGTGAATCAGCATATGGATACTAACGAAGGTAAATTACAGAATAACTTATTTTTTAAATATAATATTATTATTTACAATAAACCTAATATTATTTTATATTTTGTTTTTAAGACGAGGAATTGAATCGACATATGGACGAATACGAGGGCAAATTACGGCCAAACTAATTTTGTTTTATATAATAATATGTTTAGATTGTAAAAAAAAAAATATTTTTACTTTGTATAATATTATAATTGTATATTTCTTGTAAAAATTAAAATTGTATATTTCTTGTAAAAAAAATATTTTTACTTTGTATCATATTATAATTGTATATTTCTTGTAAAAATTAAAATTGTATATTTCTTGTAAAAAAAATATTTTTACTTTGTATAATATTATAATTTTATATTTCTTGCAAAAAAAAATATTTTTACTTAATATAATGATTGTATATTTCTTGTAAAAGGTGATATTATTATGGTTAAACCCATGCTCATATAGGGGTAGATTTGTGCGCATGCGTTAATTATATACGCCGGCGTATAGTGGTAGATTTATTGTGCGCATGCGTTAATAAAATACACCGGTTACGTAGCGGGCAGGTGAATCGACGAGTGTATGCGCGTGCGTAAATAGTGCGGCGTCAGTCCATGTTGGCAGGGAAAAGGGTGGTGGGGAAAATACATGTCGCACACGTGGACGAGGTGCCGCCGGTGGTCTGCAGGGGTCCGCAGGGTCTGCAGGGTCTGCAGGGGTCCGCAGGGGTCCGCAGGGTCTGCAGGGTCTGCAGGGTCTGCAGGGTCTGCAGGGGTCCGCAGGGTCTGCAGGGTCTGCAGGGGTCCGCAGGGTCTGCAGGGTCTGTGTGTTCGAATCGGCTATTATATCCTACTAAAATATAATACTAGGAGAATACAAAAATAATTATTAATTTTGAACGACAACAATCAAAATCGTTGGTACGGAATCATACGAAAACGCGACTATCGTCGAAACAACAACTTCGTAACCACTAACCATTAATAAAATAAAATGGATATTATAGTGTTAGGCACCACACCAAGTAATCATATTATGCTCCTACTAAGTAGGCACTAATATTCCTGACGACCCACCATACGTGCACGGGTGCACGGGACGTACAAACGACGGCACAGGTGTGCGACAACCTACATTGCGGGCGACGATAGTCACCGCGTTCTACAACGTATGGCAAACTTATAACTAACCGTCGGTGTGTGTACGGGCCTAACATGGATCATTAATTTATGGTCTAAGTCTACCAACCGGGATTCGACTTCGTATCAAATCGTACTTACATATATATATATATATCTAAAAATAATATTTATATAAAAAAAAATCATCGTTGCAAAAAAAAACATTAATAAAAAAACTGAAGTATACCAGGCGAACAAAATCAAAATCTCGACTGATGGGTTATATGAGCATGATCAGGAATAAACTAAAAAATTTATGCAATACGATAATAATGATGATATATGTAGTACGTTGATACTATCAGAATTTACTAACATAATAATATGGGGAACGATCGCACAGCTGTGTTAGAAGGATACACACCCAGGAATAGAATAATAATATTATAGAGATAGTCAGCGGCACGGCGGTAGACCGATAAAAACAAATTGCTGCTGGTTATGTAAGTGATCCAGGTAAAATGGGATGAGACATATAATATATACTGCGGGCACAGTATATATGTTACGGTCAAAAACCGAAATCGGGCAAACATCATAAATGCCCTGGCAAAACGCGAACTGCCCACAATCCTTGGGCAAAATGTCATATTTCGACTTTTGACCGGGCAAACCTAGTTATGACCAACCTCATTTGGGCAAAACCGTTTACTGACTTTTATCGTAATGACAAAACCGTAGTGTCTTATATACATTCTCTAATATTAAATAGAAATAGTGATTTTTGTCATATGAATTTATTACGATTATAAATGACCCCACGTATCTTGTTAATTTATCGTTGTTATCGTATTTTATCAACTCGTTACCTATAATATTAAAGTATTCTATAAAATATTAACCAAAAATGAAATATTTGTCATCACTTTATGCCAAAAACCAAATATTTCAATGCAAGGAACAATTTATTAGTAGCAATGATGTACCGAATATCGAAATACCACTGCTAGTACTCAAAATTCATTAACTGGAGGACAAGGGTTTATTTTTTGTTCTTGCAAAACTAAGTGCACTACGAGACGATGCAAATGTAAACAACAAAATATTTTGTGTAGTTCTAAATGCCATGGTTCTAATATATGTAGCAACAAATAAACAAAAATATTATTTTTTATTAATTATTTATTTTAACATTATAAGAGTACCCCTAATGGCTAATATTATTATATGTTTATTTTTATACTAGTACTTAATATCATTATATTTCCATTATTATTTAAGTGCATTCAATTATATATCTGTTCAATATTTTATGATTATTAATTTTTTGTATGTAGTTATTATAAACGGTACAGTTTGGCTCAAGTGAGGTTTAAATGTATTAATTAAGTTTATTCAATTATATTTGTATAATTGTACTATGGACACTACGGTTTTGCCATTACGATAAAAGTCAGTATACGGTTTTGCCCAAATGAGGTTGGTCATAAGTAGGTTTGCCCGGTCAAAAGCCGAAATATGACATTTTGTCCAAGGATTGTGGGCAGTCCGCGTTTTGACCGGGCATTTACCTCGAGACCGACGACTAGACCAAAAGACCACTGGCCACTGCAGCTTCAGACATAACGCGAATAAAATAAAATAAAATCAACTTAGCAGTGCTGGAGTATCGGCCTTAAATTTTTTTGAATAAAATCAAAATATAAATTTTGTGAATCTTATTATAAGAATGATTTGGATGGTAAAAACATTTATCTAAATCAAGTAGTTTATTTTTTAGAATTTCTTTAAATCAATATTTTTTTGATTAAATTATTTTGGAACGCAATAACATTTTTGGATATTTGCTAACATATATTTATAACGTATATTTCTAAATGTATTTACTAATCATATAATTTTAACAATTTTTGTCATACCAACGTTTAAGTAGCATCAATTTTTTTTTTTTTTTTTAGTCAAGTCTTTCTGTTACACCTAGTGCATAATATAATATAAGTTATATATTAATAAATTGGAATCATACACATAGTGCGGGACGGGGGTAAACTAATTTTTAAAATATAATAATATTAAATAAATATACTACTATTTAGATTTGATGTTTATACTAGTTGGATCGTTTAAAAAGTTTTAAATCTACTACGGAAAAGCGGACCGTTTTGTTGAAAAATGACGTTACAAGTTCCCGAGTCTCAGAGATAATATTATATGATAAAGTTTTTATTGAAAATAGTCCGGTAATTTTTACTTCTACAGAATATGAACAAATATACTTTTATATACATATATATTTATATATATTATTCTAAATTAGGTTATTTATTAAGGTTAAGTGCTTTTTTAGTATAAAGCTGATGCATATTACATTAGTTATATATTGATAAGTTTGAATTGCTCATCGACTAATTTTCAATGTATTATCATCATCTAATTATAATATCTATAGTGAGGGACGTGTGTAAACTAATTTTTAAAATATCATAATATGTTTACCTATGTTGAGGGTAATTTATATAATGTTAACATTTTCCATGCTTTACGGCTAATTATTGTCAGGGAAAATCAACATTAGGCAGCGAATCGTATTGTATTATGATAATTTTTAAAATTGTCTAATGTAATGTTTGTATACATAAGGGACACAATCATAGAATTATGAAAGTACGGTACCTATCTCATAAAAGTTATATAAAAATCATTTACATATAAGTGCCACCTCTTAATGGTTTAAATTGAAGGGCATTGTGAATAGATTTAATCGTAATTGAGTGGATTTTTCAAAACAATTTAATATTAAGTATGACATCAATAATATTATGTTTTATATTTGAGCCATGACGACTTATTATGTGTTTATGAAAAGGTATAAATGTGACTGTAATAGGTGTACTTCTTATAAATGTAAATTATCCAAAACATTGTGAAACGCAAAGTGGTTACTATCTAATATTTTAAACATTTTCTTGAATCTTGATGGTTAATTAACATTTGCACGTTTGGCAAGTGTTTCGTAAGAAAATTAAGATTTTGTGATCATCAAGCAAGTCACATTACATAAATATTGTAAGTATTCGGGTTCAACAGAAAGGTACAACAAACAATATAATTAGTACCTAACTCTTCTAAATTTGGACTTGCAACTTGATAATATAATGTACTATAAATCTATACTCTATATACCTACATACAAAATATAAAAATTTTATTTTTTTTTTTTTATTGTTGATGATGAAAAGTTTCATTTGTTCTAATTTAAACATTTATATTAATTATATTAATGTTTATTTCTGATGTATTCCACCTCAAACTATGAATGTCATTATGTAAGAATTATTATTTTATTCCAAACGGAGCAACGATGTATTGACTATTTTGGCTATTAATATTATATTATTATATAACATTATAATTAGTACCTAACTCTCATAAATTTGGACTTGCAACTTGATAATTTAATGTACTATAAATTTATACTCTATATACAAAATATAAAATATTGTTTTATTTTTAGATTCTGAGTGAAATGTATTGATTTTACAATGATGTGTGTTTTTTTTTATAATTTTTTTAATTTTTTTTTTATGTCTGTCATCTCGTTGTAGGACAGTAAAAGTGCTTGGATTTTCTTCAACAGTAGCTTTTCTGGTAGGAACAACTCTAAAACAAATGAACGTATATATATGAAATTTTTACTTGTTGTTTATATTTGCATTCTCTATCAGGGACAGAAACCGGTTTAACCGGTTTTCTGAAAAACCGGTTAAAACCGCGGTTTTTGCAATTTTGAACACCGTAACCGAAACCGAAACCAAGAGCTTTAAAACCTCGGTTAGAAAACCAGAACCGTAACCTAAGAACTTAAAAAACCATTTATAATACCCAGACCGTAACCAAAAAATTTTAAAACCGTTCTTCAAAACCGATTAACATTTAAAACTAATATCGGTTTCTTAGAATTTTCTAAGATTGTTTAAATTTTTATTTTTATTAATTCTAGTTAAAACAAGTATTTTTCTACGAAGAGAATATTATATTTGAATTAATATGTATGAAAAATTCCCGATGCTATTACTGAGTATTACGAAATATTAATAATACGATATTACGAATATTATTCTATTTATACTACCTACCTATATTTTATTACTAGATTTGTTGATTCTAAATTAAAATACAAATATCACAATTGTTATTTTTATCGCCCCTATGCGTGGCTATGCACATCTGTATTGTAAATTGTTATTATTTGAAGAATTCGTCTATATTATTATTTAATTAGAATTGTATTTTCGTATTCGACTGATCCGCGTCCGTCCCGCTGTCCCGCAGACCGCAGTTATCATTAATCGCATGAGACCATTTTAAGGAAGCTATGGTTTAAATTTTAAGTTCCTACCACTATGGAAAGTGCATTAAAACAGTTGTATTTTTTACGTAGCACATATTTTTTTTATAATCCCCCCCTCCCAGACATAAGTCATATTATATAATTTATATTGAAAAGAAAGAAGATATTATGTACTACATAATATAATATAATATCTAATATATAGTGTACATGTATTTAGTATTTCTTACTGAGTGTCTTAACTACTGCAACATACAAAAATATATTGTATTTGTGTGCATGTAATATGTTATTAGGTAGGTACTTATTAATTATTATTTATTTCCTATAGGCAATTGGTGATACAAATTACCAATGTTATTAAAAATATATGTATAATACCATAATATACCTTTATTGAGTATGTATATATAATATTTATATATATATATATTCCTAACAATCCCTTGATCAGAACCCAATATATCTGTATCCTTAGACAGTGCCACCCCTGAGGCTCAGGCCCTTTCCCCTTAATAGTTAATAGATAATACAAATCAGGTCTATAGATATTACTGGAAGGGGCGAAGTAGTGTGACTTATTGGGAAGAAGTACTGCGACCAACGTCCAACAACCTCCATCGACTCTCGATACCATTGAAAAAAAAAATTATTACTGGAAACTAAAAACCGTAACCGAAAATTTTTGAAAACCGTGGTTTTTGAAACCGATAAATTTAAAAAACCCTTTTTTGAAACCGAAACCAAAACCGAAAAATTTAAAAAACCGATCTTTAAACCTAAACCAAAACCAGAAAATTTTATAAACCGTTCTCAAAACCGAAACCAGACTGACATACCGTCTCCGCTCAGAATCGTTTTTCTTATACAATGTTATTATATCATTAGATTCAAATTTAATACTATTCATTATATAGTGACAGACTTGTAACCTACTGAACAGCACTTGCCCGCCTGTCTTTTTTTATGGTTGATGATGAAAAGTTTTATTTGTTCTAATATAAAAATTTATATTTCTTATATTAATGTTTATTTCTGATGTATTTCACCTCAAATTATGAATGTCATTATGTAAGAATTATTATTGTATTATCTCAAGTTAATAACAATCATATGATATGATAGGAATATACACTATTATAATAACTGAAGATTCATTAAAAATCCAATAAATAAGTTTAACTATACTCGTACATCATGAAAACTATGAAATATAAAATTAATATATAATTCATTAACTTTGAACAATGTAAAAAATAAATCTATTTGTTTTAGTAATCAATAGTTAAGTGTATCGTGTATTAATTATACTTTATAGTATTGGTACTTGTTTACTGTTATAATACTGTCATCAATTAAATATTGTTACAACAATTTCAAATATAAATTTCAATACAATATCATTTGGCGGAAAATAATTGAGTCAATAATACTCTTACGTATCATAAAGGTCCATACACAATCATAATTCATAACACAACCCTATTTAATACTTTTAGCTACTATTTAGTACCTGCTTCCTAAGCAAACCAATTATTATTTTCAGAATTTTATTGTCATGAACCAAATTCAATATGTATGATATATAATTATAATTAAAAACTGCATATTTACGAAAAGTGAATCAACATTAATTTTAAAGTTTATCTTTCAGAGTTCATCTACATTAAACATGTTAAAGACGTGTGGAATTTCATTAAACTTGTTTTTATTTATCGGATGCTTTTTGACATGTTCAGCATCTAATGCGCCTCGAGTGCATATAAGCTCTGGAGAAATTGCAGGTGGACTTCAATACACCTATAATGGCCGACAAATTTATTCCTTCTTAGGCATACCTTATGCAAGTCCCCCAGTTCAAAATTATCGATTTAAAGTATGTTAAGAATAATTGTTATATTTGAAGACAATTGAAATTCAAAACAAATTGAAAATTCTTTTCTCAGGAACCACAACCCGTAAAGCCTTGGTTGGGCGTATGGAACGCCACCATTCCTGGAAGTGCCTGTTTTGGACTAGATTTTGGATCAGATTATTTATCTGGTTTAAAACTTCATGGTCAAGAAGATTGTTTATTTATCAACGTGTATACGCCTAAGGTGATTGAAAAATTCATATATATCTATTTTATATATATATAAAAATTGTTATTAGATAGGTATAATTGTCAGTAAATATTATATATTTTGCCGTTAAGGCAAAAAAAACTCGTCTATCTAAATATACAATTGATGAACAACTTATAATTATTATATTATATTAAAGGAAAAGTTAATTATTGAGGTTTGTGTAAGTATACTTAACAAAATATAGTCGATTGAATTGGACAAGAAAACATTTGAGATTATTTTAACAGAAGCAAAACAGAAACCACAGTTCGATAAATTTTGCGTAGATATTTGTAAGGTAGTCAGGTTCTATCTAAATAATGCCTTACAAATACACAATTGTGTAAGTATACATATTAATATTTGATATCCCGGGTAACATCTTACAGCTATTTCGTTATATAAGCAAATTAGGAAAGCTTAATCTGTGAGCCTGATAAATTCCCGGTTTCTGAACGTATTCTAATACAACACAACACACTATTTTGCCATATTATTCAATTTAAAAATAACTCTTTGGCAACCTTTATATTTTAGATTCTGAGAGGAGCGATGAATATATTGATTTTGTATGATGTGTGTTTTCTTTTAGTTTTAGTTTATTAAGGAATATTTACGCCAAATCGGTTTCGACAAAATCGATTTTGGATTTTGATGAAGCTCTTAAATAATTAATGACCGTAAATATATGCAATTTTCACTGGTTGTTTATATTAGCATTTTTTATACACAATAAAGCTTAAAAATATTTGGATTTGATTGGAACTTTTTCAGTTTCTAATAATTTTAGATTCTGAGCGGAGTGAGGGATTTAGTGGTTTTACAATGATGTTTATTTATTTTTTTTTTTTTTGGGTATAAAGCTTGTTTTTTTTTTTTTAACAATTATTAGAATATATACAATCTGTAATATTAGTTACAATAAGCATATGACCGGAAAATGTACAAGTTGACTGAGAAATCGCGAGGGGAGTAGCTACCCAGCAGCAACACTCGACGTGATATTTGTTTGGCTATTTTTCTTTATATATATACACACAATATGTTCGCGTTTTTTTTTTTACATTATATTGTTGTTTAAGTGCTAGCTAGTTAAATCACGACACCAGGGCCTCTTTAATCTTAACGGTGGATTACCAGGAATGTTAGAGGAGTTGAGAGCCAGAATAACCGGATTGGGTTGGTTGGTATGGCGAGAGCGGTAGCCCTTGTAGGAGGATGTGGACACGTCGGCTACAATTGGTAGTCCGAGATCTGAATGTAGAGTATGGTTTGTAACGTAGAAGGGAGCGTTGGTAATTATACGAAGTGATATTGATTGAAACGTTTGCATTTTGTAAATTTTCGATTTTTTTCCAGCTCTCCATAATTTTATACCATAAGCCCAAATCGGCTTCAGGAGGGTTTTGTAAAGCAATAGTTTATTATTAAGATTTAGTTTGGACTGTTTGCCTAGTAGTGGGTACAGACATTTTCGTCTGGAGTTCAGCAAAAGGCGTTTTCGTTGAATATGCTCGGCCCATGTTAAGCGTTTGTCTAGGAGTAGACGTAGGTATTTGACCTTGGTAACAGGTGGTATAATTTTGTTTGCCGGGGAGACCGTAGGGATAACATGTCTAACCTTGTCTGAGGGTAAAGGTTATATGTGAAGACTTTTCATAGTTTATTTTTATTTTTCAGTTTGAATACCATAATTCCATGTTATTTAGATTCAAAATTTATAAAATGTTCAACTTTTATAGCTAAGGATTTAAATATTAAAATAAAGTAACTTAAAAATGTTAACTATAAATTACTTTATTCACAATAATGTCATCAAATATACTTGGTAATATCATAGGCTGTGTGACCGTCTTTGCTGATAATCGTTTTGCCTTATACAATAATATCATTGAATTCAAATTTAACACCATACATATTACCATTACCATTTATAGTTACCGATTTGCAACCTGCTGTACATTAGGATGACACCCACTTACCCACCTTTGTTTTAATATTGGCTTCTATTAATTTAATATTTGAATAGGGCTGCAGTTATAAAATCTTATTACATACAATCGTAGCGATATAATTTTAACTGATGGACAGGCTGATGGACGGACACAAGTACACAACAGGTGTTATTTGAGAAGCTCTAATTAAATCTAAAAGTGTGTTGCTGAGGCTCAGTGGCTCCAATCTAAATTCATATTCGGAGGAATAAATTCTGGTGTTAGACCCACCTACTTAAAAAAAATGTTTACCTACTCTCGAATAGTGCATTAGAATCTCGATATATTGCCCGGTGACCTACCATCCTCATATTATTATTGGGTATTCTTTCCACTCTAACTTATTGCTATTCACCGGTCTCGTATTCATTTACCCCTGGCAACGTAAGACAACTCAACTTTATTATAACCTATATAGGTATATTTAAAACAGTTTTAAAATTCTATACTCAGAACTTCCCAGATATTTTTAATACGGTTAAACACTTCAAAAATTACATAAACACTAATGATAAGAGCATTGTTCACTAATAATTATTATGTTACTTATACGTTGATTTATAATTTATCTTAAGTCTACATCCTAATAATAGTAATTTATCCTAGCTCCCAAATAAAACATTTCAATGTACATAAAAATTTCATTACATTTTTTAAACAGCTTCCACTAGAGATTGCACCAGGTAAGCTAATGAACGTAGTGGTGCACATACATGGTGGCGCATTCTTTGCTGGCGACGGCCTATCATATGGTCCAGAATATCTTTTGGACACCAACGATTTCGTTTACGTAACAATGAATTACCGTTTGGGCGTATTAGGATTTGCCTCCACTGGCGATGGTGTTTTGCCTGGGAATATCGGAATGAAAGACCAAGTAGCAGCGTTGAAGTGGATACAACAAAACATAGTTGCATTTGGGGGTGACCCAAACAGTGTAACAATCACTGGAATGTCAGCTGGTGCAGGTTCTGTTCATAGCCATTTGATTTCACCAATGTCTAAAGGTACGATTAATTGCGTAATCTACAATGTTATATATATCAACTAAAAACTAAACTGTAGTACTGTACTTTATTGTATTCCGTACAAATAAAATGTGACCAAAGAAATTTAAACTGAAAATATTTTTCTGTCTAACTGTGTGTCATTTATGCATTCCTAAACCCAAGAACGATTTTGATGAATATTTTGTGTGCATTTGAATGGTTCCTGAGATAACTTTGAATGATAGATGGACCAGGTAGGTTCATCCTTTGGAGGCCTAAACCAGAGACTTTGAGATTAACTGTGGACATTTTTGTATATACATTGTTGCAACTGGTTATATGAGTCATGATTAGTTAATTAGTAGAAATTAGTATTTATGATTTTTTTGGCTGCCATCAGGCGATCAAGTGAGCATGCATGAAATTTCATTTTTGCAAATTGCTTTCTTGGTATGATGTGGCAAATTTTCCGCGATCTGACTTGGTTGGATTACTTACCAAGGCTGCTGTGTCGCATATTTTTATTGAACGTTAATATTAGCTAATTAACATCATTAAAAAGAGTCAACTCTTGGTCTTGGTCTGACATGTGCATAAAAAAAAGCAATGTATATTTATTTTATCAGCTTCATTAGATTTAATAATATTAAAGAGCTATCTAACTTAAATGTAACAACATTGTCTGTGCTTACTGTGTTTCAATATTTTAATTTTTACATTTTTAGGGTTATTTAATCGAGCAATTATTCAAAGTGGAAGTGCATTTTGTCATTGGTCGAATAATAAAAACGTTGAACAAAAAACAAAGTATGTTGCAAACTTACTGGGATGTCCAACAAATAATTCCTTGGAAATCGTCGAATGTCTTCGTTCTAGACCAGGAAAGGACATTGCTCAATCAATAATAAACTTCATGGTAAATGTTTGTTCATAATTAAGTAATAAATACAATTTATTCTGAAATTGTCTTTTAATTCTAATGTATATAGCCATGGACATTTAATCCCATTGTACCGTTTGGTCCAACTGTTGAAGTAGAAGGAGACGAAAAATTCTTACCTGATATCCCAGAAAAACTCATTCCATATGACATTCCAGTACTGATGAGTTTTAGCGAATATGAGGGTCTTATTATACAATTACTTACTGGTTCAGACAATGCTATTATTGAACTAAAAAATAATTTTAATGAATATTTATCACATCTTATGGATTATAATTACACGATTTCAAACGAGAATCTGAGGTCCAAAATTGCCCAAGATATAAAAGAGTTTTACTTTGGTGACAAACCAATATCAAAAGAAACAAAAAGCAATCTTGTAAAAGTAAGTTTATGCTAATTTTTATGAGAATTATGAGACGTATTTAATATTTGTTTATTTTTAAACATATAAATCAATTTCATATACCACCTAGTTATTATTATTTTAATAACTCATTATTAGATCAGATCTAAAAGGAATTGAAAAATTAAAAATGTACATGATTTTTTGGTATCTTGAAAGAAATAATCAATTAAGTCAATTTATGTGTATATGGAGAATTACAACTTTTTACTTTATACTTATTTTTACAAATTTGTGGGTTATACCATATTATTGAGTTCATTATTCAACAATTTATTTACATGGTACTTGCAGTGGGCAAATTATCTAGGTATCGCAGTGTACGTAAGTTAATGATTTTTAATGTATGTAGGTAGTTGATTAGATTAAAATGTGTCATACCGTCTTATTTTTTTTACCTTTGTACATATTTTTAAAATTGAACAAAAATTGCGAAAATAATGTAAAATAATAAGAATATATTATATAATTCTTATCCTATTACAAGACTGAACCAAACATAATATATAGAACAATATGTAGTAACTGACAACAAATTATGACATTTTATTACTGACACAATATGTATTTTTGAATAACTTGTTGAATGAATATTTTCTATTTTCTACTTTAAATTTCAGTATATTTTTATAGTTTAAGAATGTTTTATGGCACATTTTTCCAAATATGTGTGTTTATAAAGCATATTTTTCTAGTTTTTTACTGAATTAAATAATAATCTAAATATCTAATCTCAACATTCTTCAGATGATATCAGATAGATCATTTGGATATGGAATTAGTAAAGCTGCCCAGCATATTGCTGCAAAGAATACGGCGCCTGTATATTTCCATGAATTTGGATACAGTGGTAATTATTCTTACATAGCTATGTTCGAACCAAAATCTTATTCCCGAGGATCAAGTAAATAAAATGTTTAATTTTCCACTTTTTATTTATATGTGTAAATGTAACACATATTTATTATTTTTTTATAACTAATAAATAATTAGATGCAACTCATGGCGATGAAACCTTTTATACATTAAAAATGAATGGTATCAATGTTCACGATAATGAAGAAGATGCAAAGATGATGAAAACTATGGTCAATATTTGGTCAACCTTTATTAAAAACGGGTAAATATCTAATTTTTAACGTCAAATCTATCATTGTTATCAACATAATTGAAATCTAATTCCTAACTTAATTCTAGTCTATGCTCTATGTATAACTAAATAAAAAAATACAGATTTTCAATTTATATTTTTTTTATATTCAATTTAATTAGTTATCAACGAGTTATCACTCGATAGCCATAGTGTTAATAATTTTATTTTTACATTTATAGAGTTCCAGATATTGGAAATTCAGAAATTTGGTCACCTGTTTCCAAGAATCCAGCAGATCCTCTCAGGTACATTAAGATTACTCAACAACAAACATTTGAAGCCAGAGAACATTCGAACCATGGAAATTTTAAATTTTGGAGTAGATTACCATTAACAGAGTATTATAATATTAATGTGCCAGAATACGTAAAAACTGAATTATAAATTGCAAAAATGTGTTCATCACAGTAATAGTTTTAAATATATTTTATAATAATATTATATGAACATAAAATTTTAAATTCTATATATATTTTTAAATAAAAAATTTGTTGATATTAATGAAGATTGAACATTTTATTTTTATATTCTGGGTGAAAGAATTAATTAACCAATTTTACAATAATGTTTTGTTTTTTTTTTTTTTTTAAATATTTTTTAATTTGTTTTGTTAAAAAAATAATTACGTCTTTACAGAACTCACATATTTTTATCATGAATTTCGGTACCGATAACTCTGACTATTATGCCTCAAGTTTTATCTTCTAGACTCTAGAATCTAGACAGTAACAATTTCTTTATTCATAAACAATTTACTCAATTATTCCATAAAAATTCCGTCTAATATACTTCACACTAACAGAATGGTTGAACAATCTGGACATTAGAGTCTAAGACCACACAAATAACATCCCGACTCACCATCCGGTTGCTCTTATATATATTTTTATATTATCTTATATTTAACTAACTGACTACTACTTCTACTGTTTTATGTTTTCCTATCAAAATTTTATATCTATATTTTATGTTTCTTATTGTGATATTTATTGTTGTTGCTATAGTATTAACTAATTTTTTAATAAGTGTTAGTGTTGGATTAAACCATACGAGAATAATAATAATAATTGATATATAAAGTTTAAATTTTTTATTACACAATTTATATACAACATAAATAGCTTAAGGATTTAGAATGTCTTACATTTTTAATTAAGTTTTAAACTTTAAAGTAAATTTTTGAATGCTTGCAAACATATCGAGAATAATTATAATTATAATAAAAACAATATGCATGTGCAACAAAAAAAATACCATTATATAAATTGTAAAAAACTTTTCACCAAAATTAACGAAATTATTACAAATTAAGTTTATAATAAATAAACTATTTCAAAAATAATATATAAAATTGTGAAACTCACTATGCTAAGTATTAGTTTTTATGTATAACTTGCCATAATATGATTTTTACCTTAGGATTAGTTCAAAATGTATATTAATTATTCAAAATGAACCATTTATTTGAGTTCAAACTTCAAAATATTCGAAATTATATTGAAAGTACAAATTTGTGTTTAGTATAGTACAGTTTTATTTTTAAATAACCCAATAGGTAATATAATTAGTTAATGACTAAACTACTAAAGTGATTAATATTATAATATTATCTGACTAGCAAATTAATTTGATTAATTTGTTCCATAGTATTATAAATTAATATATGATAAATTAACATAGAGGCATACATCTTTTACAATAGACATTTTTTTTTTTCATTAATAATAATGATTACCTATAAAGATTGTTATTAATCTTTACATTTTAGATTCTGAGCAGAGCGAAGAAGCTAGTGGTTTTACAATGGTGTTTATTTTTTTTTTTTTTATATAACCTGTATACAAAATTTCTACCAGAAGAAATCCTTCGATTTCCAAATATAGAATCTTATCTTTTAGCAAATTGGATCAAAATGGTACTTTAAAAAGGTCATTTTTAGGTTTTATCAATAGTTATTTAATGCCATGGTAAAAGCCACTAAAAATTGGGTTTTAATTTCTAACGCTTTTACCATAGAAGCGCATAAAAAATAATAATATTATAATATTTATTCAACTTACATGATATAATAGTTAATGACAATATAAAATATCTACTGACAAACAGTTTCCGCTTAGAATCGTTTTTCTTATATAATTATAGAAAATCATTGAATTCAAGTTTAAGACAATCCATTAAACATTGACGCACTTGTAAGTTGTAATCTACTGTACCGCAGAGCGACACCCACTTACCTGCTTTTTTTGGTTTAATATTTAA
This sequence comes from Macrosiphum euphorbiae, assembly GCA_949089665.1. Lineage (NCBI taxonomy): Eukaryota > Metazoa > Arthropoda > Insecta > Hemiptera > Aphididae > Macrosiphum > Macrosiphum euphorbiae. The sequence goes on along the minus strand of CARXXK010000001.1, from coordinate 49,792,294 downwards.
ACGCATAATAATTTATTTAATATGCATACTCGTCTGTCTGCAATAAGTGAATTAAATCTCAAACTAAAATTTGAAACGAAAGGCGTTAGAAAAAGTGACTATAAATGGGTCACATGAACACAAATTATTAAGTTATTTTTGTATCTTTCTCTAAGATGATTTGTAGTTTCTAGTTGGCTGGATGAAGCCCGCACATAAGGCGCAAATGGCAGGTGGTTATATTTTATCTTTTCTGTGCTGCGTCGAGTTGTGGTTTTTAGTACAACGAACTCATCTAAGGATGGTGGTAACAATACGCATGCAGTACAATCGGGATCAGAAGACTAAAAAATGTTTTGAAAGTTTGGAGCAAAAGTCATTTTGCGGCATATACCGTGTGTAACAGAAAGAACTGACCAAAAAAAAAAAAAAAAATGATGCTACTTAAATGTATGACAAAAATTGTTGAAATTATATGATTAGTAAATAGTTTTAAGAATATACCCATGTTATAAAATTTCCAAAAATAATATTTTTAAAAAAGCTATTGCGTTCCAAATTTATTTTATCAAAAAAATATTGATATTTAAAAAAATTCTAAAAAATAAACTACTAGACTTAGATAAATGTTTTTACCATCCAAATCGTTCTTAAAATCAGATTCACAAGTTTGCTATTTTGAATTTATTCAAAAAAATTTAAGTCAAATTTAAAATTTTTTATTTTAAGTATAAAAAAATAAAAATAATTTTTTTCCTCTTACACGTGTAGAGCAAGTGGCTATAAATTATATATAAAAAAAAAATTAAAAATAATGATCAGAACAAAAGTTATTCCAAAAGTCAGTTCTATCTGTTACACCCTACACATCCTATACATCCTACACACCCTATACATCTGTATATGTATAATGTTATAAAACATAAATTATGTAAAATTGTATAAATGATTTAAATGAAGTTGAAAATGTTGAAAATTTATAATTAAAATAAATTATATTTATTGTCATTCAAAACAGTAAAAAAATTTAAACATTTAAAAATATATAGATTTTTTAAAAATTTCGTTTTTCAACAAACCAAGTAAAAATTGTTTTCAAACACATCTATACTTTTGGAAATAACTTTTATTCAACGATGTACAAAATTATATAAATATTTAAATTTTAACTTAAAACCTATAGGCATATTAAATCATGACGATTTTGTGATTCTGTACAATATTTGGGAAATTTTTGAATAATTCGTCTGTGTTAGCTGTGATTTTACTTACTTTTATTCATTAATGGCAAAGTATTTATAAATTGTTTGGATTCAACGAATGCCATTTTTCCGATTCCGATATCCAACAATTTTTTTACGAAACATTCGAAGGATGCATCATGACGTTGAAGTTGTACACGCATATTGGTCTTAATATAAATTTTCTGTTGATGCAATCATTTTATACACGTTAGTGTGAATTTAACGTCCTGTTTTTAATTAATTGCACCCGATGGTAACGGTTGATACGGAGCGTCTTTCCGGGACGTCCGTGATCGTGAATAACAATGCGTTGTGTATCGTTATGGTATCGTTTATTATATAATCAATAGATAATGTTTATAATGATCGGGGCAAGTTATCCCGGGCCGCGCGGCAGGCTTGAAGAAGCGGCCGTGGCGGGCGGGTTCGGGCCTGAAGAGGCGCGAGCAAAACAATAGTCGGGACTTGCCTATACGTATTGTAGAAATAATACAATACTAGGGGAGAGTAGGAACCGTCCGTGCACGGACTCGAGCAAGTCGTGTGGATTCGGTTCTTCCTCGCGGTGAAACTCGAATAAGCTCACCGTAGGGGGGAACGTGGTATTACTTGTCGGCTTGATGAATAGTCGATTGGCCAAGCTACGTCGCGAAGTCGGTTCCCGGCGTGTCTTGGTGTTCGTCCAACGGCGTGACTGGACTCGATTGAACGGGTGGACTGACAGTAGTAAGTCGCCGGGGTATAATTGTATTATACGTTGCCGTCGATGGATTAGTCAGGTCCCGGTGTGGCGGCTATCCGTTGCCGTCGATCGCTGGATGCACACGGTAGGCTTGGCGTCGTCGGTCGGTGAAGTGGCGCTTGTTGGCCAGGTGTGCCGGGTACTGTAGAGTCTCGGCGGTATCGAGCGATTACGCTAGACCGGTGCGTTCAGGGTGCGTTGTCGTGGACTGGCTAGGTCGGATCAGCTTCGCCGGCGTCGTTCAGGTCGGTGTTGCTGCTGCGTTGATAGTCTTCGGGTCTTCAGGTCTTCGGGTCTTCGGGTCTTCTATAGTGTTTGTTGATTTGTAGAAGATATGTTGAAGACTGGTGTTGAAGATGATTTGACCTGCTTTGCTTTGCTTTGGGAGGGGTGGCTATGCCGTTTACTATTCCAGGCTTGTGCCTCTACTAGTGGATGGATTTTGGGGTTGATTGGTAGGTTCAGTTATGTAAGTCAGTCCAATTTAATGGGTATGGTTTGAGTAAACGTTTGGTGGTTGGAGGGGAGTGGGTTTTACCTAAGAGGCGGATATGATCGTATTCGGAAAAAGAGTTATTGTAGAACATTGTTTTTGATTGAGAGCAAATGGAATTTTGGATAGATTTGAAGTTGGCTGATTTTAAAAGGACCGAGTTTCTAACGATAGTGGGCATACCGGTTATCGTGCGTATGCCGATGTTTTGGACGGATTCAATACGTCTCCAATGGGAGGGGCCGATAAAGGGTGCCCAGGAAGAGCCAGCATATGTAAGTATAGGGGTCACGTAGAGTTTAAGTATGTTAAGTTTTGTTTTCAGCGGAACGGGACTAGTACGGTTAAGTAAGGGGTAAAGCATACCACGGACGCGGGTAGCTTTTTTGGTTACTTCTTGAATGTGTTGGTTGAATGTAAGTTTACGTCCAATCGTGACGCCTAAGTATTTGGCCTGTTTTGACCAGTTAACGGGTTGGTTATCGATGGTTAGAGGTGGAATGTGGGTTGTATTAGAACGCCCGAAGAGGACGCCTACTGTTTTGGTCGGGTTTATTTTGATTCGCCACCTGTGGAACCAGTTGGACGCGAGGTTGAGTTGGTGTTGTAGTTGTATGGTTGCACGTTTGGGGTTTTTATTACTAGTAAAGAACATCGTGTCGTCAGCGAAGAGTGAGAGGTTGGCTTTAGGAGTCGTTGGAATGTCGTTAATGTACGTCAAGTATAGCGTCGGTGAGAGACAGGAGCCCTGAGGGACTCCTGCGAGTACGTGTCTGGTAGTAGAGAAGGAGTGTTCAATTTTAGTAGTAAAAGTACGGTCGGTGAGAAAGGATTGGATGATTTTTACGATTTCTAACGAGATGTTGAGTTTGGAGAGTTTGTAGAGTAGGCCTTCGTGCCAGACGCGGTCGAATGCTTTCTCCACGTCGAGGAAGACGGAAGCAGTGTTTAAGTCGTTGTTAAAGTTTTCGCTCAGTTGGTGGGTGAGTTTGGTCAGTTGTAGTGTGGTCGAGTGTTCGGGTCTGAAGGCGAACTGTTCGGGACGGATTTTGTTTTTGAGTTTGTCTTGTAGGTGGGTGAGGATGAGTCGTTCGTAAATTTTGGACAGGGAGGAGAGGAGGGCGATTGGTCTATAGTTTTCGGGTTGTTTATGGTCTTTGCCTGGTTTGGGAATGGAGATGATGACTGCTTTTTTCCAGGCAAGGGGAAAGTAGCAGATTCTGAAGGCGCTGTTGATGATCCGAGTAAGGGACAGTATAACGTTGTTCGGTAGGAATTTAAGAGCCGTGTTGGTGATGAGGTCGTCACCTGGGGCTTTCTTTTTGCGAAGGTTGCGAATTATGTCTTGTATCTGGCCGGGAGTGGTAAAGAGGTTAGATCGGGTGATGTCAAGGCCTTGTAGGTACTGGGAGTGAGCGGTTACGTCTGGTAAGTCGGGGCCGGGGTTTGTTTGAAATTGACGTTCGAGCGAGTCGGCTATCAGCTCTGCTCGTTCGTTGGCCGGAAAAACTAGGCCGTCGGGGCCGGTTAGTGGGTGAGATGCTGGACGTTTGTGTAAGAGACATTTGTTGAGTTTGTATATTGAACCGTCTTGGTGGTCTAGTGAGTTAAGAAAGATGTCCCATTGGTCAGTATTGTGCGTTGCGAGTAAGGTACGTATGAGAGATATTTTGGCGTTTAGTTGTCGTTTAATTGTCGGGTCGCGGTTTATTTGCCATTCGCGGCGTATACGGTTTTTGTCTTGTATTTCCAGTTTAATGTAGTCTGGTACTACAGTGGACGGGTGTTTGCGTGTCGGTACGTATACGCTGGATTCAACCGCTTGTTGGATATGTTTTGTGAGGTTTTCGATTACCAGGTCGATAGACTCACGGTCGTTGGTCGGTTGAATGGTTGAGTTCGGTAAGTTCGCGAGAGTTGTCTTGTATTTTTTCCAGTTAATAAACCGATTCGTAACCGGTGGAGAAGAAGAGATCGGAGTGCAGAGTGTATCTAGAAGAATGGGGTTGTGGTCGGAAGATAGTTCGTTGAGGTTAGTGATTTGGGTTTGATAGGGTAGTCGTACGAGGGCGATGTCGAGTATGTCAGGTCTGTATCGTGTGCATGTCGGGAAATGTGTGGGAGAAGAGGGAGCAGTTACAGAGTAGTCCGATTGTTGTGCGTGGTCAAAGAGGACACGGCCGGCAGCGTTAGTCGTGTGGCTATACCACAGCGGATGTTTGGCGTTGAAGTCGCCTGCCGAAATTTGCCATTCGGCACTCTTTGTCAAAAGGTCGAGGTCGTTTGTCGTTAGTAGGGTTCCGGGTGGTTTGTATACGACTGAAATAAGTACTTCGTGGCCGTTTAGTTGTACGAGGATGGAAGAGGTTTGGATGGTTGTGTTTAGGGTAAATGGTTGGTGGACGATACGTCGGTTGACGAGAACGGCCGTGCCTCCGTGGGCGGGCGAGCCCCGCACGGGCGGCAGGTCGTTCCTGTACGTAAAAAAGTTAGGAATGTGAAGTCTGGCAGAGGGTCTTAGGTGGGTTTCGTTAAGTAGGATTATGTCGGTTTTCAGTTTTAGTGCTAAAGAGCGCAGTTCGTCAAGTTTGTGGTTAATGCCGTTTGAGTTCCAAAATAGAATTTTTAAGTTATCCATTTTGGGGGGATAGTATGGTTAAGAATGATTGTATTGCTGTTTGTATCAGGGTTTTGGGGTCCTGGTTGTTTACTATGGCTGTTAAGAGGTTGGTCAGGAGGTTTAAAATGAGGGACAGGTTAATTTGTGGGGCTTCGGGATTGGTCGGTTTTGGTGGTGGTGGTGGTGGGGGCGCTTGGCCGGTGGTGGCTGCAGCGTACGAGCGGGTTTGGGGTTTTATTGTAGTTGTTGTTGGGGGCGGGGGTGGTGTAAAAGATTGAGTTGTCGGTGGCAGGGTTTGAGGTTTGGTTGTTGGTGGTGCGATTTTGGGTTTTATCGTCAAGAGATGTGGGCATCCGCGGAAATTAGCCGTATGAGGCCCGCCGCAATTGCAGCATGTCGGGGTTTGCTCGGGAGTTTTTTGGCATTCAGATGCCAAGTGATTTCCTGCGCACTTGACGCATCTGGGTGGGTGGCCACAGTTACGGGAACCGTGTCCAAAACGTTGGCACGAAAAACATTGTGCCGGGCCGGAAGGTTTAAGGGCTTCTACCGAAATTGTAAGATAAAATAGGGAGTTGAGAAGGAAGATATCCTTGGCGTTCGGGGTTGCCGCAATGTGTACGAGGCACATGGGCATCGGTTTTTCGGGAGTACCGAAACGGCGAATGTATTTTGTTTGGAAGTTTAGGGTTTCTAGTTCGGATTTTAGATCGTCAGTGGTGATGTCGGTCGGTATGCCCTTTAGAACGACCTTAAGGGAACGATCTTCAGGGAGGCTGAAGGTATGGAATTCAGTTTTGCTGTCAACTAGGACTCTCTGAATTTGTCGGAAGTGGGTGGGGTCGGTAGTTTGGACAGTTATTTGTCCATTGGATGTGGTTTTGGCTGTAATTTCCGATGGAGTGAAGTTCGGAAGTTTGTAGATGGTTGGTGCGATTTTTCGCCAGGACGCAGAGTTTAAGATTAAGGGGGGTGGCCTGATTTGCTTGGGTTTGGCTGATGTCGGGATTTGTTGTTCGGATGTTTTGGCTGGTGGAGGTTTAGTAGTCGGGGTGGAGTGTTGGGCGGATTTGTTTGACTCGGTGTCGGAAGAGGAGCAGTTTGACGACATTGTTATTGATGAGTCGGTCGACGGAGTTGGAGAGGGGGGGGAATCCCTCTGTGGACCTTTTAGGAAGGTGGACGGTGGGGATGGTGAGGCACGTGGACGTCCCTTCTTGGAACTCCCGGGTGTATGCGCGGGGCCCTTCCGCTTGTTAGCTGTTTTGCCCATGGCAAGACCGTAACAAACTCAGGGTTTAACACTGTAGCTCTGAAAAGAGCGATTTTCTGGTGGTGTGACGGGTGGGTCTAGGGGGTTTGGTTTGGTCAGGGATGGGATTCTGCGGCAATGAGAGGGCGCGGCCCCTCGACAGATAAACGGTGGGAGGTGGATACCCGTCGCTTTCGCGACGGCTTACCTTGGGCGCTGGTGCCCTGTCGGAGTAGCGGTGAAAACGGCTGTTGATTTGGACTACGACGTCGCTTCCGCGGCGGTTTGAGTGGGCGCTGGTGCCCTGTTGAGAGCCGTGAAAACGGCTGTTGGTGAAGATGTCGCTTCCGCGGCGGCTTGCTGTGGGCGCTGGTGCCCTGTTGAGAGCGGTGAAAACGGCTGTTTAGGTGACGGTTCGGGTGTGAACCGTAGGCGCTGATGCCCTGTTGAGAGCGGTGAAAACGGCTGCTTGAGGAGCTGCTGTTGAAGGCTGGCTGCAAGTTGAGTGGTGTTGGACTTGTTCGGATGTGAACTGAAGTATAACTGATGATATATGATAATGATTTGACCGGTGAATTGTCCCGGTATATATACTATTTGTTTCTCTTTGTTGTCCTGTGATTGGTCGAGGGTGGTTGCTTTGACGAGCAATAACCACACCTCGACCCGTTGGTGTTCGCTTTGTTAATGTGGTTTTCGCTTGTCATTTCCGTGAAACTTTCCTGTTGACAAACTACTTATTCCAATATGTCGCGTCTATTGCTTGTGTCGTATTATGTTGCCATACTGTTGTGTTAGGTGGTCCTGAAAAGGACCATTTTTATATAGTGACGGTTTATCCCGTTACACGGTTTAATGTTTATACTAGTCGGATCGTGGATTTTAAAAGTTTTAAATCTACTTCGGAAAAAGCAGACAGTTTTGTTTAAAAATGACGTTACAAATTCCCGTGTCTCAGAGATAATATTTGATATAGTTTTTATTGAAAACCGTTCGGTAATTTTTACGATAAATTTGAATTGCTCATCGATTAATTTTCAATCTATTATCATCATATAATTATAATACCTATAGTGGGGGACGTGTGTAAACTAATTTTTAAAATATCATAATATGTATACCTATGTTGAGGGTAATTTAGATAATGTTAACATTTTCCATGTTCTACGGTTAATTATTGTCAGAGAAAATTAACATTAGCCAGCGAATCGTGTATTATGATAATTTTTAAAAATGTTTAACGTTACTGTAACCCATCTGTATACTTCAGTGATAGAACCATAGAATTACGAGAGTACGGTATCACAAAAACTTATATAAAAATCACGTAAGTTAAAGTGTCGCCTCTTAATGGTATAAATCGAATGGCATTGTAAATAGATTTAATCGTATTTAATAATTTATTGATTTTGAATTGAGTGGAGTTCTCAAAACAATTTAATATTAAGTATATGACATAATATGTTTTATAATATTTCAGGCATGACGACTTATTATGTGTTTATGAAAAGGTATAAATGTGACTGTAATAGGTGTACTTCTTACAAATGTAAATCATCCAAAACATTGTGAAACGCAAGTGGGTATTATTCAATATTTTAACAATGTTCTCGAATGTTTATACCTAGTTAATGTTAACATTTCAACATTTTTCTAGTATTTGGTAAGAAAACTAAGATTTTGGAAACATCAAGAGGGTCATCATATTTCATAAAAATTGTAAGTATTCAGGTTCAACAGAGAGATACAAAAAACAATATAAATTGTGACTGACGAGTAACTTTCATAATTTTGGACTTGTAACTTGATATAATATACTATATTATATTTATACTCTATATACCTACATACAAAATATAAAATACAACATTTTTATTTTAGATTCTGAATGGAACGATGAATCTATTGATTTTACAATGATGTGTTTTTTTTTTTTTTTTGTGTCCGTGTACAAGTTTAGTAGTCGAAATAATGCTTTCAACTTCAGTATCTTGTTCGATGGGAAAGTGAATCTAGTTGGTACTTTTGGGAGGTCAAAATTTAAAATTCAAAATAGTTTTCAAAAGCACCCGGAAAAACAAAATAAAAATTAAGGTCAAGCAGGAATTTTTACGCAAAATAGGTTTTTAACAAAATAGATTTTTTTTGTAATTCTTAAACAAAAGAATTATATTCATGAAATTTTAACTGGTTGTTTATATTTCTATACACGTTGTTTTGCACTGTTTAAGGACATTTTCAGTTTACAATTTTACTAGTTTTTTTCCTATGAATGCCAATAGTTTTTATTTGTTGTATTTGTTGGGTGAAAAAGCTTGAAAAACAAGGCTCTTACTATATTGTTACAATGACGTTTGAAAATTATTAAAAATACTTAGTCTCAATTTTTTTTTATAAGCATTTAAAGTTCGAATCTTGACAAAATACTGAAAAATCACGAAAATTAGCAAATTATTTTATGTTGAGAATTCATAAAAACTTTTAGATTCTGAGCGGAGCGATGAATGTATTGGTTTTACAATGATGTATGTTTTTTTTTATATTTTTATATTTTTGTGTCTGTCATCACGTTTTATTTTTTTTTAAATCTAAGATTTAAAAATATAACACAAGGTTATTCATAAGTTTTACTACCTTTATCAAAAAAAAAATTGACAACAAGCAAATCAAATTACATTTTTATAAGTGTTTGGAGTTCATATTTTAACAATATTTAATATTCACTCGAATGCTCATGTAGCGGTTTTGTTATTTTGTTGTTGTTCAAAAACTGTAGATACCTACATGAAAATTTTACTGAATGTTTATATTTTCATTTTCTATACACCATACAATTTTGACTCTTTTTGAGCTGTTTACGGATATTGTCGGTTTTCAATTTTTTTAGTTTTTTTTTCTATAAATATCAATAAAATTTTATTTCTTTTGTAAAAAAGCGTGAAAATTTAATGCAAGGCTCCTGATATATTCTTACAATAGCAGTTGAAAAATATTAAAAATTCATAGGCACAGTTTTTTTTATAAGCATTTAAAGTTCGAATTTGGACAAAATTTATAAAATTTAAAATTGAATAATTATTTGACGGAGTATGCCCAACAATTTGCCTCAATAATCAATCACTTCCTCCTTCACAGTGTATACGTTACCTTGGTATTCTTAATGACCGCCGCCTCACCTGGAAACCTCACATAATTAGCAAAACCCGTACACTTAATGACCGCTTCCGACCCCTTCGACCGCTTCTAACATCAGAGCACATGAAACTTTCCAATAACATCCTGCTTTACAAACTCCAACTCAGACCTATCTGGACTTATGGGATTCAACTATGGGGCGCTGCCAAAATTTCCAACATCAACCACATTCAAAGATTCCAATCCAAAACTCTACGTACAGTTCTAAAAGCACCATTCTATGTGTCTAACCACACTCTCCACTTTGATCCCAAAATACCATTTGTCTCTGAACTAGCTAAAACTCACTACAAACGTTTCAATAGCCACCTAGCCAACCATGAGAATCCCTTAATCTCCGATCTATCATCTGCTTCCATCCCAGGTAACCCAATCAAAAGACTTAAAAGACAGTGGAGTCGTGACCTGCTAGCCTAATTAAAATCATACTCATGTCGTAGTACCTCCGCTGGGAGGCCTCTGCACTCCGTCCGGTCTGTCTTTTATTTTATTTTTATTCTTTTACTAAACATCAATTGTTCTTATTGTTCTTACTGTAACAGATTGAATAAAAAACACATAAATCAAAAAAAAATTCTTATTTTGGAGCTAAAAATTAATAAAATGTTCAACTTTTATAGTTAAGGATTGAAAATTTAAAACAAGGCAAACAGTTTATTTATAAATTACTTTATCCACAATAATATCAACAAATATACTTAGTAAGACTATTGGCTAACTAACCGTTTTCGCTCAGAATAGTTTTTCTTATACTATGATATTTATCATTGAATTCAATTTTAACACCATCCATTACAGTGATCCCCAGGTTACCCCTACTGTACAGCAGAGCGACATCCACTTACCCACCTTTTTTTTTTTTTTTTGATAGTGAAGAATTTCATTTGTTCTAATATACAAATGTATATTTCTAATATTAATGTTTATTTCTGATATATTTCAACTCAAATTATGAATATCTTAATGTAATAATTGCGATTTAAGCGGAGCAACAATGTATTGACTTTACAATGATGAGTGTTTGTATCTGTAAACACCTTTCTTTGCATAGTAAGATTAGATTATCAAAATGTTCAACTGCATTATTTCTAGTACAAAAGTGTATCAACTTAGTGTTTTTTTTTATAGGAGATGGGTGTATTTTGTTGTAACTCATAAACTATTAAGTATTAACCATAGATACTTGAAAGCTTAAATGTTCACTATATATTTATATAATAATTTTTTTTACATGCAATAATTATTAATTTTACTTTTTTTTACCATTTATAATTATAAACATTTGAAGTTTTAGATTTTTATCTATCTACTAATGTTTATAAGACATTTTCTCATCATAAAAATGCTTGAAAATAAAATGCAAGATTTCGTATAAGTTTTATTATATACACTTCAAAATCTTAAAAATACGTAAAAAAGAATTTTTTTCAATTAATTGAAATTTAAATTTCTAAAATATTCGTCAAAATCACGAAAACTTATAAATTAATAATTATAGTCTAACAACTATAAAATATTCAATTTTTCAGCTAATACTTTAAAATTAAAGTTAGGTTTCATAAAAAAATAAAAAATTCTAGAAAATATAAATAGACCTTTACAGTTCAAGTATAGACAAAATTACATTTTAAACCGAAGAATAACATTGTTAGTTACTTGGTTGTAATTCAAAAGTTGTATTTGTGCGAACTTGTATAAATAAAAGAGTGACTACTAATTGTGAATACGCTGATACCATAGGTACAAACATCGAACATACACCTTTAAACTGCATTAATTACTTCCGTTTTAATATATTTACTATTAGAACCTACTATCTAGTACCAGCTACCTAATCAAACCAAATTATTATTTTCATATTTTTATTGATAAATATTTGCATAACCATGAACTAAATTCAATATGTACAACATACAATTATAATTTAAAACTGTACATTTACAAATATTGAATCAACATTCATTTAAAATCAATCTTTCAGCATTCGTCTCCATCAAACATGATAAAGACGTGTGGAATTTCATTAAACTTCTTTTTATTTATCGGATGCTTTTTGACATGTTCAGCATCTAATACGCCTCGAGTGCATGTAAACTCTGGAGAAATTGCAGGTGGACTTCAATACACCTATAATGGCCGACAAATTTATTCCTTCTTAGGCATACCTTATGCAAGTCCCCCAGTTCAAAATTATCGATTTAAAGTATGTTAAGAATAATTGTTATATTTGAAGACAATTGAAAATCAAAACAAATTGAAAATTCTTTTCTCAGGAAACACAACCCGTAAAGCCTTGGTTGGGCGTATGGAACGCCACCATTCCTGGAAGTGGCTGTTTCGGACCAAATTTAGGGCAAGATATTGGATCTGGTTTAAAACTTGTTGGTCAAGAAGATTGTTTATATCTCAACGTGTATACGCCTAAGGTGATTGAAAAATTCATATATTTATTTTGTATATATATATAAAAATTCTTATTCGATATAATTGTCAGTAAATATTATATATTTTACCAATAAGGCAAAAAAACCTATTCTATCTAAATATAAAATTGACGAACAACTTATAATTATTATATTATATTAAAGGAAAAGTGTGTAGTTGAGGTTTGTGTAAGTACACTTAAAAAAAATATAGTCGATTGATTGGACAAGAAAACATTTGAGATTATTTTAACAGAAGCAAAACAGAAACGATAGTTTGATAAATTATGTGTATATATTTGTAAGATAGTCAGGTTCCATCTAAATAACGCATTACAAATACACAACTGTGTACACATTAATATTTGGTATCCCGGGTGGGCCGTAAGTGTAAGCAAGCATCAGCTAACAACTAGCAGCTATTTTGTTATATAAACAAATTATGAAAGCTCACTTTACGTACTTTAAACAAGTGCAATCAAATATAATTCCATATCATTCAATTTTAAAATGTATTTAGCAATCTTTATATTTTGTTAAGTACTTATTTTTTAATATTGGATTCAAAGAAATAGGTACTCATATTTTGAAATTTTTTAATATTAGCTAGTATGAATTTACTATTTTAATTAAACCACAGTTATAAAATCGTAATACATACAATCGTATTTATATAGTTTCAACTAATGGACGTACATAACAGGGATTATAATATAAGAAACTAGAAACTTTTATTTAGAAACCTAAAAGTGTATCGCTGAGGCTCATAGAATCAAATAATACTTGAAAGATGTTCACGATTTAAGGAAGGTTTTAATAATAGAATAAACTGGTTATTTTAATGACTATTATCAAATACAATTATTGTTATTTATACTGTGATTTATAATAATTGATCTTAACTCTATATCCTAATGACAGTAAATACCCTAGCTCCCAAATATATATCATCATTGAATATTTTGAAATGTACATAAAAATGTAATTTCATTCTTTAAACAGCTTCCACAAGATAATACGCCAGGTAAGTTAATGAACGTAGTGGTGCACATACATGGTGGTGGGTTCGTTGGTTGCATTTGGTGGTGACCCAAACAGTGTAACAATCACTGGCATGTCATCTGGTGCAAGTTCTGTGCATTACCATTTGATTTCACCAATGTCTAAAGGTATGAGTAATGGTGTAATCTTTAATGTTATTTGAAACAACTAAAAATTAAATTGTACTTTATCGTAATCCGTACAAATAAAATGTGACCAAATAAATTGAAATTTTAAAGTTAAATTATTATTTGCACAAGCCCCAATCACTTTCGTTTTGTACAGGTAAATCATTATTTCAAAATACATATTTTATTCAAAAGTAGGTAATGTTTGTATTCAATATTAAAATATGTACTTAAGTATGTTTAATACCATATTATATTGGTATTTAATATAGGCAATTTGTCTCGATAAAATGTACAAAACCTGCCGTTAATCGCACGATGGTCAATATGACCATACTTTTTTTTACATATTTAATAAAACATATCCATTTTCAACTCAATCATTCATACTAAATATAGCTTTTAAAAATATTATTAAAAATTATATATTAATATTATTCATACATGATACATATTATTACTTATATTATTCATAATATACCTATAAAGTCAAATAAAACTCGTTTTTAAATATAATCCATTTAAAGAGAACTTTTTTGTAACTGTTTTCAATTTTTTTTCATAAAATTAATAAAAGTGTATAAGATAACTTTTTTTATTCTTGAAAATTATACCGCAGTTAAAAAGTCCGGGGTGCATAAACTAATAACATAGGTAATAATAATCGATGGCTCGACTACAACATCGAACTGGCTAACTAATAGTTGATAAACCATGGCTATCGATACATTTTAATTGAATTCATCTAGATTTATATATATTTTGTCATAAAAGTTTAACATACAGTCCGACTATCGCATCTCAAGGGGAATAAAAATATATGGACTTATGTAGTTTTGAGTTAGGTGTATAAATCCATCAAATACAACTTATAAAGCACAAAGTGTAAGTTATAATAGTTTTCCAATTTATTATGATTCTAGAAAAAATGGGTTCAATTATTTACTTACATAGGTACCAAAATCTTAATTCGAATCCAACACGAGTTTGTTACAATGGGGGATTGATTAGAACAATTTATACACTTAATATGTAATCTATAAACCACTGAAAATGGTATATTTTTTCGATTATATATTTAATTGAACGGTTATAGTATTACTTTTTTACAAGAAACAAGGTTAGTTTAAACTACCATTGGATATGCGTAATATGACCTTCATTATTACTTCCTCAATTAATGTTTAAAAGTTCACGTTCAACTTCGTTAGATCTAGCTCATTGATAAACTTAAATATGACAATATTGTCTATGTTTTTCAATATTTTAATTTTGGGACAAGGAATGTTGATTTTTACCATATAATATTTTACATTTAAATTCACATTTATATTTTAACTATGGTTTATAAATATTTTTACATTTTAAGGTTTATTTAATCGAGCAATTCTTCAAAGTGGAAGCGCATTTTGTCATTGGTCATATACTGAAAATGTTGATCAAAAAACAAAGTTTGTTGCAAACATGCTGGGATGTCCAACAAATAATTCCTTGGAAATCGTCGAATGTCTTCGTTCTAGACCAGGAAAGGACATTATTCAATCAATTATAAACTTCATGGTAAATATTTTTGTTCATAATTAAGTAATAAATACAATATATTCTGAAATTATATTTTAATTCTAATGTATATAGCCATGGAAATATAGTCCCTTTGCACCATTTGGTCCAACTATTGAAGTAGAAGGAGACGAAAAATTCTTACCTGATATCCCAGAAAAACTCGTTCCATATGACATTCCAGTACTGATTAGTGTAGGCCAAGAGGAGGGTCTTATTATAGCAATATTTATTGGCTTAGAAAATGGTTTTAATGAACTAAACAATAATTGGAATGAATATTTACCACATCTTCTTGATTACAATTACACGATTTCAAACGAGAATATGAGGTCCAAAATTGCACAAGATATAAAAGCGTTTTACTTTGGTGACAAACCAATATCAAAAGAAACAAAAAGCAATCTTGCAAAAGTAAGTTTATTCCAATGTTTGAAAAATATTTTGAACGTTTTTAATATTTATTTATTTTTTAAGATATAAATAAATTTATTACACCACCTACGTTAATTACTATTTTAATAAACTCATTCAAATAGATCAAATGTATAAAGAATTGACAAATTTAAAATTTACACGATTATTGGTTATTTGTGGGTTAAAGCATATTATTATGTTTATTATTTTTAATAATTTTTTTAGAAGGTACCCGTAGTTAGTAAAGTTCTATAGTAGTGTAGATAAGTGATTGATTTCATATGAACTAATTAATTCAAATAACTCAATGAGAATGTATATAATTATTATTTATTATCTTATTCAAACCCAGAACGGCCAGAACTGAACAATACAAAAAAAAAGAATAATAGGCATGTAATAAGTAAAGACAAAATATAACAAACGACGCTGGTTTGATACCTCGGCCATGGGCTGTATTTTTCTTAGGGCAAGTCACGGTGTCCGAAGAACAAGTGCCGTAATCTCCCATCAGGACATGGAAGATACCTACGGGTTCCCAAATCAAAAAATTCTGTCAAAACAAACCTACCAACAAAAACCTACAAACAATAAAATTGCTAATGGCCTAAGCTGATGGGCTCAAGATCAATGAAAAAAATAAAAAATAAAAAATATAACAAAATATTAATGACAAAATATGAATTTAAAATATTTTTGTTATTAATATATTCTACTTTAGTATATTTTTGTATTTAAAGAAATGTTTAAGTCACATTTTTGCAAAATATGAGTGTTTATAGTGCATATTTTTCTAGTTTTCAATGCACAGTTGCACAACTATGCACTTGTTATAATGTTTTTTATTTTTACTGCATTAAATAATAATCTAAATATCTAATCTCAACATTCTTCAGATGATATCGGATAGAACATTTGGATATGGTATGAGCAAAGCAGCCCAGCATATTGCTGCAAGGAATGCGGCACCTGTATATTTCAATGAATTTGGTTACAGTGGTAATTATTCTCCCATAGCTATGTTCGATCCAAAATCTTATTCCCGAGGATCAAGTAAATAAAATATTTAATTTTCCACTTTTTATTTATATGTGTAACTGTAACACATATTTATTAATTCGTTTTAACTAATAAACAATAAGCCACATCTCATGGTGAAGAAGCCTTCTATATATTTAAAATTAATGGTTTTCCTGTTCACGACAATGAAGAAGATGCAAAGATGATGAAAACTATAGTTAATATTTGGTCAACCTTTATTCAAAACGGGTAAATATCTAATTTTTAACGTCAAATCTATCATTGTTATCAATAAAATTGAAATCTAATTAATAACTTAATTCTAGTCCATGCTCTATGTATAACTAAATAAAAAAATGCAGATTTTAAATTTATATTTTTTTTATACTCAATTTAATTAGTCATCAACGAGTTATCACTCGATAGCTATATAGTGTTTATACTTTATAATTTTATTTTTACATTTATAGAGTTCCAGATATTGGAAATTCAGAAATTTGGTCACCTGTTTCCAAGAATCCAGCAGATCCTCTCAGGTACATTAAGATTACTCAACAACAAACATTTGAAGCCAGAGAACATTCGAACCATGGAAATTTTGAATTTTGGAGTAGATTACCATTAACAGAGTATTATAATATTAATGTGCCAGAATACGTAAAAACTGAATTATAAATTGCAAAAATGTGTTCATCACAGTAATAGTTTTAAATATATTTTATAATAATATTATATGAACATAAAATTTTAAATTCTATATATATTTTTAAATAAAAAAGTTGTTGATATTAATGAAGATTGAACATTTTATTTTTATATTCTGGGTGAAAGGATTAATTAACCAATTTTACAATAATGTTTTGTTTTTTTTTTTTTTTTAAATATTTTTTAATTTGTTTTGTTAAAAAAATAATTACGTCTTTACAGAACTCACATATTTTCATCATGAATTTAGATACCGATAACTCTGACTATTATGCCTCATGTTTTATCTTCTAGACTCTAGAATCTAGACAGTAACAATTTCTTTATTCATCCACAATTTACTCAATTTTTTCAAAAAATTTTTTTTTTTGATAAAAGTAGACAAACTTATAAGGAATCTTATATTACATTTTCATATATTAGATTTAAAATGAAAAAATTGTATGAATTCTTAAATCAAAATAATTTGATAATTTTCGTGATTTTTCCATGTTTTATTAAGATTTGAAATTTAAACGCTTATAAAATAAACTGTGACTAAGAATTTTTAATATTTTCTAAATGTCAATGTAATAATATAGTAGGAGCCTTGTTTTAAATTTTCAAGTATTTTTACTCAACAAATAAAGTTTTATTGACATTCTTAGAAAAAAAATTAATAAAATTGGAAACTGAAAATGCCCCTAAACAGTTCAAAATAAATGAAAATTTTTGAAAATTTTATCGTGTTTAGAAAATATAAATATAAACAACCAGTTAAAATTCCATGTATATGCGTTCATTTGTTTAAGAGTTACATCCAAAACCAAAATTGATTTTGTCAAAAACCGATTTTGAGTAAAAATTCCCATTTAGCCTTAATTTTTATTTTGTTTTTCAGGGTGCTTTTGAAAACTATTGGGAATTTTAAATTTTGACGCCCAAAAGTACGAACTAGATTTACTTCCCCATCGAACAATATACTAAAGTTGAAAATCAAAGCATTATTTCGACTACTAATCGTGCAAACAGACCAAAAAAAAAAAAAAGGTGGGCAAGTGGGTGTCACTCTGCTGTACAGTAGGTTACAAGTGGGTCACTGTATAATGGATGGTATTACATTTGAATTCAATGATATTATATCATTGTATAAGAAAAACGATTCTGAGCGGAGACGGTGTGTCAGTCTAGGTTTAAGACATATTGTATACATATCTATGTAATTTAAAAAAAATTGACATATAATAGGTACTTATAATAAATTCCAAATTAATCATATCACAATATCCATTAGGTACTTATAACGCGTTATACATCAACAAACCCTGATACTATCATAGATATATAATAGTGTACTTTAGAAATTTCAAGTACCCACGAATAATATTATACAATCATAACAAAATAACTAAAATAGTTATTCTAGGTTTTAGATTCTGAGTGAAACGATGAATGTATTGATTTTACAATGATGTGTGTTTTTTTTTTTTATTTTTTTTTATTTTTTTTTTTATTTTTTTATTTTTTTGTGTCTGTGTACACGATAAGTAGTCGAAATAATGCTTCGATTTTCGACTTCAGTATCTTGTTCGATTGGAAAGTGAATATCGTTGGTGCATTGGGGAGGTCAAAATTTAAATTTCCCAGTAGTTTTCAAGAGCGCCGGGAAAAACAAAAGAAAAATTAAGGAAAAACGGGAATTTTTACGCAAAATCGATTTTTCAGAAAATTGAATTTGGTTTTTGGTGTAACATTAAAACAAATGACCGTAGGCACATGCAATTTTCACTGGTTGTTTATATTTGCATCTTCTATACACGATAACATTTTCAAAATATTTTGATTTATTTTGAACAGTTTAGGGACATTTTCATTTTTAGTTTTTTTTTAGTTTTTTTTCTAGAAATATCAATAAAATTTTATTTGTTGGTTGCGAAAGCTTGAAAATTTAATAGAAGGCTCCTAATATATTGTTTCAAAGGCAGATGAAAAATATTAAAAATCCTTAGTCACAATTTTTTTTTATAAGCATTTAAAGTTCAAAAATTGACAAAATATGGAAAAATCACGAAAATTAGCAAATTATTTTGAGTTAAGAATTCGTAAAAATTTTTCTTTTTAAATCTAAGATTTGAAAATCTAATACAAGATTACTCATAAGATTGCCTACCTTTATCAATAAAAAAATCTCTATAGGAAAGTCAAATTAAATTTTTATGAGCGTTTGAAATTCAAATTTTTACAACATTGGATATTCACTCGATTTCTCATGTGGCAATTTCCTTTTTTTGTTGTAATTAAAAAACGAATTACTGTAGATACATGAAAATTTCACTGAATGTTTATATTAGCATTTCCTATACACCATACAATTTTGAAAATATTTTGACTCTTTTTGAGCCGTTTACGGACATTTTCAGTTTTCAATTTTTTTAGTTTTTTTTTTCTATAAATATCAATTAAGTTTTATCTGTTGAGCCAAAAAGTGTAAAAATTTAATACAAGGCTCCTGATATATTGTTACAATATCAGTTGAAAAATATTAAAAATACATAGGCACAATTTTTTTTTATAAGCATTTTAACATCGAATTTTGACAGAATTTTTCAAAATCTCGAAAATTATTAATCATTGTAATTAATAAATTATAAAATGTTCAGTTTTTATAGCTAAGGATTGAAAATTTAAAACAAGATTCCACGTAAGTAGTTAATTCTCTTACCGAAAAATCTAAAAAATATACAATCACAGTTTATTTTTATAGTCATTTTATGTTCAAATTTGGACGAAATTACATATTAAAAAACCTAGTTATTTTGTTGTGATTATAATATAATATTATTCGTGGGTACCTACTTGAAACTTCTAAAGTGTACTATTATATATATATGATAGTATCAGGGTTTGTTGTTAATGTATAACGTGTTATAAGTACCTAATGGATATTGTGATAATGTGATATGATTAATTTGGAATTTATTATAGGTCAATTTTTTTTTAATACCATAGATATGTATATAATTTGTGTTAACCTAGACTGACATACCGTCTTCGCTCAGAATCGTTTTTCTTATACAATGATATTGTATCATTGAATTCAAATTTAATAGCATCAATTATACAGTGACCCACTTGTAACCTACTGTACAGCAGAGCGACATCCACTTTTTTAATTTGTAATTTCGTCCAAATTTGAACTTAAAATGACTATAAAAATAAACTGTGTTCATATATTTTTTAGGTTTTTTGGTTACAGAATGAACTATGTATGAGAACCTTTGTTTTAAATTTGCAATCCTTAGCTATAAAAACTGAACATTTTATAATTTATAAATTACAATTATTAATAATTTTCTAGATTTTGATAAATTTTGTCAAAATTCGATCTATAAATGCTTATAAAAAAAATTGTGCCTATGTATTTTTAATATTTTCCAATTGCTATTGTAACAATATATCAGGAGCCTTGTATTAAATTTTTACACTTTTGGCCCAACAGATAAAACTTTATTGATATTTATAGAAAAAAAAAACTAAAAAAATTGAAAAATTAAAATGTCCGTTAACAGCTCAGAAACAGTCAAAATATTTTCAAAATTGTATGGTGTATAGGAA
Organism: Macrosiphum euphorbiae; assembly: GCA_949089665.1. Lineage (NCBI taxonomy): Eukaryota > Metazoa > Arthropoda > Insecta > Hemiptera > Aphididae > Macrosiphum > Macrosiphum euphorbiae. The sequence goes on along the minus strand of CARXXK010000001.1, from coordinate 49,771,881 downwards.
ATGCTAATATAAACATTCAGTGAAATTTTCATGTATCTACAGTTATTCGTTTTTGAATTACAACAAAATAAGGAAATCGCTACATGAGAAATCGAGTGAATATCCAATATTCTAAAAATTTGAATTTCAAATGCTCATTAAAATTTAATTTGACTTTCTAATAGAAATTTTTTTTCAATAAAGGTAGACAAACTTATGAGGAATCTTGTATTACATTTTAAAACCTTAGATTTAAAAAGAAAAATTTTTACAAATTGTTAACTCAAAATAATTTGCTAATTTTTGTGATTTTTCCATATTTTGTCAATTTATGAACTTTAAATGCTTGGAAAAAAAAACTGTGACTAAGGATTTTTAATATTTTTCATCTGCATTTGAAATAATATCTAGGAGCCTTCTATTAAATTGTCAAGCTTTTTCAGCTAACAAATAAAATTTAATTGATATCTTAAGAAAAAAAAACTAAAAAAAAATGGAAAATTAAAATGTTCCTAAATAAACAACTACTTATTGGTCTCCTTCATCCTCTTTTCCTCTAACGTAAAATTATCCTGGGGTAATAGTATTATTTATTATTATTAATAATAATATTTTAATAATATTAGCACTCGGCAAAATACGAAAATTTAAAGTTTTACTTTTTTTTTTTATTAGGTCCCCTTGCCAACCCGTGATAAGGTACTTCGTTCCAATAATATAGAATAAATATTAAAAATTACCAAAATCTTTATTTTAGACATATTATTTTGTGTGTTGACATGGGATGAGGGCACACAATATATTACCTATTGCTTATTGTCACGTAAAATAGTATGAATTACAATATAATTATTATACTTTAATATTATATTAGGGTCATAAATTATTTATAATGATAGCTCCTATTATTATTCAATATTATATTAATTGCAATCATAGAAATAAAATACAGGTGAAATTACCGAATTAATGGTGACATGGGACGAGGCACACAATATTATATTACCTATTGGTTATTGTCAGGTAAAATCGTATGAATTCCAATATAATTATTATACTTGAATATTATATTGGGGTCATAAATTATTTATAATGATAGCTCCTATTATTATTAAATATTATATTAATTGCCATCATAGAAATAAAATACAGTTGAAATTACCGCATTAAGCCCGACCCTTATAAATTTGTGAGTAATTCACTTTAATTAAAAATGTAATAATAAAATAGCAACATTGTTTATATACTCTTTCCGTATACGATATATTGTAATATACAGGGTGGGTATATTACATAACGGTGATTATCCTTTATATTTATATACGAAAATTGTCCTTTTCGTTTCCACACTCTGTAGTGTTTGACTTTGTGGTTCTATTTTTATTAATAACCAATGGTTCAATATTTTCTTCAATACACTCCTTAATTATTTATATCCAAATATATAATTATGTGATTCCAATATTCATTCAACAAATTTAAGAATAACTGTCCTTATAACGTTTATACTTCATTCACAATTTTGTGGTCAATGTGGTAGCTTCTTAGAATCTTCATAGAATCGAATATCGATTACATTAATAGTTATATTAAATAATTGTTATTCCTAACGCCTTTTCAATTGGGTGGACGAAAAGGAGCTGTAACTCCAACGGGGCGCTTGTAAACTCCACCGATTGCGACCTTTTTAGACCTTTTTTCATGTAAACTCCACCGGTACGTTTTTTTTACCTGAAAAAAAAAATGTCAACTCCACCGGTTCCTTTTTATTTACCTGAAAAAAAAAAGTAAACTCCACTGGTATGTTTTTTTTTTAAAAAATTGTAATCCAAATCCAATCTGATTAACTAAGATTACATAATTTATGTGGGTGCAGTTTTATTATAATATATTTATTGTATTTAAATACAATGATTTAAAAAAAAAAAATCATATAAAAATCAAATAGAAAAAAATAGAAAAATCTATAATTATTAACATTACGTTATAGGTAATACGTTCCTACTTAATTTATGTACAGATTTATTATTTATATATATTATATTTAGATACTTATGTCTTTTTTTATACAATATTAAAATAAATGATATAATAATAATTAATAGTGATTACGAGTTCGTAATTAAAATAAATGAATAAAAAAATAATTACTTAAAGAAAATGTAGGTTTTAAAAAAATTTATTTGGTTTTAAAATTTGGTTTGATAATGTTTAGATGCAGCTTTAAGGTCATTAAGATGAAGTTTAAGATAAGTCAGTAGAAAGTTGATGTGTATACAGTAGGTATACACTATACATATAGTTTTAATCTGTGGATTTTACCATCGGTGGAGTTTACGTGTTTTCAGGTCAAAAATACGTATTGGTGGAGTTTACATTTTTTTTTCAGGTAAAAAAAATGTATTGGTGGAATTTACATGTTATAAATCCAACCCTAAAATCGACTACCTGTAAATCGGTGGAGTGTTGTTGATGCCGTTTTATTATATAAGGATGAAGTAGTAATTAACAATAATGGAGAAAAGAGTAAGTACAAATTATTATTTAAATATTATCTACATTGTTTATATTCTACGGCTCTACGCATAATGTATTTATTTTATAATTAAAACATAACTTTATACATTACATTATTCTGAACATTAATTTTATCATTGTTGCATTTTTGTAAGTACAATTACCTAATATTTATCGTAACTATAGCTTTATGTGTATCTACTAGTGATGTAAGTAGGACATTTCCAAGAAAAAAATTTTTTTTTTTAAATTTATATTAATTTTGTTGCGATTAAATAGCAATAATGCGTAAGCTAACTAACAAGCAAATATTAAATATTTCCATTAGGTACCTCTTTACTTATTAATTATGATTAAAAACAAAATATTTAAATGAATAAAATGTGTACAGATTATTTATAATGTTATGAAATATAATTCAAAATCCAAAATATATTTCTCTACACTCCTTAAGTTAAAATTAAGCTCTAATAAAAAATAAAATAGAATTTTTAAATTTAGAACATTTTCCATATGATTCTCTACCTTAGAAATTTCTTGAATATTAAATCTCTGAAATTTTCATTATCACTTTAATGTAATATTATTTTTTAAAAAGTGTTTTTTTATTTTTTGTGTATCGTATAAATTTGGAGCAGTACAAATTTTTAATCTATAACTTTGAAGTTTGATTTCTGATGGTAATTTTCATCTTATTTGTACTTTGAACGTCAAAATCACAAAATATTTAAAATTATTATGTGTACATTTGAAATTTGAAATTTCTTTTTTATAATAAAAAAATAATTCAATTTTCAACTTCAGTATCTTTTCTGGTGGGAAAATGAATCTAGTTGGTGTATTTAAAATTCCAAGTAGTTTTCAAAAGCACTGGGAAAAACTAAAAAAATTAAGAAAAACGGGAATTTTTAAACAAAATCGGTTTTTGACAAAATTCAATTTGTTTCTTTGTGTTCTTGCTATTACAAAAATTACCATAGATACATGAGATGTTCACTGAATGTTTATAACAGCATTTTATATTCACTATAAAATGTTGACTCATGTTGAGCTATTTATAGGTATATCATTTTCAATTTTTTTTTAATTTTTTTAAATTAAAAAAAAAAATTAAGCATAAATCCACAATAATTTTTTTTTTTGGTATCGTTTGAATTTAGAATTTTGTGCAAATTATTTTGAGTTAGAAATTCATAAAAATGTTCCTTTTTGTATCTTAGGTTGTATTTTTCTTAAGTTTGTCTACCTTTTTCAAAAAAATAATTATATAGTTATATTAGAGTATTTATCCGCAGGCATATAACACCGAGCTGTTTGCGAATAGGTAAATATTATAATATAATTCGTAACTAGTCGAAACGGAGAGGCGTGGACTTATAATATATCGCTCATATAATATTATGCGCACCCGTTCATGGCTCGATTTTGGGGTGGTTAAACGGAAGGTGAAGTAAATCATTTGTCAACCACTCTAGTATAGATAATTTTTAATTTTTTTACTATCATGAAAATCGATGACATCTATGACAATACAATATCCACCTGCGTGACCATATAGGATTATTACATATATTTATGCAAAGCGAATGAAGTAAATATAATAGATAGGTATTAATACATAGTACATATTTTATAATAATACGTTTAATATGAGTAACATAATAATATTAATAATATTAATTTACTACAGACCAAAACAGGTGGCGAAGAGCCGACGATGGTACAGATACATATTACTAGTCTATCATGTCAATAGAACAACAACAACAAAGGAACCGCCTGACAAATTTCTTTGTCCGGCACCAAAATGAACGACGAGGACGTCTGTGTCTCGGACTTTCCGGTTTCCGTACATCACTGGTAACCTGCTGAAACTTTAGATTTGGCGTTGATCGCCACCCAATATCTGCAGCTGTCTCGTCAGCTAATTTTTGATGTATGGGGATGTTCGGCTCAGATACATAGAGCCTGCCGTCCAGAAAACCCTTGAAATCACAATTTTTCGACGGTTCCGGTCTTCGTATATCATTGGTACCGTTAAACTTCAAGTTGGGCGTTGATCGCCACCCAATATCTGCAGCTGTCTCGCCAGCTAATTTTGGATATACGGGGATGTTTGGCTCAGATACACAGAGCCTGCCATCCAGAAAACCTTTGGAATCAAAATTTTTCGACGATTTCGGTCTTCGTATATCATTAGTACGGTTAAACTTCAGATTTGGCGTTGATCGCCATCCCATATCTTCAGCTGTCTCGCCAGCTAATTTTGGATGTACGGGGATGTTTGGCTCAGATATACAGAGCCTGCCATCCAGAAAACCTTTGGAATCAACATTTTTCGACGATTCCGGTTTCCGTACATGGCTGGTGACCTGCTGAAACTTCAGATTTGGCGTTGATCGCCACGCAATATCTGCAGCTGCCTCGCCAGCTAATTTTGGATGTACGGGGATATTTGGCTCAGATACACAGAGCCTGCGGTCCAGAAAACCTTTGGAATCAACATTTTTCGACGATTCCGGTTTCCGTACATCATTAGTACGGTTAAACTTCAGATTTGGCGTTGATCGCCATCCCATATCTGCAGCTGTCTCGCCAGCTAATTTTGGATGTACGGGGATGTTTGGCTCAGATATACAGAGCCTGCCATCCAGAAAACCTTTGGAATCAACATTTTTCGACGATTCCGGTTTCCGTACATCGCTGGTGACCTGCTGAAACTTCAGATTTGGCGTTGATCGCCACGCAATATCTGCAGCTGCCTCGCCAGCTAATTTTGGATGTACGGGGATATTTGCCTCAGATACACAGAGCCTGCGGTCCAGAAAACCTTTGGAATCAACATTTTTCGACGATTCCGGTCTTCGTATATCATTGGTACGGTTAAACTTCAGATTTGGCGTTGATCGCCATCCAATATCTGTCGATTTGGCTGAAGAACTTTCACACATCGCGGCCATGTTAGGCATAGATACACATCTATATGACATATTTATTTGATAATATTATATAGGCAGAATTAACGGAGAAGATTATACAGAAATACGTAGAAATGAAATTTATTCGTAATGAACACAAGAAATGAATATTGACAAGTGGTAACTATGTGACACAGATATGAATTGTAGATTTTTGAAACATTCACGTACATGGCAACGATATTTTAGTTGTTTGTGTTGTTTTCTTAGAGCCAATATTAATAATGTTAATGAAGTTGAGAATTTCATAATGCTTTACCTACCAAGAATTTTCGAAAACTAATTGGATTCGTGTTGGTCAGCTTGACAATCCATCAAGGTAAGTAAAAATAGTTCTCATTATTTGATTAATATTAATGTATAAGACATTTTTTTTTTCAGAGTCATGTTTCATAAATATTGGGTATGCCAGCACAGTAAGGTGACTTCATTAACATTATTAATATTGGCTCTAAGAATCGAGGTCTTTTCATTTATATTAGAAACTTCATTTGATAGAACCGCAATGACATTATTATTTTTTAAGAACTTAATGAATTCATCCATTATGAATACAATATAATTGATTATTCAGAAATGCAGAAACAGAGAACTACCACCAACAAGTTAAATACCCAAACAACCAGAGCTTAAAAATACCTAACTAGTGAAAATGCTAAGATGCTTTAAACACTAACAACTTAAAATTAAAAGTACAACTATAACGGAGATGTACAATTAAAGTTTAAACATGACAGCAAGTCAAAAATCAATTTAATATTCCTGTTGACAAATTAATAATAGCTGGTTGGTAGTCTTTTAGTCAATAAATAAACCATGTGACTATACTAGCTGTTATCAGTTTGATAAATTTAGATTATAATTTAGGAGCTATATCTACATATATTTTAGTGGCGACATCAATTAATAAATTAATAATTAATAAACCTACCTTAATATATTTCGTTTACTTAATACTTGCATAACATTTTCATAGGCGCAATTTGGGTTGAACTTATGGGGGTGCTAGATTTATATCGAAATAAATGGGGGTTTGCCCCACACATCCCCTTCCATTCATACAACTTTATTTTATACACCTTCTCATTAATCTTAATACAAATAAATACACTTTTACCTATATTATTATTCTGATACTTATGTATCATTATTCATTATTATTATGAATAGGTGTCTTAGAAATAATTGTATCCAAATACCTATGGCATAATTTTATAGTCAATAAAAATTCGATGATGGTATCAAAATTTTGGGGGTGCTAAGCACCCCCAAAATGCGCCTATGAACATTTTAAAAAGGTTGAATTAGTTAAATTATAAATGTGTAAAAAAATATTATTTATAAACCACTGCTGATGTAGGTAGTAATGTAGTGTACCTACAAATATAAAATTGAAAATAATAACAGGGCTTTTCAGTCATCGATGAACTAGATTACCAAACTAGACGTCCAAAATTGTTTTTGCACCATTCATGTGAAGTTACAACAATTTCTTTAATTTGATTTTTAAACCGTTAGCTTCATAGTAGCTACCATTCCATATATTATTAAAATAATCATTGAACACTAGTTCAATTCTTTCTTCTAAAAATAGTTATGTCTTTATTAAAAATACAATACATATATTAATGTTAGAGCATGACATTTTAGTAAGGTACCTACCTATTTTAATTAAGAATCTTATGTTTTAGTAAAAATAAAACATTTAAGTAAGATTGGTATTTTGTTTCTATGTTAGGAAAAACCTAGACAATCTTTTTAGCTAACACATAAGCCATAAGGTGTGTACAAGTACAATACATTTAGTCCAGTAAGAAATGTTCACTCTGAGGTAGGTATAAGTACGTACTAAAGTATAAAATAAAAATAACTGTGTAGAGATCACATTCTACATTAATTTATTGAATTATAATAACATAATAATATTGTTTAATATTAGTTAGGTACCTTTTCCTACTAAATAGTTTTTTTAATTTGTTTAAATTAAATAATATAATATAATATTTAAATTAATATTATATTATTAAATTAAATTAAATTATTTGATAAATGATAAAAAAAAGCGGGCAATTTGAAATGGGCCAATTATAAATTATATATATAATGGCATTTATTTACGGAAATTTTTTTTAGAGTTATCTAAACCAAAAACTAAAATCAATTGTATCGAAAACAAATTTTGCATAAAAGTTAAAAGGGCTTTTGAAAACTACCTACTGGGAATCTATCCTTCATCTCTAGGTATATCCATACAAACCGTCTCCAACTCAGAATCGTTTTTCGTATTATTATTTAATTGATTTTAAATTTAATACAATCCATCATACAGTGAACCACTTGTAACCACTGTACAGCTGAGTGAAATCCACTTACATGTTTTTTTTATTCTATTATATAGGTACACATGGCGCCCATAAGAAATAAAATATTCACATAACCAAATGTTTTTTTTATAATTTCGTTGGCTGAAAATGAAAAACAACGTTCAAACCACCGTTTTCTACCGACGGGCAAATACACAAAATTTATAATTATTAATTTAGTTTAAATTTGTTTGAAATTCCAATTCGGTTCTTATAATTTTAGATCAATATATTAAATATAATTATTGTACATTTTGCAATATCACGCCTACGTTACCCTACGGAAGGGACTGCAAAATCTTTTGTGGTTACGAAAGCCATCTCAAAGGTAAGCGAGTATTGTAGTTGTAATAAATTAAAATTATTTCTTTAAATGTAGGTACCTTAGGTATAACTACTTTTTTGTGGCATAAATTCAGTTTAGCTGCCAAGCGATTTTTAAAAAATGTTTCGGGAAATCTATGTACCTATTTCAATGAGTTAAGAACAATGGTGCAATCAAAATTTTCAGTCGGACTTATTAATTTAAAATTTTTAGCTTTTCGAAATCCGTGAGGTTCCGTATTCCCATGGGTTTCTTTCAAATTAAATTACCCAACAATAAAATAAAAAGTAAGTATGATATGTAATTTCCAAATCGACCAATACCTATGTTGAGGATGTAAAAACTCAAATTTTGAAAAAAAAATCGCTTAGAAACTAAACTGCATTTGTCCTAATATTTCATAATTTCATCCATTAGTCAACTCTTAGGTAAATCGTTAGGAAAGTCAATGTAGATTTCTTTATGGGTAATAAGAGTTAAATATTATTTTACTCAGGTATAGTAAAATGTGTTTACTGTACATATATATTATATATATTGAATTCTTGAAATAATTTAGTAGTTATGATAATAATAGGAGTATACTATACCTATAAACTAAAAAATAAAATATAAAATGAAAATAATAATTTTTTATTTATTTAATATTATCTATTGCATTTGTTCTGATGTTAATTTAATAAACTAATAAAAACAGTCTAGATACATATTTTATAACTTTATAACTTTCTCCTAGATTGGAGATTTGAAAATAAAGTGATAATTTCTTCAAAATCTGCTTTACGTAGGTACTTGTAATTTCAGATTAAATTGTCATTATTGCTAACACAAAGCATCTATTGGTTCATAGTTGAAGATGTTGAACTTAAATTATTTTGTAATTATTAATATTATTTTCCGACTAATTGATGAAAACACTATACATTGTTGAGCTATAATAATTGCTTTTAAGTTTTAACAGAAGGTTATAATAATATTTTAAATATATAATAATATACATTTATTTATTTTTTAATACAATTAATAGGCTAGGTTAGGTTAGTAGGTACGTAATAATAATATTATGTCAATTCTCAATATATTCAAGTTAATAAAACATTATAATAATATTAAACCTATACTAATGTAATAAGTAATAACATATTAAAGTATAATAATATAACGCAAATGCATAAAAATTCAGTCAAATGTAATAAGGTGAGTCACAGATAATAAAATTGCGTGGTTGTAAATTAATATAATAATAAGAATACTAATAGGTAGGTGCGTAACTGATTGTCATAATATTTTGTCGCTGGCTGAAAATAAATAAACATTCAAATGAAAAGACCACGGATACTACCTAGCCGGTCGGTACATCGAGTAATAAACAAATTTAATTATTTAGTTTAGCCAAGAAAAACACTGTGCACCACATTTAACAATTTTTCTTTTTGGAATTTCGCGTCGATTTATATATTATCTCCAAAATAAACTACAACCGAAAGCGATCACGTTATGCGATGGAGAGAAGATATATCCTTGAAGTCGTAGGTATATATAAATTATAAATAACATTCATTTGAGCAGTGTATATATTGTTTCTAATCATAGTATAAATGAGGTGCATAGGTGGGTAAGTTGGGCGCGGGTTATGGGTTTTGCGTTCAAAACCGGATAAAATTGTTTGCTGGTTTCGAGGCCGAAACCGGGAACAATTGTTAGCGGCCTAGGGTATGGGGTGCTCCGTGGCCCGAGCATGCCATCGGACGCGTCCCCAGGTTGCGGATAGGGGAACGTCCTGTAGATATACAGGGTAGCCGCGAAATAAGCCATACCTTCGGGATGGACGAATAAGCGGTCGCGGACAAGCTCAACGCCGGGGAAACGATCGATCCCCGGCGTCCAGGAAGATCAGGCAACACGGACGGCAAAAAGACAGACGACGCGAGGCTGGCGTCGTCAGTGGCAGGCAAGCTAAAACACAATAAACATGATGGAAACACAGCAAAAAGAAATTGATGTTACTGCTACAGAGACCTCGGAAACCTCAGAGCCGGCGGGTGGGAGTGGTTCGTCCCACAAGTCGTTATCGGTAACCACGGGAAATGCGCAAACGCCACGGGAAAATGCACCAGATGGAGATAACGATACGCGCGAGGGAGGAGCTCAAGACCCCAAGAACAACACACCAACGGCGAGTAGCCAAAACCCAGAAGGTTAGTTTATATTGTTTATAAGCAAAATCACATAAATAAATACACATAGGCAGTAAAACGTATAAATATAAAACGTCATTGCTCTAGACAGATCTTTTGAAATTGTATATTATGTTATATGGCAGTACTCAATGCTCGTCAATATAATATTTGGATTTATTAAATTATGATTTTAATTTACGGAATAATAATATACTCAATTTCACATTAAAAATAATGTTGATAATTATTTAAATTAAGTATTATTTATTTATTTATTTTATTTCATTTAATTTCATAAATTTCCATATTGAAAGTTATGTTTGTTTCCAATGGTGTGTTTTTAATATAGAAGGAATTAACAAACATGAAATCGTGACACTTCCTTCTTAGACGCCAAGCCAAGCTTATATACGCTATCTTATCATATAAAGCTGAGCTTGCTCTTTGAAACCCTCAAATCTTTTTCATTCTCTATTGCAGAGTATTCAGTTGTTGTTTTTTTTTTTGCATTAGTTTAATATAAATTAGATTTGTTTTTGTTATTTAATTGGCATTAATTAGTTTTTTTCCGTTTTATCTGTTCTATGTGATTACCTACCTACTTAAAGTTTTCAATATACAGTATGAACGAGAAAACTTTAGGAAACGGTACGTGCGGGTGCAGAAAACTCTAGCCGAGTTGTGCATTGAAGAATACGTAAGTATAATTTGATATTATATAGAAAAACGCTTCTGCAAGCCCCCCCCCCCCCCGTGTGTGTTACACGTTTGTCGACGAATTAACTATGAATAATTACTAACTTTAATGTTTATTTAATTGCAGGACGACAATCTCTTTTTCTTTTCTTTGTTGTTGATCGTAACCGTCGTTTTTACGTTTGGCATGGCGTGCTTGGCGCTGCTACTCTGCCTGTTGTGCGCAGGACTCGCGATGACTGCGTTCATCGCTAACATCGTGAGGAGTCCTGCAGTGCAACAGGCATTGAGAAACCGTTTTCCGGGAGCCGCTGGAGAGAAGGTGTCGCGTTGCGTGTCCGTCGCGTCGGACTGCGCGATACTGGCGACTGCGACATTAGCGTTCGGGATTTGGTTTGTCGCCCAGTCCGTCGGCACCGTCATGTTCCTGGCGGTCGAGTTTCTCGGGCTCTCCAGCCGTCAGGAACAGCTGCAGACGCCGCCGTTGCCTGCCGCCGGAAGTCCGATGGACGACACTCCTTTATGCAGCGTCGAGGAGACGTCAGCCGCACGGACCGACACCACGTAAGTGCATTTACCTATAGGTATAATCAGAAATTAAATAATGTTTTTTTTATATTACCGATAGACCAATTACATTTAAATATTGGAGAAAAAGATACACCTTATTTTCAAAATTTGACCAGGGTATTCTGATGGACGAGGGTATGTAAAAAAAAAACATTTATATATATATATGTATCATATCATGTTAAAAATAAAAATAATATATATTATAATCGTATGTTTGGTTTTATAGAGAGCTTTTATTCGGTCTGTCCCGAGATTCTCACCAAATATATGGCAGAAAAGTGTGGCCGAGTAAAAGTGGCCGTGGATCCGTTTTGCGGCGCCGGCGGAAACATAATTCAGCTTGCCCGACTGTTCGACAAAGGTACTGTAATATTTTTTGCATTAATAATAAATAAAACCGTTTTCGTGGAAATAAAAGTGAACATATTATTATTTCTACTTAATTTTAATTACCAAAATGTAATAATTATTGTCTATAATGTAGGTTACCTATATAATATAATAAAATATTATAACAACTATAGCTGTCCCGCCCGACGGTGTCCAGGCCAAAGATTTGTATTTTTAATAAATATATTTGTACAAATTGTATATTATACCACATTTCTTCTAATTATAATATTAATAAAATATGTAACAAATTGTGCAACCATTTAGATTGACAAAAATAATTTATTTTTTCGTATGCTAAAAAAAATCATGTGTGCGCTACCCTTTACCTATCTACAGCCTATATGAGTTGAAAAATCAAGCTCTATACACCCTCCAATTTTCAAGTAATAATCTATTGAAATAACTTTTATTGGCTTATTTAAAACCTTCCAAGTAACTCAACCGATTTATTAATGAAAACCGTATAAAAATAAGTAGAGTTCTTTTCGAGATATGCTCGTACGTAAAAAAATAAGGTACAGTGTTTCTCTACAATATATGCATGTTATATACATATAAACCTTCCTCTTGAATCACTCTATCAGTTAATAAAAAAGCGCATCCAAATCCGTTTCGTAGTTTTAAAGATCTAAGAATTCAGAGAAAAAAAGGGACTTTGTTTTATAATATTATGTTAAGATATATTAAGTACCTGTTATCTGCAATTTCTAATAATTGTAATATTTTCTGTTTGTAATAGTCATTGCTGTAGATATTGACGCCAACAAAATTATGATGGCCAAGCAAAATGCCCGGATTTATGGAGTACTCGAAAAAATCGAGTTCGTTGTTGGAGACTTTTTCAAACTGGCAAATCAGATTAAGGGTGACGTTATAGTCACATCGCCACCATGGGGCGGTCCAGAATATAATAAAATGGATGTTATCGGGCCGTTAGATTTGTGTGTGGATAAGATTCTGGAAGTGGGGAAAACGATTGCCCCAAAAATACTGTTACATCTGCCAAAAAACCTAGATAAAAATGAGGTTTGTACATCATTCAGTTTCAATATAAATTGTTATTTATTTATGTGGAACAATAATTTATATTTTAAATGGCTATAGTGTTGGAAAATGTGCAACGGAGTTAGTGCCGGCTTACGGAAGATCGAAAATGTGTTTATGGACAGGTACCTCAACTCGACGTTGCTGTATGTCCGATCCAATAATGTAAGTTATAAGTCTAAAAGCATAGTAAAAAAATAATTAATATAGTACCTACCTACTTAATTAATTTAATATACCCGAAAATACCTGTGCATAACAATATTATAATAATGTATTATTTATGTTCGAAATCATTAGAACAATGCCGTGACAGACGTCGCTCCCAAACCGGTCGACATCCATCTGTATAACTGTAAGTTGAAAATGTCTATATTTAAAAATTGTTATATTATAATATTTATCTAATCAATTAATTTTCTTTAGCATTCCGGAGGAATGAAAGGTATAGTTTGAAAACTTACCAAAGTTATTTGATGGATGTCGATGCGTTGGTGAGCAGTCGTCGCGCATCTTTGTGATGTAAATACGGCAAGTTATTATTGGACCGGGCATAATATTACGTTGAGGAGTTACCTGTTCAAGAACACATTTTCAGATCTGTAGGCCAATAATTCCGTTGCCATTTTTTAATCATTCATCGTTTTTTATTAAGGTTAAGATGTAACAGGATTTTAGGGGCGATTGCCTTTCCACTAGCTTCCAGGATTTTATCATACACACAGCCGACAACCCGATGACATACATTATTTTATATTTTGGTCCACCTCATGATGGCCGCGAAGTATCGGTAACGTCACTGTTTATCAGATTGTCCAGTTTGAAAGAGTCGCCAACAATTTCGTCCATAAATCCGTGGCATAGCGCTGGGCCAGCATAATTTTGTCCGGATCAATATCTACAAAAATGACATCCCAACTATTAGAAACTAATAATATAGGTACTTAATATATATTATAATATAATATTAAACCCATTTATACCCAATTATTACATTGCAGTTATTACGATTAAGTAGAAATAATATTTTCAAATAATATTACAGTCGAACAGTCAGCTGTATGAAGTTTCCACTGCGCCACAAAACGGGTCGAGGCCGGTCGCTGAACATGGGAAGTCCTCAAGTCAGTGTTTTTCCAAGTGCACCCAGCATCGTATTTTACGGACCATATACGAGTTCGGTAACACTAGCTTGTCTGAAATGTGATTTTATTGGCTGTTGGACCGGTGGATATGCAGTTAACACTTATCAGTTTATCACCATTTATTAACACTTGATTATAGATTACTTGAACACATCTCGTGGCTCTAATACATTATTTTCGCATTCGTATAACATTTATTAGTTATTATACATAATATTACATATTTACATGTATCACACTATATTATATTATATTGTTCTATGATATTATATAGTATTTATACAAATGTAACCAAAGATATATAATCCTATATTATACATGCATATTATTCATGAAAATCTAGTTTGTATAAAATAATTATAATAATATCACATATTATGTTGTACCAATAAAAAAATATGTATGAAAACAAAAGGTTTATTTAAAATATCTATTCTATTACACCCTGTATATAGTTATTATTAGGGCTCAGATTTATATATATTTATATAACCAAAGTATGTATTTATATACAACAAAAATATGTGCTAAAGAATTAAAAATATGTAGGTATTATCAAAAAAAAAAATAATCAATTGCTATCGATTTTTTACAAGCAGTAGATACAATACAAAACGTGGCCTTCACTTTGTAAATGTTCATTTGGATATTCAGAAACATATTTTATTGCTTTGCAAGTCTTAGACGATCGTACTTTTGGCATAACCTATTGGTAATAAACATGTAAAATTTAACGAAAAACGAGGCCACGAAACTCACACTACGATGTCACATTAAAAACTACACAATCATCGCAGTGTTCGCTCGTTCGTGTCCAACGTGTTTAAATATGTGTTAATCGTAGTATATTACGATAAGATATCTTATATTTCAAAAATCGTATCTAGAAATAATTGAAAATATAACAGGTTGAGTTCGACGGTCGTTTGTCACCGAGGAACCCTTATTTAGCCAAGTCAAAAATACGTCCAGTGGACCTGAACTCTGAAGAAAAGACATTAAAATTGTATAAATATGTGAAAAAATAGAATAATAATTGTGTAAATACATATATGTAAAAATATGTATTGATGACGAAATATGTAAAATCAAATATAGCTCATTTTATCAAAATCTTGTGAAACGAATTTATCACTTGCCGAAATTAGTTTATCATGTCGCAGAGAAAATATATGTATTTACATATAAATCCGAACCCTAGTTATAGTATTACCGAGGATTTTCAGAGCTCTTGAGCCCAAAATTTTTGGTGGAAATAAACAATCATCTTCTACGTATAAGTAGGTATGCAATATATAGGTAATAAGAAAATAACCATTCTATAATCTATATTTGGATATATAGATACAAGTTTAACGAATGCATTTTCGATGTCATGTGGTGGTACGAATTGCAACCCGAAAAATAGTCTTAACCATATTTCTAACTCGTCGCAGTAAGTATAATAATGTGCTGTTCTAAGTTGCTGCTCCGAATGTATCTGTAAAGTTAATAAATTTAATATTATAATTTTACTATGTGTATATTTATAATATATTTGAAGCATAATCTTCAATGATTTTTTCATACCTAATTTAAATGTTCTCGGGCTCTTTTTATAAAGCCAAGCCAGGAAGAAACTCTTGGGACGTGATACTTCTCAAATAAGTTTCTATAAGTTCTAACTTCTGCGCTAGCTGAAGTTATTAGAATAGCTAACATATTATTTATTCTAAGAGCCGCGGCTGAGTTTGGAAAAGCTGAATTGCTTTTTTTTTATAAAATTAAGTAGGTACTTCAATAGGAGTTACCGATTTATCGAATAAGTTTTGGCAAATCAAAATTCCTTTTTTTTTGTGAGTTGTATGCGTTTTATCTATATTACGGTTGCTTCTGAGAGAGAAGACACAAATTGCGCTGACATCGTCTCTTATAGTTAGTCTTTCGAGAATTTGCAACTACAAGTATTTATTTAGGGGCCTCAAATTGGTCCATTACTTTTTAATTATAGGCTATAACACTACATAAATCACATAAAAAATCGATGATTATTGTAATGAGACAAAACGGTGTGGCCATTAACGTGGCGCACTCTCGTTGTGATCATTACCCACGGTCAAACATCGCCCGCCGCGTAGAAACATCGACCGCCCAACCGCAACCGCAAACCACAGATAGCGCTCCGCCGCGCAATGATTAAACAACGCATGCCGCCCACGGAAAACCTGAGTTTTCCGTGGGAACCAATAGAGCTATCAAAACGTTACGAACATATTCAAAATCAGCGTTATTTTCACCATAATCTGGTAATCTCCAAACACTCTGAACAATAACCTGCAGTTTCGAATCACGCAAGGTGTCAGATAATATTCGAGACGGGACCAGCGAGCCTCGAATGGCATAAATACAGGCCGCTGGCCGCCGTACATACACAGTTCTCCAGCTGAGAGAAGCGAGAATAGCAAGCCGGACGGTATTTATTACCGCCGAGAACGGATGCTAATTTCGAAACTCTAATACAGCAATTCCTGCCCACTAGACTCAATGAGCCGGACGGTCTTTTTTGACCGCCGATAACGGACATTGTACAGTCTTTCCCGGCACTCCCTACGCTACCGACCTTCACGTGTCGAGAACGCCGAGCCGTCACCGCCGTCGTCCGATCAGTTGTTCGTCACCGCCCGTCAGAGAAGGTCAACCGACTCCTGTGCCGCCGTCCGACCACTGTGCTGTACCCGTAACTCGTCGCCACCGTCGATTTGAGAACGCCGAGCCGAAGCTGCCGCCGTCCAAACCACGTGTCTGCCGACCTGTTTGAAGTTGTGAACGCCGAGCCGTAGCTGCCGCCGTCCAACCATCTACTCACCGTCTGTCGAGAACGTCGAGCCATAGCCGCCGCTGTTCGATCATTGACCTACCTCTTGCCGGGAGAGTTGAATTTGTCCTGCACACCACCAGTCGAAAAAACCAACATACCGCCACGCAGAACTGAGTCACTGTTGGTTACCGAAAGTCGAGCCGTTCACGCCGGTAATAATCAATTATTACCGTGCCGCCGTGATCGCGCCACTGTACGTGGATGCTCATTGCCACCATCGTCCCGCCACATACCATTCCACAAACCGTGAGTTAAATGTTCATGCTGTTCCCCCCCAATATTTTATGTAAATCCCGTAATAAAAATATTTTTTATGTACACTCGCAAGAGTATAATATATAATAATTCATAAGAAATACTGTATTACACATCACCAAATTGTATCTGTATAACGAATTATTACGTATGTGAAATAAACGTGAAATAATAAATTGAATAAATACCAACACGTTATTTTCCTTACATTATTTAGCGAGGAAAAAAGCTTGTAAATTATAATTTACTATCTGATTCAGGGCACTCCGTTGCTTGTTAAATGTACCAACTCTTTAGGCCTCAAACTCTGTTCAATTCGTTATTTAATATTGGGTGTATGGTGTTCAAAACTTATCTTAACTTTTTCGTTGCCCGGAATAAAAATTCTGATTCGCAGCAGTATATTAATATATATTAATATATATTATATTAGTATATTAATTATCAGGTAAGCAATCTACCTGTGGTGGATCCCGGACCCCGTGCTGTTTGTACGTAAGTGTATGATTTAACTCTAGAGTGTCAAAGACTAAAGTTATCCTAAGTTTATCGTTTTTACTTAATTCCACTTACGGTGGATTAATATAATCAATGAATACAAAATCCTAACCCAACTGTACTAAAATCTGATAAATTGAATAAAACACATTTAACCCTTTTTAAATTAGCCAGCTATCTTAAAATTAAACTTTTTTTGTTCACATCAAAATATGTTTATTATAAGAAAAGGGCTGAAACAATTTAACAATTTGGAATTTGGAATAACTTAAATTTCAAAAAAAAAAAGGTGGGCAAGTGGGTGTCGCTCTGCTGTACAGTAGGTTACAAGTGGCCGGTCACTGTATAATGGATGGTATTAAATTTGAATTCAATGATATAATATCATTGTATAAGAAAAACGATTCTGAGCGGTGACGGTATGTCAGTCTATGTATAAGACATATTATATACATATCTATGGTATTAAACAAAAAATTGACCTATAATAGGTACCTATAATAAATTCCAAATTAATCATATCACAATATCCATTAGATACTTATAACGCGTTATACATCAACAAAAACCGTGATACTATCATAGATGGTATATAATAGCACACTTTAGAAGTTTCAAGTACCCACGAATAATATTATTCAATCACAACAAAATAACTAAAATAGTTATTCTAGGTTTTTTAATATGTAATTTCGTCCAAATTTGAATTTAAAATGTCTGTAAAAAATAAGTGTGTTCATATATTTTTTAGATTTTTTGGTTACAGTATGAATTATTTATGAGAACCTTTGTGTTGAATTTTCAATCCTTAGCTATAAAAACTGAACATTTTATAATTTATTAATTACGATGATTGATAATTTTCGATATTTTGATAAATTTTGTCAAAATACAATATCTTTAAATGCTTATAAAAAAAAACTGTGCCTATGTATTTTTAATATTTTTCAATTGCTATTGTAACAATATATCAGGAGCCTTGTATTAAATTTTTACACTTTTTGGCCCAACAGATAAAACTTAATTGATATTTATAGAAAAAAAAACTAAAAAAAATTGAAAGCTGTAAATGTCCATAAACAGCTCAAAAAGAGTCAAAATATTTTCAAAATTGTATGGTGTATAGAAAATTCTAATTTAAACATTCAGTGAAATTATCATGTATCTACAGTTGTTCGTTTTTGAATTGCAACAAAATAAAGAAATCGCTACATGAGTAATCGAGTGAATATCCAATGTTGTAAAAATTTGAATTTCAAACGCTCATAAAAATTTAATTTGACTGTCCGGTAGAGATTTTTTTATTGATAAAGGTAGACAAACTTATGAGTAATATTGTATTACATTTTCAAATTTTAGATTTAAAAAGAAAAATTTTTGCGAATTCTTAACTCAAAATAATTTGCTGATTTTCGTGATTTTTCCATATTTTGTCAATTTTTGAACTTTAAATGCTTATAAAAAAAAACTGTGACTAACGATTTTTAATATTTTTCATCTGCCTTTGAAACAATATACTAGGAGCCTTCTATTAAATTTTCAAGCTTTCACATCCAACAAATAAAATTTGTTTGATATTTTTAGAAAAAAAACTAAAAAAAAATGAAAAATGAAAATGTCCCTAAACAGTTCAAAATAATTCAAAATATTTTGAAAATGTTATCGTGTATAGAAAATGCAAATATAAACAACCAGTGAAAATTTCATGTATCTACGGTCATTTGTTTTAAAGTTACACCAAAAACCAAATTCGATTTTTTGGAAAATCGATTTTGCGTAAAAATTCCCGTTTTTCCTTAATTTTTATATTGTTTTTCCCGGCGCTTGTGAAAACTACTGGAAAATGTTTACTTTTGACCCCCCAAAGTACCAACTAGATTCACTTTCCTATCAGAAAAGCTACTGATGAAGAAAATCCAAGCACTTTTACTGTCCTAAAACGTGATGACAGACACAAAAATATTAAAATATAAAAATATAAAAACACACATCATTGTAAAATCAATACATTCATCGCTCCGCTCAAAATCTAAAAAACACACATATCATTGTAAAATCAATACATTCATCGTTTCACTCAGAATCTAAAATGCCTACAAGCAAGTCAAATTTAATTCTTATGAGCGTTTGATGTTCATATTTTTACAAGATGGAATATTCACTCGATTTCTCATGTAACGATTTTGTTATTTTGATGTAATTCAAAAACGAATAACTGTAGATACATGAAATGTTGACTGAATTTTATACTAGCACTTTCTTTACACTATAACCTTTTCAAAATATTCTGACTCATTTTGAGCTGCTAACGGACAATTTCAAATTTCAATTTTTTTTTTTTTTTATGAATATCAATTAATTTTTATTTGTTGGACCTAAAAGAGTGAAAATTTAGTACAAGACTCCTGATATATATATACAATATATTTTTACAATAGTAGTTGAAAAATATTCAAACACATATGTCACGATCTATATTAAAATTATAAGCTTACCTGTATACAATATGAAAATACGGTTTAATTGGAACGTAATATATCAATCTATTTTTATTTGCTGTACATTTTTTATGTAAAAAATTTTAACATATTATCAACCAATAGTGAAACCAGTACGTATAAATATTTAGTAACAATAAATACTTATAGCTAGAAACTATTATTACCTAATGAAATAAAAAAAATTGAATATCCACAATTTCTAGTCGATTTCACATAATTTTAGTCCTTAGTCCCAACTTTGTTTTCCAAGCGCTTTAGAAAACTACTGGGAATTTAAATGTTGACATTCTAATTGCACCAACTAGATTCAATTTTCCATCGGAAAAGATATTTAAGTTGAGAATCTTAGCATTATATTTCGACTATTTATCCAATAGACACACACAGCTAACATTGCACTCATCATTCAATCATTGTAAAATCAATACGCTCTGCTAATCTAAATTAAATGTAATTATGTAACTTTTAACGTCAAACTTAACATACATTTTTCTATATTAACTTAATGAGTTAAAAATATTAATTAACTTGATCAGCCTTGGACACCATAGTATATTAATGTCACATTGTAATTGATGAACTGAAACGGTAATGCTTATAGGTGTGAAGGTTCATAAATAAAAAATGTAATAGTTATAATACAATGAATAAGTATTTAAAAATATGAAGGATTTTTTACCATAGCTATACCTATATATTTGATGTTGTAGGTCATAACTTATATAATAATCATTTTTTATAGGGTTAGGATCTTATGGTTTTAACTTTTAAATACAGTTTGCTGTAAATTATTTTTTTTTGGTTGTTATTATTTTTAAATAAATAATTGAAATGTTTGCAATAAAAATATAAAATATGTAAATAAAACCCTATCTATTCAAATATTGTGGTTTTTTATACTTAAATCTTAATATATAATTTATAAGATACTGGAATATCAAGTAGTTAAGTAGGTAGGTACACCTTTTTAGATTCTGAGTGAAATGTATGAATGTATTGATTTTACAATAATGTGTGTTTTTTTTTTATTTTTTTATTGTGTCTGTATCACCTTTTAGGAGGTCAAAAGTAACATTTTTCCAGTAGTTTTCAAAATCACCGTGAAAAACAAAAGAAAAATTAAGGAAAAACGGGAATTTTCGATGTTTTCGAAAAAATTGATTTTGGTTTTTGGTGCAACTCTTAAACAAATGACTGTAAGTACATTTTGACTGAATGTTGCTATTAGCATTTTCTATACACTATAACATTTACCAAATATTTTGACTTATTTTGAGCTGTTTACGGACATTTTCAGTTTCCATTTTTTTTAGCTTTTTTTCTATAAATATCAATAAAATTGTATTTGTTGGTTAAAAAATCTTGAAAATGTAATAGGACAATCCTGGTATATTGTTTCAAAGGCAGATGAAAAAAAATAAAAATCCAATATTTTTTTATAAGCATTGAAAGTTTAAATCTTGACAAAATGTATCAAATTTAAAATGTAATAATTATTTTTAGTTAAAAATGTATAAAATATTCAACTTTTATAGCTAAGGATTGAAAATTTAAAACAAGGTTCCAAATAAATAGTTTATATATAAATTACTTTAGTCCCCTTAATATCATCATTCATCATAGTAGGCTGACTGTAATATTATTCGTGGGTACTTGAAACTTCTAAAGTAGGTACTAGGTACACTATTATATATCTATGATAGTATCAGGGTTTGTCGTTTATGTATAACGCGTTATAAGTACCTAATGGATATTGTGATATCATTAATTTGGAATTTATTATAGGTCAATTTTTTTGATACCATAGTAGGTATATAATATGTCTTATACCTAGACTGACCTACCGTCTCCGCTTAGAATCGTTTTTCTTATACAATGATATTATATCATTGAATTCAAATTCAACACCATCCATTGCAGTGACCCACTTTTAACCTACTGTACAGAAAAGCGACATAAACTTGCCCACCTTTTTTATTATTATTATTAATTATAATCTATATAGTCATTGTACAATACGTAAGAATATTGATTTACTATATTATATTCATTCAGCCCGTCTATATCATTATCCGATAAAATTTCTCAAAAAAAAAACTAATTATCACTTATCGGGTACTTTTAATATATAAGTATTTAATATTATTGTCTATAAAAAATAATATTCGTATAATGTTAAATATATTTTATAGTTAATCAGAACTATATAAGACGTGTCAATACGACAAAATGGAGAGATTATAGATGTGGATACAATAATAATATAATATATTATCATTTATTATAATAAATTACCATCAGAATATATAGGTACTGCAAACACCTTAGGTACCTATAACTATCTTATGAGAGTTTCGTTTTATCTTTTACACAATATTGAATAAAGTAAACATCATCAAGACTTTAATTTGTATTGTTAAGTTAATACTTAGTAATTGTAATCCCTAGATAGTGATTATACGTAAGTATAGGTGAAATAATAATAATAATTTGTCGATCGCATACAAATTGCGGCCACGTCGTACGTGATTAATCCGCAATAAGTGAACAACACTAGCACATGGCGCACATCACATTATTATTATTATTATTATTACAAGTGGTTTTAATCGTCTTATAAGCGATATGATATTATGCAATGGCGTATCACTGGCACAGAATGGCACATAATTATTAATTCGATTAGATCGAACAAAAACGAAAAATAAGCGTCGTCATAGACTGCAATGACAATAGTCAGTTGTAAGTCTCTTCTATAAAAACAATGTTGCGTGTATCGACACTCTTGATGCCGCCGCGATTGCAGGTGTTGTGAATTTAGAATCTAAGCCGCCGTGCAAATTTTATTCGGATTTGTCAATGGACGCACAATGTCGAAGCCGCGTCGGCATTGTGTATCTGTTTGTTCCGACAACAATGAAACTGCAGCTCCGCAAACCCAATTCTAGGTGAGCAGAAAATAATGCACTCAAAACAGCAGACGCAAAACAACGACCTACATCTGAGACACAGTATTGAAGAGATTAATTTGATAAGATCGAACAAAAAAGGAAAAATAGTGTAGTCATAGCTGATTGCAGTAATTAGACTGTATTGGTAACTTGTAGGTATTTCCTACAAGCAATTTGTACACTGTACATGTAACGTACATAACTAACCTAACCTAACCTAACCATCACGAGATTGCCGCAGAATATTAATAAAAATTCAATTTTGGCATGCGTTGTTGGAGGCAAGTGTTTAGGTTTATGAGTAAAATCTTTAAATTATAAATTTGTTTACCTATTAGTTATAGATGTTATATTATACTGAAAAAAATTAGGCTCATATTATATATATTTTTTACGTTAAAACTATATATATCATATGTGTTGCAAATTGCTGTGCAAAACTATATCTATATAACGAAACGCACAAAACAACAGTTGCAAGTATCACAACTCACAGCTAAACGTTTAACGATATTTCTACGAAAAATTATCGAATCGATTGCCCCATATCATAGATATTGCGAGCTCCAAACAGTTGGCAAAATAAATATTTTTATTTGTACAATAAGAGACACCGCGATTACAGCTGAATTTTAAAATAATTTAAATTTCGGAAGGTGTTGGGGGGGGGGAGAGTTAGATGAAGTTAGTTTTATGAATAAAACCTTTTAATTACAAATTCAATTCATTATCATTTATTTATAGATAATGATTAATATATTGGAATAAAATGTACTCATTATATAAAATATTTATAAGCATATTAAACTTTACGTTAAAACTTTGTGTTTCAAATTGCCACACAAATTATACAAGTAATACGTAGAGCTCTTAAAAAAACCAAACATAATATTATTATATAAATATTATTTAAAATTTTTTTTTTGTTTTTGGTGGGGGGTAACGGCATAACAATAATATAATAACAAAGCTCGCAACACAGCAGCAGTCACATGTCGCAACTCTAAACTCTACACCCGAGAGAAATTTATGAAGTTTATACGGCGAATTATCATCTGGCCTGCCACATTGTTATGTAATATTGTGCCTGAGGAAAAGGCCGTTGTCTCTAGTACCACTTGAGCGACGGCCTGGTAGTATCATCATCGTACGCGGCCACTCGAAGAGGATAGCTTTATCGCCGTCACGCGTCGGCGCAATATTATGCAATATCGTATCACTGACAGTCTGGCACAATTTATATAATACACCACTAGGCACTAGGTATCTAGAAATAATAGATTATTAAATTATTTTTACCCCGAAATAATAATAATAACTTTCAATTGTTGTAGCCCAATTTTAAGCGGCCAAACGATACTTTTTCGGTAGCCCCCCTGATCAATCCGGGTCTGGGTACAGAGCAGGAAAAGATTAATTCGATAGAATCGAAGAAAAAAGAAAAAAAAAACTTTGTCATCGATTGCAGTTACAGTAGCTGGTCTCTTCTGCAAACAAACAAACAATGTATACGTGCAACGCGTAATATCGCCTCGATTGCAACAGCTGTGGATTTAGAATTTAAACCGACACGCACAAGTGCACAACATTCGTTCGGATTTGTTCGTAGATCACGTGGCGCCCCATCAGTCGGCACAAACAAAATAAATAATAGTTACATGACAAAGCGCTCGACGGGTCTCCGTCGTATTTTTTCTGTTTGTTTTAACTCGACAATCGTGTGACAACAACTTACAGCGACGCAAAACACGAACCGCCACGGGACGAATGTTCGCAAAACGGCAGTCGCCAAGTTGCAACTCGCAACGCTACACCGCAGCGGTGGCGGTTTACGATTGTTTTTTTGACGCCAAGTTATCGAATCGATTGTCGAGCACAGCTATCGCGTACCGTGGGCAACATTAATATCGTGCGCGCTAAAAAGGCCGTCGCCGCCGGTCGAGCCGCTTGAGAGACGATCTGCTTAGCCAGACTCGTTGTAGGTAGTGCCGAAACGTCGTCGTTGGTGGCCACGTGTGCTAAAACTTTATAATATTGGTGCGTTTTGAATCGTTCCCATATTATTATTGAACGCTTTCAAATCCACACGATGGTTCGCTGTTAATGGCAACTCGTGTATTGGGTTTAGTGTGCTGCTGTACGATTGAAAGTTTGAACGGTTTTGTTTACCGACTCCCGAAAGTATAACTTTTTGAACTTAATCCGTTCGACAAAACATAATCGGTTCACCAGTAGAGCGCAGACGGCCTAACGATCAGTGCTTTTCAAAATAATATTTTCTCCATCGGCGTGTGCGTGCATCTCCTCCATACGCGCACATTTACGTGTCTTAGTGCAGTCGTCGTCGTCGTTCGGGGTCGTCGCGTGGCCGGGCGAATACGACAAAGCAATATCGCCGTCACACGTCTGCACGTCAAGTCGGCACTATGAGACCGACAGCCGCCTCCGCCGCCGCGTGTTTGGCCGCCGTGGCCGTGGCCGCGTTCGCCGTGGACGCGGCCGACCTGGACCTGGTGCTGCTGCACGCCAACGACATGCACAGCCGGTTCGACGAGACGGACGTGTACTGCAACGAGTGCCGCGAAGACGACGCTTCGCTGGGCCACTGTTACGGCGGCTTCGCCCGGGTCTCCCAGTTCGTGCGCGACGAGCGGCGGTTGGCCAACGAGAGCGGCTGGCCGTCGCTGTTCCTGGTGGCCGGCGACACGTTCCAGGGCACGCCGTACTACTCGCTGTTCCACTGGAAGCCCGTCGTCGACTTCATCAACCAGCTCCGTCCGGACGTCATGGTCACTAAATATTATTTATTATTATTATTGTTAATTTATTTTATCTATTCAACGGGCGCGAAGTCCGATATAACACAATAACGCTTGGCAATAAATATTATACATTAAAATATAATACAAAGCATAATATAGTTAAGAATAATAATCGTAAACATTTAAGAAATATCAAATACACTTGATTGCTATAATTCTATACCTAATGTATCAGGATGGCGGGAATAAAAATAATCATAGTCATGCGCCCGGAGTAAGCAGGGGCAGACACTTTTTTAGATGGTATTTACCCAAAGTCCCAAAATTGTCCTTTTTAGAAGAAAAATAATACAAAATATGTAGTAGGTGTGATCGATATTACAGTTTAAATATGTGCAAAAATCATGAAATAATATTATCCCTTACAATAAAAACGTCATTATAATAATATTATACATATTATCATCGATATATTTTATCCTAATATTGTCGAATAAAAATCAATAATGATAATTATCATAAAATGTTTAATGCGATTTTATGAGCATTAATTTTTTTAAGTAGCACTTTTTATCATAGATTTATACCTTACAGCTAACAAACCACAATTAACATTATTTTCTCGACTCATAACATCAAAACTTTATAAAAGTTTTTGAAAATATTTTTTTACATGACTTTAAGTCATTAAGAATTATTTTTTGAAAAAACAATTCTATTTTTTATCATTATACATATTTTTCATTTTTATTTTTCCTTCGTTAATGACAACATACATATGAAATACATAAATAAATACATAATAATGAATATTTATAAGTACATAGCTAAATTTAATATTTTTATGCATATTATTTTTTTATCCTCTGGTCTTTTGCCCTATTGGCTCATTCAGTTAATGAATTCAAATTTCAAATGATCTGGTCCCGAGGCATTCCAATTAACGGCACCTACAAAATACAATATGTGTTAGAAAACGAATCTACGGATACACCGAATCTTCTTATAATAGCATTTTTTAAGCTTAATTTTAAGCATTTCATAGAACTGTGGTCCTCAAATAATATTATTCTACTACACAACTTTTTAATATAAACTTTGAATGTGCAAAACTGCGAATCATGGATATCCAAACCAATAAATGATATTGTGATAGATATTAGATAAAAACTATTCGGGCCCCGATTCTCCGGTCAACCCTAGCTAAATAGTACAACAACATATTTTCTGATCTTTTATCAAGATAAAATCTTTAACGGTGATATGTACTTCGTATTGTGAAATAACATACTAAATTCCTAATAACCTAATGGTTAAATTTGTAGTCACAAAAATTGAAAAATGGGTAAAACACAATTTTGTACGGTATTTGTCGATGGGGTACTTACCTTTTTTATAACACGATTTCAAGCATTAAATTAATAGTACTTTTGAGCCAAGTTGTACGTACTTCGCAATATTTTACTTAACATTAAAATTTAAGCTATGATTCATAACTAACAAAATCGAATAAATCTATAGAATAGCAAATGGCTGAAAAAGCTTCCACTAAATGTACAACAGCCAATTTAAATTTGTTCACCCACCAACATGTCATATAAAATGTACCTATACTGATATCGGAGGAAATCGAACTTTAAAGTTAAAACAATAAAAAAATTCCTTATCCGATTTAAAATGTATTCAAACTTCAATTTAAATATAAAATTCAAAAAAATGTATTATATTCTCAAAAAATGTTTATTTTCAATTATTTAAGACGAATTTAGGTAACCACATTATACACAATATATTTTTCATTACTGAATGGGTAATTTATTTTTTTGTTATTTTAATTATATTTAAATATATATTGTAAATCTCGACACTGATTACTGAGTAAAGTTGATTCATTTTTAACCACATTGTTGGATTTTCTTTAAAAGTATTAAAATTGAATACCTACCTTTAATTTGTTTATGTCATTTGAAAACCATGTAATTATAAATTTTACGACGTTCGATCCTATTTAGTACTCATCGAATAGTATTTATGGGACTTCTTTGTTATTCGACAAGTATATTCGCAGTAATGATTTCGAAAAGGTAGATACAAATATACAATGTATAATGTCGACCGTCGGGTTCAACGAGCATGGCCCTTTTTCACAAAAATATATCTGTTTAGAATTTGGGTTACTGCGCTAAATATTGTTTGAGAACTTAGTAATACCGTTGTAAATTTTAGTTTTTTAAAACCACAAATCGATCATAATATTAAAAAATGATATAATATAAATAATAAATGTATAGTTGAAATATAGTTTTTAAAAATTACTTTATTAAAAAAAAAAGTTTAAGTTTTAGTTTGTTTATACTAAATTTTAATTTTGTTTCGTTATTGTCCACTATACTAACGATTTACAAATTACAACTTCTCCAAATACAAGTTACAAATGAAAAAAAGGTAATGGAGTTGGATTGTAGTAAGAAAAACAATATAATATTAAAAACACAATTCAAGTGGAAACTGTGAAAATAACATTTTCTTTAAATAAAAAAAAAGTAATATCCGATGAACCAATAAACCCTCTCAAACGCATGCTAATATACTCTAATACTATATTATAATACCACCAATACCTACTTCATTTTGAATAATCAAATGCTCAAATAGTATAAGCACGAGCTGGAAACACTAAAACATTATTTATCAGTTATCGAAAATTCAAGTTAATATTAAATTACACGGATATTATTCTCAATAGCGTTGAGTTATACTAACCAATTATTATACGCATTCCGATTATTTCATGCTTTCTACTCAATCAACGATACGTTTTTATAAGTCATAAAAATTGAAGTTATATAAATATTTTATACGACTTAAGTATCAACAAATATTTTTTTTTAATTGCATAATCATTTATAATACACAGAACCATGCCCCCCGTCAAAATAAAATTATATTATATTATATAATTGATTTAATAAGCTGTATTTTGTTTAGAAAACTTGTAGTGTATCATCAAACTTAAATTCAGGATATAAATAATTACAAACTAGGTACTGTAATTACAATAAATATACCAAAATAAGATAAAATTACTTTATTTTAATAAAAACTAGGGAGATACCTACAATAAAAAAATATAAAAGGTACATTATTTTAAAGGTGGTACACTTGAGAGCAGTATATTAATAATAATTAATAACTTTAGTTATGATGTATTAAGAAAAATATTTGAAATATTTTTAAACAATTTTTTTTTAATATTCTTCAACTACCTAGCTGTAAAAATATACCTTACTAAATTCATTAAAAATAAATAATAATATATTTAATTTTCATTGCAGACTTTAGGGAATCACGAGTTTGACGACGGCATCGATACTCTTGTGTCTTACCTAGATGGAATAAAAAATATACCAACAGTAATATCAAACTTGAACACGACCGCAGAACCAACCTTGGATAAATATCTGTTGCCGTCGATTGTATTTACAATAAATTCAACTAAAGTGGGAATCGTTGGATATTTAACAACGGACACGCCGGTAATCATTATTTTATTTACAATTATTGTTTATTAGGATTTAGGAAGTAAATTATCAATAATATTCTTATATAACTTATATACCTATAATGTATATTTACGTTTTGACTTTCGTTATTCAATCATGTATTCATCGTAAAACATGGTACAATATATATTTTTATTCTGCAAATCCAGTTAGTTCTCTATAGTTTTAATATGTTAATAATAAAAATTAGAGATAATACAGTATATATAATTACAATTTCATTGTTTATGTGTTTTTGTATTGAAACCCGTGTATGGGATATCATATTACATTTTGTCTATCTTATACCTTATAAGTTATAAGTAATAAAAATCAATTATATAATATAATAAGTATATAATTGATAATTGTTTACATAGGGAATACAGGGGATTTGTCCTGTACTCCAGTATACACGAAGTTAGGTTAGGTTATGAATTAATTTACTTATGTGTTTTATAATATAGGTACATTAGATTATAGAGGATAAACGTTTAATTATAAATCGAGGTAATTGCCTGGGGGCTGGGACGCACGTCTTTCAGTTGATAACTATTAACTATACTTAGGAAAGATATTGTATAGTCGCAACTCGCAGTTGTTTTAAAGTAATTTAGCTAAAATACGTATCTGATCATAATTTATAAACTGCGTCATAAGCATACGTTATGCCTTATTCTTGTCACATTTTGGTTCGGTGTTTTTACTCATTATTTTTGAATGTGTTGTAGTTATTCAACAAATAAGTAATTACTAATTACCTCGAGCATCAGAATCGGGCATACAAAATTAACACATTCATACATAATAAACAAAGACACCGGACCAAAATTTGACTTCTGCTCATACTCGTCCATATTGTTGTCTGGCCAATATTTAATGATACTGCATAATAATTAAAGGTACCTACAATACTTAGTTGTCGCAAAATATATGATAATAAGCTGTGTGGTAGGAAAACATTCATTAAAATTTGTAACTTTTGTTTGAAGTAAAAGGAGATAGCTCAAGAAATAAAATATTTATAGATACGCGTTATGTGTATTACGAGTATTGAAATAAAAAATAAAAAATCCGTGAACTAGGTTAGATGTCAAATGTAACTTTTGGTCCAATTTGGTGTAACTCAAAAACGAATAACCATTTGAATTGTCATCAAGTGTTTATAAAAAATCTTCACTTGGTCTAAAAGCTTGAAGTTATTTTATCATAATTCTAAAATATACTTAGGTACTTACCTATGTGGGTAAGTACTTTACATTTTTAAGTTTTAACGTATAATATTATATTTTATATTTTCTGAGGTTCTGTCACTGGACAGTCTCCTCTTCATGTGTTTCATGTCTTCTTTAATCACTATCATCATTGTTACTTATTGTTTTATGTGTAAACAGATTGTAATATATTTTTAATAAAAAAAAAAAAAAAAAAAATATTATATTTTAAACACACAATTAGATTTTCAAATACAATATTTTCAGTAAAACTTAAAACGTATGTGCTTAATATTTAATCTGTTTTTTCTCTATATATAACGACTGAAATATAATAATTATTGTTGTTAAACAATCTTTAATACCTAAATAAAAAAAGTTACCTATACTCGGTAATCACTATACATAACACTCAAATATCTATAAGTAGGTTGGTACACTAAACGATTCTGATTATCATAACCATACTCAACATTATTTTAGACCATATCCAACACCGGGAATGTTGAATTTTTTGACGAAGTTGAGTCTTTGAAGAAGGAAACAAAAAAACTACGAGACGATGGCGTTAACATAATTATTGGTCTCGGACATAGTGGCATTGAAAAAGATCAAATAATTGCCAGGGAAGTGGAAGACATTGATATAATTGTTGGTGGACATTCACATACGTTCCTGTACTCCGGTAAGCATACCACGTGGCATGTATATTCTTATTTGAATAATTAATTAACTATTTAATCCTGAGTTTATTTTATCATTCAGTGTTTATCGATGTTACTTTTTACCAATTTATATTATAACAATTAATTTATAATAATTTTAAAATATAATATACTAGCAGACCCGGTGAACTTCGTTGACCGTTATAAATGTCAGCTCAATATGATTCAAACTTTGTTCAAATCGTTATTTAATATTTTTGTAATGGTATTTAATCTTAAAAATGTTCGTCGGCCATCTTGAATCTCAAAATGCTTGTGCAAGTACCACTTTAAAATGCGATTTTTTTAAAATTACTTCTTAGTGCACACTTACATGGCATTGGTACGAAGGTACTATGAATTTGCAAGCTTCAAGCTATCACTGTTTAGGCTCTACGTCGATCAGTCAGTGAGTCAGTCAGGACACATTAGATTATAATGGTATACTAACTGAATATCCCGGTATCCCCGGTGTGCTGTTTGGAATTTTTTTTGTGATAAATCCTATATAGCATGTACGTGCTATATAGGACGTATATCTCGGTTTTAGTGTATGCCGGTGTTTACGGGCAAATCGGCATCGGTTTGCCTATAGGTTTGTGTAATCACTCGACATAGATGGGCAACCACCAGTCGTGGATTGAATTTAGCACATGTTATATTATATTTAAACTGCTTATACTCTCTAAACTTTTCTGACATTTCTAATAACAATCTTTGATATTTTCGTCAGATTTAATTGAGTAGCTTTTTAGTATATAAAGCAAAGGTGGGCATTAACTTGTTAAAAAGTTAAAGTTAAGTTAAAAAGTTGATTTTTTTTTACCCTTTATATTTGTTTTTAACTTATTAACTTATTCAGTTACAATTATTATTGTTGTAACTTAACTTTTTATAGTTAATTATCATTGTTATGCAGTTAGGTTAATTTTTGTTTTCGAGTCATGTTTAATCAACTAGGCAATACTGAGTCGTCGACTTTTTTACGATTTTGGTAATTTGTTTTCGAATTATGTATTACAATAATCTAATTTTTTACACAGTGTTCAATGTCTTGGTAAATGTTTGTGTATAACAAAACAGTATGGTAGTTTATGATTTAAAAATATTGTACTTTCAAAAAAATTAACTTTTTTTTTACTGAAATAAGTTAATTTTATTTTTTATCTTCACTTTAAACTTATCTATAGTTAAATTTTTTTTCTTTTTTAACTTTTAACTTAACTGAAGGCAATTTAATTGAATTAACTTAACTTGCCACAGTTAAGAATTTTCATTAACTTTCCCACCATTAATATAAAGTTTGGTTAGGTTAGGTATATTTGGTTTTAAGATATAGTTACTTTATTCAAGGCCATATTATGCGTGGCAATTTTGCATGCTTGTACGTTGTACCTGATCTGCCCGAGTAAACAACGGCATCCATTTATAAACAAAAAAAATTTCAATTTCCACCATGAATCTCAAGCTCCTAGTTTGACCACCTCTTTAAAATGCATGTTTTGGAAAATCCATTCTTAATGCACATCTAGAGCATTAGAGGAAAAACTATTCCAAAATTCAGGTTCATACATTTTGTATTTTTTGAGATATAGCGATTAATGAGTGAGTGAATAGTATTTGGATTAGGTATATATTATTTTATATACATTATACTATTATATATTTAACATTTTTATTTAAAAATAAAATCCAAAACGACGGATAAATATTTTTACTTTGCGATTTAATTTTTTAAGTTTTTTTAAATGCTGAGCGGAGCGAGGAAGCTAGTGGTTTTACAATGGTGTTTTTTTTTTTAACCTGTATATAAAATGTTTACTTGTAGAAGTGCTTTGATTTCAACATATGATATATTATCTTTTAGCAAATCGGATCAAGATGGTACTTTAAAGAGGTAATTTTTCGATTTTCTCAATAATTATTTAATTCCAAGGGAAAAACCACAGACAAATTACAAAAAAACCACTAAAAATGGGATTTAAATTTCTAAAGCTTTGTTTATCACCATAGTAACGAATAAAAAAATTACAATATTATAATATCAATTCAGCTTACAGCTGGCTATAATAAATAATAACAATATAAAATATCCAGAATTCATTGAATTCAAGTTTAATACATTCCATTATACATTGACCCACTTGTAACCTACTGTACAGCAGAGTGACATCCACGTACCCGCTTTTTTTGTTTGTTTCTATATACAGAAATCCTTAGGAAGGGATAAACATTATTATTATTATTTTTTAGTGCACTTTTAGAACATACCTACATCTTATGACAGTATCGAAATATTCCGCTTCAAGCATTGTTTCACGTCGAAAGATATTCTAGGTCTTTATCAAATTCAGTTCAGTGGCTTAGGCATGAAAGCGTTACATACCTAGATAAGACAGACAGAGTTACTTTCACATTTATAATATTATAGGGATAGTAGGAATAGGGAAGTAGTGGTATTGAAGTAGGGATGGAAGGGATTATAACCATCCCGCAAGGCGTTGCCCGTGAAACACGCTTGTGATTATGTGAGCAGTAATTAGGTACCCAGCGAGGTGTGTACGTAAGTATAGGTATAATTTCTAACTCTAAAGTTTCAAAGTTATACCAAGTTAATTATAATATATATATCTATGATTATAACGTCACATCGACATGGATGAGTAGGTACACGTCACTAACATAGGGCCACTCGAAGAAAGCTATTTTATAGAGTTTCAACATCTAATCTTTCAACATTTTATTTTCATTAATTTCATAGTTGTTAATATTTTTTAAGTTTATAGTTAAAACAGCAAAAAACCTCATGGCTAGTCGACCTCTACGGCTAATGTATATAACCTCACAGCCCACAGGACATTCTATATATAGATATTCATTTTTTTTATAATAAATAATACAAATTTAAAATTGTAATATTATTGCATAACTTTATATACCTATAGACTATAATAGCTATACTCTCTGCTGAGTCTACTGTCTAGTAGACAAATGTGTGTAGATTGTGATGAAAATTATTGATTTTTTTATTCCTTATTATAAATTTATTTTTCAGGCACTCCACCTAGCATTGAAAAACCATATGGACCATATCCACTATACGTGACGAATGTTAATAATAAGAAAGTGCCAATATTACAGGCATATGCAAATACCAAATACGTTGGCAAAGTTGTTTTAAAATTTAATTCTAATGGCGACTTAGTTAGTATCGATGGTAAACCAACATTATTGAATCATGAAGCTAAACAAGGTAATAATTCTATTTATGTTTATACATATTATATATAAAAAAAAATATTTCTATGATTTTAAACTTAAATAAGCATATTTTAATACGACGTAGATCCAGAAATGTTGACTGTGGTCGATCAATGGAAACCACAGGTAACTAATATTACAAATGTTACGATCGGTCGTACAGCTGTCGAGTTGATAAACACTTGTCATCAAATGGAATGCAACATAGGCAACCTGATAGCTGATTCTTTCGTTTACTATGTGAGTAATTATAAACTTGAAGTTACATTTTCCTTAACAATTAATTGGCTTATAGAACATTCTGAAAAAAGAAAATTACAATGAGTATTGGACTGATGCTCCTATTGGGATAGTTCAAGCTGGTGGCATTCGGACAACTATCAACGAAACTGACCACGATGGTAACAATATTATTTATATTACATATTTACATTACACACTTTGTTCTTAATTGTAAAACTATTTTAAATGTATTTTTATTGCAATTATGGTATTTTACAATACCTTAAACTAAACATAAATTATTATGTGTGTTTAAAAGTTTCAAATGGTTTATATGTATCAAGGACGAAAACATAAATATCAATGCTATTTCTATTTAATTACTTTTCTTAGTACTTGAATGAAAACCAATGAAATAGTTACTTCAATGTTTTTTTTTTTGTTACAAATTCATTCTATCATTAATAATTTTTATTTCATATTGTTTATAGTTTTTAATTTATTGTTAATTGGTTTTGTTTAAATCAATGTCAACAATAATAAATAACTAATAAGTACTAATTAAAATATAAACTATATATTATTATATTATATTATATAAATTATATTATTTTTTTCGATTATCTTTCAAGGATATTAAAATATCAATGCTACAGATTATGGTGTACGGTCTAAAAAATTTATGATTTATTTTTTTTTTAAACCAGGTTACATCACATTAGGCCAGTTAATCAATGTCATGCCGTTTCAAAATACCCTGATTAAAGTTACTATTTCTGGTAGCAGCCTATTAGAAGCATTTGAACAAAGCGTTTACGACTTTGTAGAGGGTCGAGGTGGATCTAAACTTTTACAAGTATCCGGTAAATTAAAATTTTTTAAATTAATTTAGATATTTTTGATATTCACAAAGTATTCAGTCTACTTCTACATCAGTATAAGATCAACATTTCAATATCGCACTAACGTGTTTTATAATTTTTGGGTAATATTAATTTATATGTATTTAGTATGTAATATAGTAAACTTAGATATATTTTTAATTTTATACTATTAACTAAATTAGGTACTTATATAATAAATGTTTATTATCATTTATCAGCTACCAGTGTTAGTACCTAAATAAGAAAAAAATCATAACTTATTATAATGAATTAATTCTACTAATAAATGCAATCATTCAGTTATTATCAATAAACAAAATTCATTACTATATATTGTAATATGGATTTTGATAAAAAAAATTGTTTTTCAGGCGTTCTGGTCGAATATGATTTAACAAAGAGTCCTGGTAACCGAGTCTCTTCACTATCACTCCGATGTGGTGATTGTAACGTTCCTAAATTTGAACCTTTACAATTAAATGCTAACTACACAATAGTGATGAACAATTATTTGGCTGAAGGTGGAGATAATTTTAAAACATTTCAAAAAAATTTAAAGAAAAATCAAGCATTAGGTTTGTAAATTATTGTGTATTATTATTTATTAATTTAATTCTGTAGCAGTAAATAAGAAAAAATATTTGTTATTATTATTTATTGTATTGTCTCAATACGCCCAATGTAATTACAGACTTAAACTAAGTGTTAGACTAGCTAGTGGCAATGGAGACAAATACAGCAACATAAACAATGAAATTGTCAAGCTGACCAATGAAATCGTATTCTCCTCAGTCAAAATCATCCCTCGTGAATCGTACATAGCCCCTCCTTGGGAAAACAATTACCAAACCAATACCGAGCTAAGCGCCTTATCCAAACCGAACACAGCCCCCGAGATATTTAAAAGACACTTCCAAGGAATCCTTGACGACTACAAGAACTTTCAAAAAATTTACACCGACGCCTCAAAGTCATGCAATGGGGTTGGAATTGCAATCATACTCGAAAATCAAAACTTAACCTTCAAGCTTCCCAATGATTGTTCAATATTTTCCGCGGAAGCTCTGGCAATCCTAAAGGCCATAGAAATAATAAACACCTCAACACACACCAATTTTTTAATTCTCAGTGATTCCCTTAGCGCCATAAACAGTGTTAAAAACAAAACTCACTCCGGTGACATTGCTATCCTAATCCAAAATAAAATTGACGAAGCTAAACAAAAAAAAAAACAAATTATACTAACATGGATTCCAGGGCACACTGGTATCCCAGGTAACGAAACTGCGGATACATTTGCCAAAATGGCCATCTCCGACACGAACACGCCATTACTAGACTTCATAACCTACGACGACTTTAAAAACACATTGAAAACATATATTAGAAAAAAATGGCACATAACCTGGAATAGCCAGAATACTAAATTAAACCAGATCAAGTCTACAACTTTCAGATGGGATAATTCCAACCTCAATCGAAAAGAAGAAACCGCCTTAAATCGTTTAAGAATAGGACATACTAGACTTACCCACGGATTTCTCATGTCTAATGAAGAACCCCCCTTCTGTGAAGCCTGCGGCCTTCCCCTCACCGTCAAACACATCTTGACTGAATGTCATGTTTACGACCAGGAGCGAATGGATCTCAACATGACCGAAACCCTCGACTCAACTCTCGGACCACATCCTGACCAGAACAAAATAACGCTTAAATTTCTTAAACTTACTAATTTGATTAACAAAATATAATTGTATCTATTATGTATAAAATCTAAATTGTCATTAATAATTGTGAACTAATGGCCTTTGCTGCCGAGTTGTTTTTATAAGATCAATAAAAAAAAAAAAAAAAAAAAAAAACTAAGTGTATAACATATAAACATATTATTAACACTAAAGCTAAGAGGAAACAAAAAATCGCAAAGTGTTTAATACTATTATTCAAGCATATTACAATATTATTCAAACCCGAGGATAATATTATTGTCAAATTTCAAATAAAGTGAAAGTTAAAAATATGTTAAGTTAGATTTATTCGACATCATTTTTTTATTTTTTTTTTGACATTAAACTTTTGAAAAATGGATTATAAAATATATCGCATAAGTAAAACATTATACATTTTTAAAAATTTAGACGGTTAATAAGATTTAAATTAATAATTTTTTCTTTTACTTTATTTTTATTTTCACCATTGCCAAAATATCTGAAGTTTATATTTTGTTATTTTTTAGATATTCAAGATTTCAATGCAACAGCTATGTATATGAAATCGATGAGTCCTATAACAAATGGAATAGAGGGCAGAATCAACTTTATATCCAAAGACAATGAAATATCATCAGGATCTAACATAAATTTACAGAATTATCATTTTATATTAATTTCATTCATTATTACAGTATTATTTTTTAACATTTAAGACTTTAATATAAATAAATTATACAAAAATAATGATTAATTTAGTAAATCATAATTCTATCTTACTGATAATATTTTCTTGTTAACATAATATAATTTTGGTGAGCACTAGTAATTAAAACAAATATTAATACTGTAGGTACATATCTTATTTTTTTAAATTTGAATAGTATATATTATATTATGATTATTGCTTACAATTTCAAAATCATTTTCGTTTAATAAAATGTATGTTAATGTACCAATTAAACAGTTGTCAAGTTTAAATTACAAAAATAAAGTCAACAATAATATTGGAAAGTTATAAACATTCGTCGGTCATGAACTTTTTATTTGAGTTCTATCTTTCATGTATTAATCAACAACATATCAAAGACCATTGATAGAGAATAACAAAATTATTATTATTAAAATTGTTAAAATTATTACCTAGTAGAAGTAATTTAGTCAAGACTGCATAAGTTATATTATGATCTTATAAATAAAATCTATCGGTGCCATTGGAGCAACTAGGGAGGGGGGGTGCTTTGGGTCCTTAGCACCCCCTAAAAAATCGTTAGGGGTTAGGTCTCATTGAATCACAAAAAAACCTAGAGCTTAAGCACCCCCTAGTTCAAATGTCTAGTTGTGCCAATGATCGGTGCACACTAATATTTAAATCCTACCGCACTTTAAATTGTAAACTAAACAAAATGTAAATATAAAATTGAACAAAAAGTTTAAGCACGGAATACCACGACTACACTCTACTGAAGTTCGAAAATAAGTGGAACGTGGATAAAACTGTTGATATTTCAGAAATGCCAGGCTCCACGTCAATCGCTTGGGAATGTGTACATTTATAGCGCCTTTAAACGGACGTTCTTTCTTATCGATCCTACATAAAACGAAAGAAAGTAGGATTGGCGTGTATCATATTTTTTTGGTTCGATCTTTGCGCGTCTCGCGAAAATCCTACGCGACTGATCGCAAGCATGGCGATCCGTTTCAATCTCGCGAGAAAACGAATATACGACCACCCCGAACCTGTGCAACGGTCGGATTGAGCTCGTTCAAGTCCTCAGACCTGACTAAACCTGCAACCTGCCAAAGTATTTTATGGGGCCTAAAAAAACACATTGAGTCGATACGAAAAAGTACATCATTTCAAAACGTATATAATAAATAACAAAGTAGGTATTTGATAACTATGTCTTGATGACTTATCGAGAGTATTATGTAGGAACTATAAATCTGATTTGCCTACAATATTGAAAAAATATGTTGACATCAAACATTATACTAAATGTAATATCACGGTGTATAGCCATATAAGTTATATTAGTTATGCTATGCGTAGTGTTATAAGTTATGAACAAAAAAAATAATAATGTACAACCAATATACTAATCCATATTTTTTTCTTTATTACCTAATCTAAAACCTAGAAATTGTTTCGCTTTTAAGAAGAGAGGCAATAAGAATAAGTTGCAGGACAACTCCAAGAAGCGTGACATTTATAAGGCGCGTGGCAGTTCTAAGAAGCTTAGCAGCAGCTCTAAGAAGTAAGGAGCGCAGCAAGAAATGAAAAGATTTTACTGCATAATATATCGAAGCAATAACCAGTCGCGGCAGATCAGCCATCGACGAACATCCAAAAAACCCAAGTCGACAAAGACACGGTCATAATATAATATAAGTATATAACTATGTAACAATGAGTGGAAACAGAGGCGTATTTAGGAACAACCTCTACCCACAGAACGAACACTTGATTTCACGGACATTGTTTCCGTGATTGAGAACGGCTGATTTTTAGACTCGTCTTCTTGCTACTCCTTGTCTTACTCCTGCTGTTGCGCGTCATAATTATCACCATTCACCGTCAATCGCGTCATCCTCTTGCTTCGACGACGGTATCGCCGGCTGTACCACAGTCACTGAGCCGTCGTCATGGCCCAATGAGAATGTGCATGCTCGGTCGTCGTACGGCGAAAAACAACAGTTGTTATGGTCCAATAGTCCAATTGTTCGATTGGTTTCCAATCTTGAAAGTGTGCTGCGCAAAAGCCAATACTGATGAAATAGACAATTTAGTAAAAGAAAAATGTAAAACTTTACACGATTCGGTTTATAATAACCCAAAACAACATGTTTACACTATTAATGGTGCAAAAGAAAATTATGTAGACGAGGATCTTGAACCGTTTAAACATGCGGTACATAATGGGACGGTTTGTGTTTGGGTGAATTTTTAAAAACTGCTATGTGTTTCGGTTATATACCATAATGAGTTTGAGCGAGTGATTTAAAAACATTGTAGGCAATAATGTGTTTCGACGACCTTTTTTAATATCCTGGGATACTGTGTTTTATCTATCCATTCTAACTCTCATTTTGACATACTTGTGGCTATCCGCGAATTCCACGAGTTATTTCCACTAAGATTAAAATCGGATAGTCCTTTTTTTGTGTGAGTGATTAAAAATCGAAATGATTAAAATGATTAAAAGTCAAGTAAAAATATTATTAAAATTAAAAAATGTAAACGAAGTATAAAAGTGAATGATTAAAAATTGAAATGAGGTACCATATTATTAAAGTTGATATAAAATTCCCTATAGATTTTATATATAATTTTTTTCTTAATCTTTACAATTTTACATTTTAACTTTTATCTTTTATATTGTATCAAAATCACCCAAACACATCATAACGAACAAGAAAGGTTGAAAAACATCAAGTACAAAGATCGAGTGTAATATTCTATAATATTTTATTTTTCATTAAGGCCCCTGCAAATGTGTCATTTTTAAGGAGTTGTGTTTAGGCTATTATTATTATTATTATTTCGTTCCTGCGATTACTGATCGTCTTTGTGTGTGTAGTAAATGATCATTAGCGTGTGTATACTCCCTTACCATCCCTTACTAGTTTATGGTCGCACGCACGCACATGCACAAGTAATTTATTGTCTAGATCAAAATATTCAAAAGCAATTTATAGACGTGAAATAGCCGTTGGACTAACAAAAATTAAGGTACTTCTAGTGGTTCGATTTAAAAAATGTAAAGAAGTTTGTATTGGTAAATAAGTTTACTTTGCACCGGTAGGAGCACTTTTTTCAATTTTAGCAAATTCTTGACGAGAATAAATATTTTACATTTTATAAATTTATAAATTTGTAATATTGAATATATTCAAAAATATGTAAAATATAAAAAATATAAAAAATATGCTCCGACCGATGAAAAGTAGACTTGTTGACCAATTAAAACATTTTTACATTTTTTAAATCGAACCACTATAGAAATACTTTAATTTTTGTCAGTCGCTAAGGACGTTTTGATGAAAAATTAATAAGGTTTGCGGGGGCCTTAAATAAAATATATTAAGTAACTATCTGTCTGCATCAGGGCCAAATGTTAAGAGGATTGGCACCCAGGAGCTTTTCTTTTGCAGTACAATATAATATTTTATTAAATATATTTAGTTTATCCACTATTAGATATTTAAATCTAAACTTTATCTAAACATAGTAATTACACCTATCTGAATTACCCAGCGTTGCACGGAACAAAATTGTGATTGTTCAACTCCTTTTCACTTTTGGGTGTAACTCAAATCGTGGATTTCAAACGTTTTAAACCTACTTCGGAAAACGTGGACCCTTTTTTTTGAAAAACGAAGTCACAAACTCTCTTCGAGCCTCAAAGAATCGACTGATATAACTATTATTGAAAACTATCCGGTCATTTTTAATTCTATAGAAAACGAACAAACACAAACAAACATCCATTATTATATATTAGATTATTTATTAAGGTTAAGTGATTTTTATTTAGTTTAAAGACACCAGCCATTACCAAGTTTAAAATGCTCATCGATTAATTTTCAATTTATAATCATCAAAGAATTATTATGATAGTGTGGGTAAATTATTTTTTAAAATATGTATACCTATTTTGAGTGTAATTGGGATTATGTTAACATTTAACATGCTTTATGGTTAATTATTATTCGGGAATATTAGCCAGCGAATCATGAATTGGGATAATTTTTCAAAATTTAAAACGTTACTGTAATCTCTCTATTTATACTTTGGTGACACCATCATAGAATTACGAGAGTACGGTATCACATAAAAGTTATATAAAAATCACCTAAGTCTAAGTGTCGCCTCTTAATGGTTTAAATTGAATTGCATTGTCAATAGATTTAATCGTAATTGAGTGGAGTTTTCAAAACAATTTAATATTAAGTATGATATCAATAATATTATGTTTTATATTTTGAGCCATGACAACTTATTATGTGTTTATGAAAAGGTATAAATGTGACTGTAATAGGGGTACTTCTTATAAATGTAACTCATCCAAAACATTGTGAAACCCAAAGTGGTTATTATTTAATATTTTAAAAATGTTCTTGAATCTTGATGGTGAATGTTAACATTTGAACAATTGGCAAGTGTTTCGTAAGAAAATTAAGATCATAATTGAGTGGAGTTTTCGAAATAATTTAATATTATTTTGACGATTTATTATGACGTGTTTATGAAAAGATATAAATGTGACTGTAATAGGTGTACTTCTTCTAAAATATATAAATCATCCAAAACATTGTGAAACGCAAAGTGGTTATTATTCAATATTTTAATAATGTTCTTGATGGTTAATGTTAACATTTCAACATTTGGAAAGTTACATGCGTCCGTGAGTGGTGCCATATACATTTCAGAGAAGAAAATTAAGATTTTGTGATCATCAAGCACTAACCAGGTCATATTTCATAAATATTTTAAGTAGGTATTCAGTTTTAACAGAAAGATACGAAAAAACATATAAATTGTGACTTATGAGTAACTCTCATAATTTTTGGACTTGTAACTTAATATAATATAGTTTATACAATACAATAATATTATACTCTATAGTCTATAATATACCTATATACTAAATATAAAATATAAAATTTTTTTTATGGTTTTCCACTTTTCCATTTATTCTAATATAAAAATTGTAATGATCTCTTATTTTGTGGATTCGTCTCCGCCCCAAATAGCAGAATAACTATTAAAATATCGGAAAAATCCACAGAAAAAGTAGGAAATCTGGATGGCAAAAATACAACAGTGGCGCCAGCTGTCCAGTAAAAAAAATAAACTAAATAATAATATATTTTTGTTTATTGTAAGGTTGCCATTGGTTGTGCATGAATATAATTTTAGACCTGTATAATATTATATTTGGTCAAAACCATTTAACTTAGTATAAATGGTATTCCTAAATCCTAACGCTAATTTTTCGACGGTTGTCTGAGGAACCTACACATGCACATCATAAACAACGTATTAATAATACATTCGTAATTAAGTACACACATTTGGAATCCGCAATCCACCGCAGTCCACCGAAATCCATAGCATAATATACGGCTCTCTTAATCACAATCTAGTCTCACGGGCAACGCCGGGCAGGATGGTGCCGTGGCTATAATATAATTGAATGTGTCCTGGCTGCTGACTGATCAACGTAAATCTAAACAATTATAGCTTGAGACTTGCAATTTTCACTGGACATTCGTACCACCATGTATGGGTGTGGACTAAGAAATCATCTTCCAAAATTCGCATTTTAAAGCGGTGCTTGCACAAGTATTTTGGTGTTCAAGATGATCGATGAAAAATTTAAAGTTTTGAACACCATACACCGAATATTGAATAACTAATTGAACAAAGTTTGAATCATCTAGAGTTGTGATTTTTAACGGGAAACGAAGTGCACGGGATCAACTAGTTATTCATAAAGTATAATAAATTATTGTTTGTACATTAAATTGTAATTTGGAAACCATGAAATGCAAAAAATGTAAATTTGGTTTAGAATACTAGAAACTTTAGAAACCATTGAGTACTTAGTAGATATATGAACATATTTTATTATTCACAATAGCGTCAGCTTCCGGGGAAAAATTATTAAAAAACATCGACTTATTGGTACAAAATTCGTGTGTGTCAAAATCCATACCTCGATTCTAATTATTTGTTTTTATTATTTATACTATTTAATTAAAAATATTTTATTGTAATTCAAAAATAAATTAAAAACATTCATTTTTCTACATGTCATATTATACTACTCTATTCTCGAAATGTAAATATTTTTCTGACGGAATACTTGAACTGGTGGGAGGGTGTGTAATAAGGACTGGCAGTTGAGATTCCACCATAACACATTTTGACATTTTGTAAAATTGTTTGTGTTTAATCCATTTCGGCTACGTGGCATAGATATCCAGATGGATTTTGATCACGTGATATATACGCT
Organism: Macrosiphum euphorbiae; assembly: GCA_949089665.1. Taxonomy (NCBI): domain Eukaryota; kingdom Metazoa; phylum Arthropoda; class Insecta; order Hemiptera; family Aphididae; genus Macrosiphum; species Macrosiphum euphorbiae. Next base: position 49,727,306 of record CARXXK010000001.1, on the reverse strand, counting down.
GAAGATTGACGTCATCTATCACCAACGTGACGCGTGCTACGGCTCGAACACACAATTAGGTAATGATTATTTCTATTTCTATAGGTATTACTCGTACTCTTTACTTCAGACAATGTCAATAATGAGACGAAAATCAGTATTAAATATTAATTTTTATCGTGTCAACAATTAACGTGTGAACGGTGTGTCGCTTGAATGCACAATACCACAGGATTGTTTATAATTATACATCATTAGTGCAGTATTAGTTATGTATTATACTTATACTTACTTGATACATATACACACACATTAGTTACAGTTATACACAAAAGATAAGCATGGGTAACGGATGCAGAGTTGTAGAAGAGGGGGGGGGCGGTGTTGCCCTCTCCCTCAAATTGACTTTTGTGTTAATATAATAGGTTCGTTATAACAGCTCAATATACATTGATCCGATACACTGTAAATACATTTAACACGTATTAGTTCATACTAGTCGGCAAAAATTCATTTACAGCGGTAAATTGCCGCAGTGTATAATAGTATAATACGGTATTAATACCTATATTATAATGTTGATGCTTACCAATCTTTTCGGATCGTTGGAACATGTTGAATCATTATCATACTTTGAAAGCATTTAAATCCCTATGATAAGTTCGTTGTTTATGACAATTCGTGAGTTTAGTTTATACTCGTCTGGTGTGTACGAACTGTAGTGCCGAGCGCTAATAAAGTTTTTACCGACTTCCGAGAATTTAATTTTTTTGGACTTCTGATCCCTCTGATAAAGTGTAATCGGTTTACCTGTAGAGCGTGAGTGGTTGCTCGATCAGTGCGGCTTGTTTTTTTTCAAAATAATAACATTCTCCCGACCACCGTGTGCGCATCTTCTCCGTACGTGCTGTAGTGCCATCGTCGCCGTCACACGTCTCCTCGTGCGCGATGAGACAGACAGCCGCCGCGTGTTTGGCCGCCGTGGCCGTGGCCGCGTTCGCCGTGGACGCGGCCGGCCTGGACCTGGTGCTGCTGCACGCCAACGACATGCACAGCCGGTTCGACGAGACGGACCTGTACTGCAACGAGTGCCGCGAAGACGACGCTTCGCTGGGCCACTGTTACGGCGGATTCGCCCGGGTCGCCCAGTTCGTGCGTGACGAACGGCGATTGGCCAACGAGAGCGGCCTGCCGTCGCTGTTCCTGGTGGCCGGCGACACGTTCCAGGGCACGCCGTACTTCTCGTTCTTCGAGTGGAGGCCCGTCGTCGACTTCATCAATCAGCTGCAACCCGACGTCATGGTAATCGTTTTTAATCATTAATCCAGATTCACAGCTATACTTCGTGCTAGAGTTATTACAATTTAAAAGTTGAGCTGTACTCAATTATTGGTATACTCGGTTGCAACTTTGTTATGACATATAATACTAAAAAAGTAATGTCCAATTCTCAATACTCGATTTGATCGACATGACACGACACACGACGTAGCTGTGAATCCGGCTTTATTTTATTTTTATTACCAATAAGTTTTCTTCACTCAAATCAACTATAAACTTGCGAATACAATTTCTTTTATTGTTTGTATGTTTGACGTTTTTAGCGCATCTAGGTTTTTTTTCAAGGGGCGGGGGATATAAAATGTTTAATAGACATTTAGTATACACAATATATTATATTCATATTATTATAAACTATGTCACGTTGTATTGTGTACAAAATTTGGACTCCGAGGGGGGGGGGATATGACCAACATATCACACCCGTAGATACGCCACTATATATTATCAGATAGCATGCAACGGCTGTGTGGCTAGATTACTAAATTTTAAAATTTTAAAGTTTACAATTATTATGCTAAGATTTTTTTAAATTTTATATGATTACGTATTTTTACAGTAATAAATTAAGTAGAATAAGCTACCTAATTTAAAGTTGAGATAACCTCGTAGGAGTCTGCAACTGCTTAGGACATTCATTCATCTTGTATAGTTTTTGGACCAAGGGTTTTAAAACCAAAAATAAAATAAATGTAATTTGCGACCAACTGATTTTATGATGAATTATGGATTTTTGATAGACGGTACGGATATGATTAAATTGTTCATAAAATTGGTTCCATCAGAAATGTCTTTAAGCAGGAGGGTTCAGGTCACGAGCCTATCATTTTTAACTTAGATTTTGGACCCCACCTTTAAAAAAAAAATTCTATAATTGGTTTCTGTAATTGGATTTTTTCAAAGCATTTACAATTGTATGTTTCATATTTATAATTAATTATAACTACTAATACTCTTTTCCTAATCAAATAAGTAAGCAATAAGTACAGTATATATCGCAGGGGTGGACAAACTTTTTTTGATTAAATTCTATCAAAAATATATTTTTCCTTTGAGGATCAATATTTATGTAAAAAAATTATTTTTGTTGTTTTAAGTCTTTATTATAACTACTATTAATAATAAACATACATACTTATATAAATAATAACGTTAAAATGTAAAGTTATATGAAAACGAGCTTTTCAACAAATTTCAAAATAAATTAACATCATTCTGTTGACGTAGAAGTACTTGTCATTGCATATCGTTGACCATAATATAATTATAATTCTATTTCCGTGAATACCTATGGTCACGGACTGAAAAACGAAGGTGCTGCTCTAAATAATCATCAGTAAGTGTAGCTCAGTATTCAGATTTTATAACTTTCAACGTGAGGAAATGTAATTTCACATATACAGGTTAATCTAAAATAATAATTATGCATAATTATGTAACTGTGTCTACTAATAATAAGTTTTAACAATGGGTGATTAACTTTCAAATCGTCAAAGATCAAACAGTCGATCGCGATTGATCTTGCCACCCTGGTAAATCGTATAAGTCAATGAGTGTAATTTGTACAATAGTATAGTTATGTCATTAATCATTAATTTTTACAACTATCTGTTTCGTACCGATAATACTTAATACTTAATAGTTATATAATTTATATTGTTACCTATTTGTATTTCTATTGTTGCAGACTTTGGGGAATCATGAGTTCGACCACGGTATCAGCACTCTTTTGTCATACTTAAACGGAATTCAAGATATACCCACAGTAGTATCCAACTTGAATATGACTGCAGAACCAGAATTAAATAATTTTGTATTGTCGTCATTAGTATTCACCATAAACAATACAAAAGTGGGCATCGTTGGATGCTTGACAACAGATACTCCGGTAATTAATCTGCACTTATACATGAGTGACGAGTGTTTTCAATAGAAATTAATTGTATAATATCTAGGCAATATAATTGGTAGATAATCTTTTAATATACCAATTAATCGTTATTAAGTACCTATGTATATTTCTGTGTCAAACAAAGTCATCACTCTTGAAGTACCATTTAACCTTAAGAAGACTAAGCTCTCGCTGAGCCATTCTATAAGCTCTACTTAAGAGGATAGACCTAGAAGCCGATTAAAAAATCCTGCGATTTGTCCACACATCCCCAATCAGCACAACACGAGTATCTCGTGTTTAAGACACATTAACGTTACAAGAAGGTACTTGGAAATGTATGCCACCTCAGCCACCCCATTTTGGTGGACGAGGACCTATCCTCCTACAACCATCATTGAGGCCATGAAACCCCATGGACCCCCTCTCCCGTAATCACACCAACGCTGAATAACCCTCTTAATATAAGTTTAATTCTATAAACAATAACCAAGATTTACGAAGACTTACTATCATAATATGATTTTAAAAATGTTTAAGACCATATCAAATTCCGGAGCAGTTGAATTTTTTGATGAAGTAGAGTCTTTGAAGAAAGAAACGAAAAAGTTACTCAAAAACGGTGTTAATATAATTATTTGCCTTAGCCACAGTGGAATTGAAAAAGATAAAGTAATTGCCAGGGAAGTAGAAGACATCGATATAATTGTTGGAGGACATTCACATACATTTTTGTATTCGGGTAAGCACCTTTAGTAAACGAATTTCATATTAAAAGTCAAACATTTATAAGTATCGCATCATCTATAATTCAAATTAAAATAATTTATGTATTTTGAATAGAATATAAAAATTAAGTTAAAATCAAAAACTGCTATTCTAGACACTCCACCAAGCATTGAAGAACCATATGGACCATATCCACTGTACGTGACAAACGTTAAAAATAAGGCCGTACCAATATTACAGGCATATGCAAATACCAAATACGCGGGAAAAGTTGTATTAAAATTTGATTCTAATGGTGACATAGTTAATATCGATGGCTCGCCAACATTATTGAATCATGAAATAAAACAAGGTTAGTATTCTATTTTTCTTTTTTTTAAATTAATAATTTCATAAGTGATTTCAAACTTTAAAAAAATACAGTAATCTATTATAACTTATACATATACTATTACCGATGTAGATCCAACAATGTTGACTGTGGTCGATCAATGGAAACCACAGGTAACTAGGATTACAAATATTACCATTGGGCGTACGGCCGTAGAGTTAATAAACAAGTGTCGTGGAGAGGAATGTAACATAGGAAACCTGATAGCGGATTCGTTTGTATACTACGTAAGTAATATTTAATTGAATAGTTGTATTTTACTTAATAAGTAATTTTAATTAAAGAACGTTATGAAAAAAGAAGTTTACAATGAGTACTGGACTGATGCTCCTATTGGGATGGTTCAAGCTGGTGGTATTAGGACTACAATCAACGAAACTGATCATGATGGTAACAATATTATTTTTCATTAACAATTCACTTTCTGACAGATCAGAAAAAATCATTTAATTATTGCAGTTTAATAAAATATGATTAAAAAACAAAAATTTACATTTTCTTAGGTTACATCACTTTGGGGCAGTTGATCAATGTCACGCCGTTTGCTAATAATCTTGTCAAGATTACAATCTCTGGTTCTACGCTTTTAGAATCATTTGAACACAGCGTTTCTGACTATGTATTGAACCATGGTACATCTAAATTTTTACAAGTATCTGGTAAGTATGACAAATATAAATGAACTATAATTATGTTCTATAAATTTATTTTTGTAATAGTTACTGAACATTATTTGGTTTTTGAAAAGTGCTCTGAATTTTACTTAGTTGTATCTATTCTTATACCTACGTTGTATATAACATCTGGGGCAGATTCAGGAGGTGGGCAAGAGCAATCTGTCGATTTTTTTCAGTACGAAAATAAGTGCATGAATAATTTAATAATATGCAATCGCACAAATTAAACATACTGTAAATCAGTATTCGGCATTCGAACATTTTTTACCCAAAAATAACAAATAACTAAAATAATCCATAATACATTAAAAATTAATAAAACATATTTAAGGGGTATCATTCGTATAAGCACCAAATGTTTTTAAGGAGTTCGATATAGGCAATTTTCTATGTGTTCATAATATAGGAATCGTGTAAATGTGTATGTAGTAAATGACTTTGTGAGTGACTTTGTATAAAATAAATATCGGAGCGCTCCCGCACGTATAGGTACTTCACGTGCCACATACATATCAATTAACGCAGTACTTTACTCACTATTTTTTCACAAATGTGAATTTTAGTGAAACACTGAAACTTAGTTTCATATTTCCAATTATAGCTTACTGAGTGTCATTATGGTATGGACACTTGTTATACAAATTGAAGAAAAGAAGCTCATCTAGGCGTGTATGTGAGTCGATTTTCGATATTTTATTTTCAATATCCAATATTCACCTCTAAAATTTGTGATATTTAATTTTTTACATTTGAATTAAGTTAAGTAATTAACATATCGAACAATTCTTTTCATTAAATGAAGCCTCGGCGACTAAGGTAATTGGCTGAATTAAAATTACATGCTCTTACATATTGACTTTTATTCAGCCACAGATTAACTTATCTTCTACAATATTGATAATATAGGTGTTTATACTCAAACCGCTCAATAAACCACATTATTAGAAATACATAAATTAATTTTCATAGAATTTTTCCATACTATTGATATCCCTAAATAAAACATTATTTTCAGGTGTTCTGGTCGAATATGATTTAACTCAGAGTCCCGGAAATCGAGTCACTTCACTGTTTCTTCGATGTGGTCACTGTAGCGTTCCCAAATTCGAACCTTTAGTGTTGACTGCAAACTATACAATAGTGATGTCCGATTATTTGGCAAATGGTGGTAATAATTATCAGGCATTTCAAAAAAGAATAAATAACGAATTACTAGGTTTGTAAAAAATTATAACCTATTCAAACTACCCGAGTATCTCCAGTGAAAGATAATAATATAACATAACGTATCAAATTCTGGAAAACTAGAATATCATTATAATATCGTAATAATATTTTAAAACCATGATGTGATATTTAAAAATTATTCTTGTTTTCCATTATTTTCATTGATTGTGTACAAATCATGAGCTAGACATGTAAAATATCGTATCCCTCCACAGTAATGTACCTATATTGCATATACATTACGCCGTGTAACGCTCATACATATTAATATATTATTATGTACTCGCCTAAATAGGAATGCTTATGCCGGGTTGCATGAAAAATCAATTAATACAATAATGGTTCAATACAATTTTATGGACTAAACATGAGCCACTAAATCATGTTAAAAGACTATTAGCCACTATGGGTTCAATAAAATAAGTTTAGTGATTGTTCATGTGACCTGACATAGTATGTCTTATTATGTCTTTCACTGCAGTCTTGTATTTACGTCAGTAAGTCAACACAAATATATTATAAATAATAAATATATATTGTGTTATGTAGGTATTGAAGATTATAACGCAACATCGATGTATATGCAATCAATAAGTCCCATAACGAGTGGAATAGATGGCAGAATCCACTTTAAACGCGATGTCAATAACGAAAAGTCAGCAGGATTTAATATAAATACATGGAATTATCGAATCTTAGTGACTACTTTCATATTACTACAGTATTATATTTTAAACTTAAAATAATCATATAATATTAATTATAAACATTTAAATAAGTATATATATAAATAGATTTGTATTTCTACCATAATTATTATTTATATGAGATATACATCTGTAATATGATTTAGTAATTAAGTATTAGGTGTAAAAAATGTATTTGATAGCATATAAGCATGTAACTTATAGATGGCACAATTATTTATCTATACCCGTCTTAAAATATTATATATATAATTTAATGATTTAACGGGGTGATTTCATTTCAAATACATATATAAGAGGTTAAAAGGAGGAGGTAGGTCCCCTTTTCGCCCAGTGGTCCGATCCCGAGTCGCAACGCCGCCGATTCCGCAGCTGCAACGAGATTGTAGTCCGCGTCGCCAGCTCACTCCGAGCATGACTAAATAAACAGGCATGATCACCAAAAAACCTATTTTTCCTATCACTGCGCATTTTCCCCAGACTTGGCAGAAACAGTAAAATTCCCATGTAATTGTAGTGGGAATAATATTTTTTTCCATGAGTTTTCTATGATATTAGTTTTTCTTCCAAGTCTGGGGAAGTATAAAATATGCGTGAAATAATCTATATAGTGACCATGCCTGTTTATTTAGTCATGGCTTCGAGCTTTGCAGGTCACCGTCGTTGCCAGCACAAGCAGTCGTCTTCAGCACCCGTGGTACCGTCAAGCAGCGCACGACATCGCGCACTAGCCTCTCGTCGCCAACCGTCGTGGCCGGGCTTCGTCCGCTGCCATGGTTCTCTTAGCGGTCTCGAACAAACTCGCCCGCCCCGCAGGACAGCCCGTGAGAACGTTGTAGAGGTGACCAGTGGCCATATACCAGTTACCAACATCATCAGCACCACCAACTCGCCATCACGTACCCCCCCACATCCGATGCCTTTTTTTTTTGCATTTAAATTATTATTTCTTGTTTTTTGCTACTTTTTTTGTAACACATAATATTTTCATTTTTCGGCATTCAAAATTGTAAAGCACTATATGCATTCGTTTTCATGAGATTATATAATAAAATTATTTCTTCTCTAAACAATAAAATTTTGTTCCTTGTTTTTCGTATTAAAGAGTACGATTTTATTTATTTCAACAGAATAATGGCTCCATTAAACATGATCGTGTTCACGTGGAACTCACAAAAAATATTAAACAAGAATTTCTTTGTTACGAACCAATTAATATCAATGAAATACATTGAAGGTATTGGCCAAGTGAGAGTATAAGTTTATTGTGTGTGGTGACATTTTTTCTGCCCCAAAATGTGATAAAAGAAGAAAAATGAATTTAAGAAAACACGCACACATTATTATAAAAAATCAATCCATTCATCGCTCGGCTCAGAATTTAAAATAATAATAATAATAGGTAACTATAGTTTTTGTTATTGTTGTTGTATGAACACCACATTGTTTTTTCGTAAGCTAGGTAGGTACTTCGCCGACCCGTCGAAATGATTTTCGAATGATATATACCCAAGTGACGTTTTAAGAGCTTTCATTATTTTTCTTATATAATGACAGCAATCAGCCAGCTCCCTAAAATATGTATGGTTATGGCTATGTTAATCGTGCTATACTTGACAAGTGATAACTAATAAATTGGTCCATAGTGAAAATAATTCGTATATACGCCACTGCCAATACTATGGTATAACTTTGATACTCTAGACTCTAGAGTTAAACATAGGTACACTTACGTACAAACACCACTATAATATACCGATAATATACTGCGGCGATTCAGAATTTTTATTCCTGATAACGGAAATGTTAAGATAAGTTTTGAACACCATACACCGAACATTAAATAGCGAATTGAACAAAGTCATATAGAGTTGGTACATTTAACGGGCAACGGAGTGCAAGGGGTCAGTGCTATTTTCAATAAAAATATATTTATCTTATACCTAGACTGACATAATACCGTCTCCTCTCAGAATCGTTTTTCTTATACAATGATATTGTGTCGTTGAATTCAAATTTAATATCATCCATTATACAGTGACCCACATGTAACCTACTGTACAGCAGAGCGACGCCCACTTGCCCACCTTTTTTCTTATATTATTATTAATTATTCCGATATCGTAATAATTAGTTTTTTTATCATACCCAAACAGTTCGATAATTCAAGTAATACGGCTTATTGAATCGGTTTACAGCAAAACTACCAATTATAAAAATTGTAGAGACGAATTTTTTTAACAATCTTAAGAAGCCCGTTTTCGATATTTTTATTAATTAGTTGAATAATTAATGAATAAAAAGTTAAAAACCGTGTTAGTATACCATGTGATATTGGACGATTAGAATACGATATCAAAAAACGGATTTCTTACGATTGTTAAAAAAATTGTCCTCTACAATTTTTCAATGGTGGGCAAGTTAATGAAAATAATTAACTGTGGAAAGTTAAGTTAATTCAATTAAATTGCCTTCAGTTAAGTTAAAAGTTAACAAAAAAATAAAATTTAACTAGTTAAGTTAAAAGTTAAGATGGAAAATAAAATTAACTTAACTCAGTTAAAAAAAAGTTAATTTTTTTTTTTAAGTAATAATATTAATAGGTATAGGCTGTTTTTAAATATTTGTCATTTAGTACCATTATAATAGTCTATTATTAAAATAAAATCAATGAATAATGATAATAGTATAATACCTACCAAAAATTGTTTCCATATTTATTTCGATAATGTTATTTTCTAATCTCATACGTTTATTTGTATTTATAACGAATACAGCAATATAAATTATAATTTATAAATATCTCGGACGACTTTTTGTTTTGTCTATTGGAATTGTCGTATTTACCAGTAACCAGTATATATTATTGATATAATGATATCCTTTTAAAGACTATGATATTTACTATTTAGTTTTAAACCTGTTTTTAGGAATTGGAGAGTTAGATAAAACAAAAATCGGATTATTCAATACTATTAAATAATATTAAATAATTAAATAATAGAATTCGTGAAAATAGCCAGTCGATACAAGGATAGTATACTAATTATTACTCTTTAGTCTTTACTATAGTACCTATAGATTATAATATAATTTGATTATTATGAATTGATGATATTATATTATTAGAAAAATAAATTACCAAAATGGCAAAATAGAAAGAATGAGTTTTGTCTCTTGGTTCCACATGATAAAAATTTAATTTAATTAACTTAACTGTACAATAATGATAATTAACTAATTAACTTTAAAAAGTTAAGTTTAAACAATACAAAATTTAACTGAATAAGTTAATAAGTTAAAAACAAAAAAAACTAACTAGTTAAGTTAAAAAGTTAAAAAAAATTAACTTTTTAACTTAACTTTAACTTTTTAACAAGTTAAGGCCGGGCGCACACTGATAGAGCAAAAATGTTCCGAGCTAGTCGAAACATTTTGTTCCAAACGGCTCCGATCAAATTGCATTCATACTGACAAAACAAAACCAAACAAGACAAAATAATTTCCGATTCGTTTTTTGTTTTATACACCAGTCGCCAAGATGAGTTCTGATGAAGATGATGTTGTTATACCGCTTTTGTGGCAATTTTTGTTAAATAGTGAAATAAATGAAAATAATCGTAAACGTAAAATTTGGGTGCACGAAATAAATAAAAAACGTACAGAAAATAATACAATTATTAACTTTTTGGCTGAATTACGTAAAGATGAGTTAAAATTTAAAAATTTCACTCGCATGAGTTCAACTACTTTTGACTTTATATTAAATGAAATTGGTGAGGCAATACGATCACAAGACACAAATTTTCGTCAAAGTATAGCTCCTGCTGAAAAATTGTTAGTAACCTTGAAGTGAGTTCAAATAATAATACCATAATTATATACAAGAAATATTTATTAATCAAACTTTAGTAAGTAAGTGAAAAACGAATTTTTACAATACAATTTATAATTTTTTTTTTTTATTTAAAAGTGTAATTCTTTTATTTATTTACTTAAAATGTATTATTTATTTTTAAATTTATACGATAAGTATTGATAATTTAGTAATTATTTAAAATAAGTATTCAGTATGTTGAGCTATTTGATGATGAATATCCGGGTGGACTGAAAGTATAGTTGTAATCTTGAAATTCCTGTACTGGTACATTTGATGTAGTATTATCATATGATACTTTATCATTACCTACCGATTCTTGAGCTTCTTGGCTGTCGATGTATGTATTTAAAGTTGTTAACACAAACTGTTTAAACTGGCGCTGGTTTTTTCCATTTAATTTTTTGAAATCGGGCAAAAGACTCTTAAAAAATAATAAATCAACATCTTCTACAGCTGATTTATTTGTTTTTGAACGTAAAAATTCGATCATAGGCCCTGCAACTTGTTCTGCAGCCGAATTTTTAACTTGAGTTTTTTTTGGTTTTTTAAATACAGGTTCAGAAGATACTCTTGTCAGCTCTTGTCTGTCAATTAAACATGTAGTATTCGTACCTTCATTTTCAATTTCATTTACGCTCTCATTGAAATTTGGATTTTCTGTACTTTTTTCAGTATCAGTTGCCTCACTTTCATCATCTGATGCTTCTAGATTACTTGATGTTTGCTTGTGCTGCAACATGAAACTTGACAAAAATGACATTTCATTGAATAAATACCACTGTTTTTTTCTCGAAGCAGCAGAACCAGATATTTTTGATTTTTCTTCACGTAATGCTCTTGCAAAACTATTACGAAGACACGCCCACTTACTTTTACACTCTGCCACTAGAAAATTTATATTTAATTAATTGTTGTTTTATGCATTTAAAGTTTTGACAGACTGCATCTAAATTTCAAAAAACTGTTAATGTATAGATATTTTAGACTGAGCGACTCAGATGAATGTATTGGTTTAAAAAAAAATATATAAATTGAAATATCCAATTTTAATAAAAAATCTAACTTTATTGTATTAAGATTTTTTTTTCATTTAATATTTTTATTAAAATATAAATTTTTGTCCTCAACTTGACTTTTTTAACGAAATAAGATTTTTTATTCATCGTTAGATAAAATAATATAATTTAGTTGTACTATGTATAGTAGATGATGCCAATAAACATTTGGTGAACATTTCAAGTAAGAAAGTATTTAAAATTTTAAAGCGAAGCATTATTTTCATTAGTAATCGTGTACATACATATAAAAAACAAACATCTCTGTTTTTAACTTCGTTCAGAATTTAAAAATGACGTAAAAAATAAAATATGTATTTATGGCTAAAAATGCTCAAAAATGTGAAATAAAATTAGTATAATAAATAGGTATAATAGAATAAATAATTATTTTTCAGCTATTTAGCTTCTGGAGGACACTTTAAACGCTTACATTATCATTTTCGTCTTGGCGCTTCAACTATTGGAAAAATTATAAGTGACGTATGTTGTGCCATATGCGATATTTTATGTCCTACTTATATGCCACCACCTACAACTGAACATTGGATAAAATCAGCAAAAGCTTTTGAAGAACTGTGGAACTTTCCTAATTGTCTTGGCGCGATTGATGGAAAACATATATCAATACAATGCCCTCCTAATGCCGGTTCAGAATATTATAATTATAAGGGATTTCATTCTATTGTACTTCAAGCTGTCGTTGATGCTAATGCTAAATTTATAGCTGTAGATATCGGTGATTATGGACGAAATAGTGATAGTGGTATTTTTAAAGAATCCAATTTTGGAAAATTATTAAAAAACAATAAATTAAATATTCCGCAGTCAAAAAAAATTGACCCTCGAATTAACGATGAGTTTCCGTTTATATTTGTTGGGGACGAAGCATATCCTTTGCAAACAAACTTAATGAGACCTTTTCCAAGAAGAAATTTAACTAATGAAAAAAGAATTTTTAATTATCGTTTATCGAGAGCCAGAAGAATAGTAGAATGTGCATTTGGGATTCTCGTGAAACGATTTAATGTTCTAGAAAATAAAATGTTAGTTTTTCCTGAAAAAGCTACTATTATCACAAAGGCTTGTTGTATCTTACATAACATAATAATGGATAAAGAAGGGGCTCCATCTGAAATCCAAGATGAACTTCAACTTCAAACAACCCAAACGGTTGCCCAAAGCCAAATTACATCAAGACCAATTAATAGGGCATCTACTGCAGCAATGGATATCCGAGAGAAGTTCATGAATTATTTCAATTCAGACATTGGTTCAGTTCCATGGCAAAATATGTACAATTTATAAGTTTTAATATCACATTTCTTTAAATTTAAAAATTAATCAACTAAAATATTATAATATTATAATACTATAGGTAATTTTAAATAGCTCAAAAATGTAAATGTATGTAAATGTAAGTAGTTTGACTATTGATTTAATTTTGATTTATATTACAGATACATAAATATAGAAATACACTACGTACTCATCATGTAAAAAGTTAAATTATTTTAAATTATTTTTTAACTAACCCGATGTTTCCATTTCTGTGCTGATTTCATTCCATAATCTGTCTTGGATGATTCTATTACTATGCTCTTTATCCGTAAAATCGTAAATAGATTTTCTTAAAAAAACAAGATTGATCAATTTCTCTGGATCGCATCCCATTTTAAAATAATTATGAAATATTAATAAAGCTTAAGTTTAATCAAGTTTTATAAAATCATAAAAATCTGCGAGTGACACCAAAATAACGAGTGTTCAGTTGTAAACTATTCGTATAAATAAACAAATTTATACGATTACATAACATTTTCATATTTTGCTCGGAGAAAAAATAGAACCAGACCGAACAAGATCGAACATGCTTCGTTTTGTCCTGTCGTGTGTTGATGTTGACTGATTAGTGTGCGCCGCGTCACTTACTTTACATATGTTATAATTGCCTACAAACAGCTCCGAGCTGCTCCAAGCAGCTCGGAACAGTTTTGCTCTATCAGTGTGCGCCCGGCCTAATGCCCACCATTGCAATTTTTATAATAGGTAGTTTTGTTGTAAGTCGCTTCAATACGCCGTATTACTTGAAGAACAAAAGTATAGTTTTTATTAGTATAAAATTCGGATACGAATAGAAAATATAAAACCGAACCAAATTAAATAATATCTGTCACAAATATAATAATCATTTTCTTATCTGGTTATTTATAAACTATGTACAGGCGCACGGCTGCGATAGCAACCTGTTTTGACCATGGTGCGGCACTGCCGTTACGAGCGCGGGGTGGTGGTATGAACACCTAGTATCGAGCGCTGCCGCTGGCTGTAACGGGCGCAGCAAATGACGAGCGTAATTAAACGTTTTTTTTACCGAAAACATGGTTTCGTACTTCCAGAAATACGTCTTATTGAAGCGTTTTACAGTATAAATACCTATTACAAAAATTGTAGAGGAGAATTTTTTCTAGAAACGTAAGAAGCCCGATTTTTGATATCTTGTTCCAATCGTCCAATATCGCATGGTAAATAAACACGTTTTTTTTAACTTTTTATCAATTAATTATTTAACTAATTAATAAAAATATCGAAAATCGGACTTCTTACGTTTCTAGCAAAAATTCTCCTCTACAATTTTTGTAATAGGTATTTATAACGTAAAACGCTTCAATAATACGTATTCCTGGAAGTACGAAACCATGTTTTTATGCCATATTTTGTCTACTGTGACATCCTCTTAATACCGCTAGAAACATTTCAGTGCGTTTCCATAAACCTTTTTTTCTAAATTTACTTGCCGATCACATTAAACGATAAAATTTGAATAATAAATTATACATAACAAAATCAATTTTATAGAAGACTAGTTTTGAGAAAAATTTCAAGTTAAACAATCTTTTTTTATTTGTAAATCATCCAGTAGTATAATTTTTTTAGCTACAAATTAATTAGTATATTTAAATGTCTCCTAATTATTAAAAATTGTTTTAAATTAATGCTTACTTTAAATTTATAATGATATCCGACACTAAGTACTTTTATTTGATTATATAATATTAAACCTTATATTATATATTTTTTTAAACATTACCTCTACTATATTTTATAAATTAAGTAAGAGTTTACCAAAACCAAAAATAGAAGACTTGATTGAGTCTATTGATTGTGGCTTTTGAATCAGCAATAATTTTCAAAAACTATAGTTTTTCAATAATAAAAAAAATATTTGTATATTGCCATTTGACAGGGACAAACAGGGATTTGACATTCTGTAATCTGTATATTATGTTAAAATGTCTATCCAAAAAGGACATAACATCATAATTTATCAGTTTATAAATTATGCATTTAAAAATTATTTTTTATCTAATTTTCAATCATAATTGTACAAGAAAAATTACTAAATATTAATAATATACATTTATATAGTTAGGAATTATAACATAAAAGAGTTTATAAACACTATAGTTAGTATACTCATATGAAAATTAAATGTTTTGTTATAAATAACAGCACATTACAACAGCCCATTACCTAATAAAATTCATTATTATTTCATAAACAAAAGAAAATAAAACATATTGCTGGTAAGTTTCATTTATGTTTCACCACTGTCCATCCATCATCACAGGCTTCAGACTCTTCACTAGACGATGAATCATCCTTCTAAATTAAATAAAGATAATACATATAATTAAATATAAAATAAATATATATGTTAATATGAATATATTATGTACAATATAGTAGCTCTATAACATTGCCTGGGGAAACAATGAACAAACATCATATGAAGCTATATTGTTGTATCTCAGTTTGTTTCAGTGTACCTTAGGTTCACTGGCGGATAATTTTTTTTTTTATAGATTCTCAAGAGAAAGTTTTACCATTAATAAAATTTTATTTTAGTGGACAGAAGGAGCCATTATCGTATTTCTATTTTATTAATCAATATTCCATAGGCATGAGCTGAATTCATAAAACAATATTTATAACCTGCTCCATAGTGTACACTGTGCTATTTAAATTTGGCAATAACCACATTTGAATCTGTTTAGTATTTTCTTAAGTTATCCAGACATAAAAAAGGAACTTTGTTTTTTATTTATAAAGGTATATATGTGTGTATATGTATGTGTATATTGTATATATTAAGATAGTGTACAGGTGTATTGCTACTTGTTGCAAAACATAAACAATAAATATTATTAGAATTAAAAAAACTATGTAGCCAAATAGAAAATAGGTTGAAGTGGACAAAAGGTAATAAATTGTTATTTAATTATTTTTTTGTACTATTGTGCAAAGGGGAAAGGGTCTAGACCTAGATTCTAAACTCTTCGAGTTAGGTTATGCGGTTTGCATTGACATGACAGATGCACATAACTGTTTTTCATAAGTCTTATTTCATATTTTATTGAATGACTGTATGAACTTGGTGAATACTGTATCAATTTCAGGTGGCACTCACACTACCGATTAGTTCGACCGAGTGTTCAATGTTAAATAGTTAGAACTAATAAAACGTATTTGGTCAAAAAATAATTAATTGCATCGTAGTTATAAATGTCTAGAAAATGCAGATCTTAAGCGCCCTCAGTTTTTTTTTTATTTAAATTGAGCCTATATTAACCATAAACAATTTAAGGCTTTTCGAACACTTTGTAGTTCATCTGCCATAATGTATTTTTATTTATTGTAAGTTTGATATTGGCTATGAAAGTTACAATTTAGTATAATTTTAGACTTGTACATTATATTTGGTCAAAACCATATAACTTGATAAAAAATGGAATTCCTAAAGCTAACTTGTCCCGGAAAGGTGGAAATTATAACACATGCACATCATAAACAACAAGTTGATAAAACATTTGTAATTAAGTACGTACTAGGTACCTTGCCGGAGCTTGAGTCTTGCAATTTTCACGATGCCTATTATATTATATTAATCTCGTAAGTCTAAGATATTTTTTGGAAAGATGTTATATACTCCGTGCCACGAGAGAAGTAATCCGCTAAGCGCATGCAGACTGATGGCAGCGACCGTTCCGAGGCCCCGTTTCCCTTGCTTCACAACATAATACATATTAATAGTATTGCTATATAACGTTGCCGACAGTTGACGGTTGTGATCGTGCAACGTTGACAGGTCAATTAGGTGGGGGATGCGTGGATTTGACTGCGATTTGGTCGAGAAACAGGTTAATTCTCTCGTGGCACGGAGTATAAACAGCAATGGGGGTATATAGTAATACACAAATAATTAACTAATTAACACTCTGGCAAAGCCGGGTAAAAATTCAGCTAGTATATTATTTAATTGTGACGGGCACAGATGTTTTAAGCATAATTATTTTAATAGTCATAATCTTTATCAATAAAATATAGAACGAAAATAATATAGCAAGCATAGCATACATAATTAATTGTTTTATTGTTTAGTCAGTGCATTCAATTAACAACCTCAAATAAATGACAGATGTTGTAATTGTGTTGAGTTATTGGAAATTTGCTATTTATTTAAAATCTAAATAGAAATAAATTCAAATAAACCCGATAACATCAAAAAGGTTGGATTATTATTAAATTATTTGATCACAACGAACAAGAACATAGAACACTAATGTCATACAAATTACCTTTTGTTTTTCACGTATTGGTCTTACTGGAACAATTTGAATAGGAATTACTGTAGGTAAACTTCTGAGTTCATCTATAACTTTTGTTCGGCCATCTAACGACTGGTTCCAATCAGAGTAGAGATTACAAATATGTTTACTTAAATCATCGGCAGAAGCATCTTCAAGTACAACATCAAACCCAACATCCATCACGTCTTCAATAATATCAGATATACTCGTCCAGCACATGTTGTCACCTTAATTGTGATGGATTAAATAAATAATCATAATAACTTTCTAAGCACTAGACTTCATAATGTATTAATATTTTAGAAAAGAAATAACAACAATTAGGTATCAATATTAGATACCTTAAATAAATAATTAATGTCTTGTGAAATTTAAATATCAGATGGGGGTATCTTATAATAATAACTCGATATACTACGAATGATAATGTACGAACCAGACTTCCGAAGACACTCGTGTATGTTCTTTATTAGATCACTTATTTTGAATTGCATGACTTCAGACGATCCACCCATGCCGTGTTCTACAGCCAACTTGAATGTAAAAATAATAATAATAATGATAAATAATTTAAAAATGTGTTGTGTAGAAATATCTAAGTAATATTTACTTTGAGCGCGGTCCAATTGTTGAACAGCACGCCAATTATGTGCTCAAAATTCGTTTCATGGTTCAGTATAAATAAGGACATGATTGTGCGTAATACACCAGTCACCAGCTAAGATCTTAATGATGTAGATCTACTATTGTAGATTTACTTAATTCGTGACCTGTGCGTACAAGCACGACTGTGTTCATCGGGCCAAAATGCCAAATTAATAATTATCGTCCTCGTGGTTAATAATTAATATTTGTATTAATATTATCATTGATAGGAGATTGATAACAGTTTTACCGGCTGATTATAAACATTGTCGTTATCCCACACGGTTGGTAACCTTGGTATCCGCATAGAACAATCTTGGTATCCGACGAGTATTGCCCACGAAAAAATAATGCGCCGGGATGTTTGGACCATATAGAAATTCGCTAGACTAAACCGGTGTGAAAAATAATGCACCGGGATGTTTGGACCATATCATTTACATGGTTCATTATCCCGGTGCGGGATAATGTGGGATAATTTTAGACGGGTTTAGTCAAGCGAATTTCTATTATGATTTAAGATAATATCTTAAATCGTGGTATTGCCACAGAATAGATGAAAACGGTTGAAAATAGATGGAACATTAGTCCCGAGGGCTGGGACGCATGAGTATTCGTAATGAAATCAAATTATATTATTGCCCGCGGACAGTCAATAATATTATATATTTATATGACAAACACTTATTAAATTTTTATCCAAACATTTTGACTGTATTGTTTGAAATAAAAATGTCGGTGTGGAAAAAATTGATTTAACACGTTGGTGGACAGTTGCCGATATTACTGCTATAGCAGTAATATTAAATGTTGATGTGAGGGGTCGTTTTTAAATATTACTGCTATAGCAGTAATATAAAAACCGTCCAAAAAGTGTCATTACTGCTATAGCAGTGATATTTTCAATGGTCTCTTATGAGAAAGGAAATTTTACTGACCCCGGACATCTCATCGGGCCATCGGGCACTCTATTTTTAGCTTATGTATACACGTATTTATAATACAAATACATGTATTTTCCATTTTTATTCTTCAGCTGATAAGTTATAATTTATATTTCGATAATATTTATCGATATATACAGTTATTGTTTTTTTTTCATTTGATTGGCACAACACAGGATACACAATTCGTAATATGAACATTTAAATGTAATACTGCTATAGCAGTAATTTTTAAATTGAAAATGTTATGTCGGAGGTCAGTACTGCTATAGCAGTACTAAAAATATTACTGCTATAGCAGTAATGAAAAGAGTCGTTTTAAGGATAGTTTTTTTTCGACGGCGGCCACAAGACTGTCCATCAACGTGTTAAGTTAGATAATATGTCTCAAAAAGTACAAAATACGCTCTAACAACCAAAAAGACTCAAAATATGCATTTATAATTTATTTGCAAAATAAAATTTCAAAACTAGCTTTGTGAAAGCATGAAAATTATTTGTTTTGTACTCTGCTATTTTTGTGACTGTGCAAAACAAATATGCAAATGCTACAAGTCATCTGCCCTACTTATTAGTTAGCGTATGTTAGGTCAGGTCAAGAGATATATGGTCGAGGGCTCTCGACGTGAAACGCAATGTGGTAGAGCTACTGGAGACCGCAGAGGGTCATAGCCATCCGAACCATAAGGCCATAAGGGCATACAGAACGATATCAACCGCGGCGGCCATGGTGATAGCAGGCCTGATACCGGCGCATCTCCTGGCGTGGGAGAAATCCGAGAGGTACAGGCGGAAAAGCGAAGAGGACCATGGAACGCGTCAAAACGGAGATTCGGGATGAAGTGACCCATAAATGGCAGTATGAATGGGACTGCGAACCTAACGGTCGATGGACACGAAGGCTGATCAAAGATTTGACATCGTGGACGAGCCGGAAGCACGGGACTGTGGACTTCCATACAACCCAAATGCTGTCCGGCCACGGGTGCTTTGGGCAATACCTTTGGAGGTTTAAAAAACTGGAGGACCCAAGGTGCGCTGACTGCGGGGAACCCACAGACGACGCAGAGCACGTGATGTTCCGGTGCGGCAGATGGGAGAAGGATCGCCGCGCATTAGAGGTGGAATTGGAGG
The DNA here is from genome assembly GCA_949089665.1 of Macrosiphum euphorbiae. Lineage (NCBI taxonomy): Eukaryota > Metazoa > Arthropoda > Insecta > Hemiptera > Aphididae > Macrosiphum > Macrosiphum euphorbiae. The sequence continues at coordinate 49,707,055 of CARXXK010000001.1, read as the reverse complement.
AATCGATAGACCCAGACAACGTCGTAGCCATTATGCTCAAGAGAAACACAAACTGGGACGCTGTCAAAGGATTCATCAGAAAGGTGCAGTCCAAGAGGGAAGAAGATGAAAGACTCAGACAGAATGGAAACCTTTAGTTAAGTCCGGTAAACTGTACGCCGAAGGCGAAAGATAAGAAGGACAGAGCCTTCTCTTTTTTGTGGAGCGAAGCTCATTAAGCATTTTATTATGTTATTGATTATTGTGTGATATTTATGTGTGCAATAAATGATACGGATACAGGGGGAAGGACGGCCCTAACGGGTGAAGTGCCCCCCTGTAGCGCCGTGATACCACCACAAAAAAAAAAAAGGTCAGGTCAAGATGGGTCTTTAGAAAGGTGATTTTTCGATTTTCTCAATAGTTATTTAATACCACAAGAAAAACCACTGACAAATTACGAAAAACCACTAAAAATGGGATTTTAATTTCTAACGTTTTGTTAGTCACCATAGAAACGAATAAAAAATTATAATACCTATTATAATATAGATTCAACTTACAGGATATAATAAATAATAGAAATATTCAGACTGACAAACCGTCTCCGCTCAGAATCGTTTTTCTTATACAATGATATAACCTATATCATAGAATTCAAGTTTAATACAATATTTTATAAATTGACCCACTTGTAACCTACTGTACAGCCGAGTGACATCCACTTACCCGCTTTTTTCTGTTTGTTTCTATGTATTTTTACCCAACAAATCGTCAAAGGGAGCGACTACTCGTGATATTTTACCTGGCAACGTTAAGACTTACGAGACGTTATTGGTTAGTAACTTCGAGTTTGGTTACCGGAGCTGGTAAGCGTGGACGCGTAGTGAGCAACCACTTGTTATACAATATACCTACTTTATTACTTTAACAGGCAAGGCCATGGGCAAGGTTACAATCACGTATATATCTTAGTCCGTGGTTACAATATTCTCATTACCAGTTGTCTACCCGAAGAAAATTGCAAATAATGTAATTATAGCATAAAGGTAATTAAAGGAGCGGCAGACTAGACTATATACTAGAACGTTTTGCGTAAGCGTATAATCATGAACTTTAAAACTTTGAAACCAAGTTCCTCCGACAAATTCTGCTTGCAGCATCGTTTTTAACACTGATTTCAGAAAAAATAATCAGAAAAAAAAAGCGGGTAAGTGGATTGCTGTACAGTAGGTTACAAGTGGGTCATTGTATAATGGATTGTATTAAACTTAAATTCATCGATATTCTATATATATATATATATTTTGAAATCGAAGCACTCCTTCTCACTTCTGGTAGATATTTTGTATACGGAATATATAAAAAAAAATAAAATAAAATAAACACCATTGTAAAACCACTAGCTTCCTCGCTCTGCTCAGAATCTAAAATCAATTTATTCCCTAAACTAGATTTGTATCTAATATTTATTTGATCTACAATTTATTGTACCTAACACAAGTTGCAACCTACTTTTTTATCAAAGAATAATACATTTAAATGTTCTATTGATTCGTAGAAGGATCAAGGAACCAAGGTGTGCATTATTTAAAATTTATAATACTATTTGTAATTTTAATTTCAAACCTTTACAAATGTAAATATGTAATATAATATAGACTATAGAGTTAATTGAATGATAGTTATTTAAAAGTATTTAGTATTGTTAGTGAATACTATGAAAATATGAAGTATTATCAAGTATGAAATATTGAAATAAATATAAAAAAAGAATATTCATAATAAACATTTTAATACTATAATAACTGATGAGAATTAAAAATATATCTGTGTCTGGTATATTATGTACTATGCTTAGTTTTTGTGATAATAGTAGTATTGCAAACCAACAAAACCATATATATTGTTGTCTATAATAAAAACAATTGTATACATTTGGGTGACTTACTAACACATTAATAAACGATTGAATGATTCTCAATAATTAATAAACGTTTATATCTAAAAAAAAAAAAAATTACCATTAAAAATTATGTGACCAAAGTTCTATTAAGTAGGAAATTTGATATATTTTTAATCAGTGAATAATAAAATATAAAAACATATTTTGTTTTGCATACAAATATAAATATGATCTGTAATTGATTATTTCTTAAATTATTTAAAATATAAATACATTCTAAGTAAAAATAAATTAAATTCAATATAAAGGCAAACTAGTAATTTTTAACGAGTAATATAAACATATTTTTTGTTATATAAATCATTATTAAACAACCTAAACTGATGACTGGCATACCAAATATGGTTTTGTGTCATCATTTTGTAATATAATTGATCAAATAATAAATATTGGAATAGTATATTATCTTGTTAGAGATTATAAGTGGATTTAATTTCATTCATTAAATTATCAACTAATGTTTGTGATGTACATTTTGCCTCAACAGAAACATTGTTTAAATTTGATTTTACCAATAGACATAGTTGTTCACTAGATGCGGTGGAACCATAAAGTGAAGCAGTCTCACCAACACGTTCCACTAATACTAGGTGAAGTTTAGTGGAAAACCAATTAATAACTTGGTTAAAATTAGTTCCCGACAAAATCACTGACGATTTGAAGACTAGTTGACCATTGCATAGTAGCTCAACTAATGGTACAGATGGAGCAGCTTTAAGGAACATATCTGAAACAGCTACGGCCAATCGCCAGTCTAATTTGTCTTGGTGGATATTGTCCTCTTGAAACATCTAATAACACACATATAATACTTAAAATACTATAATAGTTATAATACTATAACAGTTGCAAATTTATATTTTCGTAATTTTTACTTAGTCACAATCTCAAAATGAAAAATAAGCCCTGACCCTGTAGCCCGTTGTTTATACCCATAATTGTAATCATTGGTACTAAATATTGCATAATCGCACAGCTGCTAACTTACCATATTTAAGGACACAAAAAATTAGCAATGACTGACTGGCCGCCAGGAGTTCAATATAATACATTAACTTAGGTCCTTTCCAAAATAAAAAAAATTACATTACTACCAGGTGCCTTAAAATGTTCATTACCTGGTGGTAAATTAAAGTGGCCAACAGAAAATATTATAACAATAAAAAGTACTAATACTAATAGTACCTGATGACCAAAATTTAAGCCAACTATTAACTATTATAAAATTGATACCTCAGAAATGGCTTAAAATAAACCAAAGGAACATAACTCATTGTTCTAGGTCTCTTCTCATAGTATGAAGTAGCACAACTACCCTACACATAGAAAGCAAACTGTATAACTCACTTTAATTTTGTTATTAAATATATCAAAAACATCTGCCGTCGACCTAAGTTTATTGTCACATTCAAACTATAACTTGTAATTTATATGTAAAATACTGTCTTGTTTTGTTTTGTTCTTACTAATGTCAATTTTCACTGTTATTATTACTATTGCTGTTCACACACACTGTATTTTTACACAAATTCACATTATAATTATGTAATTTGTAAATTATTATCAAACATTGGAATTTCTGGATTGGCGTTAGTTAATTAAATAAATAAAATAACATGTGTTAAAATAAACCAGTCTATAAATTCTATATGAAATACATATTGACCATGTCTCATATATGTGACACCGGTCTAAGCAGAAACACACCCATATGTCACATATTATTCTTGGCACGTGGCCATGAACATGTTAATTTCTGTTCAAAAATATTATAACATTTTAACATACAACTCTACAATATATAAGAATCTATTTGCCGACTATGCTGATGACAAAGTAATGTAATCAATACATGATGAACCATTAATTGCTGTAGATTCGTCTGATTTCATCGCAACATTTAATATTAAAAATTTAAAGAACAAAATCACCACTCTCACAAAATGGGTAATAAAGCTAGTAAGTGGTCTCTATCTCAAGTAAACTGTATAATATTCAATTAGTCAGTCAAAATTAAGTAATTAAAAATATAGCTTAGACTGCTTAGAGTTAAAATTCACAGGCTTTTTAAATTCTAAGATCATAAAAACCAAAAAACCATTTCAATATGTTTTCTACTTAAAATATTTTTAATATAGACTAATTTATAAAAATATAAATGTAATAAACTAAAAAACTAATTACTTACTTGTGCCATATATGTCAGTGACCCTCGAAGAGTATTTGGAATAGCTATGTTTTCTACTTGAAGAGACAAGTCAAATTCAGTTAATGAACCACACTGTATGCTATTACTGAGTTTATACCAAGATAAAGGTTCATTTTTCTAAATTATAAAATAAATTCACAATAACAAGAAATAATTAATAAGTAATGGCTTATTCAGATAAGACGATATATTTACTTCATCTAAAAATTGGATGGCAGTGGAATTAGTCACATCAATTTCAATGTTTTTGATCAAACAATTATTACCCACATTAGTAAGACGAAAGAATACAGTTGCCGAGTTACTTAGTTCATTTTTTGGATCCATTTTGTACTCCTTAAGAATCATACGTTAAAAAATTATAATTAATTCAAGATAATATGAGCACAAACTACTTTTTGCAAAGATTATTATAATAAGACAGACAAATCTAATTTCTTTATATTGTTAATATATATTCACCAAAAGTATATATTTGTCCATTGCTAATTTTCTGAATGATAAATCTTCAGCTTGTACAATTTCTTTGGACGGTGTGCAAATCCCCAATGCTTCTTCATAACCTTGTTTAATTTCAATCAATTGTTGATCACTTTTATCTAATTTTTTTAACTTTTTTGATTTTTCGCTCTTTTTCTTCTTTTCTTTTTCCTTCTTTTTTTTTTTATGTTTTTTTTCTTCAACAGGTGGTGGGCGTTTAATTTCAGGAATATCTAAGTCAATATCTAGTGCAGTATGTGGGTCATTGATGTCTTTTTGCACATCTATGGCCCCATCAGAATCTTCTGCACCATCTGGCATTTCCCCTACATCACGATTAACTATCATTTCAATTGCAAGTTCTTCATCTTCTTCTTCAAAATGATTAAATTCTTTTTTCTTTTTTCTAGATTTTTTTTTATCTTTTTTTTCTTTCTTTGCTTTAATGTATTTGTCAGACGATATAAAACCAGATACGTTTAATGTGGTTGGCAGATCTATGGATGTGATAGGAATGTCACAGGTTTGATCGTTACTTGAGTTTAATTTCAAATAATTGGGATTATTTTCTTGTTCTTGAAGTCGAGCTTTTCTGTTCTAAAATTTTAGTAAATACTTTTTAGTTACTGAAACATTATAAATTAAATTAATTTACCTTTTCTACGTGATCTACTGTATTTGCTATGTTTTCTTCTTCTTCTTTCTTATCAAAACCACCCAAATTAAAAAAATTGGAATGGTCATCAGACTGATTGTCATCATCACTTTCAGAAGAACTATGCAATGGCTCATTGATCCATTGATCCAAATCTAACCTAGAGTTTTAGATTTTGGTTAAGCTTATGGTTAATTATAATATATTATTAAGTAAATTAAATAAGAACTCACCCTTCTGGTACTTGCACTTTACGCTGAGCTTTCGGTGCAACTGGGTTCAATTCTCCATTAAATAAATATGCTACTTGTGTACATATATCATTAGTATCACCATTTTCTAACTCTTTATGTATGTAACTAATTAACTGCAAGGCTGCACTTGCACGTTCTTGAACTTCTAGATCTCCACTAGATACATATTGTGCCAATTTATCTGATACTCGTTTGCACACCTAAACCAAAAGATTTGTTGATTTTTCATTCACATTTTTAACTAAACAAGAATTTTACTTTAATCGATTGTTGAATATCTCCTTTAGACAATATTACAGACAGTACTTTCATTATGTTTTGCACATAGGCAGCCTGAATATGACCGGGTAGTGAATGTACTTTGCCAGTTAACATAGAGAAAAGAGTTTCTTCGGGTTTTTCTAGTTCGCTGCAACAATAATAACGTACAACATCTAAACAGGTTTTGAAAGAAAACTAATTACTTGGCATATTCTCCGCATATCCATGCAGCAGCATAAAGCACATTGGCCATATTCGAACCACCAGAAGGTTGCATAAACATATGAGCATTGTTAAGAAGTAGAGACATTTGTCCAACAGCAAATGGCCTTATAGCTTTAACTCTGACAGCAACATCCAACATTTGATGCGCTAACAAGGGACCATGTTTCATTCCTTCTACTCGAGCTAATTCTACTAATACACTGACATACCTGAAATTAAGAAATTAATTTAAATTTAATGAATATAATAATGATAAAAATCAGACCATTCAAAACTTGTAATAAAATGATAGTTATCTTGTGAGCATATATCAATTATTTTGACGAGCAACTCATCTCGATAAACTGTGCCTTCTGCTTTATCCATATGAACCATAAGTTTTTTCACTATTTCCATCAAATTTTTTTTTGAGACCTGAAATTAAATAATAATAATTAAAAAGTTTACAAAAAGAATTTTTATAAATTCACCATTCCATAAAGGAGATCTAATGCTCTAAGTCTGATTGATTCATCTTTGTCATCCAAGCAGATCATAATCAAATCTTTATGAGCTTGAACTGACTTAGGGTGTGTTTTTAATATTTTAGACATAGCCAGTAAACCCAAGTATTTCACTAAAACATATATTTAGTATAAATTAAGACAAAATAAAATTTAAACTATGATATACTTACAGTTTTGGTCAGAATCCTCAATTAATATTCTTAATTTTTGGACACATAACTAAAATAAAATTCAGAATATTTATATTTATTATTTTATTTTTACAGTACAGTGAAACTTCCATATTACAACGTCTCATGGTAGAAAATTTTGTTAAATAGAATTAAATAAATTTAATTCGGTTCATACAAATATTTTTCTTTAAACAGAACATTTTGTTGAATGAAAGTTCTTTATATAGAAGATTTACTGTATATTATAATAGGTATATTTGTAGGCACTTAAAGTAGGATATTTATTTTATTTTCAAAATCTTTCTCTATCGATGGTAAAAATAAATTTAACTTATATTAAAAAAAATGCTATTTCCAATATTTTATTTTTTCTTCTTAAGACAAATTACTTTTCTTATAAAATACAACCTTGTTGTAAGCATATGTATATTATAATAATTGTGCGTATTATTATACAAAATAATAATAATTACAATATTTATAGAAAGACTGAACATTTTTAAATACATAACTTACTTTAAATGTCTAAAATGTGAAAGAAAATATATTACTAATAAATAATAATGGTCTTATATTTAGAAAAAATAATTTTTTAATGTACATAATATTTTTCAGCAAGCAAGTATACCTCTCTTTTACTTTTAACAATGTATTTAATCAAATTCTGATTTTTAAGTATACTTACAGACTGTATAATTATATAATACTTATCTTATGCTATTTAAGATGTCCTGAAATGATCCAAACTTTTTTTCCAAACGAGGACTGACGTTTTTTATTGTAAACTGTTAAAAGCGGATGAATATTTTGAAAAAGTTCATGTAGTATGCATATAAATTAAAATTGAATCTAGTAGTTTCTGTCTTATTAAGTTTTACACCTCAATAATTGTTTTACGTAAAACATAAAATAGATTAAATATTTAGTCTAATTCTTATGTCAGTAAAACAATTTTAAAAATTAAAAAATGTTCATGAATAATGATATAGTATATAAATTATTATAATTTTAAAACTGTGAGAGCCCCTAAACTTCTAAACCTATAGATTGCTTTCTTTAGTACATCAAGTTTAATAACTAAGGAAATAGTCATTCAAATTTTGATTTATATTTATATATAGATAAAAATTTTCAAAAAATCGTCCGTTCAACTTTTTACAGTTAAAACAGGTGGTACTCATTTACAAAAAGAAGTTTATATCACAACAAAACATACCTTAAATGGCTTAAATTGAATTTTAAAATATTGTCTTTAAGTATACTTAATAATTCTTTAACTCTGAATATGTCATTAAACCTAACCTACAAGAAAAATTAGTTGTTTGGTATATCACATTGTATAAATGGCAGTATACATTAAATAATTGAATTACAATATAATATTTAAAAATATATTACTTGAATGGAAGCACTATGATTTGGCATACCAGATGAAATTGAGATAAGTACTGTAAAAATTAACATATATAGTATTAAACAATCAAAAGTAACAAACAAAAATATTTAATTATTTAAATTATGGAAAATTAGAACAAAATAAATTTATTGTGATATGAAAAAAGTTACTAGTACACAGTGAATACTCACTTATATTCATATCTTGTTGTTTTAAATAATTTATTTTTATTAACATAATATTAATCATGTAAAAAAAAGGTGAATTTAATAAATGGGTACTTACCAGCAATCACAGTATTAATGCATTCATATAATAAAGACATGGCAGAAGTACTGTAAAGAAATAAACCAAGTTTTATTTTTATATTTAACTAAAAGTCAATATATTAACAGAATTATTTTACAAAATATACATTTTACAATTTTAAAACTATTTTCTAATAGAATATCTAATCCGACTTAATTGGGTTTATATCTAAACATTATAATAGTGAACACAATAATATAAATGGGTATACTTTTGGGTATTTAATGGGTTTTCAAGCAAGATAAAATTATATTTTAGTATTAGATATTGGCAACTGGTAAATGGGTATCCTAAAAACATAATATAACAAAAATATAGAAGAAAACTTCAATAATTATTATTATACTTGTATTTATAATTTAAGACTTTGCTGGTTATTTATTATTGGTAGGGCATTTAAAAAAATATAAATACATTTTAATTCTTCTAGAACGCAATCAATACTGAATAGTAAATACTAATCTAGATTTACAAAGCATTTTTATATTTTTACAACCCTCACACATACCATCTCCAAAAGTGAGAAATGTCCCTCAATTTATTTGGTCCATTTACAGGACTATTTGATAAAACTGAATTGTTTTTAGTAAATCTATTATCAGTCCTAATCCTACAAAAAACAATCCTTAATATATATTTCACGTGCGTATGCTTAAAATATTCTTAGAAAAATAATAATAGTTATTTCGTTTATGAATCAATAAGAAAGACTAAAAATCGCTAAAAATAGTTAAACAGCAGCATTTCAAAAAAATAATAATTAATACCAACAAATAAATTAACTAAAATTAGTTTACCTGTGGATTAAATTAGTTAACGGCTCTATAAGTTTTTTTCCAAGTCTGGGTTCAAGTGGGGTCAACGCACCAAACTAAAAAAAATAATGAATTACGATAATTATACATTAGAACATTTTAGATTTGAAATATTACCAATTTAATTATCTTGATCAACATCCAATTATTGGTAGACGATGTCATTAATTTAAAAAATACAGGAGCTAAACTCAAGTAATTTTTTGGATTTTTTCTGGCTAATTCACAGACTACATTAACAGCAGCTGATTGGACCCCACAATCCATGTCTTCTAGTTTATCCTTTAAACGTGGAAATGCTGGCCTTAATGCTTCCGGAAATCGAAGAAATACTTTATACATCATTAGCACAGCTTTTTTTCTTAAATATGGTTTTGTTGATGACAACTACAAAAAAAACATAATATTTACTTTCCACTATAAGTATTTATTAAAATATAGGTTAGTCACCAATGTCATTATATCATTAGCCAAGTCTCTCGCTAAATCTGGACTAATAAAACAAGCAAGTGCAGAAAGAGCAACACCAGCATCATATTGATTTTGGCTATTCAGATCCTTACGTATCATATTGGTTGTCAACATCAATAACTAAAATAACACAAAAACATACACATTGTAAACAGTTATTAATTACAAATAATTTTCACATACGTCTGTATCTGTATGGAAGCTTTGAGATGAAGCTAAGTATCCAATCCTTTTGTACGTAAATTTTGAAGAGCTCATAACTTCAATAATGTTAAATCCGGCCCAACTAATATCGTAGCCCAACATTTGTAACTGAAGGAAAGTAAAAAAAAATATTAATTTGATCTTATTTTATTTTAACAAAATTATTACGTATGTGAGTTTTGCCACAGCCGTTGCTTTAACTGCTATATTCTCTTGCCTTAATTCCTGTTTAATTTCTTCCATACATTGTGCAATGTATTTAGCCTACAACAAAAAGGTAATAATTACTTAAATTTAATAACCAAATAGATTAGTTAACCATGATTTTAAAGTTAACAGATTTTTTTAAAAATGTAGTTAACATACCTCATTTTCCTTACTGTTGCGGATTCCGCGTACAAGATCGGTCAAATTCTTGTCAAACATCCTCTCAATGTTGCCTCTCACTTTTTTTAAAGCCATTATTATAAAAAAATAACAGATAATAAAACACTATGTACAGGTAATGTGTTTTAATAACAAAAATATAGCATCTGTTGTTATGATTTGCTTATTATTTATTTGCAGCTTTTGCCGAGTGCAAAAACCGATGACAATAATATTATGTTACAATAACGAGCTAACATCGTAATTATTCACAAGACATTAACGAACCCGTAAGATTCGGCACCTACCCATCATTGTGTTGCATAATTATTATTTATTATTATTATGAAACGTTCAATGCACCGAATGGGCACCTTTAGATACGTGGATTGACCGGAATACAAGAGTAATCACAAATCACTAATCAGTAATGTACTAATGCGGTGGGGTTATCACCGCAGAATAGGTGAAATTTCACCTTTTCTGTGTTATCACCGTCGATGTAATGTCGAGTAAGAGATAATAATATTATTATGATAGTCGATGGATGGAAAAAAAATTGTGCCACGCCGTCACGGTTCAACGGTAGATAGTAGTTACGAGTTGTACTTGTAGTTTGTAGTCACTTTGTACACATATGCTGGCATATCCGCCAAGGCTTATGGCTATAGATTTATATTACTAATTTGTGGTTGTATACTTGTACCACAGAATTTTGGGTTTAGTGTACCTAGTTAGTAGTTGGAAGTTGACTTCCTTTCCATTATTGCAGCGAACAATTTTAATGGTAAAGTTGTTACGACGTGAATACGTGATACGGCCATACGGGTCATAATATATTAATATCTCGTATCAAAGTCCGAATCCGATAATTGCATCGAGATTTATACACATTAGTATACATAATACTATTAACTATGAACTGCACGTCTGCACTGTGTATAGTATATACTATATACAACTACACAACTATACAAGTATACAACTGAGTACTGACAACTCAATGGATACGTGTCATCGCTGGTATCATAGAACATATTACATAACCTAATAATAATATAGTAATAATATTTTTATATGCTGGTACAAGCTCCGGCGATAAGATTTTCAGAGTCCGGGGCAAATCGTATTGAAATTTTAAAGACTAAAGGCTGAAAGGGGCCCATACCCCACGGTCGTCAGAAAAAGTGGTTTAGAGGTTCCCCCCCTCCTTCATATTCCTACTACATACGTCATGGAAAACGGACGTTAGGTACGTCCTCCTCAATTATTAAAAGACAGGACATTTGGCCCCCGGAAGTTATGAGACGTTATTTAGCCATAGTTTACTAATAATATTTAAGAATTAAATTTGACTGGTGAAAATTATTATACTTGTAGGCAATGAATTTAAATTTTATAATTATACTGAAATTTTATATTTTTGAAATAGACTTAGGTAAGTAATTGACCGATATAATGTCTTAACATTAGACCACAATGGTGCTTCCGTCGTATAGTTCCTGCCATTAGATATTATTCGTATTCAATATTTTTTTCTATTCACACATAAGGAAACATTTGTTCTTTGCTATAATAATCAATTACTTAATTATATTTTATTAATTTTTTTACTATCATGAAAATCGATGACATCCACAATATCCACCTGCGTGACCATATAGGATTATTACATATATTTATGCAAAGCGAATGAGGTACCGTAAAACGGGGTGAATAGAAACACTTTTGAACTTTGAAGTATCATAAAAACTTTTCTATTTGGGCTATATAGATGATCAATACATCAAAATACTGGTCTCATTGAGCACTTTAAGTGTGTATATTCAATTGTCTTTTTGTTAAACAGATTATTTTATATATTTTTTTAAGTGCTTTGTTTCTATTCCCCCGAAAGATGGTGTCAATAGAAACATATATGGTTTTTTAGTGTATTTTTCTATTTTACTAATCGAAGGGTTGATAGAAACAAATATTTAGGTTTTTAAAAATAAAGAGAACAACATTTTGAATCTATTCTGTGGTTTAGAGTTCATCGAATTTCATACAAATTTGTTTTCGATTTAGTGAAGGTTTCATATTGATAACACGAATATTCAGTCGGGGAGACGTCGAAGTAATAACTTTCTTGATTTTGTTTCTATTCACACCATCGTTTCTATTCACCCCGTTTTACGGTAGATATAATAGATAGGTATTAATACATAGTAGGTACATACTTTATAATAATAAGTACAACATGAGTAACATAATAATATTAATAATATTAATTTAATTAATACAGAACAAAAGAGGTGGCGAAGAGCCGACGATGGTACATTGCATGAAATAAGTGAGGCAAATTTACACTAACTTGGTACAAACGAGAATGGAGGACACGATAATCGGTTTCAGAATAGTACCAGCGAACCAGGAGTGAGATAACGATGGGAGAGGAGGGGATGTTTAAAAACCTTTTAAACTCTATAATATACGTCATATTACTGGTCTATCATGTCAATAGAACCGCAACAACAAAGGAACCGCCTAACAAATTTCTTCGTCTGGCGCCAAAATGAACGACGAGGACGTGTGTGTCTAGGACTTTCCGGTTTCCGTACATCGCTGGTGACCTGCTGTAACTTTAGATTTGGCGTTGATCGCCACCCAATATCTGCAGCTGTCTCGCCAGCTAATTTTGGATGTATGGGGATGTTCGGCTCGGATACACAGAGCCTGCCGTCCAGAAAACCTTTGGAATCAAAATTTTTCGACGATTCCGGTTTCCGTACATAGCTGGTGACCTGCTGAAACTTTAGATTTGGCGTTGATCGCCACCCAATATCTGCAGCTGTCTCGCCAGCTAATTTTGGATGTATGGGGATGTTCGGCTCAGATACACAGAGCCTGCCGTCCAGGAAACTTTTGGAATCAAAATTTTTCGACGATTCCGGTCTTCGTATATCATTGGTACGGTTAAACTTCACATTTGGCGTTGATCGCCATCCAATATCTGTCGATTTGGCTGAGGAATTTTCACACATCGCAGCCATGTTAGGCATAGATACACATCTATATGACATATTTATTTGATAATATTATATAGACACAATTAACGGAGAAGATTATACAGAAAATACGTAGGAATGAAATTTATCCGTAATGAACACAAGAAATGAATATTGACAAGTGGTAACTATGTGACACAGATATGAATTGTATATTTTTGAAACATTCACATACATGGCAACGATATTTTTGTTGTTTGTGTAAATCTGAAAGTATCTAGATTTTTAACATAATATGGGTACAAATACGTACAAGTACGAACTGGAACTTTGATGATTTTTAGGGTTCGGGTTCCGGTTTGGTTCTTAGAAAACTAACATTTCTGTTTCGGTTTTCAAAAAAACCAAAATTCAACCTTTGATTTACTTTCGGTTCTTAAAAAACGAGAATTTCGTTTCCTGTTTTGGTTTAATACTAATGCGTAAATCCGGTTCCGTTTCGATTCTTTAAAAATTATAATAAAATATTGGTTTTGTCAATACCTGCCGTATCAATTATGGCGGGTCAATACAGGGGCGGACCCAGGGGGGGTTTGGGAGGTCAGCTGACCCACAGTTGTTTTCCCAGTTAAATGTGGCCCCTCGAAATGGCAAACTATATAAGCATTTTTTTATTTGAAAAAATTATGTACAGTGGTGAATTTAGAGGAGAGGCCCGTGCCCCTTGTCAATTTTCTGTCGACAAGTTGTTATGTAACTACGAGTATCATATAAATGAAACATTCAGTTGATAAGGATAATACTACCAACTATTAATTATTACTTATTATAATCATTATTGATAGTGTGTATGTATTATTAATTAAAATTAAAATTATACAATTTATATGTGCTCCCCCTTCAAAATATCGAAGATCTGCTATTATGATATAGGGGTATATCGTATATACAGCTGTGAAGACTGATGAGTATTGAAGTAAAATAACGCGTACGAAATCGTGTTTAAGCTTATCAACTTATAATGTACGCAGTGGCGTACACAGGGGTAGGGTTCTAGGGTTCTGACCCCCCCTGAAATTTTTTTTTCTATAAAAAAATTTTATTTACAACCATTTTGATACACAAATATTGCAATTGTTGGTCATTTTTAATGGATATAAAATAAATTGTTGAACATGTAAAATACGTCAATAATCGTAGTTTCTGTTTTTTTTTTCGGCTGATTTAGAACATTATTAATAAACGTCTGCCATAATCGATGGCGTACTATCGTCCATCAATTATTACCACGTTTATTACGGCCGGAGGAGCTCTATAGATGAGCAGGTTAAATACATTGTAAATGTAGACTAAATCTGAGACTCATTGTAATTTGTTATGTAAAAACCGCCAAAGAAAAAATAATGCAAATTATTTACTCAGATAAAACCCTAACCGAACTAAAATCCTGCGTACGCTAATGAATGTACGTAGTACGTACCTAAAATTCGATAAACACAAGTATAAAAATATGTTGGATATAGATATTATATAAGATTTTATGAAGTTGACATAGATGAAATTGATTAGAAGTGGAATACCGTTCATTACATCTAGTTTACCAACAAATGGCAAAACTAGAGTAACTGGACCTTTAAAATTAAATGATGTATTGAAAATTCATGATACACGATACATGGTTTCTTCATATCCAAATTTATATACTTTGTATAAAATGTTGTATACACTACCAGTCAGCAGTGCAACTGCAGAAAGAAGTTTTAGTGTTCTAAAACTTCTCAAAACATGCCTTAGCTCAACTATGACTGAAGACCGGCTATCAAATTTGGTCATATTGAGCATAGAAAGCAACATAGCTCAAACCATTGATTTTGTTAACGTATTAAGTAGGTACATAATTCGCACTAATGAAAAAGCGCAGAATATGATTGTAATGTTCTAGTTCTTTACTATTATTTTCATGTAGGTATTATTAAATATAAATTTTATTAATGTATTATTTTTGACTTTTCTATTGTATTAGAATTTAGAACCACCTATTCTATATCTCTTGTGAAAATGAAATCAGTCATTGAAAACTAAAATAAAATAAATATACTGCAAATATACGTATACAAATAAAATAATAAATTTGTATAATTTCTTCTAATGATTTAAATATGTCAGGTAAATTTTTTAATTGAATATAAATTTTAATGCAACAAATAAAAATAAATTAAATATAGCTATTAAAGCTTGTAAGTAAATTTTACAATTTACTTAAAAATATTTGATATAGTTATATTGAACGTTGGTATCAAAATGTGATGTAAATAACTAATAAGGTAAATCGCGAGCCCAGAGTGACTTTGTAATACCTAACTATATAGTTGGTTGAAGTTTCTACACAGTGGCCCCTCGTAAGTAAGGCAGACCCACAGTTCTAAAATCCTGGGTACGCCACTGGGTCAATATCAATATTTATTACCAGCTGATATCTTAACATTGCAAAATATGCACTCATCACTGTCACTTAATATACGACCCTGTTGCAAATAAGAAACCAAAATTAATCTCAAAAAACTTTTCCGTAAAAGAAAAATGATCGGTTCCGGTAAAGTGCCGATTATTTTTAAATATATATACCAATTAACATTTTTTTTTAAAGAAAACGTTAGGAATCCGGAAATTGTTCGCATGCCATCGAAATTGCAGACGTCGGTAAAAAACGATTTTACTTATGTTTGTCCCTATATGCACTTAAGTGTGCATCGCGTGATAGCATCCACGACTTATCGTAAAGGACGTGATAATAACGTTTCCGGTTGTCATCGCGGTGCGGAGTCGATGTGCCGTACTCATGAAAAAGTAGACCAATTGCTTGCTTCACCTTACCCGATAAAGTGCTCTGACGTATTACCGTCGCCCGTTGGTAAAGATGTCAACATAACAGCGGATAAACGACAGTCTTATGAGATACCTCTGCATAAACATATACTATATAGAACATTAGAACTCATCAGTCGCTCTCAAATATACGCTGGCGCGTACCTAACCTATGAGCTATCAGTTTTTGGCTCTTTCCGTGACTCTGGTGCCGTAATTTCATCGTTATCATACCTTGGATGTTGCGTGCTGCACCCTCCCACCGATTCATCCAGCATCTCCGCCAGGTCATCTCGCATACCTGGTCAAGTGAGTCGGCTATACGCCTGAATTGTACTTTTTTTTTTTATCTATAAATATGTTATTCATTGCCTATTATTACTATTATTATTACTAACACTAATTATAAGAGTTATCAGTTATGTATACGCTTCTTAAAATATTATTATGAAGTGCAAATATTACGTATTATTATCATAATAATAATAACAAGTGTCAGAGTTGATTTAGTGAAGATGAACTAGTGTATATTAACCTTTTTATTTACGATAAGGATGGGAGGCAATTCGTATATTTTGGGAGGCAACTAGTACCTATGCACCGGTGGTGGTCATAAGGGTATGAGTGGTGAGGTTGCGGGGTGCGGGTGTCGGGTGTCGAGATGCGGTAGCAGAACTCTCCTTTTTATACTACTGTCCGTAAAAAACTCAAAATAAGTCAAAATATTTGGAAAATGTTATAGTGTATAGAAAATGCTAATATAAACATTTAGTCAAAATTTTATTTACCTACAGTCATTTTTTTTAGAGTTGCACCAAAAACCAAAATTGATATTCTCGAAAACAGATTTTACTTAAAAATTCCGTTTTTCCTTAATTTTTTTTTGTTTTTTACGTCGTTTTCGAAAAATGAAAACTACAGGGAAATTTTTACTTTTGACCGTAAAGCACCAACTAGATTCACTTTCCTATTGAAGAAAATCCAAGCATTTTTGCTGTCCTAAAAGTGATGACAGACACAAAAATTAAAAAAATTTAAAAAAACACACATTGTAAATTCGCTCAGAATCTAAAATATTATATTAAATATTATATAATACTTTTAATATTGATTAAATTTAAAATAGTATAATATTACTTATATAAAATGTAGAGTATTGATGATAAATCTAAATAAATAAATCTAAATAAAAAGAGCAGCAGCATTAAAAAAACCGATTTTTGATACCAGGAGTCCATAAGATATTCGTGACGGACCACGTGTGATAGAAAATGACGGACATCCGTACATTTGGTTACATATCGATAACGCCGTGTAGTCAATTTTTGTAATTTTTTGCTGTTTTTTCAAATTCAATTTTATTGTTTTTCTCAACGATTTTAAAAACTCCTGGGAACTTTTACTATTGAACCCACCATATTCCAAGTAGATTCACTTTCCAACCAGAAAATATGCTGAACTAGAGGATTAAAGCATTGCTACTGTCCCAAAAGATTATGACAGACGTATAAAAAAAAAAAAACCCATTGTATGATAATATGATATCAATTTCAACATTCATCGCTCAACTCAGATTCTAAAATTTACTTGAAAATGAGCAACGGAAAATTGACTTTCGTATCCTGGTTGAAAAAAAATTATTTTTACTTTATACTTTACACTCACAATAGGCTGGGCAATAATTGTGCTAGCAGTAACTAAGAAATGTATTCATTGCATTTATAATATATCATTATCATTTTAACTTTTACTTTATTTCATTTTAATAGAAATATTTCAATGATAATTCAGATAGTGCAGTATATTATATTATTATATAAGTTATTTAAGGCGGCAATTTTCCACAGGCCTACACGCTTAAAACATGTAAATACACCTGTGGGAGCAGGTATATAGATGACAACCAGTAGGAATAAATAATAATGTTTGGATTTTCAATTTTAGTAACTTTTCTGTTGGGGAAATAGTTGTTTTCTAGTTGGTGCATTTGAGTGGTCAAATTTTAAAGCTAAGTTTTCAAAACCGTCGAGAATAACAAACAAAAAGTAAACTTTTACGAAAAACTAATTTTTATATTATAATAGATTATTCTGAGCAATGTAAAGGTTTAAGAAAACTTCCAAGATTCTTCATAGTTTTGTATAATAGCAGTTCAAAAATAAAAGTTTTGAGCCTAAAAGTTTAATTCTTTTCAAAATTCATCAAAATTGCGAACATTTGTATATTATTTTTTAGTCAAAAATGTATAAAATGTATAATTTTTATAGCTGTC
Organism: Macrosiphum euphorbiae; assembly: GCA_949089665.1. Taxonomy (NCBI): domain Eukaryota; kingdom Metazoa; phylum Arthropoda; class Insecta; order Hemiptera; family Aphididae; genus Macrosiphum; species Macrosiphum euphorbiae. Next base: position 49,688,662 of record CARXXK010000001.1, on the reverse strand, counting down.
ATGAAAATTTAAAACAAGGTTTCTCATAAGTCTTTCATACTAAAATAATATAAAAAGTTATTTTTAACTTTAAATTTGGATGAAATTTGATATTTGAATAGAGAACAAAAATTATTTTAGTTATTTTTTTGCAATTTAAAAATATTATTCACGGGTTTTTCTAACTTTTTAAGTATCTGTACCAATTTAAATGTTTCTGCAAAACTTAATTCAACCTACTGTTTCACTAATAGTAAAATAAATTGCTTTAATAGCAATAATACCAATATACCATAGAATATACATACACATATTAGCTTTAGAGGTTGACAGACCCAGGCGCGGATCCAGTCGGTTTGGGGGGGGGGGGTTGGTATTGGCGGTATGGTTTCTTAAAAGCATTTTTTCACAAAATAAACTGTATAAAACTTATCAGGTTCTAACATACTGGGATGGTAGGTACCCAACGGCTAACGTTTCCCCCCCCTCCCAACCATAATTTAATTGTTTATAGTTTTGTCCCATATTTTTTATTTTGAAATCTGGCATCCTTACCTTAATGGATGTATTAATTTATTTAAAAAAAATTGTCGTAATTGTTAATATAGTCAAGTCGAAATTACTCGAAGTCGAAGGGAGATAAAAATTCACTTGGAGAAATGTATTATTCAAGATATCTAACTAATTTATAGGGGAAACATTTTCTAAGGAAATAAAACACAATTCAAGTTATCAAGTTTTTCGAGTGATCGCAACTTTACTGTAATAAAAAAAAAATGTAGAGCATTTTTTTTTTTGTATAATACTTTTTAGGTAAATTTTTGCTTATTTTAGAATTTTTTAGTGCATACAATTCGCAGCTCTGATTGTTATATTGTTTTTAATGATAGTAAATAATTCTAAATTATTTAACTAGGCCTCTGCTTGAAATAAAAATATAATATATTATATAATAAATTTTTTAATAAATGTTATTCTTACAACATATATTTACAGATAAATTGTATTATAATAATAATTATGTATTGCTAATCCCACGACGCAACTGGGAAAATAGTTTTTATTTCTGCCGTGTCTGCATCTTTTCTCGTCTTTAAGGTTTGTGCATAACTTGGAGTATCTACACTATTATTTTTTGAATCTACATCAGTGATGTTTGATACAGCCGAAGAGTCAGCATCTAAAAAAATAAATAAAAATACATTTAGCGCAATATTAATTTTATCTTGGTAAGTAAATGGGGATTAATTAAAAAAACTAGTAGCATTTATATTTTAGCATCAGTCAAATTACTAAAAAAAAATCAATTAAAAGCAATAATTTGCTGAGATTTTTGTTAAATGCGAGGTTGTTTTCCGTTTAAAGTATATCAAATTCAAATGTATGATATTTAATACATCAAAAATTAAAGTTATTATATGAAAAAAATCTTTAGTGGTGTTTTGGGAACACAATAGAAAAGTTAAAAAAAATTATCCATCTAAATTCTAAGTTAAAAATTAAAAGTAAACTCTACAAAATCAAACTTAAATGGTTTCTGAAATACCAATGTGGCAAGTTTTAAAAATTGTTGAATATACTAGAATTCTAGATTTAATCCTTGATTTAAATTATAAAACATATTAACAATAAAAAGCAATATTTATATCGATGAAAACATGGTGACTTTCAATTACATTTCCGAAATTAGCAGAAAAATGCTGTTGGGTACTGTATCTGTATGTATTGAATTTCAATCAAATAATAAATAAATGTATGGAAAACTTAATCTGCCATAAAAGATCAACACATTAATAACAGAATAGTAAATCAGACAAGAAAATAGAAGAAAAAAAAATTAGTTAAATTTAATTAATTGGTATAATCAATAAATGTTACCTAATTCAGTAGATTCATCTCCTTCTAATATCGGACTAATAGTTCCTCCTTTCGAAACTCTTCGTCTAAACATTTAAAAAAAAATTAATAACCACAGTAATATCATTAACAATTTAAATAAATAAATTGGTAAATAATTACCCTCTTGAAATGCGTGGTACTTTTTCTGGTGTATGGCCATCATCAGATGAATCTTCAGCAATTGATGAATCAACATTGTCTTTAGGAGGCGATGACAAACAATTGCTAATTTTTCTCTTTGTTGCCGTTGGTGCATTAGAAGTATATGTATCTTTGTAGTAAACGGACCAAGGCAACAACACAATGTTTTTATGAAGAGCTTGTAATTTTGGCAAAATTTTATTCATTGCTTTTGCTTGAGATCCATCTCTTAATGCCACCCAAGCAGATGTATCATTTATATACTTAATAAATACATTAGCTATAAAAACACAATAACATATTATTAAGTTTTTTTTTGTAAGTATTAACTTGTGTTTTTTTTTAAGAACTATATAACTTACTAAAGGGACTAAATATGTTTGTGATATCAATAGTTTTCCATTCTGGCGGGAAGGTAATATGATAAACATGGTTCCTTTGAAGTTGAGCTAGAAAATACAATTACTTCTGAGTTTACATGCTAATATTTAACTTGCACATTTTTTTTTTTTATTGTCTAACATTTGAACTAACATCATAAAATTATTATAGTTTATCTTTGAAATTTAATTGTTAGGTTTATAAAGTATGATAGCCTCTTACTAAAAGAGATAAAATATAATATAATGTTTTACTATTTTAGTAATTCAAGATATTTATTCTATAATTTATTTTAAAGTTGTATTTGAAATCATATTTTTTATACAATGGTATTGGTATACATTTGACAAAATCAAATGCCCATCCTTAGTAGAAACATTTACGAGGACGTAGCACCCGCATATGTTGTCTCTGTCTTACATACGTACGGCATAGCTAAACTGTTTTATCTCAGGAAAGAACTGAGAAGGCTACAGTCAACTATGAAACAAAATTTACATCATATAAAAAAGGAGAACTTTGGCTGGGCAAATATTTTTTCGATATCGGAACTTCAAAAAATGTTATTTAAGTTTGAAAAACACAAAAATAAAAACCGATATGGCGCAGCCTACGCTCTCCTTTTAATGTGGTGAAAACTTTGTTTCTTAGTTAAGAATTAAGACTGTAGTCTTCTCGGTTCTTTACCGTGCAAAACAGTTTTTGTTATGCCGTAGTTGTGTAAGATGGAGACAACATATGCGGGTGCGACGTCCTCTTAAGATTCAGCTGTGGTGGGAGTAATCATAACGCCAGTCCCCCACAAAATGAAAAAAATTAGAACCATCTAAAAGTAGTTTAAACTTACGTTCAGGTCCATTTAAGTTTAAACATGGATCTTCATTATATCGAATCATAAAGAGCCTAAAATAAAATAATACAATGATGAACATGGTAAAATATAATAATATAAAATTTAATGTACTAACTTATTCTCATATGGCTTAAGGTATGAAGAATCTGTAGAAATGTGTTCTTTGATGCCTTTCACTTTAGCTGAAATCAAATAAAATAATTATGCACAAAGAGTTGAATAAGTACTGTTGTGTACTCGTGTAAAGTTTCTAATTAGTAAAATGAAATATCTAGATAAAAGTGATCTCTGGGTCCAGAAGAAGTTTTCAAATTCAGTTCTAACACCAAAGTTTAGAAAAATCATCACACACAATAGTAATGATTAATTATATAAATTATAACAAAAACCCGTTAATTTTATTATTTCCAAGTTTTTAGTTATTAATTTTATTTTTATATTTCTACACTTGATAAAGTATTACTACAGATAGGTGTGTAAGTGTTATATTATTCATATTGTCAGTAGGTACTAGCATAGATTAAATATACCATAGTATATTTAATCTATGGTACTAGGTACATAAAAGTATTAAAGTAGTAAAGGTTAAATAGAGTAAAGTCATCGCTTCAAAAAGAAAATCAGGTACATTGTGCATTAAGAGAACACCACACCCGCACACATGCAGAGATTACAGTATAGTACTACGCAAACTATTTAGAACATTTTAGATTATTTTTTGACACCACACCCGCACTCTCCCTGTCTTATGTAAAATAATTTAAACAGAACCAATTTTGTGTTGTTAGCTTCAATATTAGAGTAAATTGACTTATTATCAAATATAAATGCAAGAAAATTATCAGTGTTATGTCGTTGGTTTTTAACTATATTTTAAGTTTTGATTGAGTTATGGGCATTTTTATATTTTAATATTTTATACTCATAACTTGCTTAAAAATTAAAATATCATAATAAAACCAGCAACAGAACATAGATAATGTTCTTACCTTTCTATGAAGGGGGCTGCAACAAAGTATATTTTAAGGAGTACTATTTAGGCGATTTATGTGGCATATAAATTAATACTGTATCTATGTGTGAGTTTCCAAAGCAACTCTCACATGCGCACGCACATGTCAATAAATCGCAAAAAATTAAAAATATTCTAGTTTGCATGACTATAAAACTACTAAAAGCGGTAGTAAATTAATCATACTTTCCGAAGTTCGACTGTAATTCCGAAAAAATGGTTGAATTTAGAAACTTCTAGACTATGCTCGTTAGGAATCGCTTTTTTTTTTTTAAAATCAGATGCACCCAAAATAAATACAAATGTAATGCAATTATTTCAAAGATTTCTAAAAAAAAATGGTTATTTTAAGGTAATTTTAAATTGAAAATTGAAAATCAACTTCTTAAGAAGCCTAGATATTTATCAATAAATTCAAACATGTATAAAAAATTTAACATTCCAAAGTATGTGTAATTTACCACCGCTTATTGTGGTTAACCAAAAAAATACGTGCGCTGCAGTCCCCTTAAAAGTTCACTCTATTATTTAAGTCTACAACATAAAATTGGATTTGCTGAACCAAGTGGAACCAAAAAATATATGTATAAAATGTGCTAAACTATTATTGCGGTAGTAAAATACTGAAATCTTTATTTTGATTCCCTCATTATAAATAAAATAAAATAATATAGATTTGTAAATATCCATATTGGAGTTTATTTAGAATGATTATTATATTTTATTACTGCCCATGTCAGGTATATTAGGAAGTTTTAACAAAATACATATAAATTAATATAAAAAAAAATTTAATTGTTAAGTGTATGCAAAAATTATCAAACTTTTTTAAGAAGACGCTAGGCCCCATTTGTCTTTCTTATAAATATGCAAATTTGCATTTAGACAAACCTATTTTATGTTATTAGCTTGTTAGAGTGAATTTACCTATCTAAAGGTAAGATAAATTAACCATTTTTGAATGTTTGTCTATTACAATATTTAAATTGTAATATTACACACACTTATAATTATTATTAAAAATGTTGCAAGAAACCAACATACAAAATACAGATATTGTTCTTATTTATAAGTTTGATAATAAGTTAATTCATTCTAATATTACAGCTAGCAACATAAAATATATTGTGCTATTTATTCTACATAATGTACTACTGTTGTTATAAATTGTTGGGCAAACTCACCATATAAATTGCAAAGATTTACAAAAACAGTACTGGTCAAATATGCATCATAACCAGCATCATGCAACTTCGATATTTCCTCAGAGTAACCAACTTCAGGAACCTCTGGTTCTATAACACAAATCAATATTTTATTAAAAAACAATTCAAATAAAGTAAGGTATAGTTAGTTACCTAAGTCTCTATAATTTTGACACTGTTCTGCTAGTGATTTTTTTAAATCATTCAGTACTGTTGAACCAAAGAATCCTTTGAGTGGTTCAGTACCACTTATATACTTTGTATCCAAAAACCTTAACACAAATATGTCTTACACAATTTTTTAACTATACAATATTATATTATTAGATGAAATATAACATACCGATATGATATTGTTTTAACCATAGCTTGAAATTCACTATAGCTTGATGGCAATGGTAAACAAAACTGATGAATCATATGGCAAACGTCTAAAGTCATGTTGTGGCCAACAACTGGTTTATTCTTGAAACAAAAATATACCTAATTAGTAAGTAAAAGTAAATACCGTTTAAATTATATAAAAATAATATACAGATGCTATGATCTTCTTCAAGACTGCTGAAAAACCGACAGCTTTTTCTAGCTCAATCTGTTCCCGTTCCATTCTTTCATGCGCCATCAACAATTTTGTTCTTCCCTTGAAAGCTACCATCACATTACCAATATCTTCTACTATTCTCGACTGTAAACTTACTTTTGTATCTGAATACCTTTTATAAACTTCCTGAAAAATATGACTAATATTAAAAACTTATTGATATATAATAACTGGTTTAATATCAAAACTAGGTCTAATACCAAAGTAAGTAAAAACACATATAGTCAACTAAATAATAAATATACAAAGTTAATGAGGTTAAAAAGTATATGTAGATAATAAAGCAACTATGAGTACTCATTGTATTTATATCTATATTTATATTGTCTAAGTATTATAAATTATATTATTTTATTTCACTGATCAATAATACATTTTTTTTTGCTTAATAAATAATTAATATTTTATACACAGTTTTAAGAACCAATTTAGGTATAAATCACATGATTTTGTTAAATTTAAATTTTTTTTGTATGTTATAACTTATAACTAATAGTTTCAAACAGATATGAAAGATTAAGAGTGAATTATACTCGCGCATCATGCACATGCAGACTGAGCCACCAAATACTATCAGACACCCTAAACATTGCTAAGTGCTTTGTCATAGGTAGTAATCTTTGATGACTGAGACATGGATCAACTTACACAGCTGTTGTGTCGTGTCGGCCTACAATAACATTTGCCGTTTATGGGTGGGGATGTGTGGACAATACCAAATTTTGTCAGCTGGTTTAATCGTATTGTGCTGTCTATTGTCACTTAAGTATGGATTATTGCATAATTTTTGTCTCAAATTAACTATAGTGTAGGTATCAGAATATAATTTTTTAGCATAAATAATCGTATATATTATTAAATAAAAATAAACTATGTATTAACTAACCTGATAGATAAGTTTACGGACAAAAGAATTGGTTTTCTCTGCTATGATGACTTCAGACATTGTTTCACTTTCTAAAAGTTCTTTTACTTTTTCACTATCAACAAATGTATTATTAAATTAATATAAGTAGTATAACAATTACAAATTACATGCATAATTGTTATTGATACTAATAATAATTTAAGTTCTAGTTACAGGTGTCTTAAACATAAGTTTAGAACACCTTATATCACCGTTGTGTCTGTCTGCTAATTATACAGTACATAGTTACAATTGTTGACATTAAAATATTTATTTATTGTCCGTAGTTAATGTACGTAAACTATACATGGAATTATAGTTCATAGCATTTTATTAAAATACAGAAACTGGGACTTAAGTACATTCACAGAGTGAGATATTCCAACTTAATTATATTTTAATTTTTTTTGATTATAATTATAATTATAATTGAATCATATTTTGAAGTAGTAAAAGACATGCTAATTTGTATTCTACGTTTCTACTTATTATAAAACTTAAAAATATCAAAAATAAATATTTACCAAGCAGTTTCTACATCTGCCTTATGGTTGTCTGGTATAAGTATACAGTCAGAGACTTTTGATGGTGTCTGAGCCTGTAAACAATTTTGCTTATATCGATTAAGTAGTTCATTTTGCAATACTTGTTCATCGGGCACAGTAAGGAAAGGAATACCTATTAAATAAAAATAATTACTTTAACATGGAAAATAATATTAAACTATTGTAAATTACCTACCATGTTTAAACAGTTTATTAAAGTCAAAATTGTGATTGCTTAGAAATTCCATGCTGGAAGACTGACAGAGGAATCGGCAATCTGGAGCATATCGACTCATGGGCTTTGGAAATGTATAAAAATTGTACGCCCTGTATGTAAACCTAATGAAATACAGAAAAATTATATTAAAATACATTAAATATTCATAACCTTCTAGTGATAATGTACTTTTTCTTTTCAGTATTATATTTGACAGCACACAAACCAAATTGAACCATCAAAAAGTCCATGCAATTACTCCTGAGTTTCTGATAGTACTGAGCTGCTGTATCGAATATGCTGACCATAGTACCATTGTGAAGACCGGTGAATTCTCCATCAATTGCAATGAAATCACACTCAGCAATGGCCTGTTCGATTTCTGGCAACAACTGATAGAAATCTAAACAAATACATGATTAACACAATTGAACGGGACATACAACAAAATATGTTCTATACTCACTCTCATTGACTACATCCATTTTTCGCGCACGACGTGTGGGGCGTGGAATCAATTGAGACGCTTGTAACGACCAAATCAGTGAATCATTTATGTTATAAAAAATTCAAAAAATGTAAAAGACTCCAGTAGTCCGGTTCCAATTTGGACAAAAATGTATAAATATTACTAGTGTTGTCCAACTCCGTGGAGAAATTAGGTGTGATGCCTAATTAATTATCGATGAACGTCCAGAAAATATTTAGAGTTTGTAGTTCGTATAATAACAAATAATGTCAAATGATCCAGAACATAAGTTTTGAAAGTGCAGTACCGCAACCGCACCAATTACTTATCACTAATCAGTAATGAGTAATGACGGTAAAAATAGTAAAATAGTATTTACTATTTACTATTTACTATTTAGCAATCACTAATGTTAGTAATGTAGTAACAATATTTGCGGCGTTTGCCGTTGCACGTTAGGTAACTTTCATCAAGATTCAAGACTCCATAGTCCATCGCACGTTATCTGTAAAATATTTATAATAAATAATAATATTATTTTAATGTCTTGTGCCCTGTGCATTCACTATCCGTTTAGGTTACTGCACGTGGCTAACTGTTGTGACTTGTGATAGCGATTAGCGACCGCCACGATTTAAGATTATCGGTCACCGCCTCTGGCCTCACCGGTGAGTAGAGACTAGTGATGCGACAGTGACAAAATTTGGTCGCCGTGACAATGCCACAATGGTCACTTTTAATGGTGACTGGTGACCATTTGGTAACCAATAACCATCATAGCTAGAGTATACTAGAATTTAGTGATGATCGTAAAATCACGTCGCTGTTTAGTTTGTCACCACTATAACAGCCTGTTTCACACTAAAAACACCTAAGTCTCTAGTCACCATTAATTTTCGCTACCGGTGAGCTGTTTTCACTTTTCACCACGGGCTTCTACACCAAGTACACCATGACTAAATAGATCTATTTACTATGTAGAAAGTATCTGTATTTTTATTCGTTTGTGAAAATGTGAAGACCTTCTCTACATTGTGCTTTGTAATCACGTATTTCAATATAGTGTATTCATCATTCATTATATAGTATAGTATAATAAGTATATGTGAGACTGTGAGAGACGAGAGTATCTTAGACCTTAGTATCTATAATAGAAAGCCTAGATAGTAGATACTCTGTGTAGTCATCACTCATCAAAACTCATAGATATTAGATATTATAAAATCTATGGTAGTCATAGACCTATAATAACCTAACCTCACCTTTTAAAGGTCTATGAGTGTGGTCTGTGGTAGTTTGTCGTTCGACGTTCAGTCTTCAGTATCAGTGTATCACGGTAAGAGTCCGTGCTTAAGAGTTAAGATCTTATTAAAGCCATGCTCAATATTCAGCACGATTAAAGATATAATAATTATACGAATGGATCTTCGCAGGAAAAAATTTTTTGTGTCCGTATATAATATTGCCTACATTTAGCCCCTTTTTTGCAGTTATCAAAATGTGATAACATTGATAAACCGATAACATCCGTGATTTTCATTATAAATTATAATATTATATTTTATTATATTAATTATAATTAAAATAGTTAAATACATTAATAGTTAATAAATAATAAGTTATTAAAAAACACAATATCGTAATTTAAAATTTAAAAATACACAATTCATTGAGCATACAGTATAAATGTACAACCTATTTACGTGGAACTACTATTTAAATTTTCAATCTTTAGCTATGAAAGTTAAATTATATAATACAATTTTAAATTTGATAAATATTTTCAAAATTCGAACTAATACAAAGATTGTAATACGCAACTGTGTAATGATATTATTATTATTACAGTACACAAATATTGTTATAAAAATAATGTTATTATAATAACATAACTATCCAACTAACATAATATTTATTCAGTAATTTAATAATATTATTTTATAGATATTATAATAAAATTATTTTTTATGTATGCTAATAATAATATTATTTAACAAATATAATAATCAAGCTATTATAATAAAGAAAGTATATTATAATAATTATTATGAATCTTGAACATAATTTAATATCCTTTGAATAAAAATCAGTATAGATGGTAGTATAGTATCATATAAAATAAAATAAGCTGCAAAATCGAGCTGGGACTATAAATGAAGAAAAACAAAAACATATTTTAAAAAATTGCAATAAAATTATTGAATTACTTACAAACGAATCAAAACCTATGCAAACTGAAGATATAAATACAATTAACATAAAAAAAAAATATTGAAAAACAACCACGTTTCTTTACAAAAATAAAAAAAAAACTTGAATTTCATCAATTGTTGTCGAGTGAAGGTAATATAATAAGAAAATCATTATTCCTTACTAAATGATACAAGTGTTTTAAATGTTCATTCATATGACGATCATTCTTATAGCACTAAAAGAAAATGAATTTCTTAATATATTGTTGAATTGTATCTTTTAAATGAAGATCGTAATTGAATAATGAATATTGTGTTTTTTTTCGAATTGTGTATTATTAAATTTATTAACTATTAATGTATTTAACTATTTTAATTATAATTTATAATGTAAAAATATTATGTTAGTTGGATAGTTATGTTATTATATTAACATTATTTTTATAACAATATTTGTGTACTGTAATAATAATAATTTCATTACACAATTGCTATCTGGGTATTAGTTCGAATTTTGAAAATATTTATCAAATTTTTAATTTTATTATATAATTTACCTTTTATAGCTAAAGATTGAAAATTTAAAATAATGTTCCACGTAAATAGGTTGTACATTTATACTGTATGCTCAATGAATTGTGTATTTTTAAATTTTAAATTACGATATTGTGTGTACGATATCACATTTTGATAACTGCAAAAAAGGGGCTAAATGTAGGCAATATTATATACGGACACAAAACATTTTTTCCTGCGAAGATCCATTCGTAATAATTATATCTTTAATCGTGGTTATCAGTTATCACTTCATTCGTTAGTTCGTAACCGAAACGTTACTCGGTAACCATTGTTTCATTGTCTTCTGTCGCTTAGCAACCAGATTACGATTCGAAAACGATAAAAACCACTAACTAGGAACATGAGGACGTTCGACTCGTTCGAGTTCAACGCTCTAAACTTTCGACAGTCGGACATTCGAGTTTTGACTTTTGAGTAGTGACGTACGGGTTCTATGATTCCAAGTCAGTTCTGCGGACTTCCTAGACACTAGAGTACTAGATAGTCGACACTGGTAGTGACGATGGAACGACAAACGGACATCGTGGACAGAGAGTTGCATGAAGGTACCTACGGGCTACGACCCACCTATATTCAAAAAAATCGTTACCTAGGTACTCATAAACTCATCTGATGAATTTCGGTGCTGTTCAAACGAATTTAGGGGGGAAAGCCGCGAGAAATTAAACTTACTTATTAATCTATAAAAATGAATTATATTATTTTTTTTTTTTTAGTAATTTATTCAAATACCTATTATAATCTTATACCTATCAAAGATTTATTTTTGAAACCCAAAAGCTATAATAATGAGTGAAAAACATAATGAATGACTAAAAAAGTGTTACATTTTTAATTTTATGGTGAATAATAGGCACTCTATACTTATACTCTACACTGTATAATAATAAATCTAAGACTAGTAGGCGAAGAGTAGATTTAATTTTAGGGCGGCTAAAATCTTCTTATTCTAAAATATTTTTCTTTTTTCTGTGACTTTTTTTTTCCTATTACGTTATCCTAAAGATATTTATTTATAACTTGCAAGGGCTTAACCCTTGAAAACAAAATACAATTTAAGTCACAACAAATTAAAGTAAACATTGAAACAAATAACAATTATAATTTACTACACTAAAATATAAAAAAGAGACCGCATTGGCATTTGTCATAATACATCTTAGTGGTTCATTAAATAAATAATGCTGGCTAGGTTAAGTGATGTATGGTTGTAGGTGTTGCTATATCGGCTCCTCCTAGTGTGGGCTTTTGAATGGTTATAAATTATAATATCATTTCACATTTTATTATAAAAACATAAAATACTTGCTTCACATAAATAATTTATTCTTTTCCCCAACCATTATAAATCATAATATTTGTAATAAATTCCACCCAAGTATTTTGGGAGACTTGTTAGATAAGGCATTAGAACAGTAATGTCAAAAAAAAATTGTTAATTTCGTTCTAAGCAATACATAGGTACAGATAGTTAACCTATTAAAAGCCTGTTGAATTCTTCTTAAATCTTTACTACTTTATTACCTATAGAATTATTTATTTATTTAATTTATATTAAAAGAAAAAAGATTTTTTTTAAAACTACCTACCCAAGTATAAATATTAATAAAATAAATTATGCTATTATTATTTTTTTTTTCTATTCCTAGCTGTTAAACGGTCTCTAATAGATAAATCTACTTGGAACAGCTTTGCATCAACAGTAGAAACTGAAATAAGAAAAATCTTAGAGGAAAAAGATGTGATTAATATAATAGAAAAAAAACCTGAACTATCTGAAACAAATGAGTTGATTAACGAGCTCATATCTGAATACATGGATTTTATGGGATACAAATTGACAAACTCAATGTTTAAAAAAGGTATATGATATAATAAGGTATATGATTAAAATAAAAAAAAAATACCAACTGATGGCAGAATGTAATTAATGTTTATTATATTATTTCAAGAATTGGGAACCACGGAGTTGAAGACAAATGGTTATCGGAAGCAGATGACTTCATTATTACATCTCGAAGACAGTGATGAAACATTGAAACAGTAAGTGTTAGGTACTCATCATTTATTATACATGGATATTAAATATTCTCTTTTTCTATTGATCATTATTTAATACAAGTACCTATAGTAATTAATATGTATTATGTAATATTATAATATTATGCTCATTGTTTAATAATTTTAATTTTATTGGTTTCAGGCCTCTGTTAACAGTGCTGATATCAATGTTTAAAAATAATTATGAGCACAATAAGGAACCTTTAGAAATTTACCCCATTTGAACCAAATATTTTTTTGTTATATATTATATATATGTGTGAATTGTTATGCTTAGTCATACAATATAATTTAGTGTTAAGAATAATATTGTACAACTGTTGGGCTGTAAGCTTGTAAAAAATATAGGTAACTATTAAAATATAAAAAAAAAATGTTTTTTTTTTTGAATAAGTAATAAACAATTTCAAACTGGGTCGCCATAGCGACTTAAGTGTGATCAATAGTACAGCCCCTGGTATAGGACCACATCATTCCTCCAATGTACTGGTACAGACTGTGAATGTATTGTTCCTATAATCTATTGATATTTGTATATACCACTCATTGTTACAATGTCGGGTGAAATATCGCAGAATTTTGACTCGAAAACCGAAAACTACCATGGTAACGAGGTAGTGACGGTCAAGTTCCGTACGGATGCGAATGAAACACTGACTCAAGCGTTCGACCTGAATACCGACATCGGTGCGCTCAGGTCGCACCTGCACCGGACGCTGAACACGGACCCGAACCTAATCGTCATCGAACGCGATGAAGCGGGGGGCGAAGTGTCGCGTCTGCCTCGTGATGGGCAGACGCTCAAGGAGCTCGGAGCAACGTCACTGGGAATTTTCGAACTACACTTGCGGGGCGACGGCATACAGCTTCCCAAGCCACCCACTTACTACTTGCCAGCGGTGGACGTCATCACAGTGGACGTTAACCACAGGCGACTAGTGGTGGAAATCGAACGGTGCGGAGCTGTGGACGGCCATAAGCGGTGGCTGGGGGGTTACCGGGACAAGTGCACCGGCAAGCTGTACTTTCATGCGGCCGCGCAGACCGATCCCAAGGCTGTAGCGACCGACGCGCCCGCTGTCCACCGGACGGACGGCCGGACGCAGACTTGCATCGACAGGGCGGTGGGCCGGGCGTCGAGCCGACCGGTGTGGACGCAGACCGACGACTACTGCGGCAGTTTCGGGTACGCAGATGGCAGGTGGGTAAGACCGAAACGTTACCATAGTTATGAGTCGTGGCTACGGGAAGATCACGTCCTGAGCAGTGTGCTCAAGATACAGCGGGCGTTCAGGAGGACTTTGGCGGCACGCGAGAGAAGACGTGTAGCGGCCGAAGCCGAAGCGAAAACTGATGACGAGCAACGGCGACTGCTGAGGCAGCGGCAATCCCGCAGCATGACTTCAGGACCGGACGGCGGTGCGGCAGCATCGGCTCTTGAATCCAAGCAACAACACTTCTATTCGCTGTACACGATGATCGGAAAGTGGTGGAAGAAGGAGCGGCAGCGGATCAAGGAGATCGAGGTGGAGAACTCAAGGAAGGCGGCGCAGATGAACCTGCTCAAGAAGGAGATCAAGTTCCTGTTGGAGGTAGAGAAGCAGCGATCAGAGCTCAAGTACGAGCTGACCAAACACGACGACGTGACGTTCCTGAACAAGACGTCTAAGCCCAAGATGTTCAAGAACAAAGCGGGAAAGCTCCTGACCGTGGACACGGTGGGCAACCAGAAGGCCCGGGCGCTAAAAGAGATCTATTCAAAAATCGTGATTCCGTCCGACGGCGTAGACCGGGCCGAAGCTCTCGACGAGCTACATGCCGCGGTGTCCGGGTCGAGTTACAAGTACAAGGAGTACTTGCTGGCGGCCGTGGCCATGGAAAAGGGCCTGGCCGCTATGGGTGCAGATGCGGACAACCTGCGGTCAGCGCGATCCCGGGTGGAGCAAATGTTCCGGCACTACATCCGGCAGCCGGACGTGAACCCGGAAGCGGACTCATACTATCGGCCTACCGAGAAACGTGTGCTCAACGTGTACACGTGCATCCGGTGCAAGCGCAACCTGGCGGCCACAGACTTCTCGCTAGAGAGCCGCGTGAACCGGACCAATGTCTGCGCAAATTGCGAGTGGACCGAACAGGTGGGTCACAAGCGCATCGACATGGCCCCGTACCGACGCATGTTGAAGGCGCTCCGACACGACGAGATGCAGAAGGCCGCGTACGGGTCCGAGTGTTTCTTGATGCAGCCTACCGAGGTGTACCGGCTGGTGTCCGTCGTGTGGCGCGAGAAGTCAGCCGTCGGCGAATCAAGTCAGCTCAATGGGCTCCGGTTGGTCCGGTGGCGTCGTAACGAGCCCTGGTCGCCGTGGAACTGCGTGCTGCTGACCCGGGCCGAGGCGGAGGCCCACTGCCGACTAGACGGTGACCCGGCCGACTGCTACGACGAGCAGTTCGTCCGGTCCGTCACCAACAGGCACATGATGGCCCGATTGCAGTTCGGAAATCTGGTGCAGGCAGTCGACCATCGGACTGCCGATAAGGCGAAACCGCTGTCAAAACATTGGAAAACGGTCGCCGATCGTTTCAACATCAAGACGCATAAATAGACGTAACCGCACGAGCGCTCGGTTTGATCATCTGAATGAGTCCGTATTAAGGTTGGACCTTAACATTTTTTAAGTAAAATCGTAGCTTATGGAATTTTTTTTAATTTGACAAACTCATGATATAGGGGCCAAACGTTTTAGCTAATCAACACCAATGCAACATCTTACGAATAGATAGGTAGCACATAAGCCCATAAATAGGAATATAGGATATTATTGAGATTTAATTTCTATAAAAATATTTTTATTTGATTGGTTGATGAGATATAAGATACGATTTTAGATTTTATCTCTATAAACCAATTGCGTTTAAAACGGAGGAATGGCTTAATAAGATTTTGGGTTAGTTAAGGGCTTGAAGGTTTGTGTACAATTATCCTCTAGAGTCTAGGTAGTGTTTGTATTTTTAAATTTGAGTTATTGAGATTTGAGGACGTGTGACTATACAAGCGCACCAATTATTAAGCGTGTTAAGAATTATTGGAGTAGGTATCTATATGTATATGGTGAATAATGTATTATTTTTAAGTTTTAACAGTACAGTAGAAATTTTTTTTATATAAGCATTAAAGTTCAAATATTGACAAAATACGTAAAAATGACGAACATTTGGAAATTATTTTGAGTTAGAAATTCATAAAAAAATTTTCTTTTTAAATCTAAGATTTTAAAATGTAATACAAGATTCCTTATCAGATTATCTACCATTATCAAAAAAAAAAATTCTATAAGAAAGTCAAATTAAATTTTTATGAGAGTTTGAATTTCATATTTTTACGATAATGGATATTCACTCGATTTCTCATAAAGCGATTTTGTTATTTTATTGTTATTCAAAAACAATTGACATTTGATCCTTTAAATTTCCCCCAGAAGTTAATAAAGTATTTTCTAGTTATACTTAAGTTTTGAAAACATTTTGACACTTTTAAAGCTTTATAACAATGAAACATAGGTAATCGTTGTTTTTATTTTTTCCAATAATTGACTATAAATACTTTTTCACTCGATCAAAAATCTTGAATTTGTGATGGCAGATTCCTTATATATTGTTGAAAGTGTAAATAAAAAAAAATCCACCCTACATTTTTATGATTGACTGGAGTTAATATTTGACGGAAATCGTCAAAGAATCTCCGTCAAAAATTAACTTCAGTCAAAATTAAGGAAATATGCAAATTATATTTCAGTAAAGAAACATAAACGTCGTTCCTTTTCTTGTTGGAAAAAAAGATTTTTGCAATTTTTTTGGCAATTTTGTTTCTCGAAGGTTGTAAACTATCTAGCTTTCGCTCGAAAATCCTTCCACCACAAAATTAAATAAAAGTTAAATTTGTATTAAACGAGCCATCAACAGGTATGTCGCCAACACCTAAGTTTGGAAAAATGTAACATTTTACAAATTTTTTTCTATCAACGTTTAGATCGCCATTTAAATAAAATATATATGGCGTGGTTTGAGGTCGTCAAAATAAGTTCCTTCCTTTTAAAAATCTATGTAGGTAACATAAACGACGTCTTAAAAACTGTTTTCAATCCCTTTCCTAGTTAGAACAAAGATTTATGCACATATTTATTTCTCGACGTCGATGGTGCCGTAAACTATCTAGCTTAGTTTTGACGTTCGCTCAAAAAGCCTTCCCCCACAAAACTCAATACTAATAGATTATTATATTTCTGTTATAAGTATTATTACAAGTAGTAGGTGTCTATTAAGTTAAGTTATTCATATAGGTCCTTGGCATTAGTAGTCGTCGATATCAAGTTAATAGGTAGTAGATACCTAATATAAGAATATAATATAAGATGATCTTCTAAGGCTGTGCCTAGTAGTTTCATTGCTATTATTTAGTATTACATAATCAATACTACTTAATGCTAGTTTTTAAAAACTGGATACTTACATTTGTATATTTTGTAAATCATGAACACATAATTGCAAATTAATGGGCAAGTTATTGCATATTGGCATAAGTGTATGACCAATATATATATAATATGTCAATATTAAAAATTACCGACTACAATAAATTGATTAGTGGAGTAGATTCCTCAACTTGGAAACTTTTAATTCTGGTTGTAACATATTATGGTCTATTTTTTATTATTTAATTCAAAATTATTTTAGTTTGGTATGTTTTGTCATTGTTTTTCGGCCAGCAAAAGTCTGCATCACATTTTTCCAAACACTTATTTCTCGCTTAAATCATACATAATATTATTAACTATTTAAATTGATTAAGCACAGTAATTTTTAGTACTATATAATATATTGAAACTTATATTCTCACGGTGGATACTGACAGTTGAATCGTTAACATTGAGATTATAATATTATTATTGTTGTTTTAACGAGTTATTGAGTTATTGAAGAACTCTTTATTGGGCCACATTGTCTCAAACAGCTTATTATCAGGAAAGTACAAAATGTCATAAATACATCACTGTACTTCTTTATTGTAGATTACAAATAGACATATTACATTTAATATTTTCACAACTAATAACAAAAATCAAAATTTTTTAAGTTTTTACATTGTAAAAGGATCAATTAGGGTATATAAAAATAAAACATCATTTTATAAAAAATTTATACATTTCTTATTTTTTTGCAACAACAAAAAAACACAATAAAATTTGTTTTCTTACAAAACGTATAAGTCTTTTTTCTTTTACCAATGTCACACTTTTATTGTTTTTTCACACTAGTCATTGGGAATCGATTAGTGTTTGGTTTATAACTAAGGCACTGATTTACATTACATATTATAATTATTATTTTTTTCTTGTTACCTTTGGACTAAAATCCAGTCTTAAGGTATTTTAAAAACAATTAACAGTTTAAAATTAAAAATGTATTATACAAGTCATTGTTCCTTAAACTAGGCACTTAATAAAAAATATAATAAATAAATTAAATATTGTTCAATCAGTCGATAAGTCTCAGGCTGGCCATAACTTTGCCCTTCCATAGCGGCAACATCTGATTGTCATCAGTGATTTCTTCTTGGATGCGGGTTGATGGAGATTCATCAAATTCAGTAGTAAAGAAATACCTGTGTTACAAACATTACACATTAAAAATTTGCTGTAAAGGGCTTTTTTTTGTAACATTTATAACATTGTAATTAAAATGTGGTATTAGACACAATGTCATGTTGAGAATAAATAATATTAAATAAAAATGTCTCAAACTATAAAAACTGTTACCTGTAATGTCCTTTCTTTGGCATACATTCAATAAACTGTTTTAATGTGATTGGATGACCAGCTATTCTCTTCCTGAATGGGAATTTTTCATCGTTATATTCGTACATAACAGTAGTTGTGGTTGGGGGTGCTGTTATTGTACTAGACGTTGACGGTGTAGCTGATTCTTCTGCAGGTAGTCCACGGCCAGATGATGAAGAAGAAGTCCTAAACATTATTATTAACGTTAAAATATACAAACGTAAAATCAATTTTTAGTGTAAAATACTAAATAGTCAATGTCATGTGTGACAGATTTATAATTATTCTGAATGACAGCCTTTTTCATTAAGGGGCCTGCTCGCGATTTTTCAAATTTTCCACAATTCTATAAAATTTGAAAATTAAATTTTATATTTTAGTTTCCACCTGAATTATAAGACTTTTCCACTAATCTACTACCCAATACCTAATTAGGGGGGGTTGATAGGGTGTATTATATCGGTCAAAACACAGTTTACAGGAAAAACTCTCACACCTCGTAGATTGGTCCGATTTCCGTAATTTTTTTTTTGTTAGATAGAGGAATATTTTTTACAGGGCGCATTGGACTTCGATTTTTGATTACGTAGCTAAAAACAAAAAATAATACAAAAACTAAAAAGTTGTAAAAATTGATTAAATTCAAACTTGTAACATCAGACTTAGAAAAATAATTTTGAAAATCCAAGTCCAATGCGCCCTGTAAGAAGTCTTCTTCTATCTAACAAAAAAAAAATTACGGAAATCGGACCAATCTACGAGGCGTGAGAGTTTTTCCTGTAAGGCATGTTTTTGAGCAAAATAACAGGTCGCGTGCAGGCCCCTTAAGTTATTAAAAAAATAATAGTTTACCTCTGTTTGTGATTCTTCTTCGTCATTTGGTCGTTGAGCCTACGCCCGGCTTCTATCAACTGGTTGTCTGTATTGGGGAAAGGTGGTGGTGGCATATTCGGGTCGGCAACAAATGGCTGCTTGGGCATGTGATTTGTCCAGGAGCCACTACTACCACAATCTACGTCGGCGCAATCTGAAAAAAAAATCAATACATACAGTAAAATATAAATACATGGTTGATGAAAAAAAATTAACATACCGTGGGAAGAGGCTTTTGTAGTTGTGGTATTAGCGGACGCGGTACACCAGCTAAAAGCTGGACCTGAGTCAGCAAGTGCATCACCACCACACATTGGACTCTCTTGAAGCCATACAATGCAACGATTGGTCGACCTGCTATAATAAGAATAAAACAAATTATTTATTTTTTCCTTGTTAGTCAATAATGAATATGCAATACCAATGCACACAGATTAGTTTAAATTTAAATATAAAATTAAAATTAACTTACTCCTCTCTTGTTTTGTTGACATTGGTAGGCAATTGCGATTGTCCTGATACAACACTGATTCCACTGTCAGTCATTGTACGTCGGCTACCCCAAGTATGACGTCCTAAACCTAATCATTAAATTGAATATATCAGTATTTATAATTTCATTATATTTCAATGTATGCATACTTGACACTCTGAGCTCTGGATTTTGAACAAAATTTTGATAATCCGGTATAGATCGACTTTTAGGCACATGACGTCCCGGTTCAGAACTGTCTGCTGTAAAGTCAGTGTAATTACCACTGTCGTACCCAGATGCCCGATTATCCTGATAAAAATATTTAAAAGTGAGTATAATATATATATATATATACTGTTATATTGTATGAACAAGTGCAAAACAAACATACTTTGTCTCTGCGTTTAGACAAATTAGGATTAGCTGCTGCCAAATAAGTACTGGCAAATTGCTGAACAGGCCGGTTGACTTTGCCTGACCCTTGTCGCCTGTGTAACAATTGTTCAGGTGATTTAGGAGGTGATTTAAAGTATTTTTGTACATGTTGATCTAAACGCATAATAAATGGAAATTAGAAAAAAATTAGAGAGATAGATAATAAAAGCAACAAGGATGTATACTGTGTCTCAAATAAGAGTAACTTAAGGTGGTGGCCGATGTTTATCTGGTTCTGTCAGACTATACCCATCGATTAAATCGGTTTTCATTTACTTTTGTTGTTAGCATACATTTCTGACAATTGGCCATGGCGAAAAAATTGCTTATCATGTTAATCTTAGCAAAATTAGAGCTAGGCGATTGATTTAATAATAAAGAGATTCTCCTGAGAGCGCGTGTTAGCTACATCAAATGACGCTGCCTTGCGCAAAAGCTTGCTACCTGAGGTTACTCTTATTTGACATAGAGTATAGGTATACATTATATTAAAGACGTAGTAATAAAAAAAATTACACAAGGTAGTTAAACACTATGTTTAGTTGGTCATAATTAATATAAAACAACGTTTTGTTGATTTAGATGTTAGTACAATATTTATGTGATTAGTATATTTCTTTATTATTACATGCAATTTTAACATTTGATTCAATAAACACACCTAATATTTCATCGTCACTACCCTCAGGTAGTTTTAAAGATGCTCTAAACATTTCGTCTAACATTTTGGGATCATCAATTTTGCCAGATTCGCTGTCAAACTTAAGCTGAAATCAAATAAATGTAAACAGTTAAATACAGTAAATAAAAAGAAGTTTATTCAGTTCACAAACCTCTGAAAGATTTTTGATCATTTTATTATCCCATTTCTCTTCAATATCACGTTCCACTTTTATTTTTTCTAACTTTTCAGTAAGTATAGAAGCAAACATCTTTGGTTCCATTGCTGGTTTCTAAAAACATATTAAGATCGTTAAAAATATTGAAAAATCAATGAGAACACAAAATTGCTTACATTGCACTGGGGTTCTCTCATTGTACGGGGGATGATTGTAGCAGTCATTGAACCCTCAACATTCCTACGAGCATATTTCTGTACTTCTTTCATTTCTAATTGAGCACTTTTTTTGGCTATTATTTTTGGATCACGAATCTCTGCCAATTGCCTAATAAATTAATTTTAATTAAATGTTTTGTTTTTGTTGACATTTTTGTACTTACATGATTTCTTGTTGTAAGGTATAAGCAAAAGTACAAAAAGACAAAAACTTACCTCCTTAAACAATCTGTAGAAACAGACGCTTCGCTAAGACTAGCCAGATCACTGTCCTGAGCTGAAGTTGGATTGTAAGATACATGCGTAGCTCTAGGTTTTGTACCCCACCAGGATTGGTGATAAGGGGTACTAGGGTTTGGGTTGTAGATGCCCATTTTTGAAGTCTTTGCTCTACAATTGATTACCAAGCACAAAAAAAAAACAATGCAAATACAATACAATAAAATACCAACAATAAAATAAAATGCACAACTATAAATGATAAATTTAACAATAAGCTTAATTGCTAAATACCATTAATAAAATAAAAAGCCAAACGTGTTTAAATGTTCCATTTTAACAATTTATGTGTAAAAAAATTAAATGTCAAAGTGTACTTTTTATTTTATAAAAGACTCATAAGACATTTCTTGAGTAAAACATTTTAACAACTAAACACTCCACAAATGATGATACTAAAAACATCTTTAATTCACGTGCAACAATCGTTAAATAATGAAATATATAATACCTTTGTAAAAACTCTCCTTTTTCCAGATGAGACCGTTGTTTTTGGGACATGTGCAAAAGAGACTGGGTTAATTTCATGGGAAAGTCTTTAGATTGCTTAAGTTCATTGCTGGATAATTCAGCATCTTCTTTAAGAGTTAACAATGTTTGACTGCGATCAGGAGGTGCTTGATATCTTGAGGGCACCACTTTTTCTTCAGTGTCTGGTATGTGGTTCACTACTTTACCATCATAAAAACTAAAACAAATAAATAATGCATGAGTAAGTATTTAAAAACAATAATAATTGAACATAACTAAATATTAAACTTACTCAATACCACAATCCAGTGATCGAATATAAGTGATGTAGGTATCAGATTGTAGGAATGCCGGATACAGTGTATCATTTAGAAATTTTTCTACTTGTACAAGGGCTTCGTCAAACAGATTTTTAGGAAGAGGTGTTTTGTTGGCAGTGGATACTTTAACCCTCTGCATGACATACCTCCGACATTCTTCATCTACGCCTAAATCTGCTTTTAGGAACAGTTTTCTTAAAGAAAAAAACAAAAATTATTTTACATCAATTTGGTACCTACCATTAAATAAAAATATATTATTATTATTATAGCAACAAGAATTTACTTGTAAATTATAGAACGTAGCTTATCAGCTTTTTGGTCTGTGTGACCATAGAGCCCTTGACATGCTAGCCAAAACTCAAGCACCTTGCTGCATTGTTGTCCTTGTCCAGTTTCTTCTTCCAGCTTCAAGTTTTGCCGGAAAAGATTTACACCGTTAGGATCAGCTAACAAGCTATCTAAGTTACGGGCCCATAACATGGGCCCAGAGTTCTGGCCATCATTTGGGGATAATGATCCCCGATCACCACTATCACCGTCGGCTGGTTCGTAGTCGTGGCGTGCACCACATCCAGCTGAAAATATTAATTTTTTTCTAATTAATGCACATTTATTAATATTAATTAAAAAAATTTTATAATTCTTTACCATGTTCCTGAATGCTGCATGTGCGGCATTTGGAACCAGCCATTAATAATTCGGTTTGTGTTTTGCGACATCTTACACATTTATTTTCTTTAAAATTGAAATATTAAAAAAATGTATTAGTAAAGTTTAGATACATAATAAATCTTATTTATAGAGATATCTTCAAAACACAATAAACTCACCAAAACTGTTTTTATATTTTTGACCTAAACATGCGTTATCTTCAGACGATCGCACAGACTCTTCTCCCGGTAAAACTTTTGGTCTGGCGGAGTCAACTAGTATATTATTATTCATCATAACCGTGGGTATGGAGCTATTGGTGTCACGCTCCTTACTACCTCTGTTACAGGCATTTCGAAATAGATCTGAAACATAAAAATGGAATTGTTTAAGACATAAAGTTTTTGTTCTTTGTTTGCATTTTCATTATTATTATTATTAAATAGGGGTTAATGAAAACAAAATGGCCGCTTAGTAGTAGCTTAGCTGTTGTATCACACAGCTTCACCATACGCTCAGTATAAAATCTCAATTGCCTATTTAAAATGATATGTTATGCCAAAACAAAATAATAAAATGATATTGATGAACGTTTCCCTCAAGGCAACAAAAAATGAATACTAAGGAAATACAAGCCCATAAGGTATGTTTACCGGTATTCGACAAACATTAGTTATATGATAAGTCAGCCAACTGAATAGAATAAACAGGGAAAAATATGAAAGTAAAACTATCCTAAACAATACATACCACAATCCATTCTGTATGGTTTTTTATTTATATTTTAAGGTAAAAAAAAATAATAATAAAAATATGATACGGGTAAGCTGCGCACAACAGAACCGGACTCAAGTAGTTTTCGATCGATGAAGCGGTAGTACGCAGAATCAACCCACGTTACGGTACCGCTGTATAACAACCACCCGGATAATCGATAGCGAATACAGTTCCGATTGGAGAATGGGGAACAATAAGTCATAAAAATATGATATGTGCCAGAAGTAGGGTCTTTTTATTGCACAATAGGATTTTCTAAAATTATGATTTTTTGGATCAATTCATATGTCTATCAACATCTAATAAGTGGCAGCAGGCCTGGTACAGCTTCCCTTAACCTTATATTCTTGAGATAGGTATATTTTTTTTTTATTGACAGGATCTTTTTGAAAAATATGGAATTACTCCATACAATAAGATATTATATTGGTATTTAATAGTAAACAAATAGAGTACTTCAATACTTGTAAACAGCTGAAACTAAACACAAGGAACTGATTTTAAAAAAAAAATAATGCATTGATAATATAAAATATAAACATTTATTGTTAAAATCAGAAATAGATATACCCAGTAATTATTCAAATTATTGTTATAAACAAAATAACATTTACTTAGGTGAATAAATAATTTCATTAATCAACATTTATTTTAATGAATAGTGTTTAGAATTTTTAACATAACTATTGTGAAGTTGTTAATTTTTACAAGCAAAATATATACTTATTGAAAATGTATAAAGCCTATGGGTAACTGTTATTATATACTTATGGATATTCATTTTTATTATGTTTGTTTCTAAATAATTTAGGAAAACATTTTTAAACATTAAAGCTATGATAAATATTATACATAGTTTATAATTATTCAAGACATATAATCAACTTTTAATTTAGATAGTAAAACTGTAAAAGTAATCATTAATTAATAATTTGCAAATTAAAATTATTTTATTATTACAACTTAGGAATTTAATAAGAAAAGAAACTTTAGCCCTGTTGATATCTAAATATTAGTTTGAAGTGAAACTGCAATCATGAATTAAAATAATGATAAATTAAAGGTAATACAACACAATAGGTTATAGTAAGATAAGATGAAGGTATTATTTTGAATAAAATTAGATCAGTTATTTGGCTAGGCAATTCAACACAATACCAACTAGGTACCAATACCAATTAAGTACCTAGTTAATATAATATCAAAAGGTGTTTTTAATAAGAAAAAGAAACAATTACAAAAGTGTATTAATAATGTAGAGGTAAAAGTTGGAATGAGTGTAAAAAAACCTAAAAAGGCTTAATTATTATTGTGAAGAGACTATTTATAGTACCTAGGTACATATAACTATTAATTTATTTTTTATTATTTCAACAAGAGATAAAAATTACTTTTACCTCGAAGTCATACAAAATAATATGTTCAAAGGAAATGTCGGTGGTTGGGGTGGTGGATCAGGGTTCTCAAAATCGCGAAGCTTGTGAAAGCTTAAGAAAAAAAAACCTGTCCCTCGAAAATCTCATAAAACAACTCAGATAACGATATTTTCTTTGAATGGGTTACCTTAGCATCTTGCTAACTAATAAAATATTATAATAATTTTTTTCTCTCTAGAGGGTAGTTTTTTTTATTTCAAAAAAGGAAAAATAAAACTGACACCACACTATAAATTATCATAAACTAACCATCACCACAACGGGAGCTCAGATTGTTATTAATTTTTTCCCGAGTCTTATAGCTGCCTGTAGTATAACTCCCACTGCAGTATTAACTATTAATAATACTACTACCGCAGTACCACTAACAAGTATAGTAACTATACCAAGTACGACGGTTAGTACAATACCGACCCGCGATTACTCTATACTACATTCCATATTATAACATAACATACATATTATTACCACATTACACGACAGGAAAGTAAAGGGGGCACGAGAGCAAACACCTAACGAGAGCAAATTAAGAAAAAATTTTAGGCGACTGTGTAAAAATCGTTTAGAAGTAAAACGATAATATTATAATATTACGGCGATGTCGTCAAATCAAAGGAATACGCGTCGGATGAAGAAACGAAAAAACGATCGCTTACTTGATTTTCGAGGGGGGGGGGCAAAGCGTTATTAACAATAATAATACTCGACGTTCGATGAAACTGTGAGCACATATCATAAGTAATAATAATATATATATTATTATTTTTACAATGCGACGCGGCAGATATCAGTAGCTATATTATACACATTGCTGCAAGTCTTCGGTTTTTTCTTTCGCGTATTCCGGATTCTCAAGGTCGGTGGCGACGAATGGGGTGGCGGGTGAGGGGGACGAAAAAAAATTTTAAAACGCAGCCGTCCGCGGCCCGAGATAAAAACATAATATATATCATACACCTCTATATACGTTGTATTACTATATGTATAAATATATATATATATACGCGCGTCCCGACGAGATTTTTACAACAATTCACTCTACCGTGAAGCGTAACCGCCTCGGGGCACTCGGCCACATGTAATTATTGCACCGGTTGCCTTATACCGCCGCCGCCGCTGCCTCGGCCCCCGCACTCCGCCGCCGACTTGCCGGCGCAGAACCGGTCGGCCTCTTTGACGCCGGGCTGCGACGCCGACGCCGCGCCGCCAGTTCGTGTTCATTACAAAATTACACTCTCCCTTCACCCCGATTTTCGCTCACCGCCACGACGCGAGCACACATAAAGTTAGATTTTTTTCCTCTCTCGGTCTCCGAGGTTTTAACGTTTTTTTTTTTTTTTATATATATATATTATATTTGTATTATTAATTTATTACACCGCTGCGGCGGGCAGGTGTGTTTTCTCCGCGAGCCGTTTGATTCTCGAAACTTTTTTACCCGTACGCGTTTCCCAACCCCAACCCCACTCCGAGCTATCAACTCTTTCTGTGTGAGTGTGTGTGTGTGTGCGCGCGCGCGGCCGACATATATACATTGTATACATAAATACGAATATAATATTATTATATATACACGAAACCGTATTAGGTATAGAAGAGGATTGATATATACCGCGATGGCGGTATAGTGTGCACGCGTGTAGATATAATATAATATTATCATATATAATAGATGCCGACGAAATGGAAATCGTGTGTAAAACCCAACCGGGTTTACACGCCCGCTAATGACAATATATTACATTGCGTTATAGCGTAGTATAATAATAATATTATAATATATACATTATAATACGTCTAGTAATATCATGTACATATAATATTATCTGACCTTTTGTCCGGACGATAATCCATAATCGTATGTGATAAATCGGTAACGGATCGGAAGATTTGACGTTTTTTTTTCTCTCTTTAATATAAATCCATCCGTATATAATATATTATGTATTATAATATTATATTAAGTTTATGTATAATATATAGTTTAGTCAGCAAGCGCAGTAAACCGAAATTTTACTTGGACACCGTCAACATTATATCATTAGCGAGCACATAGACGGTTAAATAAATAAAAAATAAAAAACATCAAAGGCCCCAGAGTAAATGGATTCCGGTTCGTTTGTATGTTTTTTTTTTCTAGATACTTCTTTACTTCTTTTATTAACCGTGTATCGAATTAGCGGCGATTCGAAAGTTAAAGACAAATCGCCGACCGGGATGAGATAAAAGATTTCTTTCGGGAAGTATATTATATACATTATATTATTATATTGAAAATTCTATAAACTCACTGGAAACGATGGTACATTGGTACGGGTCGAACAAATTAATATGCTGACCACTGGACCCTATATCATACAATATATATATTATATTATGTACCTACTGTTTTTATTTACTTTTTTTTTTTAAGAACGAAATACTCGATCGAATTAAAGAACCTATTCAAAAAGAAAATATAGCTACATATCAGTTGCTTCTATTCTTTACAAAAAGGACTGACATTTTACAAAAGATTCATACCCTCACCTATACATTTTGTTTATTTTCATACAACGAATTCAATCAATCATTTCATACATTAATATATATATTTACTATTATGATATGAAAATTCAAAAGTATAAATCATAAAGTTGAACACAAGTTTGATATTATAATAAAGGTTAGAAATTTTTATTGTCATTGATTATACTAATTAGTACTTGAGAATTTTTGAATATATATATATTTAGATGGTTGTATATATTGTATTATGTATCTATTATATACCTACTGAAACTTATATTTTATAAGTTTACAAATATATTATTTAATAAACAGTACCTACCTAAATACAAAAGGAAGAGAATCACAAATTTTTTTTTGTCCGGATACTTTAATTCTTTTTTCAATCACATACTTAATATATATACACATTGGATCTATAATTCGATAGAGATATTATTATATTATATTGTCACTTGTCAGGCTAATAGAATCCGCAAGGACATGAAAAAAATCTAGGAAAATTACATTTTATTCAAGTAGGTACCTATAATATAACATTATCTATAGACTATATATAATATATATTATACATCATATATTTATTATCCGATTACACGCAATAAAATAGGTATTAAATATATTTTTCTTACCAAGCATGAAATATAATTCCAACGACATATATATATAACAAAAAATAAAATATATATATAAGCGACAAAGTCTCTTCTCGTGTGATGTTCATAGACTGGAAAATGCACTTCTATTCAATTCCCCGCCCAATGCTGCAATCGGCACTGAAGAAAGGAGTCTGAGCGAATATTGCATTGAAAACCGCAATGGGATGAAAACGAAATCGAATCATCCGGTTTGCGTCTAACGTATGCTTTCGGAAATTTAATTTTTTTCTTCCTCTACTCCATACTCGGCTCGAACAAAATTGTTTTACTATTTTTTTTTTTTTTTTTAAATGCGTATTTCACTCCAAAAAGTCCACGCGATTGTATGTTTTGATTTATTTTTTTCTTTATCTTATTTGCGCACACAGTTTTATATAATACCAATAAGCACAGTCTGTTGGCCACGAGGCATTCTTTTATATTATACAATAAGTTATTGGAGTTTTTTCCTTTTGAACCTGCAGCAAAACGCGTACACAAAGTTATATTTTGAAATTTAATGAATATACTATATAAAGGTACCAAAGTACCCAGGTATAATATTTTTAATAAAACAAACATATTATTATAAATAAAATAAAGTTAAAATATGAAAGTTACCCGTTCCCTAATTTATTGACAGATTGACAGAGTATAATACAATTTATAGATTTTAAGTGCCTAACTATAATTAGTATTACTAGATAACGAGTAACAATTACGCGATAATTAGTAATAACATGCAATTTATTCTTTTAGTAGACATCTAAAAATCAGATTTAATATAAATGATGCTTGTAAAAAAAACCCGAACATTTTGTTTTGTGAAATTTAGTGATACCTAAATACTATAATATAGTTCGATGCAATTCGAACTCAATACGATTCTGAGCGGAGACGGTATGTCAGCATCTATTTAGGAATTTATAATTTTTTTTTATATCTATATTACTATTAAAAATAGGTAGGTACCATTAGGTTGAACTAGTTTTTGCCAAAACATTGGATATATAATTAATATACAATAATTATTGTTTTTATTATTTAACCTATACCTAAGTACGTTCGTACAGACTTATAGATACAGTTGAATCATACTTAATAATGGGAATAGGTTAATGTAGTGCCTATACAATTGAGTATATCTTAGGTATACATTTTTAAAATGAGTCCAAATCGTTATTTTTTTTTTATAATAGTAAAATTGTATTAAACTTTAAAACTGTGCCTATAAATTTCCGATGTTTTTTTAATGGCTCCCAAATTAAATTTATTTTTTAGAAAAAGGTACTGTGTAAATATTTCCATTTTCCGAATTCTGTTAGTTTTTCTCAATAATTTTAAAAAGTACAGAGAACCTTTTACTTTTACCACCAAAAGTATCAACTAGATCTAATTTGGTACCAGAAATCCTCTTGAAAGTTGAAGAATGAAGCATTTTTTCTGTTCCAAAACGGAATGACATAACATAAACACACACTCTCATCATTGTAAAACAAATACATTAATCGCTCACCATAAAATATCTAGATCGGTATTAATATATTCCTTTAATATACCGCAAATCTCAATATACATTTTGTATTGTAAATATAACAAAGCTTATAACTTAGGTAGGTACTAGCAAACTAAGCAATTGTGTAACAATTTAAAAAAAACGTTTAAACCCGATTTAAATCATAATAAATAGTAATAGTAATGTAGGTGCTATCATATTAAGTTGTACCTAATGGCTAATACTATTAATTACTTTTATAGTTTTATAAATTACAAAATAACAAAAAAAAGACTGTAAGATAGACGAATATTGATTTCAAAAAATCAATAATGACCAAATTCAAATGAATAATATAAGTACCTAAGTTTAAACCGGTTTAAACTAACTTATAATTATAAATGTGTTTTATTTTACTCTTTCTATTAACTAAGTAACTACTGGCTTGTACTAAAAATAAATTCAGTGGTTAAATAAATTTGTTCAGTTTTTACTTTTTTCAGCGTTTATTGTTTACTGTAAATACTATAGTAAATTTATGATTATTACATGGTAAAAGTACGATGGTTAAATCTCAACTAAAATCATGAATATTTAGGTTTTTGTAAACAAATAAGAATAAGCAGGAAGTACTACTGTCTTCTATTGTCAATTAGTTATTTTGTAATGAATTTACAGAATCTTTCGTGCAAAAGTCTATGGAAATTTCCAAAACAGAAATAATAACAATAGTTAGGTACCAACCTATAATATACCTAATATTATACCAAATTATTACAATAATGTATTATTATCTATATACGAACGAGTTCAACGTTCCATGTTACATCGCCATTGATAAAGTGTCTAAATTGAGAAGAGGTTCTCTCCCAACACCTAACGAGTCGTAGTACAGTCAGTCATCAACGGGATCTGGTGACAAAACCGGTATAGTGTCGTTGTACGCTATCTCGTCACACAGACGACGAAATACATGCGCGTTTCCGACGTTTCTATATTCTATAATTTCCATTTACTTCGTCAAACAGACAACAGTATATATCGCAGTATAATATAATAATGTATACAATGTCAGTCAAAAGTCCCATCTGTGTATGAATGCGTGTGTGCGTTGTCCTTTTGTTCCCGGAGGCCAGGTCAAGATACACAGGCACAATTACAAATGTGTCACTAACAAGATATAGAGGACAATCCCAGAAAAAACTTATGGCAAGAGCGGTGCAAGTGAGGGAGGGAAGAAAAAATACCTCGGTATATAGATTGTATTCCGACTTCTTCGGTTCGATTAGTCGTCCAAGATAATGGCGGTACAGACACAAAGCTCTCTTTGTCGGTGAAAGAGACTGTCTACAACGCGAGGGCACTTGAACGTTTTTTTTTTTATTGTTTATTTATTTTTTTTTTACAGAAACGGCCGGATCCGATTAGAAGGGAAAAAATGTAGGAAATAAATCGTATATATTTTTTACTGCGTGTGTGTATGTTTGTTTGTGTATAAGCGATAGCTTGAATATATATATATATTTAAAACGGACAGACTTAATAGAGCCCCGAGATGGGATGCCAATGACACAAACAACGGTCTGGCGGTGGAAGACCGCTCCTCCTAGGGTAATTTACCCCCCTGGGGGGGAATGGATTGGTACTTAAATCCAAACCCGTTTTGGAAAAGAATGTACGAGTGTATGTATAAGAAATGAATCGAAAAAAAACAGCCAAATGAAAATGTTTAACCAACAATCGTCCCGCGGACAAGACAGGTACGATAAT
Source organism: Macrosiphum euphorbiae (assembly GCA_949089665.1). Lineage (NCBI taxonomy): Eukaryota > Metazoa > Arthropoda > Insecta > Hemiptera > Aphididae > Macrosiphum > Macrosiphum euphorbiae. The sequence continues at coordinate 49,656,596 of CARXXK010000001.1, read as the reverse complement.
TCAAGAGTGTAAGTAAATAATATATACTCATCACCACAATAAAGTAAACTATTGCTAGCACAATATTACTAATTACAACAAAGATAATATCAAGAAAACACAAATATGCGCCAATTTACCTTTTTAAATGTAACCAAGGGTACTTTTTTAAGTAGAAATCATAAAATAATGCACGTAATCAATTAAACGTGCATTAATTATATATACACTACCTATACATTAGTTCATTAAATACAACTATAACATGAGGTATAACTAAAAATTTTATATTTTAACTGGATGACCTTGGATCGAAATAGGGGTGAAAAGGGGGTGAAAAGGAAAAAATACACATTTTTGAAAAAAAATATTTGCATAAATTGTTTTTTTAATTGCAACAATTGAGAAAAACCACTGTTCTTAACAAAATTGTAACCATATTCATTATAAGCTAGAGATATCCACGAGAAGTATTGTGAATTTACTATTTGTACACTGAGAAGACGTACCTATAGAGTAAACACATTTTTAATGTGTTAATTCTTGTAATTTTTATTAGTTATGTAACTTAAATTATTTTTATCTTATCTGGCAAGTATGAAAGCATAACATTTAAGTTAATTACGAGGTTAATTGCGATTACAAGATAATATTAATAACAAATAAATAGCGAAGTAGATAATTTGTAAATTTATACTTATTTTTAACTTTATAAATTTTGTATTTAAAAAAAACCTTTTATGTACATACGAACGATTTAAACAAATATTCGATAGTAAAAAGTTTAAAGAAAAATTGTGGTTGGCATTTCAAATTAAAGTAAGTTGTATAAGGCATACTTGTACCTATAGTGTTAAACATTTGAAATTATCTCAACATTTGTACTTCGATATAATCCTTGTTTCACCTCCCTAAGACCCCATTTAAGTCCAATGCTATTTCGCCAAAATATTTAATAGTACAGTGCCTACTACCTATTAAGCGTGAACATACTGAATATTTAGGATGAATTCTAGAAAGAGCTTAACTAAAATTTCCAAATCAAAAAAGTTATAAATCTAAACGATAGAACAAAATATAAAAACAAATAATAATATTTAAATCAGTACTATTTTTTAAATTTCATATAATAGGTATACTTACAATTGCAAAATATGCATAGAGTAAAATATAAAATATAGTTAATTGAAGCTTAATTAAATGCTTTTTTAATAAATGAATAGTATATTTATTTAAATTATTAGTGCATAGTTAAAAATTTTTATTTAACTTATTAAGTGCAAAATTAAATTAGATTAATTGTTTTGAATCAAATAAATCAATTGGGTTTTCCATAGGTACATTTGATATCAGATAATACTTAAACTAAAAAAATAAACCCAACTTAACCAGTTTTAAGTTATCTACACGTCATGTTCCATATTTTAATTGTTTTACACAATTTAAATACCGTATTTTTTTATATTAAAATATTAAATTATAATTGCTTATTCATTAAAAATTGTGTTGTTATTATTTATAAAAATGATTTATTTGTAAAGAATAATATAATTCTTCAAACATGTTTTTTAACTATCAAATAATAAAACTAAGAAAATGTGAAATGTTTGTAAAATATAATATGTATAATATTGACATGAATTAATATTTAAGTTGCCTTTACAATGTATAATAATTTAGAAATTAATATATTTTAAATTATTAAACTATCGTCTTATACTATAATGTTAAATACGCAATAATACTCTTAACCAAACAATTTGTTTAAATTTTAAAAATAATAAATATAAAACAATTTAAAAAATAATACGTACCACGAAAAACACGTAGTGTAATAGAGCATAATTTATAAACTTCTAACATTGTCATAATACGTAAATGAACAAACACAGCAAAATCGTATTTATTTAAGATTCACGTAGAGAGGGCAAAACCGTGTCGTCAACATGAGCGGGCGAGACAGAATGCTGAAAGTCATCGGTAAGGACTGCGACAAAGGGTCTTTTTCTTTCGCACTTTAAGTTCTCTCCACCCCCGGCGCAGCACTGTCACGACTGAAATTGATGCTCCTCCGACTCCAGGCACAAAAGCTGAAGAGTTGTTTTACGAATCAGAAAACAACGATATTAAATAATATAAAGCCTTGGCGTGTCCTAGATTAAATATTACACAAAAGGATCAAAAAGGACTTGCGATCCTTTGACAGCCGCGCCGTATACTAGGAAGAACTGCAGCAACGCGTCGTGTTAAAGATTAATAAAAACTCGAAAACGAAAACGCGACAGAGTTTAATGAAAACGAAATGTCAACTCGGGAGGTGTAAAGAGGAAAAAAGAAGCATAGGAGTCAAAGGGAGTTCGGATGTCAAAGGGACTTTAGTTTTTGTGTTTGAAGATTCATTTTATTTTTTAACGCCGTATACACATGATAAATGATATAAATGAAAATAACTTCATTGTTTGAATCAAAATTGAAGCTCGACAAACGTCAAATATAAGTAATTTACAGAATAACTATGTAATGTTTTCGTGTGTTTGTATGTAATGTTTCATAATATCAACAAAAATGTAATATTTCAGACAATACCTACCTATTTTTTATTACTCGTACAATAAAAATCCAAATATACAAATAGGGGACATTTTAGTATCTAAATTTAATAATTGGTATTAAATTATGCCAACCTTAGATCTATTTAAGGTATTCTATTATAAATACAAAATCATAACACATTAGAACCTAGTCGTCTAATATTGTGCAGTATATATACAAGTAGGTAACTTAAATGTTCATATTGAAATAGCCTACATGTCTTATAAGATATAATATGATTTATGAATAGAGTATTATATCTATTTATTTCTTACATGCTAACTATTTACCTAATATTGATTTTTATTTATAAATATGATTCAAGACTCAAGTACATCCAATAAATAAAAATTATTCATTGATTTCATTGTATTTTTTTTTTTTTGTTATGTACGATAATATGAATAATTAATAGTAGGTAAACGTATACTTATAATTTATATATTATATTATTAATACCTTATAATGATTAATAGTAGTTTTAATTTTGATCAAAAAGTGCCTATATAAGTATTGAGGTATACTATAAAATAAACATATAATTTATTTGTGAAAAATCGGAGATTGAAAGAAACACAAAAAACTAAAAAATATTCAAATGATTTATTCACATTAATGCAACTGTCTACATTTTAATTTAACGTATTATTCAAATATAGTCTATAGGTACTGCAGAAACAATTTATTAAACAATATTTCTCTACATACACTACCTATATAAGTTTTTAGATGATATTTGGAACATTGGCATTTAAAAAACGTAAGTTGACTGGACATAATTTCCGATAAAGAATGGACAAAACGATATATGTATAGGGATGCCAACCAGTATACGTATGGATGGTTATCGGCGTTTAAATTTTTTTTCGCTATGGACATCACGGACAGACCAGTTTTGTCGGTGCCGTCTATTTCTCTTTCATTTTATGTGGCTGTGTTGTGTGTATGTATAGTTTTTTCCCCATTTTTCTCCTCTCGCAATAATAATCTGACAAGAATGCACACCAGGTATTATGTGCGTTAGATACGGTCCCACCCAGCCTTACTTCCTTCACAAACAACATTTCTATACCCGGAGTTTACAGCGTGTGTTTTCTTCTGTGTGCTCGTCTGGCCGGTGGCGACGCCTTCCTTCGATCTCTTTGCCGCCTGGGACAGACAATATTATTCTAACTGTAAAAATGTCCCTTCCTCCTCTTTCCTTCGATTTCTTATTCAGACGATAAAATCTTACTCACACAATATCATTAAACGTAATATGTACTGGATCATGTACATGTATACTGTGGCTGTGATGTGAAATAAATTTTCTTTTACTACCTACCTATATAAACGATTTATCCAACGATTCATATAATAGATTATGTTATGTAGTTCAATTGTTATGTATTACAATAATCAAACGATAAATAATTTACTCATAATTAATTGTAATAATTAATGTAGATACTTAATTAATGCATTTATAAAATAATCTAAATACCGACGCTACTCATGTCGTAGTACCTCCGCTTGGGAGGCCTCTACAGTCTGACTAATCTGCCTTTTTATTTTTATTTATTTTTAACCTATAAACCATCAATTGTTCTTATTGTTCTTTTTTTGTAACAGATTGAATAAAAACATAATATGAATCAAAAAAAATAAAAAAAATACCGAAGCGGTTATCACAAATGATTATTATCAGGTACCGATTAATTTACAATAGGATTTGAAGAATTTAAATTATTTAAAATTATTTATATTTTTAAAAATGAAATACATATGATTAAATTATGATAATTTGATTTATTATAGTTAAAACTTAAAAGTAATTTGTAAACAGTTTTAACGTTGATAATAGTATAAACAAATTTTTATAAACAATATTGTCAAAAAAGTAATACTATAATGGAATTTCTGAACATACAATTATACATAATATTATGATGTAAACAAGAAGAAAGAGTTTTAAATTTAATTAAAGATTCTTAGAATATATAATCTCCTTTCCTCTTCCAAAAATATGAAAGAATAATACAATTATAAATTACAAAATCTGTAAACAGCTGCATTACGTAAAATAATATATTATGGTTATTTTGAAAAATAATCTCACTTTTACCACGCACCCACAAAACGTGCGTTTAAAAATGGACCTCGCTGTTGACCTTAACCTATAAATTGCAGTGCCAAATTGTTCAGTTCATCGCCTGCTAAGATATATGACGTATCTCTCCACTCCCTTTCTAATGTCAATCTACGGAATACTAAGGAATGGTGTTATGGTCACGTAATAATGCATATTTGATAATCGATAATTTATATTGAGACGTGAAGATGGAACTAAATTAACATACGGCGCACTGGCAGCATAAAGATTGGCCAGTATATAGATACCAGAAATGGTACTATGCGCACCAAAAATACAATAGGTACGTTCTGTGACCCAAGTTCGTGAACAAAATTTATCAGATATTAGAATGTACATAAATTGAACAATGCTAATATCAATATAATACGCGTTTAGGCTCCGAACCATTGCTGTTTTTGTTTTTACAGCAAACACTATTGCTTTTATTTCAACAAAACCCGTATCCTTTTACAGATTCATGACCAGTAGTAGTAATGATGTATACATCGACTAGCCGTATTATAATTAACTTATAATCTATAGGAGGTACGTACTGCCCGACGCCCGTTAACAAAATGTTACCATTAGTACAATTAACATAGATATAATAATATAACATATTATAATTTATAAGGCTTTTCATACCCCTATTTTATAGTAGTCACAGGACATCGCACATTTGACGCCGAGTCGGACCATTCATGTACACAAATAATATATAAATATATATTATTGTTTCGTAAAACGTTTGCATCGTCGACACAGCCTCTGCCACGACCACCGTTTGTACATAGGTCGAAAAAAAATTAAGTGTACTTACTTATATACGAAAAAAAACTAGTCACGGTCGGTAATTCGAACATTAGGCGCGGCCAACACTTAAGTCCGTGGTGTGCGACGTAGGACGGGTTATTTTATTTATTTATTGGTCGGCGTTTTTTTCGCCCTATAAAAAACTCGTGGGCAGTGGTGACGACGAGTATTATACAGATGTGTTAGTACTGCCGCCAACTCTCTTTTCTTCTATATCTCTGTGCCGACCACCCCACGATCGGCCCCCGTCGTCGTTTGTCCGGCGAGATAAGAGACTCGTTTTACGTCATTTTATATTTTAATATTATAGCGTCAACAAAACGAGATAAACAATAGGACGGACAGTGGACATGTGCATAATATTACGATTTATATTACGTATAGGTATAATAATAATACGTTTATTATCCGGTCCCGGGCCACACAATATATTATAATACATAATATAGATTAGGGGACATACCTCAAATGTACGTTTTGTCGAATTTTACAATGTCCAATAAAAAAAGACGAGTCGAGTAGAGAGAATAAAAATCAAAAATCCGTTACACGCGACCTAACACCGTCGCTTCTTCCTAATGGTTCGCTCCGCCACCACTCGTCCCACCCGCCCGCACACGTCTGCAAGCGGCGGCGCTATTTAAAAACGATTTTTAAAAAGGGGTAATTACACGCGAACGTGTGGCGCAATGGAAAGACGTCGCGCGCGCTCGCGTGAGAGACGGCGGAGGACGCGTCGTAAAAGACGGCGGCGAGTCCGTCGACCGCGGCACACCATCCACCACAGGCAGTGGCCCCGCCGCGGCTTATAATATAATATTATATTATACGGCGAGAAGACGTACTGCAGTGCAACAGGCCCGCCGTCGTATCCACCTCGCGACGGGTCCTCTGTAATTACGAGATAATGACGACGACGACGACGACGACTGCGTTCGTGTATTGGGACTTATTAAAGCAAGAAAGAATATTACGTGGACGGACGGCGGTAGAGTGGCGGCGGAAGTGCGGCCCGCGGGGTTATATACGTATACGTGTCGGTCACAGATCAAAGCAATCGCCACACAATGGCCCGAGGGGCGAGAGCGAGCGGTTGAGTGGCGGTGGTGGACGAGAGAGAAACCGGCGCGCGAGTGAGACGGGGGACGCGTTGAATCGCTACGCGCAAACGGCCACCAGTAGAGATGCCACATGTTCGAACTGCGAGTGCAGTGCGTCTCAAATTTTTCCGTCTGCTCGGACGAGAACAAAATTAATATTTATATCGCATAAATATTATAAATTATAATAATAATATGTATATCATAGCTGGTATAATAATATTATAATGGTAATATGGAGCTGGATAGCTGTAGGTATCGTTCCCGCGATGAGTATGACAATCGCTTGATATTACAATTTACAAGATCAAGGCTCTAGTAGTAGCGGGTAGGGGGATTAAACTTAATTTTGTTAACGTATGGTGTGCTTTTGTTTTGAGTTATAGATTCATACACACATTTACATTATAGTATACTCACATGGGAAACGCGGTGAAACAAATCGAATTTTAATTTGTTGAATGCAAAATATCACAGTAAAACAATGTCTCAATACTCAACGCGGTCGGCTGTCGCATTATATTTTTTCCAGAGCAAAAATAAAAATTAACCAAATTTTATGAAAAAATATAGGTACCTATATTATATTATATTAGTATGTTACTATTTAGTATTTACTTATATTCTGGAAATCTAAAGTATAGCGATAAACGTAACAATAATATATTAAAAATTAAAATATTACACCTATTCATAACTAATTCGTATTCAAATGAACAAGCTATACACGAATTTATAATGTTGAATACATTATCTAGTCATTGACAATAAAAATCACTTCATTGTTGATTTTACACTCAAGCGAAGTTTGAGGAGCATTTTCATAAGTTGTCTAAAAAGTGAATTACAATTTACAGCTTTCAAATTTCGCTACTAAATACTAAACAATTAAACCAACTATTGAAAATAATATATACTACTAAACCTCATAAATTATTTTGATGTTATGATATCTAATTAGGTTACATTAAATATTAAATAGGCATTTATTTTTCTCTGATATTTTTCCCTTTTCACTATAAATATAAACAGATGTAATATCGACTGGAAAAAAACCAAAACCATATTCCTATTCAATTGTGATTATTATATAATATTCCATTTATACCTCGATTTATACTTAATGCCTTCTTATTACAGTTATGTTTACAAAAGTTAATTGTAAACACTCAAAAATGAAAAAAATAAAACCATGCTACTTAGTTGTTGCAAAACTGCCAAATTGTGTACTTGAGGGGAACCTTTCAAATATTAAAAAAAAAAAAAAAAGCGTTTGAACTGGAGCCAATTTTTTTGTATAAAAATTGAAACCAATTCAACATCATTATATTTCACAAAAAAAAAAAATAAAAATAAAAAACAAAACAAGAATGGACAAGGTTTCTAAAAATAAACATAAAACGAAGTCTTTTACCTTATTATGTCGTATCTATCAATTTCTGAACAAAAGTGTATGGGTCTTCAAAGTTTATCACTTTCCTTTGATGTGACGAAGTCCAAAGACTTTTAAATCAAGTACCGACCAACACGTAAGCTAGAATAAAAGAGGGAAAATGAAGAGGTTTCTAGACATCACAAAAACAGGTGACTGTACAATAAAATATCGAAACTTACAAAAAGCAACCACTTAAACTTTTTTAATAAATAACTCCACAAAAGACCTTTGACAACAAAGTTATTAATATTTTTCATTCCTTTATTTTTTAGGTTTTACAATATATAATTAATAATAATAAAAACGTGTGGCTGTGGAAATACTCAAGAGCAAAAGTTTCTTTTGATGTGAAGTAGCCCCAGATCAAAGGCAAAACACGGTTTGATAAATTTGGAGAGACAATTCTTTTTTTTTCTCTCTTTGAAATCAAATCATGTGACCAATCACGTTTCACACACTGTTGCCTTTCAGTTTTACAACTTTCTATGGGTATCAACACAGTATTGTAAGCGTTGAGTAATTTTTTATATACCTACCTACCTAGTTCATAATACAAGCTTTTAAAGACATAATTTATAACAGATTTTCCTAAAAACAACTACCTATAAATGTTTGAATGATTTTCATTTGACGTAGGTAGGTACCTACTCAAATGTCTTGAATTTTTAATAGGTAACTTAAAAAACCTAAATTAATAATAGTTGGGGTATTGTATTATTTTTTTTGGTACATAAAAAAATACAATTAAGTCCTAATTTAAATGTTTTAAGTCTAACCTTAGTTTATTGCCTTATACTGGCTATTCAGGTTACAGTTTATTCCTCCTCCAGTTTCAAATCATTTTTTAAAAAGAATATTTATAACAAATTATTAATTAATTAAAATAACAATATATTTTGGGGGACGGGGTGGCCGAGCGGTCAACGCGTCGGCTGCGGTGCTGCCGGTTCGGGTCCGATCCTCAACCACTGGGCGGAATTTTTCTTCGGGCAAGTCACGGTGTCCGGAGAACAAGTGCCGTCATCCCCCACTCCGAGGCATGGCAGAAACCTACTGGTGCCCCATTCGAAATTCTGCCAAAACACAAAACACTCACGTGTAAGCCCCCACCAACAAAAAACCCTACCATCACCACCTTACAACCTACTAACAGCTAATGGCCTTAGATGCCGGGCTTAAGGATCAATAAAAAAAAAAAAAAAAAAAATATATTTTGTAATCAACTAATTATATAACTATTACCTATATAAAATTGTTGAAAATTTTTTTAAATAATCAATTTATCTTTGTGTTTTATAAACAAGTACCTACTATGAATGGACATTCTTAGAAATACTTTGGTCAGACTTAATTCAACACACAGGAAAAGGCAACAAACTAATGCATAAACGGAAGTTTAAAAAAAGCCTGGAGTGTGGGTAAGGCAAAGGCAACTCAGTTGATGCAACACCTAATATAAAGAAATATCCGAGGAAATATCCAATGCAATAGTGTAGGTACCGCCTACAATTTATGTTGTAAAATCGGTAAATATGAACTCTAGTCTGGATGGTGCAAACGGATAACAGCACAGAGAATGGTGGCCGCATGGACACATTTTTTTATTTGCACTATTCTATGAATCGAACCAATGACTGTGCACATAATGGTCATCAGTGTAACCAGTACCACTTCGTTACTACCGGCCTCAAACACATAACTCATGAATACAGAATAGGTAAAAAAAAACAAAATTAAAGTGGTTTAAAAATAATAAAATACCTATTTTTTTACATTTCAAGTATTGTTTAAAAATTATCATGAATTAGAATAAGAAGATAATAAAACTATAAAATAATTATAACAGATATTAAAATTTCAAAAAATTTGTAATTTAAATTATAGTTATCCCATAGATACCAAAATCTATACTACCTATCCAGATAATAATTGACATTTGTTAAATATCTTAAATTCTTTGGGTAAATGCAAACAATAATCATTCAATTTATTAAACAGAATATAAATAGTTTGTCCCAAAAGTCCCATATCAGTCTATCACCTACTTATCCCTGTAAGACTGAGACACATCAATATACTTAAATGGTCGCTTACATATATTTTTTCAACAGTAAACTATAAGAAAATTCCAATTTAGAGACATCAAATTCTTATGGATTACCTAGTAGATTACTGTTGAAAACAAACATTTAGATAAATTAATTTGTCACAGATACATACATTGCTTTTGGGATATACTGTACCTAGATCTCAACCTAGATTCTATTTTGGAAATATTTTAGTACATAATTTGATTGATATAGGTAAATCACCATAGCCCACAGCTATTGCCTATTAATAAGTAACATTTTTTTTATTCATTATTATGATACTTTTAAAAAGACTTCCTTCGCTTTTAAATTCACCTAACCATAGATTTAAGCTATACAATAATATATTTTATACAATTCGGATAAAATTTAGATGAAACCTTTTACCGAGCTTTTACATATTATTTTGTTCAGTATATTTTGTTAACTATTAAGTAGGTACCAGAATACTTAAGTTAGGAACTAGATACCTACTATCCAATTAGATTTTTATTCTCATTTAAGTTGAACCTAGTCTAACCTTTAGGTATTACGTTTGTTTTGTAGCAACAGCACAAGAGGTTATGTATAGAACTGCCCATTGCATACCACATAGTAGGCCATACTTAGGTATGTGAACTACTAATTTATAAACAAAATCCAAACAAACTTATTAACTAAAAACAAAATAATCTAAAGTAGGAATACTTGTAAATTATACAGGTAAAAATTCTGGAAACAACATTGACCTACACATCAACATAAATGCAATTGTTTTAGATGAATTACCTACCTATACTTATTAAAATATCAAAAAAAATTTCTTATTTAGGTATTCTAGCATTTAATTACAATAGGTAAATACAATGTTTTATAAACCTATGTAAAGTAAGTTTTTAAACAATAATGTTGTAGCAGTAAGCAGTAATGTATCAATGTACTTATACCAAATACCAATGTACACAAGTACACAACACAACTATAAATATTTACTTAGATATTAATAATTAATAGGCATAGGTAGGTACTAATAATTCAAGGAATATAAGTAATATACTTTGGTTATCTTTAATATTTACGTGTCCGTTTACTAGTATCATATAAATATAACTTATTTATTACCTATAGGTTAGGTTAGGTTAATAAAGAGTTAATAATGATATTCTAGAGATATTTTAATAGGCACATTTAATGGAGTAAAAACTGTAAAATATGTAACCTTAAAGATGCGAAGCCATGAAGGTGAATAAATACCAATATAGTTTTTTAAATTAATGTGAAAAACTAAACATACCCGAGAAACATACCTATATAGGTATAGATGGTACCTATCTTTTTTATAGATGGTTTTAGTACAAAATAGATGCACCTATTCTATAAAGGTAGTACGTATATTATAATATGTACAATGTACATACCTAGTTCTAAATTATATTATGATTGTAAAATGTCCAATGTTTTTAATGAAATAATTGTTGTGTTAATTTTTACAATCTGGAAATGTGTGTTATTGTGTCTGTGCAGTTACTAACTACCTATAGTTTGTAAACAGTTTGTGGTTTAAACGACAAACCGAAAAAGTTTAAAGCGTTGTTTGTAAACTTTTCAAAGGAAACAGCAAACGTACAAAACACTTGCGCAAGATCAAAAGACCATACATAAAAGGGTTTACACTTTCACTACCACATTATCATGGTAAATGGAATGATGCGCGCAACCTCCGCCGTTGAGTGACCAACAAATAGTCAAATGGACGTTAAAGTAGCCACTGTTTGTACACACTGCAAGTGTTGATGTGTATCGATAGGGGGTAGGTAGGTATAATATTATAATCGGAACCCATTTAAATCGGATTAATTATTACGGTAGAACAGGTCGCAAAGGGAGCAGGGGCATTTGTATAAGTATGATATTCATTGTTAACAAATAAAATAAATGCGTTGCGTGTATTGTATAGTTTTACACATATATAAATATATATATATATAGGTATACATACATATATATGAAAAGGGCTTTGGGGAGACTTCAAAGGGATTTTAATATTATAAACACAACTGATGGGGGGCTGGGAGTCGGTAGCGTGTAGGGTGGTAGCGGTGGCGGCGCGGCGCGGTAGGGTGTCGAGTTAAACGGCAAAACGCGCACCACCACATCAAAGCAGAATCGGAAAGCCTTTGACGAAGAACACTCACCTCCACTGTCAGACGGGCCTTTGATGTTGTACACGCGCAATCGTCGTCACGTTTATTGCCGGTGTGCCGCGTAGAAACGTGCCGGAAATCCGATGACACTCGTTGTGCGCGACGACGACGAAACCGTCGCGGGACATGTTGCGCACGACCAACGATGTCACAGGACGAAAAACGGCACAAGACCGGCGGAGTTGGATGTAAAATATGATATAAAATTTGACGAATTAAAAATCAAAAATAATTAAATAAAACCGACGAATGCGGTGGCGGCGGACCGGACCGGACTGGACGGACACTGACGGACGGACGGAATTCCTGATGATCACTGGCCTGGCCGCGGCTGTGTGCGTCGGAGTTTTTTTCCTTCTCTATTTTTTCTCGATTTTATTTTTTCTTCTTTCCCCTCATGCGACGACCGTGTGCGTGCGTATCGGGCTCATGTGCGTGCGTGCGCGGCTAATGTGTGATGTGCCGCCGCCGCTTGCGTAGTAGTTTGTTACAGCGCAGGGTGCGGGAAGGGGGATCGGTCACGGTCGGGCGGGTGGCGGTGGCGGACGCTGATCGAGCGGCGGCCGCGGTACACGCGGACGAGATTTTCGAACGCACCCGCCGAAGCCAACAACGTCGTGTGGCGGGGATGCCGGCGGCCCGCACCGCCACCTGTGGGACAACGGCGAAACGTCCGTCGGCATTCCAACTATGGGACGACCGTTAGCGGTTTGAAAACGAACGCGGAGAAAAAAAAACATTTTATTATTATCGTACCGGTCGGCCACACGGCATTATAATATTATATAATATATACCCATTATTTACCCTCCCGAACAATACCCGCACCAATTCGAAACTGGTTTCGCGGTGATAATTCGGGACGCCGGTGGTACACGACTGCACCGTTTACGACCGAGTGGTAACTGGTAAGCAGTAAGCAGTAAGCACGTTATAATATTTTGGATGTACGCTCACGATGCGATCGTCTTCGGATCGTCATAATATTTCGTCTGCGGTCCTGCTACCCCCTGTCGCTTTAACGAGCGCACTTAACACGATGATAATAATATTATTACAGTCGCCATAATATTATTACACTATAACATTATATTATTGTTAAAGACCCGATTTAATCGATGTTGCAACATCGTATAATTGGTATCCGGTAGATCAAATCTGATCAAATATCTACTTGGACTAATTATTACAGTTTTCCCGTTTAATTTTAAATTGCAATTTTTGTGTGCTTCACGTGATAAAATATACAAATTATTATGTCTTGGGTACCTAATTGTACAAAAGAAATATAGTTCCATGTACATTTTCACATTATGACTTTTCTGTCGTGATATTATTAGTAGGTACATCGTATATCGATAATAATAATTTATGCATCAACGTATTCCAGGTCCCAAAGGGAAAATAGTTGAAGATATATTTTAATATGCCTTAGAAAAGAATTAAGGATATAAAACTATTAAAACTTACTCTGAGGCAGTGAGGTTGTGCTGGAGGTAATCAAAATGTTAGTTTAGATAGGTATAACGCCAAAATTTTTAAATTATTTTAAATATGCACTGATAATTGTAAATTTTAATTCAAAAAATAATATATTTAATTTTTAAATACTTATTTATAATATATTTTTTTATACTTTTCTATAATATATTTTTTTTATACTATTTTATAATTCTGAAAATTTGTTTATGTATTTTTCATTGATATTTAGACATATTTTTAGCGTAATTAAATCCGGTCTTAAAATATTATACCTTAGGTTTTAAGGTTTATTGCATTAAGCTTAAGCCACAGATCGCATACCTTCGCACCAACGATCATCACTGTCGTTATTTATTTTGATTCTTCGTAGGTGTCGTTGCGGACATTACAGCCGCCATCTCGGAGATTTCGATTTCAATATATCATAATAATATTCAGTGGCGTACCATGGTGAGTGTGGTGGGAGGGCTAAAAGGATCCAGGAGACCAGGCGCCCCCAATTATCCTTGTTATGGTATAAATCTTATATAACAATAAACAAAGTACAAACTATGATATTTCTGAAAACGGTTTTGAAGAAATATTTTGCGTATTATTAATTATTTGTAAAATAATAAAATTATAAAATAATTACAAAATAATTAAAATCGTTATTTTTGGTTATTTAATATGTGTTTTTATATTCTTGAGGTTTTTTGGTTACAGAATAACCTAGGTATACTTACGTGGAACCTTGTTTTAATTTTTCAATCCTTAGTTATAAAAGTTGAACATTTTAATATTTTATACATTTTTAACTACAAAATAATTTTTAAATTTTAAATTTGATAAATGTTGTCAAAAATCGAACTTTAAATGCTCATAAGAAAAAATTGTGACTACCTATGTATTTTTAATATTTTTTCAACTGCTATTGTAACAATATATCAGGAGACTTGTATTCAATTTTCACGCTTTTTGACTCTACAAATACAATTTTATTGACAAGTATAGGAATTGATAAAATATACATATGGTATAAATTTCAAGTGTCTACAGATATTCGTTTTCGAATTACAACAAAAACCAAAATCAATAAAAAATCTAATGAATATACAATGTTGTAAACATTTGAATTTAAAATATCTTAGATTTAAAAAGAAACATTTTTATGAATTTCTAACTCAAAATAATTTGCACAATTCCCTAATTTTTACGTATTTTGTCAAGATTCGAACTTTAAATACTTCTAAAAAAAAAAACATTGTGTTTATATTTTTATTATTTTTAAACTTTTAATTTTGACCTCCCGAGTTTTTCTATCAAACAAGTACTGTTGAAGAAAACCGAAGCAGTTTTACTGCCCAGAGATGACAGACACACAAAAAACACATCATTGTTAAATCAATACATTCATGGCTCTGCTCAAAATCCAAAATGTATAAAAACTTGATAATAAAATACTTATTACTTAGAAATACGTATTGACAACCTAACCATTTGCAATTATGAGATATATATATAGCTATTAGCTAAATAGTGCCTAGTTTAAATAAAACAATTATGTATCGATACCATCATATTTTTGCTGTTTCGTACGATAACATAATATACCTATTAGATTAATTTTAATTACATCTTAATAAATATTCTTGCTCTATGATAATTCTCTATGGTAATACACATTACCTTAGTGTAAAGCAAAGCTAGTAATTTCATATATTTATCTATTCTACTTTGTGTACATTCCTAATTACTAGTAAAATAAAACAAATTATTATTAAATATAGACAATAACACAAAATGTTGTCATAATTCCATTTAGTTTGCACAAGTTATTAAAATATTGATGAGCATTACTCATTAGTGTTAATTGATTATACGTTATGTATAACAAATAAAAGAAAAAAACAATTTTTTTAAGATTTTTAATCATAACACAGAGTTATGTCACAGCAACTGACAATAAATATATGGTATTCAAATTCATTTTTACAATTTATAAAAGTGGTTACCATGGTAACTATACGATTTAATGAAGGAAATAATAGCGGTGATAACAGGATAACGAGAATAAATGTCAAAAAGTATATTATATTATAATTTATAAGTAGCATGTTACTAAATATTTTTACTCTCTAAAGAAAACTGAGGAATAGTATCTGGGCATGGTGCAGTGGAAAAATATCTAATAACTTGCTACATTTTGTTGGGAATTTAATTTAATTTCTTTTTATTGTTGATTTGCGTTTCCATGGCAATAAGCAAAGCCTTATATGTGTATTGGCCATCAAAAAATTATTAACAAAAAAACATGTATTCATTTACTAGAAAAGTTATTGAAAATTATGTAATTATTTTGGATTAATTAAAAGGGGTGAAATGTATGTAGGTATACCTAACCTATATAGATGATACACAAATCTGCAGGGCTTGACGCTAATTATAATGTAATATAATTTATATACACTAGACAGTGTTACAATTATTACACTGCTTCTCGTAATAAGAATATGAAGCATTTCTACATTACTTACAGATTAAGGCCCCTGCAAATGTGTCATTTTTAAGGCGTTTAGACAATTATTTTGTTCCTGCGATTACTGATAGTCTTTGTGTGTGTAGTAAATGATCATTAGTGTGTATTGTGTATATAATACTCCCTTACCATCACTCACGACCCGAATCAATTTACAATACATTGTTATTTCTTATCTGATTTATGGTCGCACGCACGCACACGCACAAGTCATTTAATGGCCAGATCAAAATATTCAAAACTAATTTTTGGACGTGAAATAGCCGTCGCACTGACAAAAATTAAGGTACTTCCAGTGGTTCGATTTAAAAAATGTAAAGATGTTTGTGTTGGTAAACAAGTTTACTTTGCACCGGTCGGAGCACTTTTTTCAATTTTAGCAAATTCTTGACGAGAATAAATATTTTAGATTTTATAAATTTATAAATTTTTAGTATCGAAAATATCTAAAATATAAAAAATATGCTCCGACCGATTAAAAGTAGACTTGCTCACCAATTAAAACATTTTTACCTTTTTTAAATCAAACCAGTAGGTACTTTAATTTTTGTCAGTCACTAAGGTCGTTTTGATGAAAAATTAATAGGATTTGCAGGGGCCTTAATGATTATACTTCGTTTCATTCTCTAATACAGATACAATTATACGCACAAAACAAAATACGCAGTACATCACTAGTATCTACTACTGTAAGTCTATAAAATATACTTATAATAATATGTTCTTATTAAATAGTTAGTACAATATTGTAAATATTATTTATAATAATCACTAATATAATATTATATTGACGGTAATAAATTCATTGTCCTTCGAAACTCGAAAGTATTATGATCTTATTTGTTTATTAATGAAGTACAATTCATAATACAGGTTACTTTAAGTCTTCACATCAAATTTCAGTAATTAAAAACGTCTTCATTAAAGTAAATATTAAATCCCAATTTATTCCTAGCAAAAACAAAAGCAATACATGTATGATTTTCACAGACAGCAGAACTCCAAGTATTAGATGTACAAGAGAGTAGGTACTTGTAATTTTGTATGGGATTATAAGCGTTTGATATTGATACTATGTGAAATTGAATATCTATGTAATTGTTATTTACTAATGTTATTCAATTGATATATGTATATCCCTTGTTATGATTTATTACAAGTAGTATGGTTTAAAATTAAAACAATTTTGGAGTTAAAATGTTTAATATTAATGTGGAAGTATATTTGAATATTTTAATTCCCATGAAAATATCAAATTTTCAAATTAATTTTAATTTAAACACATATTTTCAAAAATCAATTCACTGATGGATTTCGATATTTCAGTATTATTCTTTCATAGAGTATACATTTAACATTTATAGTGTTATAGTATTATACTTGATATTTCATTCCGTTAAAATTGTTCACACAAATGTGTATTGTATACAATTAGTTTTAATGTTTTATAATATAATGTTTTATAGATTTATGTTCTGCATAAGCGCAACTTGGGGGAGGGGCTGGGGGTAAACTTATAATAGCCCCCTCAAAATAAATTATTCAATTATTTAATAAAATATTAACAAATCTTTAAAAATTACACCGTATTTCTTTTTTTTTTTTTGAGAAAAAATGTAATTATTTAATTTTTTTAATTTTATTTGAACTTTTTTTTATATTGAACATGATAAATATGGTAATTATCATAAGCTGTCTGTTTGTATTCATTTTTAGGAAACAATTTATGTCTGTATGATATAAATTATTTTGTATTTGGTAAGATTATTACACACAATTTTAGAGTATACCTATGCACTGAACTATAACAGACATAAAGGTAATAACAGAATAAAAATCCCCTGAAAAAAAATCCCCGACCCCACACCACAATATTACTGACAACCACATGTCCACATGGCATTTTTAAAACGTAATTAGTGTATAATTATTACATTACTAATATTTAATTACAAATATATATATATAGGTATACTTTTCATTAAAAAAATTAAAATATAGTAAATGATATTCAAAAATTAACAATAATATTGTTTTGTTTTATATCACGATGTGAAACAGCATAATATGTTAATAGTTCTTTTAAAAGATTACTGATTAGGTACCTAAATGCATTAACTATTTGTTTAATAATAATATAATAGAAGTCTATCTATCAATTTTAAAAAAACTATGTTTATGAACTTCTCGACTAATAATGTTAAAGATAATTTTGATGAACTTATGTTACATTTCTGTGAAAATGGAACTTTGTGTAACGGCACGGTTTGTCAAAAATTATTTAGAGTATCTAGTACCCGATATCTAGGTTTAACGTTTGACAACCACATGAGATGGAATCTTCATGTGAATAACATTGTCATGCGTCTTCGAAGTCTAAATTACAGTTTCTATAAGCTACGTAAAATTGTGTCTGTTCATGTCATGAGAACTGTATATTTAGCTCTATATCAAGCAATATTCCAATATGGTCTGTTAATCTGGGGAGGACTCTCGGATAACGCTCTAAAACCTTCATTGCTTCATCATCAACGTCAGATAGTGCGAGTATATTTACAAAAAACACACTATGTTGGATCAACTAAGCATAACTTTAGGGAGCTCAATGTATTACCAGTTGACCTTTTATTCAAAAAAATGGCTATTTTGTGGGTGGTTAAACACCTAGATCAGTGGGTTGACAAAAATGTTTTCAGTTAAAAAAAGAGCTTTTCGTTAATTTGATGCTAAAACATCACTTTTTAAAAAATCAGTTGGTCAAAAATTTGTTGATTTTCTTGGTCCTTTTTACTATAATTCTATGCCTTTCTCTATAAAGAAAAATGTTAATATTAATTATAATTATAATAATGCTAAAAAATTAATCATTGAATGGCTGCATATATCGTTAAATGTAACTTAGGTTTAACTTTATGATATTATATTATTATAACTTTCTTTTCTTTTTTCTTCTCTCTCTTTCAATATTGTATAACTACGCAATTTGTGTTTTAAATTTATTTTTATTTTAAGCATATGTAACAATTGTAACTCCCTATCTTCGCCACAAGCTTAGCTTAAAGAAGATAGGTAATTCAAATGTATAAATTAATGTATAATTGTATATTTGTTTTAAAAAAAAAAAATAATAATAATTTCTTTTATTACCTAGTTGATGTATTGATCATTCGAAATATTTTTATTTTATAATCTTTTAAATATTGTATCTACCTATATTAAGTAAAACTTGTAATATCTACTTCTAATAATATTTATTATTATTATTTACATATCGTTTAAATATTATTAGGAAACGTAGGTAATATTTTATTTAAGGATATATTATAATATATAATATAAAGGTATTAAGCAAAAAATATTATTGTTAATGTTTGAAAATTATAATATATATATTAAAAAGGTGGGCAAGTGGGTGTCGCTCTGCTGTACAGTAGGTTACAAGTGGGTCACTGTATAATGGATGGTATTAAATTTGAATTCAATGATATAATATCATTGTATAAGAAAAACGATTCTGAGCGGTGTCGGTATGTCAGTCTATGTATAAGACATATTATATACATATCTATGGTATTAAACAAAAAATTGACCTATAATAGGTACCTATAATAAATTCCAAACTAATCATATCACAATATCCATTAGATACTTATAACGCGTTATACGCATCAACAAAAACCGTGATACTATCATAGATATATAATAGTACACTTTAGAAGTTTCAAGTACCCACGAATAATATTATTCAATCACAACAAAATAACTAAAATCGTAATTCTTGGATTAAATATGAAATTTTGTCTAAATTTGAAATAAAAATGTCTGTAAAAAATAAGTGTGTTTATAAATTATTTAGATTTTTTGGTTACAGTATGAATTATTTAAGAGAATCTTTGTTTTAAATTTTCAACTCTTAGTTATAAAAACTGAACATTTTATAATTTTTTAATTCCAACGATTGATAATTTTTGAGATTTTGATAAATTTTGTCAAAATTCCAACTTTAAATGCTTATAAAAAAAAATCGTGCTTATGTATTTTTAATATTTTTCAACTGATATTGTAACAACATATCAGGAGCCTTGTATTAAATTTTTACACTTTTTGGCCCAACAGATAAAACTTTATTGATATTTATAGAAAAAAAAACTAAAAAAAACTGAAAGCTGTAAATGTCCATAAACAGCTCAAAAAGAGTCAAAATATTTTCAAAATTGTATGGTGTATAGGAAATGCTAATATAAACATTCAGTGAAATTTTCATGTATCTACAGTTATTCGTTTTTGAATTACAACAAAATAAAGAAATCGCTACATGAGAAATCGAGTGAAAATCCAATGTTGTAAAAATTTGAATTTCAAACGCTCATAAAAATTTAATTTGACTGTCCGGTAGAGATTTTTTTATTGATAAAGGTAGATAATCTTATAAGGAATCTTGTGTTTCATTTTCAAATCTTAGATTTAAAAAGAAAAATTTTTACGAATTCTTAACTCAAAATAATTTGCTAATTTTCGTGATTTTTCCATATTTTGTCAATTTTTGAACTTTAAATGCTTATAAAAAAAAATTGTGACTAAGGATTTTTAATATTTTTCATCTGCCTTTGAAACAACATATTAGGAGCCTTCTATTAAATTTTCAAGCTTTCGCAACCAACAAATAAAATGTTATTGATATTTTTAGAAAAAAAACTAAAAAAAAATGGAAAATGAAAATGTCCCTAAACAGTTCAAAATAAATCAAAATATTTTGAAAATGTTATCGTGTATAGAAAATGCAAATATTAACAACCAGTGAAAATTTCATGTATATACGTTCATTTGTTTTAGAGTTACACCAATAACCAAAATCGATTTTTTGGAAAACCAATTTTGCGTAAAAATTCCCGTTTTTCCTTAATTTTTATGTTGTTTTTCCCGGCGCTTGTGAAAACTACTGGGAAATGTTTACTTTTGACCCCCCAAAGTACCAACTAGATTCACTTTCCTATCAGAAAAGGTACTATTGAAGAAAATCGAAGCACTTTTACTGTCCTAAAACGTGATGACAGACACAAAAATATAAAAATATAAAAATATAAATAAAAATATAAAAACATACATCATTGTAAAACCAATACATTCATCGCTCCGCTCAGAATCTAAAAGTAGGGTATAATTAAATACTTGAGTAAATAAATAATTGATTTTTTTTATATTTTTAGTGAACATATATTAGGGTGTATGGGCTCGCCCCCAAGGGTTACTTTTCATGTAATGTCAAGTGGGGGCTTCAGCCCCCTCCCCAAAATGTCTGCCCTAGTTGCGCCACCGATGTTCTGATAAAATCTCTAATAAAAATTAACTTTTTAAAAATATATTTTATTATACTATACATTTGTCGATCATATCATTTATTATGAGTTATGATACATAATTTATGAGAAAAGTACTATTATTAGTTATTGCATATTGTACAAAATTATTTTAATTCATTTTAAACATCCAGTCTAGTTCCAGACATTATCTATAGGATTTTCAAAATTAAAAATCCATTATCTTCTAAAATCAATATTCAAAATCCAAAATACCAATTTTAAACGGTTTTAAATTTTAATAAATATTATACAGACAAATTATAATATTCTAGATAATATGATCATGAATATCAGAATATAATAGTTAGATAGTTTATTAATATTATTATATTTCTTAGTTTCTCACTTAAATATTATTATTTAATTTTATGTTTAAGTGCCTTAGAAAAAGTATAGTGATACAACATAATATACATACACAAAAGTTAATAAGTCTATAGTCTTTGGTAGGTACCATATTATGTACTGGGCAATGACTTTTAAAATAATACACTTTTATTATTTAGTATTCGCAATACGTATACGCTATACATTCAAACTAAGTGATTCGGCTCTATAATGTATAAACTTAATTGTACAAATTGTATTTAAAATATTTAATATTTAATGGGTCGTACTCACAAATAAAATATTGTTAGCTAAATTACACGTACAAAAAAAAATAAAATATAAAAATGTTTTAATATTGATTTTAATAACAAATTAACCTTACCTTATAAATACTGTTATACAATCGAAGATTCTGTGAATTCCTATTTCGTCAAAATAAATTAATTTATGTCGAATGGTTCAAATACCATGGTCCATGATAACTATTCACTCCCAGAGACATACGTCATGTTCACATGTATTACCGCACCAAGGTGTTACTTATTTTTACCTCCTACCTTACCACCATCAATCATTATAAATTAAAATGTTTGTCAAATGCAAATATGGTCATACGAAAAATGTGTCGTTCTAAGTGATCACCGTCCCCACCACCATGACTATCATTAACACCACCCCCTCAATACGCCAATGGACCTGTGTCTAATATACTATAGATAATATTTACTTAATAATATTTTACATTCTTATCGAAGCGACGAATGTATTGATTTTTCAATTTTATTATATGTGTGCGTTTTTTTAACAGACGTGTTTCAAATTTTTTGCTGGATAAAGCTTTTTGTTTTCTAACCGATTCTCTGTAACGCTTTGTTATTCACCTTAGAAACGCAAATCAACAATAAAAAATATAAATGTGATTTCTCAATTTTCCTTTTAAAGTAATCTAGTAGACTCCTGCATTTTTTTGTGTCTGTGTACACTATAAGTATTCGAAATAATGCTTCGATTTTCAACTTCAGTATCTTCTCTGGTGGAAAAGTAAATCTAGTTGGTGCATTCGGGACTTGGGAGGTCAAAATTAAAAATTCCCAGTAATTTTCCAAAGCGTAGGGAAATACAGAATACAAATTAAGGATAAATGGGAATTTTTATGCAAAATTGGTTTTTGACCAAATCGATTTTGGTTTTTGGTGTAACTCTAAAAAAATGATGTAGGTATACCCAAATGAAATTTTCACAGTATGTTTATATTACTATTTTATATAAAACATACAATTTTCAAAAAATATTTTGACTAGGTTTTAACTATTCATAAGTATTTTTGATTTTATTAGTCTTTCTTTTGTTAATGACAATAAAATAATTTTCGCTCGGTAAATTTAATACAGTTTCTTGTTTCTAATAAGATGTTGTTAACGGAAATGTAAAAAGTTGTAAGCCCACGATAATTTTTTATAAATTTCTGAATTTGACATTCTGACAAAATTCACGAACATTTTCAAATTATTTCGGGTTAGAAATTCATAAAAATGTTATTTTTATACCTAGTAAAATATATTACTTTAATCACAATAATATCATAGACATTGTAATATTATAGGCTGACAGACCTTCGCTCAGAATAGTTTTTCGTGTTAGACAATACTTTTATATCATTGAATTCAAATTTAACACATCCATTAGCTTGACTTCTCTTTGCATCTAAATATACCAAATGTAGTTTTTAAATATGTATATTGTATACCTATTACCTACACAAAGTCTGGTAGGTAAAAATTTGTTAAAAGACTAACACAAGGATCACGGAACCATTTTATCAAGGTAATAAATAATTATTGGAAGAAATGCAATAATAAACTTTTATTATTTCATAATATGACAACATTTTGAACAAAAAGATAAAATAAAAATAAATATCATACATTCGTACTATATACATAATCATAATTAAATTACTAGTTACATTTAATATTAGCACTTTGATCTATCAGTATAAACATAATATATAATATAAGATATAATAATAACAGCTACAGTCACATTTATACATAGGTATTTGTTAGTATAAAAAATACGTAATTAATTTTGTTTTCTTAGATATTTTATGTTATAATGGTTTTATTATTAAATACATAGGTATATGGTTGTGTATTATGAAAAAATATTTTTTTCTTATATAAAAATAAATACAATTTACATATTTTTTAGGTGAAGTTAATACATCAGATCATTTTTAGAAATTTATTTTTTTAAATCTCCTATTGTACTGTTTTTATTAGTTTTCCTTTTTTTATTTGTCCTCTTAGCTTCTATGGCCATGTTAATACTGCATTTGTACATATATTTTATAAATATTAAATATGTTAAATTAAAAATTTCCAAAAGTATAGCACTTAATACCCTTATTACTGGTACTTGGTAGGTACAACTGTATGGCTCAAAGGTTATTTATACCTACCGCTATAGTTTATTTTAGGTAACTAACGGCTTGGTTTTTTTTTGTTTTTAAATCTATTAAGAAGTCTATGCATTCAAGAAAAATATTGAATTAGGATTTAATTAAAAAAAAAAATTATTTGGATCCAATTGTTGTTTATAAGTTAAAATAAGTGCCATAATGTCTGAATTAATAAAATAAAAATAAAATATTAAAAACGTACACGATCAATAAAATTGAGTTAAATGTATTGAATTAATATTTATTAATTTATATGTACATAATTCTTAAGTCAAATAGACATAATATAGGGACAGTAAATTATACTTAGTAGATAGCAATTAGATTTGAAGTATTGTTAAAGAGTCTTTACTGCCGACTTAAACTTTTCATAATAATATTATTTTAATATACCTATAATTTTGTATAAACACAAAAAGTTGGCAGAGTACGCATTTAAATTTAAGTAAGTACCTACATATTTAATAAATACACACTTTATACAAGATACATTTTTACATTTACATTTATAATTATAAGTAATACTAAAAAGCGTATTAATATTTATGATTTAATATGATTTTGGTGAAAACTATACTTTGAAACTATAAAAGAAAATCATTATTTTTTACTTTTTAGTTCATAAGAAAATGTGAGTACTTATTTGTTTTATATCTTAATGCATCTCGTTATACAAAAAAAAAATAAATCGAAACTAGATGCTGTACTAACAGTCTTGACTAAGCGTTTTCTGATTTTCAAGTAGGTACTATTTCTAACTATATTTAAAGAGCAATTATTTTTAAACAAAATTACTAACAACTAACATGCATAATTACATATATATTTATTTTATTCCTATTCAAGTATGGCATTATTTATAATGAATCTTTAATTATTTAGTATGTTTGTGCTTATGATAAAACCCTTCTTTATTTATTTGTATACACCACACAAATTATTCGATTGATTCAAATAAAATTGTGAAACTATTTGAATAGTTGAATTTATAAAGTATACCTATAAAAATAGATGTCTTCATTTCTTGGGAATATTATGCAATTGATAAAACGTAAATAATTGTTAACTAAATTAACAATATTTTCAAATTAAATAACTATTGATTCATCAGGAAATTGAAAATTTTTCCTAAACGGCCTTCTTCTACCCTTTAACCTTCTGAATGGTCGAGGTCTTAATGTATGAGGAGGTGGTAATAAATCTACTTCTTCTAAAAACCTTGAATCCCTTTCTGGGGGGATTAAAAATGAGGGCACATCTGGTCTAGATGATAATATCAGTGGGTCTTTGCTCAGCAAACTTTGTTCAACAAATCCAGAACATTGTGCAGCACAAACATCATCTCGCATCATTTTATCGATCCCGACTTCATTCATCAAGCGACCACAGTCAGTTACTCTTAATGAAGCACAGTTAGACTATAAATTGATTTAAAAAATATATGATAATATTATAAATATTTTAAAATACAATATAATAAAAATGAATGAATACTTACACCTTCAGATGTACAAATACAGCTAGTACAAGGTGAAGGCAAATGTGATTCACCAACTGCAACAATATGGCCGTTAATATTGCAAGATTGTTGATTATCTTTCCATAGAGTTAAGTCGATTGTTGGTAATACTGGACAAGGAAGACGTGGGTTTCTTAAATTAAACAAACAAATATGTTTAGAAACATTTTATTGAGGTTAAGATAATTTTATTTATTTAAAAATGTAAAGAAAACGCTAGGAAAATATATATTGTAAATGTTGAGAACCACAAGTTAAGAAATTAATGGTGAAACAAAACGATGAAAAACAATTACATAAAATAATTCGATATTCTCTTAAGTATTTATTTCAGAGCTTATAAAAGCATATCATACAAATTAAAAAATGAAACACATGATATATTTAATTATATTTAATATAATAATAATGCTATTTTTACTTACAGGTAATCATTTGGTTGATCAAATGCTGCCTTTTGCAAATCACTGGGTACATCCATATTTTCACATAATATTTTAGCTAATGTAGCTTTTCGAATTTCTGCAAGTTGAGCTTCAGAAAATCTAAACAATGGATTATCAGATTCAAACCTGTGAAAAAAAAATTTAAATCATATAATAAAAACAGATTCAATCCGAAAAAATTACCAAAAACGATCACACTGTTTCAGGTGTCTGAATTGTAAGCCTATGATGCATGCAAAAGTTGGACCCACGAGGCCACCTTTCACTGGATATTCACTTAAACCTCCAGGAAATAAGTCAATATCGTCTGGACTGGCATATATCGTTTTGAACCTGACAATAACTTCTGGAGACAGTTCTCTCGTCAAATCTTCCCAAGTATTTGCACGTCGAAGACCACATCTGGCTCTAAACGAGTTATATGATGGTATACCATGATCACGTCCTGAGAATTTCAATTATAATGTTTATGTTTAAAATGTTTTTTTATTGTTAATATTATTTACCTCTTTGAATATTTAAAGCTGGCAAATCTTGTCCAGAATGTGGTACTTTCACGTTTTCAAACAAATGATTAGTAATTTCACCAGTAATAAATTGATCTAAATTTTCCATAGGTGTGCTCACTTGACCTCTTACTATCTCATCAATCATTTGATCCTAAGATAAAAATAGTGAGTACAATAATAAAATAAATACAAGTAATCTTTATATACACAATTGAAAACTAAAACTAACCCTATAAATTACGTCAGGATTGAAAAATACATCTCTCAATAACAATGCTGGTTCCAGAGGATGATATGACGGTGACATTCTAGGAATATGAGGTCTTAATAAGCTATGACCTATTCGAAAAGCGGCTACAGCAAATTCAGTAAAAGGTCCCGGGTGACATTCGGGAGAATAGCCTTAAAATTATTTTAATAGTTATTAATAGCATTATTCTAGTGATAGGTAGATTATGCGATTGTATTTTTAATAATTATTATCAAAAAACTACTTTTGTAATATCCAGCTGAAGAAAGTCTCAAGTCATATTTATCTACAGCATCCCAACCTAAGATACGTGGCAAGAATTCGTTGTATACAATTTGCTGATAAGTTGCTGTAAATATTTTTCTTGTATTTTGGTATATTATTTCGTCATTCCAGTGTGGATTAAGTCTATGTAAAACTTCGGCAATACGATTGTGCTCTCTCATAAAAATTGTGTGGAGTGAAGTTAGTCCAGCTTGTTCACTCACTCGACCATCACCTGAAATATACAAATATAATTAATAAATAATAATAACCCATAATTTATTAGTTTAATATAAATGCTTTACAAACCTCCTATAAAACAGTAGCCAGATGAAGATTTACATTCTGGATGTAAAGATGATTGAGGCATTAAATCTTTTCTCAATGGTATGTGATGTACTGTAACATTTAGCTTTCCAATGTGAAATGCTCTAAGGTCTTTAGCCATACATGAATCTGAACCGTAAACGCTGGACAGATCCAAATACGCAGAATTCTGATTGGTTTGGTCTCTAGGACCCATACGTTGTTGACCTGGTAGAGATCTCATAAACGGTAAACACATTCTAACACCAGTAGACGGATTTACATTTGGATAAAACGGATCACCATCGGGTATTTGTATCGGCATGCATTCAGGGTGAACTGTTATAGGACTATCACATGATCGGCAGTCGGGTATAGAAGAGAAATATCCTAAAAAGTTGCAATCGTATTTTTAGAATAATCATAATAACACTAGAAAAAACATTTACCTTTGTGAACCGGTGTAAATGTTATGTCATGATCTAAGATCTGAGCGAATTGCATAAGCATTAGAGTGTAACGGCCGTGCAAATGACTGATGTCTGGATGAGACATAGCACTCACTAATCGAGCAGATGGTAATGGTACTCCAGTCACGGATGTCACTCTTGGATGATTTATTCCTAGAGAAATATATCGTTTATCAATAACATATTATATTATACTAAAATAAATTTGTTGAGATTTACCATTTTCATAAGCAGCTGGCATTAAACGTTGAAAAGTCGTCAATGCTTTACCAAAATTTGGATTATTTAAATTATTACAGTAGCCACTAAATGATCTATATGGATTATGGGCGTCACAAGGATGTGTTTCAATAGGACATTCACCGTCACTGAAATGTATCGGTGGAGGAGCATAAAGTTCAGTAAATTGCAAGGTATCGAAGAAGTTTTGTCCTAAAGAATTTAAGCTAAATAATGGATCACCAATACTGTCCAAGACTTGACGACGACGACGTCTAAAACACATGCATGAAAAATATGTATGAACATTTGATATTTCTAATAATAATAATTAGGTATATAAATATAATTTTAATTTTTATATTATAAATATATATTTATATTATATACAATATACATACTTATATATACACATATATATATAAACTAACCGTTTATCTAATGATTTCAATATTTCTTTTGAAGCGTATTCAAATAGTAGTGAGTTATTTGCCAATATTAATGATGATTTACTTGCTTTACTAAATGCAGCAGCTGTTCCAAGAGGAGACTTTG
The DNA here is from genome assembly GCA_949089665.1 of Macrosiphum euphorbiae. NCBI lineage: Eukaryota > Metazoa > Arthropoda > Insecta > Hemiptera > Aphididae > Macrosiphum > Macrosiphum euphorbiae. Next base: position 49,627,602 of record CARXXK010000001.1, on the reverse strand, counting down.
GGTCTACTCCTCCTTCTATAAATAAAATATAAATAATACATTAATTTCAATTTTATAATATATAATATAATATTAACATACTTTTTGACCATAACAGAAATTCAGTTTGCTTTCTTCTGCTAACGTCATCTTCGGCCTTTCTCCACGCTTCTCTTACTAGATTTTGATTGTTAATCTGTTCAGAATCTTGTTCCGTTTTATTAACTGTCATTTGGTCGTTACCGATCACTGAATTATCTTTCCATTGGTAAATATCTAGTTTAGAATGTTGGTCACAATTTATTGGATGATTTCTAAAAGTAAATAATAAAAGTTATACACGTGTTTACGCTACAAAAACTAAATGGTGAAATAAAGATATATTATGCATCTACTTATTAAATTGAAAAAATTACAAATAATCATCTCGATCAATAAATGCTTTCGGTTGTATCATCGTTACGTCTTCAAAGTTTTCACAAATAATTCCAGCCAATGTGCTTTGTCTAATCTCTTGCAATTGACTTTTGCTATACGTAGATGGTGGGAAATCGTTCTCATACCAAAATCGATCACTATTCTTGATTATAGAAAACTGATTTGCGAGTAAACAAGAAAATGTTTTACCAAAAACGGCTCCCTTCAATGGTGTTTCTAGTAAACCTCCAGATAGCAAGTCTATATCACTGTAAGATCTATTAAAAATATTCCCATTATATAAGTAAAATGGAATAATCAGATCACTATATAAAATATAGTTAATAAATATGGATTTCTAATATACCTATATAATGTTTTATTAATTTTATCTACACCTTGATCATCAGATTCTACAAATGATCCACTTGAACATACATTTTTCCATACCCTATAACCAGGGATTTTCATTTGTCTACCCAAATTCAACAACATCTCGATATCTATTAATTGTAAGAAAAAATCATTATTGTGTTCAATATAAAATATATTTAACATTATTATTTACTTTTTTTTGGCAAACTGTAGTTTTCGATATCGCCTAAATTGTTTTGATTGTATTTATCGATTATAATTGATGGCAACATGGGTAAAACCGTTGCATATACGCTTTGCATAGTACCGGGTTGATTAGAACTTGAATAACCTGAGTAATATCCATGTTTTAATGGATTTAGATTCCATTCATTCATCATTGCCTGCCAAAATTAAGTTCTCACAACACTTAAAATTGAATTAATAGTCGATCGATTAAAAATGTACTCACGTGTCCAACGACATTGGGAATAAATTCGTAATACGTGATGTGTTGCAATTGAGCAATTGTTATTCGTTTAGCTTCTTCAAAAAGCGTATTGTTTGACCATCCTGGATTGATATCCCTCAATTTTTCCACTAGACGATTATGTTCCAATATTAATAAATTGTGAATTGTTGTCGAATAATCGGAGTTTCGGGACGTAGAACTAAAATACAACTAATTAAAATATACATGCATATTTTTGTTTATAATTTATATAAACAAACCTAGAACACAGAGTCTTTTTTAGATGTCCCGATTGAGTTTTAGTGACTTTCATGGTGGATGCTTCACAAGAAATACTATTGTATATCGGAGATGCATCTAAGAAACTAGTCGCAGCGTTCAAAAATACTGCACTGTCTAAACATTTTAAAATACTAATATTATAAAATATGTTATATAGCACGATTATTGGATTTATCCAATCTGTTTACCAGTTATATTTTCCATGGCTATATCCAACCTGATAAAATCGGCCCACATCCCTGACATAACGGTCAAATGTTTATTGCCAGCTATGAAAGACCTACTTAATATTTCTGCCACATCCGAAGCCTCAGGCCATTTAGTCGAATACGATTCATCTTCAAAATCACAAACAATAATAATTGAGCACAAATTTCGTTTTAAACAATTAGCCATACGCAATGACATTACTTTGAACTTCCGATGGAAATTGAAGAAACGGTGAGTTCCGTTTGCCCCAATTCGGTCGATGGACGTTATTGCATCGTCCGTCAGCGTTCCTGTACTTACTCACTGTGCATTTTTCATCAACGAAACCACTTGCTGTTGTAATAAATAAAACACTTGCCCCCAGCATCAGGAACAACCTAATTAAATTAATATATTTTTTTTAGAAATCAACATTACGATTGCGTTGATTGTATATGTGTAAAAACGACCAAGAAGTTGAACTACTATGGATTCTAATATCACTTTCACTACAAAAAATGTATTTAATATTTTATTCTGTTAACTGATTTTTAAAGCAAAATGTAATATACTTAGAGACAAATTAATAGTATATATTGTGTACTTTTTATAACTATTATGCTACTGTAAGAATTTCAATTATCCAACTAATTTCAGTGTCATTGAGTGTATAATAGTATCACGCTGAGACGTACCTATATGTGTGACAGCTGTCGTGTGATGTAGCTGCCTGCAGGGTACATCAGTAATAATAGGTAAATTATAGGTATAGACGTATAATAAACTTATAGCTTATTCAAATATTTCAAGCTTTAAATTACTTGCATTTGTACAGATATATAATTTTCCTCTGTTGTGTATTTTAATAGATTTATAGTACTAAACATATTCTTACATTAGTATAAAAATAATAAGTTGAAGAAATCTTACTATACTCATAATTTTTCTAGGAATGAGGAAGTAACTATATTTATAAGTATAAATGTAACAACTAATAACTAACCTCTAATGTGAGATAGAACAAGTGCCAAATATATTTAAAACTAAACGAGAATGAACTTTTATCGTTTTTAGTTTTTCGCTGTTCAAAATTTAGATGAACCAATTAGGATATGTGTAAAATGTTATTTATTCTTTGGTTAAAGATTTTTTTGATTTTCATGATATGAACTAATTGTAAAATTAAATTGTAACTAATTTAAAATTAATATAGTGTCTAACAATTTGTATGCGTCTTATGAATTTGATTAACAATTATTAGACATACAATTAAATTGAGTTTTTAAATATCAAAATTAAGTATTAAGTATTGTACAATAATTTCGTTTCACGTTATTCACGACTAAAGAAATCGAACGAAGTCATCTGTTCTATGTGCAATATTATCATTGAACGAAATATTTTGTTATTAGGTATTTAACTTAAGATATCATTATTTGTTATTTTACGTAATGTAACTCTACCCTAACGGCATAATTTAAAACATTTTACGACTATAACAACCAATATTCTGACACTGCACTTAGACCCAATCATAGACATAACCTAAAGTTAGTCAATTTTCTCAAACAAACAAAATTTTTATACAATTTTACATTTCCTTGATGAAAAATGTAAAGCAATCAACAATGCTCATTGAATGTAGTATTTTTTATACACAGATTTGTGATGACAATATATATATTATGAACATTAAAATGTATAATATTCACAATCAAAATAAATTTAAAAAACAAGTTCATGATTTTAGATAGGTATGTAACATAATTAGTGACAATTTAGTGATTTTAATATTCAAAAATATTATTCATCCCACATTACCAACTTCACCTAGAAAAATGTGCACAAGTACCTCACCCAAATATTTACATAACATCTATAACGTAACACGTACCTATCATGCATTGTAGAAAGTTTTGATTATTCATATTTCCTAAAGCTACTGACATATTTTAAGAAAAAAACATGTTTATTTATCACGTGGTCTTACTCGAAGAAGTTATGATATTATGTACGTTGAAAAATTGATTACAATAATGGTGTTAAATAATTGCAAAAAAAAAAAAAAATAATACGTTATTTTTTTAAAATACCAATTTGTATTATAATACTCATGTAGGTAAACTTTATTAAAATCTTACTAATGCATAAATAAACTATCCCTAATAAGTAGTAGCTATTTTTATAAGAATTCTAAAATTCTATTTATTGTACTATACATACCAACAATATGTTGATACAAAAAATAGACTATATAATATTATAATAACTTCGATGAGAAATTATTTAAAATATGAATATATTATGTTGTTTTTTGATTTTCATAACACATGTAAGTAATAAAATAAATACTATAATATTTAATTTAAATTAATCAAATGTCAAAATAGTTCCTAGATACAACAATTAAATTATCGTCTTAACAAACTTAAGGTGTATTGTATAAGTACACGTGGTAATGATTTTGTTTTGATACAAAAAAAAAAAAAAATGTAAGTCGTTTTAAACAGTACACTGTTCAATACCTATGGTTGATAGCTTTGGATAATCAATATGTACTATGTGTACAAATTAATAAATTTAAGGAATGGTGGGCATATTATTTTGTAGGTGCAGTGCATATTGTTATTAGGTATAATTATTAATTACTGTGGTCTGTGGTCTTACCTCAACCGTAGCGCTTTCGGGACCTCCATGTTTGTGTATTTTCCTCTAGTCGGTTTTGATTAATCAACTTTAGTTAATTATATTTATATTTATATATAATACAGAGTAAAAAAAAAAACGATTTGACTCGGTAAGTCAGACAATACGTAGCTAGCACATCATTATATTATTCCTCCGAATTAACCGCCGTTACGAGAGCTCACAAATCACAAACTAATACTATCACTCTTCACTATACGTACCGATTCGCAGACGAAGAACGCCCTTGTCCACCAACATATCCTCCTACTTTTCACTGTTAAACGCGAAGTGTAATACTACTTTCCCTATCGTTTGTTATTGGATAACAAAACGACGAAAAAAAGGAGCGTGGAATAAACTGTATTTTTAATATTAATAATTAATATTCAATACGCGTCATAGTGTCATACGCTGTGACAGAGGTATACGTCAGCAAATATAATCGACAAATCGTTATAATTTTTTGAAAAAAAATATATAAATTACAGGCATACAGTAATATTAATCAGAAATATTATTTTTAGTAACATAAAGTCGTAAATGAAAAATATAATATAATATTTTACAAAAGGAGTAATTGTGTAATTATGGTGTTTTCCTCTGAAATTATGAAAATATATGCAGGAGCCTACCTATATTGTTTTGTATTATTATAGGTAATATAATATTTTTTGGACGATGTTACTGTTAAATAATCAATATAAATACTAACTATTAAGTTATGATTGTAGAAAAATAGCATTTTAATACACAATTATCAAATTATTATCTTTATTCAGTTCTTAATGTGATTTTACCATTTTGGAAGCCCGATCCGAAAGTAATTTATTTTACTACAATACTACTACTCTTGGGTATGAATAATTTTAACAAAGTCTATTATGAGATCCTAACGTATTATATATTAATATTATTATTGCACCACTATAACAATAATGAAGTTGGTTTTTCTGAAAATATTTTATAATATTGAAATTAATGATCTTTTGATATTACGTACCTATTCCTTGTTTTTTTTCTCAAGGTTTTTCTTTTAGGTTAGGTTAACTTTTAAACTAATTAACAGTATGGATAGGTACCTACGTGGCTACGTATGTAAGCTTAAATATTATATATATACTATATATATGTATATTGTATATAGCTATAGGTACCAGAAAGGCTAAAACGTATAACCTCAAACTAGAAAATAAATTAGTATATAAATTACTAAAATATGTACTTATCTACACACTCGATAAGTTATTAAATCGTAAAATATGTTATAGCTACTTATCTATACAGCCATACTCATATCGTAGGTATAATAGTTGTATAATTAATGTATAATGCATATTAAATCTCAGCACTCCGCATTTCTATCATTTTTCAAAAACGACCGTAAAAACGGTTATTATAGTTATCTTACCTATTTAAAGACACGATTATAGATAGATAATCGTGCTTGAATGTAACTTCAAGACTGCCATAAAATTATTTTAATAATTTGAAACTCAAATGGTTAAGCATTTGTTAAATGACAGGACCATACTTTGGTTTTGTTAGGCAACAATTAGGTACCTATAATATTATTACCTACATATAGGTAGATACCTACCATTACCAACCACCTGCTACTACCAATACGTCCGTCAAGGATATTGATGCCCAAGCAATTATACAAAATATCAAACGCAAGACGATGGAATATAATAAATAAATTATGAGTTCTAACAAAGTTATAGGTTTGTCAGACCTGTTTATTAAAAGTGGAAATAAGAAAAAATTGTTTGTTTCCTATCGCGAGTGTAAAGTTATGACATTTATTCAATATACCTCGTGTCAATTATTTTCTCACATAAAATATTCAACGGCCAGTGCAATAATAAAATTGTGATATTTGCATATATAACCCGAGAGTCCAGTTATCAGTGAACCTCACATTCTTCACTCAAATAGTCAAATGAAATGATCATAGTATCAAATAAAATAAATTATGATTTTATGAACCCTAATTGTAATATTTATTACACTTGATACTTGAAAGGTAGTCGATTATTATAAGAGCATTATGTAAATAAACGTTTTATACATTATTATGAAGAGATTTAAGAAATCCAAAAAATAATTGAATACAATATAAGACTTGCTTTTTTTAGTTGTAGAATATATAATGGAATTAAATCAAATCTCCTTCGGAGTTAGTGATAATATACGTATATTATGAAGTATTATTTAAAAGTGAAAACGTTTTTTAATGTATGCCAAATTGTACGGAAAAATAGTACTACATTTATACAACTCAGATAATTATATTTAAATAGCAAACACAATATTGCTTAACGAGTGTTTATTTTTGTTTTTAAATACATTTTATTTATAAATGTATGCGGGAGTAGCCGTTTATTCGAATTAATTTACATAAAATTTTCACGCTTTGAAGTTCGGTCGCATAATATACGTGTACCTACTTAATCTAATAAAGTGCATAATTTGATATAAACACCGTTCCACAGGGGGTGTAACGTTATTATTATAATTTATAAGTTATTACTTCTCAGAGCTCACTTGGGTCACGACAATATCGAGAGCAGGAAAACCCATAACACTGCGATAACCCCGCGGGAAGGACATGTCCTTAGACTTACCACACCCACCTCGTTCTCACCCCATTCGATCCGAAAAAAACGTTTTTTTATCTCGCGTGTCCGACGAGCTCTCGTCAAATTATCGCGTTCGAACAATTACCGGCTTGCGTTCAATTATTAATTAACACCGCCACATATAGGGTCAATATAATATAATATTGTACTATGATATATGTAAGTATATTTTGCGGTTGTCTGCAGCAGCAGGTTATGCGCACGCGTGTGATGTATAATATAATTTATTAAAATATATAATATATGCGTATTACTGTGCGGGGTTAATCGTAAATGAGCTGTTAATACCGACCGAGGAACCATAATAATAATCTAATATATAATATTAATACATAATGATAATAATAAATCTATCAAAAACAAGTCCTAGCTGTAGAGAAAAAAAAACGCATTACAGTACATAATTATAGCGGGCGCACTATATTATATTATAGTGTCAGTAGGTCACGAGTAGATTCGATATAAAGGCTAAACCTTTCCAAAATATACCTACACGCACGCATATCGTACAATATAAAATAATAATTTTAACACGGCGTGTAAACAACGTTTCGATTTTGATTTTGAAAATATCCTGCAATTCATTCGACACCGTGCAGTCGTGTTATTAATTTTAATACACGCAAAGGTTAAAGACCGAACGCGGACCGTCATCGGTTCAAGGAGCGCTTAGAGAAATAAATAAAAGTGTTGGAACCTGTATAGTGGGTAATTCTATTGTTCTAACGTCTATATAGATGCGGAGAAGGCGGCGGCGATTGTCATCCCGTACGAATCTATGTGTCCATACATTTAATAGTAATATTATTAATCCGATTCGACATATATTGTTGCACAACACGAGCACGTCCTCTAACGTATTAATAATTTTGATTTTCGTGACGGACGTCTGGACCTAACTGCAGGGATAGGCTCGCGCACATACCCGTAAAATGATCTTGAACGTATTTAGTAAGTCACGGTCATCGCATAATATTTGTGTGTAGTCCAGGACGTGTTCACTACACATGTTACAATAAACGTATTATATCGTTAGAGCTCGCGATCAACAATAGACAATATTTATAACATTATACTTAACTGTTATTTATGACTATAGTGAATATACATTTTTTAGATTCTGAGCGGACCGATGAATGTAGGTATTGATTTTACAATGATAAGTGTGTTTTTTATTTGTGTCACTAATAAAAAATTAAAAAATTCAAAAAAGGTAGATTCATTAAAGTGGTTGTTATGTTTTAATGAAATATTGTACCTAATATGTAAGATAGGTACTGATATATTAAAAAAATAAAAAAAAATTTTGGTTTTAACTAATCTAATTTCAAGGGGGGAGGGCATAGTACCACGACACAAAAAAATATACAAAAAGTTTTATAATATTTACTGTTTATAATAAAATACCAAAAATTATTATTTTGTAATATTTCTGTTTATTAAAAGAAATTAATCATATCCAAAGATATGGGTCAGTAAAACTGCTTCGATTATCTTCAACGGTTTATTGTTGGTAAATCTAGTTGGTGCACTTGGAAGGTCAAAATTTTAAATTTCCAATAGTTTTCAAAAGCGGAGGGTAAAAACAAAATAAAAATTAAGGAAAAACGGGAAATTTTACGCGAAATCCGTTTTTGACAAAAGCGATTTTGGTTTTTGTTGTTCCTATATATACGCATACACGTTAATAAACGGATAAACGTTTTAAGAAAACGCATTTAAAAAAAATTCAAAAAAGGTAGATTCATTAAAGTGGTTGTTATGTTTTAATGAAATATTGTACCTAATATGTAAGATAGGTACTGATATATTAAAAAAATAAAAAAAAATTTTGGTTTTAACTAATCTAATTTCAAGGGGGGAGGGCATAGTACCACGACACAAAAAAATATACAAAAAGTTTTATAATATTTACTGTTTATAATAAAATACCAAAAATTATTATTTTGTAATATTTCTGTTTATTAAAAGAAATTAATCATATCCAAAGATATGGGAGCGATCGCCATCACATCGACTCTCTTCAAAACTGCTACTGAATTAGTATGCTATTATGATTTTAAATTATCAACTATTCATATTCGAAAAGCATATCGATATCATATAATATTATTTATATGATAAGTCAGTGAGACGATTTGTTCAAGTCCATTCCGAAAACCGAAATGGATATCCTATATTCAGTATAAAATTGTATAAGGAACGTAAAATGTTATTAAATAATATGATGCATGAAAAATTAAAACCATACCAAATTATTATATAGTTGCCATTGCATTATAATTTGATTACAGAGTCAATATATTTCATCAAACTGGCATCAACGAAAAAAAAAACCAGCTTCCGTAAATTGCAGCTCACGGCTAATTCTATAGTATAATATAATATTGTAAATCGTGTCAATACGTAATACCAGCAGGTAACTAATAACAGTATTTGTGTTTTAGAGTGTCCGAATTCTATGACATTATAAAAAATCGATCGCACTTTTAATGGTATGTAATTTGCCGTTTTGTATAAATTACTTTTGATTAAAATTTAATTTTTTTTAATACTTTTTCCATACATGCGCTCTTATAAATAATAATAAAAAAAATTACTACTTAGTAGGTATACCTACGCTAATAGAAATTAAAATTAACTTACTATACTCTGCCCAGAGAGAGGCCGATTCTGCAGCGCATCTCCACGTGACACCCTACCATCGAGACCGGTTCCACTATGGAGTGGTGTCACGTGGGGATACGCAGAATAACAAAAATTCGTCGGCACACTCTCGCTGGACAGCTGAGTATAATAATAATTTTATTATATCAAAGAGAAAATATTTAGTCTTACGTGTAATAGTTTTTTTTTTACTATTACAAGATTGCTCCTTAAAAAATAATTAAATCGATAGTTCAATTAATTAACATTGATCTGATCACATTTTTTTCCCAATAATTCATAGAGTTATACATTTTGTATCCGTTACTATAAGATACAATGGGGGGCGCTTGTGGTTAATGGTCATAGCCACTTATAGGTAAGTTGGGTATTGAGTTACTTGTTAAGTTTGAATGCAAAACAATTCACACGCAATAATTAGATATGATCTGCAATAGTGCAGTAACCATCCGAATATATAATTTTATTAGATAGTTAGGTACTACTTACTATACCTACAATATATATATATATAATATATACTATATAGTATAATAGCTGATATACCCATAGTTGTTTTAATATGATTGATCGATTTGTCTATAAATATTGCGAAGTGTGAACGCTCAATGTTAATGAAATAATTAAGTGCGATACCTATAATGAATTAAAAATTCACTGACACGCCATATATATGTACCTACACATTATATTACTTGTTATGTTATTGTAATAGTTATTAGCGCTATATTATGTCCCTGAGTCGGACAAGTTTTCTTGTGAGAACTATTTTGACATCGCATTCTAATAATATGCATAAACCATAGCCTACTTGGGTAGGTAGGTATACGCGTTACTTTTATCATGCGACATTTTTTTGAAGTGTTTTGTATTGACATTTACTCGAAATGTCCTTCAATCGAATAGTTGGTTCACGATTTTTACAATATGACCAGCGCAACCGCTACAAAAACCTCTGTTACGGGCCCGTGGCCAAACGTAAACGAACACTCATGCACTCTGAGCATCGAAGAAAAAATGAAATAAAATATAACTGTTTAGAGATTTTGACGAATTAGTAGAGCAAGACACGAAGAGACTTTACAATTCTTCAACAAGTATTTCTATATCCTAAGTCACCAAATTAATTGGCCCATTGGATATCGGATGTGTATTTTCCATAGAAGTCGATTACGAAGACCAAAACGCCTATACCTATATAGGTGTGGACTGCAATATATACAATGCAATTGCTATTAATTATCTAGAGATTTTTCTCAACAATCTCTGAAAATGAAAAAATAGACATTTTTTAATTTTAAAATGTTTATATAAACAACACTAACGTCTGAAAATGTTTTTTTAAAACAATATATATATTTTAACTATAAAAAGAACAAATACTAATATAGGTACTAATGTACTAAAGAGAATGATATTATATAATAGTGTAGCGAAAAACCATGTACGAAAAACTAATATATAATAATATATTACATAATCAATAGCTTCTTCATTTTAAAAATATAAAATCTAAAAACTTCATTATTTTTTAAAAATAATTATATGTTGTGGTACGTAGTCGTTCGCTGTTACATAAATACAGTATACAAGTGCATGTAATTTGATATAATTATACATGGTAAATAAAACATAATATATAACTGTATAGTGTATATAGTATATATAAATACCTACAACTTAAGTAAATTTTATAACATTAATCGAATATACATAAAATAGAAATATGTCACTGTCAATAAATTAAAAATTTAAATTAATACTAATTTTAGTAGGTAAGTAGGTAACTATACAATCTACGTAATATATTTATAATATTATTACCTAGTAACACAATTTGATTTGTTGATGATTTTATTCCATGTAAAAAATAGCAATAACGGAAAGTCTAACTTTCAACAACTATTCAATTTCTATTTTTTTTTAAAATAATTTTTGACCTGTTTTAATTATAATAAACCTTGTAAAAACATTTAGTCTGTTGAAACAATTAATTATACATTTTAAAAAACATGTATATTTACTATCAATAGGACATTAAACCCGTATGAGTACAGAATAACAAAATAAAATAAAAATATTGTATTTTACAGCATTTCAAAACATAAGACATTTATAAATCCCAATGTAAATACGTACCTACGTCGTACACATACATCAAAAATCTCATACGTGTGTCTTCGTTGATAAACTTATTATTTAAAAAAAAAAAATGATTTGAATTGACCCTGTTAACAGTATATTAGGTGGTACAGTATAGACACATATAAGGTTATATAGGCTAGATTCAGGCACGTTGCCAGGATTTTTTTAAGGGGGTTGTTTTAATTTTTAATTTAAATATAACTTGTGGTTTTATATACACTCCATTGTAGTCTTCAATCTTGAAAATAAATTATTGATAGTATGAAATATGAAATATAACTTATAGAACCATATGATGATTGATAACATATTTTGTAGAAATGTGAATTATATAATATGGTGCAACCTCTATAGGTAGTAATAGTATATTTTTAAAATAAATATTGCCAAGAGGAGTGTTTTAACACCCAAAACAACACCCTGTCTAAGCTACCGGTTAGAGTGTTAGACAGTTTTTTTAATATATATTTTGGTCCATGGTCACTTTCAGGCTACTGTTTATCCCATTTTTAGTCATGTTAATTTAAAAATAATATATTACCTAGCTATTAACAAATTCACATAATTATAGCTCATAACCTGCACAATAAAATATGATTAGTTTTCAGTAGATTATTCTATTTGTTGTACACATCATCAGTGGCGGATCCAGAGGGGGGTGCTAGGGTGCTATAGCACCCCCCTTGGCATGTTGCTACCTGGTTAAAAACAAATACTATATACTATACATATTTTTCAGTGGGCCGGGTACGTTTTACTAAATCGGTAACAAAATAAATAATATTATTTTTTTTTTTTATAAGTAATTTTTCCCTCAACAATTGAGATAAGTGATAACCAGAAGTGACTGAAAAATGGAACGATACAACTATAAATAAATATTGTTCTATGATACAACCCACGGGTCACGGGTATCAGACATGAATATTGGGTTTAGTATCTTACTGTTTAAATCATGAACTACTACACAGGACTGGACACTACAGAGAAAATCACGGACACAAAGTTGTACAAGGTTCGTACACATGCGATGTAACTGCACTCTGCCTGTTAGTAGTACGAACTACGTTTTTTATAGGATAACACTAAAGAATAGTGATATTAGTGATAATAACTGATAATAAATTTACTTTTTAATTTTTGAAAAACAATTATTAATAACACAGTTCAAGATAATAATGATACTATTTATAGAATATTATCAGAATATAATTACTGCTTAAAGAGTGAACAGTTTAAGCATGAACTACTAAGGCGGTATTTTATATAACAAAATATTTCTTATCTCACAGATGGCGCTGTGTCGCATGTGTACCGAATATGTACAACTTTGTGGACGACCCCCTACTCTCCTCCTGCCCATAGTGTCCAGTCCTGTGTAGTAGTTCATGGTTTAAATCATAGATATTTTCCACGATGTAGATAATATTATCTAGTAGTTACACAGAATAGAATAATAGTTATCACTAGTGTTATCACCGAATACCGATTATACTATTTTAAATCCACGGTATTATTATAAATAATAATTTTGTCTATTACTTTAATCAGTGGCGTATGTACAAATTATTTTCATAATGGGCCAATTTATCACTAGTCAGCATAGTGAGACTAACATAGCCATAACTATACATTTTTTAAGGAGCTGGGTGGTTATAAATACAAATAAAAATTGAGCTATTCAATTTTATAATTATTATGTAAAATTCATTTTTAATTCTTTTTTAAAAAATATTGACAATTTCATATATACATAATATATATTTTAATGTTATCTTATTGTGAATTTAACACAAAAGTCATCAAAGCAAGTCCAGACAAATCTAACATTTCCTTGTTGATTCCTCAAAACGATTTTAATTAACCGGTTAAATTAATCATGGTGAAAAACTGTAAACACGTTTGATATAGGTACATGAAATGGTTTAATTGAACGGGTGCGTTAGGATTGCGTATGATACGATTCCGTATGGACCTTTTTCATTATTACGATTGCGTACATTCTACCTACCAATACTTAGTCCAACGTTGCCGTTGTTCAAAATCTTGAAAATTTGTAATATAACTTATTTTAGTAAATGTGGAAATTTATTAAAGAACTATATTTTCAACACACATCTCAAACACTAAATTTATGCAAATTACACATCGACTTTGAAATAGGAGCACACAAAGCTGTGAGGGAAGTTTTTCCGAATGTACAACTTATTGGATGTCGTTTCCAAGTCAATCTTGGTGGCGTTATGTAAGTATTTAATAAATAACCAACTCACATCGGTTAAATAAAATACTTTCATAGTAACAATTTTTATATAGATAAATGCAAATAAAAAATTGAGGACAGCATACTCGGATGATAAGAGTTTATTAGGAAAATGGTTAAAACAGTTTTTTGGTCTACCATTTCTGCCTTATCAAATAGTAGAAGACGGTTTTGTTGAATTAGTAGGTGATTGTCCGGATGAAGATGAGCTAGAATTTTCAGACCATGTATTAAATAATTAATCATTATATACAAACAAATTTTATATTTCCAACTAATATATGGGCTGAAGAACCTTCAATAAATAAAAGGTATCATATTTTTATAAATTATAAGAACAATTTGTAAGTATTCTTGTACGATATAACTTTAAAATTTATGTTCTATACATAAAAATAAAGTGTCATAAAATATTTAGATTATTATGAATTCCGTAATTTTTACGTATTTTAATGTCAGAACAACAAATGGTCCAGAGAGTTTCCACAGAACTTTTAACGCTCAATTCTATAACTCACATCCACCAATATACTTTGTGCTTGAGGCATTGAAAGAAATGCAGGCTGAAACCAATATAAAAATATCCACTATACAAAAGAATATATCCAAAGCTATTCCATCTAAAGATATGCAAAAAATTAACCATGTTATAAAACTATACGACAAATTTAAAATAGATAATAATATATTAAATTTTTCATCAGGGATTGGTTATCGATACCAAGGTTTTAATTTATAATTTATTTGTATTAATTTTATTTTGTATAATTTGAAACGGTGCGTCCGATTGGACGACCCGTGTCGTAAATAAAATAACAATTGTGTGCTCGATAATCAAGTTGTTCTATTGCTAGGTTAAATTATAATTTATATTTACAATATTGGGACAAGTAAAGCGTCGATTTGTGCCGACCGGACTTAAATAAGTGAGTCGGCACAATCGGAGGCGCTTGGGTATTGTGGTCGGACCATTGTCGGACCCTATCTTCACAAGTGTTTTTATAACGATTTATCTAAGTTATACAATATGATCGGCTAGGAAGCCGGCCGTCGTCGGTGCAGACTTAAGTCAAGCGGCACCCCGACGACGAACCAGACTTGGGTCGGATAACTTAATTAAGTGCCGAGGTTGGGGTCGTGGTGGCCCTGAAAAGGGCCTTTTAATGTTGTCACGCCGTGAGTGGTCGGCCTATCCGGTGATCCCGTAGGCTGGGGTGGTTGAGTGGCGGTCGGGCGGCCTCGTCACGGCAAGAGTACACTGACACTGGTCTCTCCCCGTTGAGCGGCAGTCACGGGGTCGGTTGGTCCTGACGATGATGGCGTTGTTGATCGACCGATCTTTGCGCCCGTAGATAGGTGGTCGACGGGTCGTTATTGTTCGGCAGTTGAATGACGTTCACAGCCGTGGAGCGGCGTCGTTGTCGATATGCGTCGGTATGATGATATACGCAATCGGGAACGGCGGTGGTCTGCGGTCGAATGGCGCTGGTAGCCGTGGAGCGGCGTCGTTGTCGGTATGCGTCGGTCGATTTCTGGTCCTGGTCTTCTTGCTATCGGAACGTTTCTTGGAGATGTTGATAGTTTGAAGGATTGAAGTGGACTGACTAGATTTGCTTTGCTTTGCTTTGGGGGGATGGCTAAGCCGTGAAACTATACCAGGCTTTTGCCTCTACTAGTGGATGGAAGTTTAGGAAGGTGGTTTTAAATTTGTTGGTCAGCCCATGTCAAAGGGTAGGGTTTGATTCTACACTTTGTGGACGGTGGGGTGTGAGATTTCCCTAAGAGTCGGATGTGGGAATGAGTAGAGAAAGAGTTTTTGTAGAACATCGATTTAGATTGGTTATGAATAGAATTTTTGATTGAATTGAAATTTGCTGATTTTAGGAGGACCGAATTTTTAACGATAGTGGGCATACCCGTTATCGTGCGAATGCCGATGTTTTGGACAGATTCGATACGTCTCCAATGTGAGGGACCGATGAAAGGAGCCCAAGAGGGGCCAGCATAAGAAAGAATTGGAGAGACGTAGAGTTTTAGAATATTGAGCTTTGAACATTTTGGGACAGGGCTAGAACGGTTGAGAATGGGGTAAAGAATTCCGCGGACGCGAGTGGCTTTTTTGGTGATGTCTTGAACGTGTTTGTCGAAGGTGAGTTTGCGCCCTATTGTAACGCCGAGGTATTTGGCATGATTGGACCAAGTCACTGGATGGTTGTCGAGTAGTAGTGGTGGGATGTGAGTAGTATTGGAACGTCCGAAAAGAATACCTATTGTTTTGGTAGGGTTTATTTTGATTTTCCAGCGATGAAACCATGTGGTAGCTAGGTTGAGTTGGTGTTGTAATTGTATGGCTGCACGTTTCGGGTTTTTGTCGAAAGTAAAGAACATAGTGTCGTCAGCGAATAGTGAGAGGTGAGCTTTAGGAGTTGTTGGTATGTCGTTAATGTAAGTCAAGTAGAGAGTAGGTGAAAGGCAGGATCCTTGAGGGACGCCTGCGAGTATGTGTCTGGTGGACGAGAACGAGTCTTCGATTTTTGTGACAAAAGTGCGGTCAGTGAGAAAGGATTCGATGATTTTAACGATTTCAGTCGAGATGTTGAGTTGGGACAGTTTGTAGAGGAGACCGACGTGCCAAACCCGGTCAAAGGCTTTTTCCACGTCAAGGAAAATGGAGGCGGTGTTTACGTTGTCGTTAAAGTTCTGACTAAGTTGGTGAGTAAGTTTGGTCAGTTGTAGAGTGGTAGAGTGTTCAGGTCTGAAGGCAAATTGTTCTGGGCGGATTTTGTCTCGAAGATTGGTTTGAAGGTGAGATAGGATGATTCGTTCGTAAATTTTTGATATGGAGGAGAGTAGAGCGATAGGTCGGTAATTTTCGGGAAGTGTGTGATCTTTACCCGGCTTGGGGATGGAAATTATTACTGCTTTTTTCCAAGCACGTGGAAAGTAGCAAATTCTGAGGGAGCAATTTATAATTTGTGTTAAGGAAAGTAGAATGTTATTCGGTAGAAATTTAAGAGCAGTGTTGGTGATGAGATCGTCACCAGGGGCTTTCTTTTTGCGGAGGGTGTTTATGATTTTTTGGATTGTGCCAGGAGTGGTGAATAAATTAGATTTTGTGATATTTATGTTTCGAAGCGAGTTGGAGTGGGCAGAAACTGACTAGATTGTCGAGAGTGTCCGGTATTTATACCCTTTTCGACAATCTAGTCCATCGTTGATTGGTCCGCGTAATATGTTTTAGACGAGTGAAAATCACACCGTTGAACGGACATTCCTATCTATCATGTGTGATTTTCACTCGTCATATCGTGTCCTTTTTTTCAATCGTTTTTACTTGGTGGGTGTTTGTTCCGTAACAAATTTAAGTTTTTAGTTGACTATAAAAGTGGTTTTTTTATGAGGAACTGGTTATCGATACCAACGTTTTAATTTATAGCTTATGTGTATTATTTTTGTATTTTATACACCCAAATATTTTATATTGTTTTTAATTGACTATAATATTATAATAATGATTTTTTTAAATTATATTATTATTATTTTTAATTTAATATAATTTAATAGTACATGTTGGCAACGTTGCACTCATTTTCGTACGCAATCGTAATGTCTTTAAGGCCTAGGTAGAGAAATCGTACGCAATCGTAAAAGCGTACGCAATCGTTTTACTAAAAGGGACAGTCGTACGCAATCGTATATCACCGAATTGAACCTGCAATTTAACTATGGGCTCTGGCCTAGGGAGCCTATATACGCCACTGACTTTAATACTTTGTTATTATACATTTAAAAATTATAGATATCTTAAGTAGTTGACACCTTCGCTTGGAAAAAAAAAAGGAGGATGGAATTAGAAGATTGGTCAAAATGTCCTAATCATTTTAATTTGTTTTTTGTCAATCAATTATTAAGAAATAAAAAATACAATAAGTGGATGTGATATAATTTAAATTTCTTGTTTAAATTTTTATGTTTTATTTTTTTTTAAATAAAGGTATTTGTTTTAGATGTACTTTTAAAGTTGTCACTTATCTTTATCCCTTTAAATATTCAGCAATGTGCTTTATGTGCAATTGCCAATTAGGACTAAAAAAATGTCATGCCATCAAGATGTAGTATACAGAATACAATATTATGCCTTAACCTAAGCACCCCCCATAAAAAAATCCTAGATCCGCCACTGCACATCATCATCGTCGTAGAGTATGGGTTTATATTTTGAAATTTCCTATCTATACACAGTTTACCAAGTAACATACAATTATAGATAAAAATAAAAATGAAATAAAAATTGATTTAATTAACAGTTTTAAATTATAATCAACTCGTGAGATGAATGATAATATTATATGCATAAAAATAATAATAACCTTATAAATTATTAGGTAGTACATAGAATGAGTATAGTAGGCACTATGCAAGTATATATTGTATTTCAAAAAAACTCTGTATAAATAGCATAATATTGTGACTATGTGAGTAGTATTAACGTTATTAAGTATATAAACCTTAAATCAAACTACAGAATATGTTAAAAATAAACACGAAATGTACACAATTTTTTTTTTTGATACCTGCAGACCAATACATTTAATTAAAGTCTACATAGATGATACAGGATTAGGTATATTGTTTTTTTTAGGCTGATAATATTATCTTAAACGGTTTAGCTGTAAACATGTTCAAAGCCGTTTCACGTAATATTTTTACTAGAATAATATTGTACAAAATGCGCATAATAATACGTCGTCGTATAATCCAAATAGGGAAATCCTCGGTTTATTCACCGTGAAATGTATACTCGGCGCATTATCGTTCCGCAGTGTGCTTTTCTCTTCTTCGTGAGTATTGTGTTTATTTTGCATGACAGTTGAATTTTGATCTAGATAACGCATAGACGTCGTAATGATATATTATGATTAATAATAACTCTATAGTATATTATGATAGTACGTAAAATGTATAGGTACTAATTAATCAAACGATGTAAAAAAAATGGAAAATGTGTGAAAAACGTATTTGTATTGAAAAAAATTGTCATTTAAATATACATATGACATAATATTAATAACACCGATGGTATTTTATAGTGTTAAAATTTACACAATATAACGTGATAGATATTACGGTTATTGTATGTTTTATTATAAACTTTTTAATTTTAATACACTTCATGATTTACTATAGACGATAGAGTTGTTGTAAATTAATGCTGTGAACCGATTAATTATCATTTGGTATATATTATATTAATTAAAACATATACCTACTGGCTACTATAGACATGACGATGACCTTAATTTTTTCCAATTTGAAATATGTTAAATCATAGTTTTAATATTTTCTCATTAAAATACAATTTGCCAGAAAATAGAGCCATCGTATATTATTAATTATTATCCTGACAAAATAAAAAAATGGGTATATACATACGATATATATATTATACCTATTACCTATGTAATGGATACTTGAATAGGTACAAAAAAAGTGTTTTACACAGTGTGTGATTATAAAATAAACTAATTTATCATTATTTACAGCCGTTTAAATTAAAATAAGATAATAAGGATTGAATAAATTAAAACCAAATTCATGACTTCATATTAATATGTCCAGACATGATTAAAAAGTAATTACAATTATGTATAAATTATTTAATTATGTAGCTATATAATTCAGATGGTTTAGATAGTATTCATATTATGTACCCGTATTTAATTTATAAACCTATAAGTAAGTACCTACCTACTTAATATAATATTGTAAATAATAATAAATGATTTAAATATTCTTTTACAATTATTTTATGAATTTGTATTTTATTTCTAATTTACCTATATCACAATATTAGGTACTATGTGATATAACCACATTAAACGACTTATTTTTTTTTTTAAGAAATAATTTCAATATAATTCACTTACCAGACTGTCTTAGAGTAGGTACCTAAGAATAAGAGGGAAATCCACTTTCATAATCAAGAGTGAAATGTATGCTTACATTTTGAACTGGGTAAATTCATTTTTAATATACTATTATTTATCATTTAATAGTTAATACACACAGGATTCATTTTGATAATACGGAAATGAATGAAAAGAACATTTCTTAATTTTTAAAATTTAATGTATGAGAATTTGATATCAATTTTTATTGTTTCCCAATCTTATCCTGTGGACACTAAGAATACAATAAATATTTATTTTAAAAAAACTAAATCTTAAAACCAAAAAGACATAATAATATTTGTTTTGGTTTTTTTTAAACTAACTGTTTGAATAGTTTTAAAGTGTAAAATTAATACGTTTAATCATTGAATGTACCTACCTCTATGGTATACAAATAAAATATCAATAATGTAAAGTAAAAAAAAATATAACGTTGGAACAAAATTATAATGCATAATCCATAGTACCTACCTATAATTGTTAAATAGTATTCTCAAAGTCCAAAGACCCTTAAATTTTAGTTTAATACTGCACCTTTTTATAACGTTAAGCTAGACGTAGAAATCGAGAATTCGTTTTTAATTCACGTATTTATCTTCTATTTTTTTTTTAGATTATCTACTATAAAATGCCCTCAAGTAGGCTTTTACAAAAATGGTCACGTATATTTTTAAATTTTCTTCTAATTCACTTTGTTGTGCATGCTAAATTGAAAGAAAAAATAATGTAAAATTGTTTTGAAAACAAAAATAATTCCCACATATTTTAATATATACAGAAGTACCTATACTCCTACACATATAAACACATTTATATTCTTCAGTTGTTTCATTGAAAATTATAAATATTTTTATAGCGTTGAATTATACTTGCATTTATTAAATATTTATAAAATTATTAATAAATTATTATGTATAAAAGTATAATAGGTAGGTACATACTTTTATACAGCCAGATTATTTCTCATTTTTATTTCGTTTTTGATTTCACAACCTTGCGGTTACTGCGTATACTCAATTTGATAAAAGTTAATTAAAGTGAAAACATTAACAATAACCAATCAATTTACATATCGACGACCTATCTGAATGCAGCCTATATATGTGTAGACCTTTAAGACTTTCATCAAAGCTTTTTAATACCAATAAATAATAATGTACATAGTAATTAGCAAATATAGTAATGTATGTTTAGCAAGAATAGGAAAAACCCGCATATCGCTGGAATCTAAAAAATATGGATTTACAAAACCTAAATTTTTTCTACCTATTGCCTAGCCGTATTTAAAAAATTTAAAATTTTAAATATAGAAAGACCAGCACGCAATGAATTTAATGTATTATGTCTAGTAGACATTGTCTACGCTAGAAAATAGATAAAATATTTACTGGCATTAAAACTATTAAATAATAGAATATATTATTGTCCATCTATACTTTAAAAACTCAATCTTAAATTAATAGCACTCTCTTTTATCTCCGGCAATAGTTCTTATGTTATGTCATTCGGTAGTTCTACAGGTGTTGACTTATTTTCTTGCAATATTATATGTATAGCGATGAATAATCAATATGCAAGATTTTCTTATATATTCTGTAACTGTTATTATTAATATGTCTTGTCACTTTATGTATAACTTATTTGCTTATGTAAGGTTTAACTTATAATAATTTATTTTCTTTGTATACTAATTACTACTTGCATACATAATATTAACGGCTATATATATTTGTAAATTGTAGGTACTCATAATTATTCAAATTCAATTTATTTCAGCACAAATAATAAATACATTTTTGATCCGAAAAAAATTAGATAGAAAAATATAATTTTAATATCGTTTTTACAAGATATTACATTTTGTAGGTACCTAGGTACCTAGTAATAATATGATTTTTCATCTGCTTATATATCAGTTAATTTAAGATTAAACATTAAATTGTGCTTCCGAGAAATGTTTGTAAAAATCGTTTACTTTCTTTTATGTTAGGTATTATAATATGGATGTTTGAATCGTGTTTTTAAGTTGAATCTAACCAACACTCAATACAATAATGAAAATAAAATTGATTATGAAAGCATGTTTTTGAATACATATTTTGGAATTGCGCAATAATCAAAACGCATTGGCACGGGGTCACCTGTCAAAGTGTTGAATCGAGCATGACGATGAAATGTTTCTTAAATGCGGGGAAGAGCATACAGTATTAAAATACTATTATTTTAATTTATCTTAACTATTAAATTAAAATATAATGTGTTGTTAGGAAAATTTCATACTGGCTATATTATTTCGAGAAAGTTTAATTTATATAGATTATTATGTAAGTAGGTAATATGTATATATTCTATTAATAATGACCGCTTTAATATTTAAATTATAATAATCGAAGTAGTTCAACATATTCGACTGATTTAAGCAGCGATTTCAACGAGAAGTTCGTCGACCGCAAACAATTACAAATCACAACCACCTCTATAACTATAAGAGGAGCATTTTACGTAGTGCATAAAGTTGTTTGAAACACCGAGTAGTCAAAGTGGGAACTATTACGAAAATGCCCCTCCATTTTTTTCCACTCGCATAATATTTACTCCTACTTATAATTTTGTGAGAATTCTTTGTTTTAATCATAAATCAATAATATTATAATAATATATTGTTATGTATTTAATCATACGCTTATAGATACATACAAATACCAATTACCATGTGTAATGTGTATAGTAATCTTTTAAATTTAAATGAATTCCCTAAGTAAAATTGTTGACCACTTACTGCAGTGGCATAATTTGTGGGGAAAAAAGTTGGGGGGGGGGCACTTGCCTCCCTGAAATTTTTGGGGGGATAAAGGTATATCATTTCCCTCTCAGATTCACTAACAGCCTTCAAATCTCCTAAAATAAAGAATGGATGCAATACATTTATCATACATTTATATAAGTTAAAAATATTCTTCCCCTCAAATTATTGAATTTAAGTACATTTATTTTACGTTTTTCCTGTTGTATTTTACGTATTATTGTCGTTATTGCATTATCTAGGATTTGAGTTACAAAAATAACCCAATAAATATTATTATTTCATAAATTATAGTTTAAATGAATCATTGCATTATTTTTTTCAATTCAGTCAGCATAACCTACCTATTTTTTAATAAAAATGAACAATTAGGGTATGATTTTGATTTTGGGGGATAAATTATTTTGTAACACCCACCACTCCCCAGTTTCTTACCCTGTTACGCCACCGAGTCACCTTATATAAAATGTCCCCATCCCTATGTATGCTGGGATATGAACACCAATTTTTAATAAGCCACTTCGTTCACTGAAACTAAATAGGTAGGTATTTGAAAAATATTGTCATTTAAATATAGGTACATATGACGTAATATTAATAACATTGGTGATTTATAATATTAAAATATACACAACGTAATATGATTGATATACGGTACCTACTTGAGTAGAAATTGGGAAAGTATCACCGGAAAAAAAGGACGAGATGATCGATAAACAATAAAACCTAACCTAACCTAACCTATGACGAGTAACATATTATTATGAGATGATTTACTCGTATTTTATAAAAAAAAAAAAAATGATGATAACTAAATAACGTCTAACGAGTTCAATTCATTTGGGAAGGCGTCATAATATCGAGAGTGAAATTACGCCTTAGGCCGAAATAGGAGGATATGGTCAAAACAACGATTGATCGGAGACGTGCGCACGTTATATTATTATTGTATAATGATGAAACACACACACTGGTCGTACCGCTTATAGTTTTGACGTCGGTGGGCAGGAAACGTTCTAGTAGTCGCAGTGTATATATTATTATATATGTACACGTTTTCACATGTAATAATAATAATAATAATATCATACGCGCAGACAGCCGGAAATATAGGTACTATACATTGATGGGCGAACGACGTCGAGACTAATTTTTAGCGACAAACGAAAAAATAATAAATTATTGTGTCGTTGCGACTTGACACACTATCGGCTTTTTTACTATTTTTCGGCGTTGTCGTATCATCATCTATGTTTATTTCAGTCTTCGCAATTCGTATAATACTGCACGTCCATAGTACATGCAGGTATCTATACCTATTATGTAACGACACTGGCCACTGCATATAGTAAAGCGTATTATCTAGCAGCAATTGTACAAAAAAAAAAAATGTCTTATTAGCTACAACAATAAACGGTGACCGTTTTCGTTTTTTTCTTTTTTTTTTTTGTGAAATCGCCGACTGAGGCGGTAATTAAAATATACATCTTGTTTTGTGCGTCAATCGTCTCTGACTCCGAGTATAGGTGTAAGGTGTGTGTATAATGTATATATATATATATATATATGCAATATAAGTTACTATATTAGTAGGTACTTGCGCGATAATATGTTTATAAACATAATGTATTATATTCTTTACGACGTTGTTTTATAATGCAAGTTCTAACTTCATTCCTTTACATTTCACATCGTGATGTACAATAAGGGTATGATATTATGGTAAAAATAAATAATGTAATGATGTTTATATTATTCACTGACAACATATTATTTTATGCATTTTTTCCTGTCCGCGAGTTGGCGATTCCAAGTTTGACCCTGCGAACCCGATTCGAACCGTAAACTCCGGTTTCAAAAGAGTAAACAAAAATCTCATAAGTTTCAAATACTTTTTAAAAGTGATTGCATAAGGTATTAAAGGTGAACAGTTCCGCGTGCAATGCGCAGGTACTTAATAGCACACTAAACTGTTAAAAATAATTTACTAACTGATCGTCGAAACTCGAGAGTCACCAGTGCTTTATGTATTTGTGTACCTCAGTACCCGTATAAAAACAAATTATAAACAAATATTCCGTCATGTATTATATCAAAATATGACACGACGACACGACGTACATAATATTATGTTATACGAACTGTATATAATTTTATATTGATGCGGATTTCGAGATGCTATTCGTGATAAATTTTAATACCTAAATAGAAAGATTTGCCAAAATTATTATTCACGTTGATTACGAATTAAGTATAAACGTTTGCATATTTTATTAACTTCCTTCAAAAACGTGTACATGTGGGAATTTTGTGTACGATCATATGTATTTACATGATTAAAAGATTTTTTTTCAGAGAAAATTGACTTAATCGATAAATTTGTTGATCGGCTTGACCGTCAGTCCACTCATGTATTCTCTGACTCTTTCAAGTCTTCATTCTCATAGTACGTATATTGATAAGTGCAGAATGCCATCTTATAAGCTTAATAATCAGTAATAATTACAATAAAAAATAAATATATATTATATTGAATAGTTACATTCGGAATACTTAGAAAACTCTTATGAAATAACTGTAACGACTGATGGGCGTATAAAGACATAATATTCGAGTAACGCAACCATGCAGGAAACTATCCTGTCTTTATCTTCTTCGTATAAATTATAGCTTACAGGTAATCCATTACAACGTTTTGTTATAATTTCAATATACTTTTTAAAAACATAGATCATAATATTATTATAATGACACTGCCATATTGTTTTTCAAATGGATAATGATATTATGTAGAATTATCTATTTCAATGGTTATAATAATTATACGGGCAAGTAAAATAATAGTGGTACATTAACCTATTTGTATTAGCTACATTGCTACAATATACTATATGAACTGCAGATACCTACAGTAGGTAGGTACAAGTATAAAAAAGTACCTACTCTTTAGTAATTAGAAATCTGGTTGTATATTATTTATATTGTTATTTAAATTACCCATAATATAACATGTAACTTGGCTAATATAATAATAATAATAATATTATATTTTATTATTTATATGGCGTGTCACGTGTAGGTTAATTACACACGATATTATATTTAACTAATTGCTAAATCCCTAAAGGCGCCTATTAGTATTTAGTATCAATTATCGTTGAATGTATAATATGTGTAATTTGTTTATTTAAAATAATATATTAGATTCGTTTTATTTAGGTACTTCAGTTTTTTTTCACTCATATGTACTGCACGTTCAAAACTTCAAAAGTGTAAATTAAAAGTGTTTGGCACGGTTATTATTTAACGCCTGTTTTATTTTATTTAACGAAATACTTAAACATTTTCCAAATTAAATTTGTATTTTTAATTAAGAGAATAATTTTTCAAGTTTTCGGATTACGGTTGTATAATAAAATATAGTGTTGTGGATATTCTTTTTAATAATCCAGTGATCATTTAAAACCTTTACATTCGAAATACTTAACACTTAAACCCGTATTTTTAAAAGTGTTCAGAAGCATTTTACTTTATGACATGTATATATTTTATACTTAAAATAAATTATCTTAATAATATTATAGGTACAGCTGATGTATAATTATATATTTATAATATGACATATGTTTTAGCAAAAAAATATGAATAGACGAAGATCATCAGCATCAGAATAAAGTGCATAATTTGCATTAATAATATCTAACGATAAATAAAATGCAGGAAAATGTATAAGTATATATTAGATCAATTGCTTTAAAAAATAACCGCTTTTAATATTTTGTGTATGATGTAAAATATAATAATTGATGTCATATTATAATACTATATAGAATACAAAAACCGTTATTCATACTCTAAATAAATAACCTTTTTTTAAAAAACTCATTGTTACTTTCAGCAATAATATTATGTCTAATTATTGTTGTGTTCTATTTTCAATACCTTTTTAATAATATTGTTTTGTATTAATATACAGAGTGATTCACGAAGCATGCTCACCCCCATTTTTTCCTTTAATAATGAAATTATTCAGGTTCTGATTTCTTGGAATTTTTAAATATTTTCAACGATTATTTTTTTAAATTCTTGAATTTTTTTTGTAGTACTTAAGAAGGGTCCTGTGGCGACACAAACTTTTGTTTTTGAAATAATAACCCCCCTCCCCCTTCGAATGCAATTTATTTACCAGATTTTTTTTCTGAACATTTTGACTTCAGAATTAAAATAATTCAAACAAGTAGTTTTTAAGTTATTTAATTATGTGTACCTAGTATACTAAGGATAATAGATTCATGATAATGAGTTTGGGAAAATTGGATGTTCTGATGATTTAAAAATGTTGGTACTTAATTAGTATTAATTTATCAACAAATCATTTGTAAAAAATGGTCAGAGTAAAATATTAGATCCAGTATTACATCTATTGTATACTCCTTTAAAACCACTTCTAAGGACTATTATCCTTAGAATAAACATTTTAATAACTGAGAAACTAATCATTAGAATTTTACATGGCAAATCGACATTTTAAAAAAAAATACCCACTAAATAATTTACGGAAAAAAGGGGAACTCTCATTTGAAAAATAAAAGTTTGTATCGCCACATGACACTCCTTAAGGCTTAAATGGTACAAACAATTTTAAGAATTTAAAAATTTAAGAATATAGTTTTTAAGTATATTTGAAAATTCCAAAAATCAGATTTTGTATAACATTAATATAGAAAAAAATGGGAGGTGAGAATGCTTGGTGAATCACCCTGTATAGGTAAGTTATACCTATAATCAAATGTACATTTAAGAAACAACTAGGTAATAAAGTAATAACTCATTTAAAATATTTTGTGGGTATAAATACGATGTCTTGATCCAGGGAGATGCAGTATGAATGTATGATGCAACATCCAAATATTTGATTATAATTCGTATTATTCATTGCCAAAATTATACAGTTGTTGAACAATAATCCTCGACGCATTATTTTTGACTATTTCATAACATCCCACTGGTTTACCATCAATACTTATTGTTTGTACACGTAACTTTGACATTATATTAGAAACCTTGACAAATGCTGCACTATAAAATTATCAATATCCCGCATTCACAGTTTCAGATGACACTACCGACACTGCCGATATAACCATACTACAGAACATTATAATACATTTATTTATGTAAAACATTTAATAAAAGTCAAGATCATATTATTCTGTTAAACGAGTATTTTGTGTGTCATCATTCTTTGTGTTTTTTTTTTCATTTTAGATCGTGATAGTCTTCAAGATTATCATAATGTGATGCGTATTATTATAAATTTATACAGGTACAGATAGTATATACGCGCATAATACAATAGTTTAAGTCATTACAAAACAATAAGATAAACACTTGTACCTATAAATATTGTTCTTCTATTCAGTTTACTAAAAAGTATGTTTACTTGAATGATATTAGATTTCTTTTATTTTTTTTGATAATTTTGTGGGTGAACTATAGTTATTTAAACAAGATGAAAAAATATGATGACTAGTAGATATGAAAAATGTTAACTTAACATTTAATCAGATGTACTCCTCACAAGGTGAATATTATATAATATTATGTACCATGCATATACATATTTTAAATTCACATTGATTTTTTTTTTGTACCTAAAGACACTTTTTATAGAAAAAAAAATAATTTGATCTCCAACTTCGAAAGTGGTTTCTATTTTCTGGTAAAAATTAAATCTAGTTGGTATTTTTTGGTATTGGACATGAATGATTCCTGGTACTTTTCTTAAAAATCAATTAAGTTCATATTTTGACAAAATTCTTCAAAAATGAATACAATTTTGAAGTTTAATATAATTTAAAACTTGGAAATGTAATATAAAGTTCTTCATAAGTTATTCTTACAGCAGCGGCTGCCTAAATATATCGAAAACACATACCTAATTTTTTTTTATATATACACAATAGAAATTTCAAGTTCAAACAATATTATGAAATTATATTTTTAAAATAAAAATAATGATTTTAGTTGTTTTGTTGTAATTCAAATAACATTGTTCCCAGGGGCTTGAAACTTTTCGCAATTACGTATATTATTAATTAGGTAGGTACTAGAAACAATGCTATTTAAAAAAAAATTTATATTCATATTAATCTATTTACACCACGATCCTATTCACATCGTTCTACTGTTCTAGCTATGGTTACGTCGTGATATTGACATATTATAGTAATAATAACAACTATAGTAATTTTATATGCAATAATATATTTTGAATCGCATTGTATAATATATGTGGGTTGTTTTTGAAAAAAATCAGTTCAACATACTGTATAACTAAATAATTAATATCAAAATAAATTACTTATATCAATCTAAATATTAAATACCTATCCTAAGATGTATAGGCTGATGGATCTCAAAATCCATCATTACACGTGTCCGCTCAGAATCATTTTCACGGTATACAATAATTTATCATTTAATTCAATTAAATTTAACTCATCCATCACAGCAATATTACAGCATTATTCAATGACGAGGTACACTCGACACTTACTGTTCAGTATAGCAACTTCCCAGGTTTTCTTATTTGTATGAATTCATCTAGTTCGACTTTTGAAAATTAAAATTTTTAAATGTGTTCACGGGAATTTTGGAATAGACAAGTACTGAATAGTTTATTGTTAAGTATAATACGAGCTCATAACTGCAGTATTGGCGTATTATTGCTAAAGATGTTTTTCATACGTTATGTTCGCATCGTAAACAGGATATTAACAATTTAAAAGATGAAAGTGGATATAAAATGCATATCGCTGGATATAACCAATATTATGGTTTCAAAACTTCCTCAAATTTACGAGTGTAGGCGATGATTTATGACATTTGCAGTTTACTTTTATTACCTCTCTATATAAAAGTTGTACACCGTAACGATCGTCGGCCATAATAATGACCATAATAATGTGTATTAATATTTCGTACCACGATATAGGTACTGAAGTCGAGAAAATCGGATCAGCACTGCCTCTGCAGTATCTACATTATATTTTCAAGTAAAGTAAAAGTCTATAACAGTGTTGCATATAATATATTACATATTATGATCCATAAAATTATCCTAATTCGGTATGTTATTATAGTAATACGATCCTGTTATCGGATGTGTTCCATCTGTGATTACTTTGACAAGTAAAAGTGCATGTAAAATGCTCGTGTGGTCGATTCGAACTGGACCCGCGCCAATAATAGTCATCTGCTGTGAAACATGTCTAATATAATACATGGTATTTGTTATTATGTAGTTACCTATTCTCATTTTATCCGAATCAATACTTCGCGAGTGAATTTAACAATTTATAGTTTAAAATTCTAATGATAATACGTGCGATAATTCGCTCAAATCATTCTCAAGTATAACAACAATATTAAATCTCACTTATATTATGCGCCAGTTGTACCTACCTATAATGTGAATGTTACGAAATAGTCGCACTAAAATAGTAAAAATCCATCAATTGTCCACTATTCGGGTGTTGTGGGCGAGCCTATATATGCAGGTATGCAAGGGCAAATATTATTATATCGAGTGAAAGGAACAATAATGAGGCGCCACAACAAAAAATAATCTGAATTCTGGGCTTTGTCCAAATTGTATATTAAAGAGAACCGTAACAGATTTGCATGAACCGAAGACGACAATGACTCAATTACGATATCACACGCCTTCATTTAATAATAATATATAGCAATAATATGCCACGGTGTTTGGAATTGATATAAGATATAATATGTCGACGAATTCACTAAATATAATTACAAGGTGCCTAGGCATAAACTTTCTATGGTGTGCTCTGTCGACTGATGGGTACGTGATCAAATACCTATACGTTTTAATTTGATTATAATTAGTTATAATTATTGTATCACAAGAATAAAACCTTCGGTCAAGTTTATGTTTAAAACCGAATTTTATTATTGAACTATAGTAATATAATATGACCCATTATATTGTTAGGTAGTATAGAGTTCCGCGTGTCTAATATAAACGTAATAATAACTGTTCCTATATAATATTATGTAATTTGATCATTTTAAGACTTATTTGTATTTAACTGTCAGACAAAATGATTGGTATGAGAATCCACCGACAATCGAATACAAATATAAACACCGGTAGCCGCGTGCGGCAATAGATCCGATGCTGAGATAATTGAAAATTGATATCCAATGTGTTTATTTAGTGTCGTAATAAATACGCGATAGCAATTACTAATTATTACCAAGTATAGTATAGTGTGTACCTAATAAATAATAGTAAAATACACCAATGAATTATTTTATGACGAAACACGCGAATGCGTTCTTAACCATTTAAATCGATACGATCGAATCGCTACGACTTATAAAACATCAACACCCAATAGGGCGCTCTTATATTATTACTATTACGATCACGAAACGATTCCATGGTCGACGTGCACCGTCGCTGGTTAAAAGTTCATTAACCAAAAGAAAGTGAAAACGGTACAATCGTTGTCATTTGAATAAGTATGAAAATAATAATATGAGCGTTGTTATTAGAATGCAATCGGTCTTCTCCGTTTCGATTCCATTGTGTCGGGCGCCCCAAGACTAGAACACAATGATTTATAAACATGTCAGTGTAATATACGCCACCGCCGACACCGGTCACTGCGGCAGTATAAAATAATATCAAATACCATAATATTTAGAAAGTTAGATAAGCTTAAATCTTCTTCTTCGGTGATAATATAATATTTCAATAAAAACGGGCAACGGTTATTAATCAAAATCCCATGTGGGGACAAATTGTTTACATATATTGTTATAATATAGGTATACTCTGTATAGCGTACTGTCGTGTTTGATTTACAACTGTATATCGTTTCATAAAGACTAACTAGTCTTGGTCGCATTCATCGGGTGATATATTTGTGTGTAAAAAAATATCAATTCTATTCGTTACAAATAATAATATAATATAATGTAGCTAGATGTCCCGCGTAGGTATAGCTATTGTGGTAGAAAGCGATTAGAAGTTTCGATCAGATAATAAAATATTATATTATATTATAACCACACCGATGAACTTTTCTTTGATTGATATACAATTCAAAATGCTGTGCTATATTTTATTTTTGTATTATAATTTATTCTCGAACGCGGTCGGTTATTGTTGTGTAAGCAATATTTAAGTCGACTTTTTATTGACTTTGGTATAGGTAAGAGGTGCACGAAAGCATTTGTTTTTCGTAACGCTATTGTTATGACATCAAAATATATTATATAAGTATAATAAACATTGTTGTTTTACAATATTGATGTAGGCACATGTTAGAAATCGTATGTCTATATTTTGTATTTTTGTTCGTATAGATCGTATAGATCAAACTATTAATCTAAGATAAAAATTAGAGCTTATAAGTTATCCTTTATTCCCTTTTCAAATTTATACTCTCCGAGTACCTATATGCAAGTCATATTATATTTTTTGAAAAAGTTGTTTTACATGAACATTTAGTATAAGTACTAAGAAATACTGTTTAAAGTTATAAAAGTTCATTAGTTACACGCACAGACATATTGTATAACTCTTAATTAATATGTTTCTTTAGAACATTGGTTTGATTTTAAGAAAATTAAAAACTGTAGTATTATTATACAGTGTAAGAACCCTTAATTCAATTTTCTTAGGTAGCTAACATGTCGTGATCAGATTAATTTAAATTACCACGATTAATTATGTTTTATTGTTTATAGACTATAAATATTAAAATATGATTTCAAAAAACAATAATGACAGATGTAGGTAGGTACTTACCCGTTATCTTAAATATGTATTGTTATAATACGTATTGTCCATTTTTTTACTAGCAAACGAAAAACTACTTAAAATAAATTATCTGTTATCATTCCATACTTAAATATTTGTTCATTGTGCTATATATCGAATATATTAGTATGCTATTATTTATTTTATATCGTCTTGATATTCGCAATGGTCACTGGCCACTGGGTCAGAACTCAGAGATCAGGACGGTAGTATGTAAACAATTCGTATTGATCACTTAATTTATTTAAGTATGCATCTGATAAAATAGATAACTTGATTAAGGATTATTTTGTTAATTTATTCGAAGAAATTATTACATACTCAATGGCTAGTAGCTAATTCATTTAAACTAAAAATAATTTTTAAATGTGATTTCCATTTCCCAATGAGATGCATCGTAATATTATGTGTGTGGGTTCTCTTCCAGTGTACTAGTATCAAATGTATTTGATTGTGATAATATAAATAATATAAAATAATTTTTGCAGTTACTACAGTTTAGATTATAGACGTGATTAGGATTTGGAGTACACGTATGGATACAAGAGCCCGAATAAATGTATTAAAAAATATATAATATTAAACTAAATAGGTTACCTACACAGAGTGACGGCGTACCTAAATACATGGTGATCGACTAAAAAAAATTCTAAGTAGGTTTTCAAAATTTTTCTAAGCACATGAAATTATTTTTTTAATAGGACTACTTGTTGTGAGTACCTACTAATAGCCTTTTTACCCCCTAAGCGATGTGACATATTATACTAAATAACTCTTACTATGTATATGTTAATCTATATCTTTTAACAGTTAAGGTTATAGCCTATAGGTTTAATGTATTATGACAAACGAATATACCTGTTTACAATACGTTGTGTACATATGTCATTGACCATTGTTTAGTGCGATTTGACTTCGGACTTCGGTATTATGCACTTACTGATTATAGTGACAACTGATATTTATGACCAATAGCTGCACATAGCAACTAATTTTTTACATGCCTATACGTATAATAAATTCGTTTCTTGAGTAGGTATAGCTAGGTTCAACCATTACGTGAACTTACGATACCTAACTATATATGTATTATATTATATAAACTGTACGTTTAGGTATAGGCACGCAAAGGACGGCAATATTAACGCGGAGAAAGTTGTGAAGTATACATTACTATGGTTTTTCGTGATATCAAATTCTTTTAATCTTTATTACACAAGGGTTTTGATTTCCCGATGTGTAATATTCAGTTATAACCGTAAGATCAATTATATAAAATAATATATATAACGACACGATGCTGGAAACGTATATAGGAAGTCGCTCCATATACATTTTAAAAACAATTAATATTATTCGGCATACCTTGGGGGTCTAGATTAATATTCAAAAGTCAAAACTAATACCGAATTATTTATTCCACTATAAAGTGCTGTACGATTATGTTGTTGTTTCAATATGTTATCTATCAGTCTACGGCGAGTAATTAGGTATCATCTTAAAGCTTATGTAGAGATGATGTATCATGTATACCTATGTTCTTATGGCTCAATTCAATAAACGTCAGACAATGGTTGGGTCTGGGCGTCTGCAGGCTGTATCGTTCGAATCGATGAATTCCATTGTTTCGAGGAAAAAGGAATTAATACAACAGAGGACGTTTAAAAAAAAAAATCTAGAACTGTAAGAAAGGGGGTAATGTAAACGCGATTTTTCCGGTTAAAAAAAGAGGTAACGAATACCCTTTTTCCAATCCTCCGAAATGAAGTAAAAGTGGGATCTATTATTCTGCACAGTGATCAATGGCGTGCATAGTATTCATGTCTACGCAATTATGGCTATCGTAATTCTGTCAACCACAGTGAATTTTTCTTAGACCCACAATCAGGCGCCAATACCCAAAGGATCAAAGCTTTGAGGAATGATATATTAAAAATAGGTACAACATTAAAATAAATGAAACCTGAACCCTTATTGAAAACCAGCTAAGAATGTTGACTTTCCACGAAAGATGAATCCAACAAACAGTATTGAGCCGAGATAAATAACATTTTATCTAGATAAATATAAAGATAAATTATAATAATGTTATCTAGATAAAGATAAAGATAACTAAATTATTTATTTATCTAGATAAGGATGAAAAAAAAAATTTTATCTAGATAAATCATCGGATAAATTTTTTTATATTTTTTAATGGCACTCTCCGTTAGCTCGTAGCAATATAGAATAACTTAATAGTATGTTATCGAAAATGTCTATACTTATTAGTAAATACTAGGTACCTACTTAATGAATTACTTATTTGTCTACATATATGTATACTATAATAAATAAAAATCGTTAAATAATTCAAATTATCTGGATAAATTCATCAATAGATAACGATGATTTTTATCTTAGATAACTGTGTAAATCTAGATAAACTGCCAACACAAACCAATTTTAAGCATTTCTTCTTGATAATATGAAGACAACTTACACTGCATATTAAGTTAAATTTAAAATTGTTTTTAGATTACTAAATATCAATATACCACGTATTAATTGTTTTTATTATTTTGTGTATAAAAATTAACGTGTTAGATATTACGGTAATAATTATAAAACATAGGTATTGAACCAAAAATATGGTGCTAGGTAAATATTATTAAACCACTACCGGCATACCTGCAGCTACCGACGATTGTGATAAATGAGCACTGCGCGCGTCCATTAATAATTGTAAGTACTTCGATAATGTTCCTAGGAATTAGAAAATAAATGTTAAGAGACATAAATCCCATACCCTCGTAATCACTGAAAGTTAAAAGTAAATAAGTAGGTACTATATAAACATTATAAACACTATAAAAGCACATAATATGGTTTAACATTACTACCTATACAGTTTGTATACATATTACCTACATAAGTTACAACCATAACAATACACATCTAACTATAATTGCGTGGACGGAATCAGATACTTGTTTCATTGTACATTCAGCCATTTTGGTTTATGACTTGCAGTCTTTTTAGACTTATATTATACTACGAGTATATATACATTAGATCCAGTCAATATTAGAATATTGGTTGTGACTAATGTACTTCGAATGTATCATTTTATGAATTTTTATATTTTACAAAAAACGATAATTGTTTTATTGTGTTAAAAAAATAATAAACAAAAATCGGAAAATTAATTTGATGTTAGAAATCAAACTTTACGAATAAATTATATCATGCCTAGGTACCTATATAGGCTATAACTATTCTGAATACTTTTACTATAAATTAACAGAAATACCCTCAGATATTATAATACGCTATATATGGTAAATCATTTTATATATTATCGTTTTATATCAGTTGTTAAATTTCCAAAAAAAAAAAAAAATATTGTAATCAATGAGTTAGATGACTTTGTCAGGAAAACTTTATAATAAAAAAAAAAATACGATGAATCAGAACTTTTTTTATAAAATAAAAATTGTTTATTTAGGTACCATTTACGTGTTTTATTGGAACTACTAGTCTAAAATAACATAATATACGCTTGGAATATTACACATTCTGCTGAAGTCATCACGGAGTCTTGTTTTAAAATTATTTATGGCTTCGTACGCAAATTACTTACGTGACTGCCGACGTTTCTTTGACTCACCGAATTTGTATACCTACCTACTACAGCATGCATATTGCAATGACATAATAATATTATTATCGTTGGGCATTGGCATAATCAATATTCAACTATTCAAGGGTGTGGTGGTTTTGATACTGCTGGTGTTCCGTTTACACTCACAGTTCACACTCGATTACACCGAGCTTAATATATGCATGTTATCGCGAAGAAAAGGCCCGAGAGGATTGTGTATCAAACCGTGTCAACTGAAATAGACTTGGGTAACATTAATGAATGATAATCGCGATCTATTGATGGCATGTCGTATGTGCAACGCGTGTATTGTCCGCAAAATTTGAATAAATAAATAATTCTAAAGTGATCGGATCATTATACGATTCAATTTAATCTATACGACTATACATAACACTACATACCAACATATACATTATGCAGTATATTATTGTGTAGGTATATATATATAAATGTAACTGGACGCATATACGAACGACTGAACGAGCCTTGAACGAGCAAGTGTTGGGCATATTTTAAGAATTACAGTTCGTTATTCGAGATTAATACTTTCGAGAAATTAATTCATTCAAGGTTTGTATTCGTGTGGTTTATGGGTTTGTGGACAGAAAAAATGTGCACCGTAATGGTACTTAAAAGTTAAAAATGTACTGGACAATAATTGAGGAAATCTTGAAAAAAAAATGCAACCCTAAAATTATTATTTCAGGTTTTAAACACAAACAGAATAATTGACGTCAAGCCGGCATGCGAGAAGAAAGTGTTTAATATATATATATATCTAATCGTTTAAGCAAATTAAATGTGCCAAACTGTATCCATGTGTTTGTTATTGTTGAATCATTGGGTTTTTACAGTATAGGTAGTATATACCGTTTTGTAATAGCAGTTATTTATGTCGTTCTCCTTTCAATGCAAGCTTTAACTTCCCACATTGATTTCTAAGATCATTATCATTATAATAATCATATATGTTACCTATTATAACTATATATATAAGTATTATAACAACGACAATACACAACCTACGCATCACGATTTCCAAAATGTTGTCAAATTTCAAGTTATACATAATATTATACTTACAGTCTATAGAATATTATAAATTTCCACATAGACTAAATCTATATATATTTTTTAAGATCAAAATATTTTATTACTTTTATCGACATATCCATCTAAGTTGTGATAAAATTGAGATAAAACTAAATATTGATACCTACTTCAACCATATTACCAAATTACTCACTAACTGACTGATAAAATACCAGCTTATTAAAATTACCTATTTAAAATGCTTTCTCCTACATTGGTAGGTCTATTTAAATATTTTATACACATACCTAACAAATTTTGAATGTGTTTGATTTTTATTTGACTCGTTTATATAACATCTTACATCGTTATTGAAACTTATTATAATTTATGATCTTTTCCTTTAGAATATAATAAAAATTTTTATTTTACATCGTTTTACTCGATGATGGACATGTTTATAGGTATGTGAAATTTTTTATTTTATTATTCGGCCTAAAACTAGTATAAATAGTAAGGAGTAACTACTTAAGACCATCAGTAATCGCAGGAATGAAATAATTGCCTAAACACAACTCCTTAAAAATGACACATTTCCAGGGGCCTTAATGCGAACGTATGATCATAATACAATAAGAATACACGATAAAAACTAAAATATACGGTTTAATGGTTTAGTTATTGATTTAGAAATGCTCAAAGTTTAAATACTACGTAGGTAACTAAAAATGTTTTTATATCCATGAATAAAATAAATGCGAATCGCAATCATTTTGATCAATATTTGCAACAGTATTCAAATCTGGAAAACTTTAAGGTAAGTATTTTTTTTTTTTAATATACCTATATACTATTAAACAAATAATTACATTATTATACTATGTACATAGGTAAACAATATACCAATAATATACGTTAGGTATAGTCGTTACTTCGCTTCACTTACTCATAACCATTTTATAATACGCAAACATAATATATGGGTACCTATACATTATATTATATATACGACAAACCAACGTTATATCATACTCGTTCTTGTTTTCCATTCCCAAACACAATTTATTATTTACAGACCGGTAGTGTCGATCCGCGTGGTCGAAACTATACATTAATGAATAAGCAAACATATTATTTTACTTACCTTATACCTATATAATATATAAATATATACGATGTACATGTATGTTTAATATGTTTATATCGGTGTACGAATTATACAGAGTAGGGGAACACTCGGGAAACCGGTTTTCCATTGGAAACTTTTAGTTCAACTCGGTATACTGTGACGTGCGTGAAAAGAAATGCAACGAAAGTGAAAACTATTACAACTTGATCCTCAAACCGACGCTGCACATTATGTGGCGATTTGCAAAAAATTAAAAAAATTACCTATACCTGCCGACTGTTGTCCGCCTGCAGAGATCTAGGTATATATTTATGCGAAGAATAACAATAATATTTATCATCTCAATAATGATAATTGATAATAATATTAGTAATCAATATATTTTTATTTCTATTGTTTAAATGACCAAGAGTATTAAAAATGTCAGTGCTCCGCGACGAGACATACTTTACAGCCATCACATCCAATATATTTTTACTTCGCCGCTGTTTTTCTCCCCTTTATTGAATTTATTTCAGCTTGGTTTTTTGATTTCTCCGTCGTGATGTAGTCGTTATTTACACTTAACTTTTGTCTTTTTGTGAATAACACGATTATACTTATGTGTGTTATGTA
The DNA here is from genome assembly GCA_949089665.1 of Macrosiphum euphorbiae. Lineage (NCBI taxonomy): Eukaryota > Metazoa > Arthropoda > Insecta > Hemiptera > Aphididae > Macrosiphum > Macrosiphum euphorbiae. The sequence continues at coordinate 49,588,469 of CARXXK010000001.1, read as the reverse complement.
ATAATATGGAAACATCTAGTTTTACTACAAGAATAATATAGTGTTAAGAGAAACGTGATGAGAATTATAAAGAGTTACAGGTACCTATATGTTTTTAAGTCGTTTGTGAATATGGCAAATGGAATAGTTATTTTTCGGTAAACCTATACAATACATTGTACGGGACTGACCTTCATGAATAATGAAAAATACTATTTAAAATTGTGTAATGGCTAACGAGTAATGAGTAATTAATAATTGGTAATAAAAATGACTATAAAAAAAAACATTTTCTATAGATATATGTATTAATATATTACGTTAAACTTTTATTTTGAGTTGATTTCTTTAATTACCTATATTGTAATATTATTTTATCCTGATTTAGCATTAATATTATGTTTGCCCATTTAAGGTTGTATCTATAAGTGCTTTTCTACATTTATTGATTAATATATAATTTTACATTACCTTGACGCATTCTGTTGACGCATTTCGTATAATATAGGTATTACGGGACAAATCAGCCGTGATCCAGACTGATGACCAGAAATTGTATTGGATGACTAACGCGAAGTCCATTCCCCAAATAAATTATATCAACACATTACACATTTAAAATACATAACATGCAATATGAATTATGTCATACTAAAAGTATTAACAACTATAATGCAATATCGTAGGAAAATATGAAATAAGTTTTATCGAACTATACGATTAGGATTTATAGACCTTTATTGATTTTATAAAATGTCCAATGTCTGACACCACCCATTTAAAGTCCCTATTTAACTTTTTAATATTATAACTGGGGAAAAATAGAGTAGAAACGTTAGAGTTTTTCCACCCACTTCCACACCCACCCGACACTGTTCGAGCACTGGAGTAGATAAACTTGAAAGTTGAAACCAAAATATAACAGAACGACTTCCCTAAGGTTTATATAAATAATTATTGATCCATAGTTAACTATATAGTTTAATAATTTAAGTACCTACAAGTTTTGTTATTTATATATTAAGTAGATTTTTCAATGACACCATCGACTGTGTATACAATTTATAATATATTTAAGTATAGAAGTAAGTATAGTCTTAATAGACATTTTTAAGTATACCGAGAGGTGTTGATTCACGACATTCGGGCATGTTGCGATTGCGATTTTGACGTATGCAACTATCTGAATATACGTGCCTACTTGTATTTGGCCCCCTGCAGACTTGTTGCAACCTTTTTCAAAATAATTGCAAACAAATATAAACTATTAGTAAATAATTGTAACTTTAATGAGGTGGCAATGTGAGCGATCAAATTTGTTCAGAGACCTAACAAGCCACAGCCCCGACGGCGTCTGTGATTGGTAGAAAACGTTTATATTTCGTCACTCGCCTGAAACGGGACTGACAACTTCAAAAGTTCGGATGTTTGTGCAGCCATCAGCTAAAAAAAGGGCATTTCAAATGCTGAAATGAACTTAATTAAATTTTCGGTGTACTAACCTTCTTCAAATCATTATAGTTTAAATATTATTTATTTCATAAAATAATAATTTTGTATAATACGTGGTACCTACCTAGATATATTATTATATGTTACGGTAAATTATGACATTTTTGTCATTGACAGAACAGAATAATATAATATAAAGCAAATCAAATTTGTTTTAATAAATGTACAACACTTTATTAAAAATTAAAATATAGTGCCATGACATTTTCCAAGTGTTTTCCTATTACCGTGTATCAGTTTTATAGTATATGATGTCATCTCTTCGTTATCTTTATTCTTTATTACTACTTGCTACTTGCTACTAAATCGTGAATTAGCTTACTATTGATTCATTAAATCAATAAACAATGATTGTTTATGAAACCCAAAATTATACTTGAACAAACTACAATTAAATATAATAGGTAGGTACCTTTACGGCTGTACGGCTGTACCTAATAATACAATAACGTGTATTTTGATGAAATACAGTTTACATTTTTTTATTATTATAATATTATAATATTTTAACACAAAAAACCCTGAAACGTGAAATTGTGCGTTTTTGAATTAATCTACTTCTCTCGGACTTGAAACATTCAATACAAAGTTGAATCTACAAAATATCCAGGCTTTGCTCATTAGTCTTTACTGATAACTGATATAGAGACAATCAGACAAGCATAATCAAAATGACAAACGGTTGTTGTGTTGCCTATACGTACCATATTAAGGGACGGGTTTTCGCTTTTTATTTTTAAAAATATTAATATAGTTATATAGCATATCAAAATACATATTATTTTACTTATAATGATTAAGTGTGGCAGTATTTGAATACATTTTTATTTTTCATGTTATTTATTTTTTATTTGTATTGGGTATTAGCAGCCCCGTCATATACCCGCCCTCCATCCATCCCGATCTGTCGCTCATGTCTTACCATCTGTTCCTCATCCTATATACTCTTACACTCTTACTTATACGATAATATTATTCCCTAAAGTATTTACTACATATTAATTTAATGGTATTAATGTATTGAACTTTTGAACAATTATTAACAATTTTGAAAAGTTTTATTCGAATTTATTGAATGTTAACATAGTATAATTATTTTTTTACTGGGTTTAAGAAAAATGTTAGTGAAGTAAAACATAAAATAGGTAGATATGTAGGTATATAAAAATATAGATATACAATTTTTCATTATTTACATTAGTAAATAACGGTTCAGTTCAGCGACGTCCGTCGTCCGTGTCACATGTGCGCATTGGTTACTCAGTGTTTTTATTCAATCCGACAGTTTCTATCTACACTACATCCTTATGTGTTGTACCGTTTTAACCGTTGTGAAAATTCTGATTTCACTGTTTACCACTCTGCACACCTAATCTTTATCCAGTCTCAAAAAACGGAAAAAATTGGTAAATATAATTACTTTACCGTAATTCTATTGTTATTACACAAACTTTCCTTACACTGATAAGCACTCAATTAATCTTATCGACACAACACACCCCGATCTCCCCCGGCCCAGCCGGCGGTGGTCGATCTATTCAAATACCCGCACGGTCACTAGCTGAACTCGTTATCTATAATCCTCAATCATGAGCCGTATACAGAGTGTGTCAAGTGATGCATTTGAAAACGACTCCGATATGGATTTAGAGCCAAATGACGATTCTGATTTTCAAGTCAAATCCTCTAAAAAAAATGAAAAATCCAAGTTAAAACGTGCATTACTTCTCTCGTCAAGCTCCACCTCACCGAAAACGTCAAAAAAAAAACAACAGGTCCAGTTTGTTACAGAAAATAGGTTTGCTCCTATCTCACCTGCTACTACAGCTTCCGAACTCACTTCAAACCACTCAGCTCCAACTCAACCAACGTCATACAATACTGAAACTGACGAAGTCCAACAAATCCCAGCACCTCCACCTATTTTTGTCAGCAACATTGAAAATTTTATCAAGCTGCGCACGGACCTTATTGATCTGATTGGCACTACAAATTTCTCATTTAAATCAACCTCGAAAAATCTAAAAATTGTAACTAAAGATTCTGTTGCATACCGAAAGGTCATCAGATATCTCAAAGAAAAACAAATTGAACATCACACGTATCAGGCTCGTGAAGATAGAGCTTTCCGAATCGTAGTACGTAACCTCCATCCATCCACACCAACTTCTGAGATCGGAATAGCCATTACTGAAATTGGCTACACAGTTCGCAACGTCAGTAACGTTTTTCACAAGACCTCTAGACAACCATTACCATTGTTTTTCGTTGATCTCGATCCTGCAGAAATCAACAATGACATTTTTCACCTAAAAAACTTACTTCATACCAAAATATCAGTCGAAGAACCTCACAAACGGCGCGAGCTTATCCAATGCACAAACTGTCAAGACTACGGCCACTCAAAAACCTACTGCGCCCACCCACCAAGATGTGTTCGTTGCGTAGGACAGCACCTAACCGCCAATTGCACCCAGCCCAAAGACCAGCCACCAACATGCACCTTATGCGGAGGCAACCACACCGCCAGCTACCGTGGATGCACTTCACACAAAAATCTCCAGCGTTTACATCGAAATTCAAGTCTGTTCTTTAAAAATTCTAAATCTAAAATTAACAATGTAACTTATGCTAACAATGTAAGCTCGGGTCAGGACCCCAGTGTGGACACTCCCCTGACTACACCAATCACACAAGACTTAAATGCATTCCCCCCTCTTCCCAATAAACCCCCTCCTGAAACACACCCAAAAACAAAGTACTCACAACGTGAAACACACAATCCCACGCAAGAAAATAACATAGTAAAACTAATGTCCACATTTTTAACTGAAATGAAGTTACTAATCAACCCGCTAATCCAATTGCTCACCACAGTAATCAACAAATTAATTTCAAATGATGAGTACTAATCCCCCCAATACTAAGTCTTTAAAAATTATACTATGGAACGCAAACGGTTTAAAACAAAACGAACCTGAATTACTACACCTTTTAATACAAAGTAAAATTGACATTGCACTAATAACGGAAACTCACTACACTTCCAATACTAATCACTTTTTCCCTGGGTTCCAAGTTTACAGAGCCGACCACCCTGACGGAACCGCCCACGCGGGATCCGCCATCTTAGTTTCAAACCAAATCCAACATTATCCACTTCAAAGCCTCCAACTGCCATCAATACAAGCAACGAATATCCAAATCGTACTAAATCATATTCCAACTACACTATCCTCTGTTTACTGCCCTCCTCTACCGGCAATAACGCCCCCTCAAATTGAAAACTTCTTAAAGTCACTCGGGCGCTCATTTATCGCCGGTGGCGATTTCAACGCTAAGAACACACAATGGGGTAGCAGATTGACAAACTCTCGAGGGAGATTATTTCTTGACAACATTCAAAAACTAGGCGGCTCTTTTATATCTCCAAGCTGTCCAACCTACTGGCCTACTCACACAAATCGTCAGCCTGACATACTAGACTTCTTTCTCACCTCAATTCCAAAACACATAAGACACAAAATTCAAAATAGTTGTGAAATTTCATCAGATCATACTCCAGTCATCCTTGAAATAAACGGCTCAATGACCTGCAAACCTCCCCGGCCCTCCCTCGTAAAAGGTCCTGTCAACTGGGAAAAATTCTCCACCATCTTAGAAAACAACACAAACTTAAAAATCTCTCTAAAAAACACCAGTGAAATTGAAATAGCGTCTCAAGACTTTGTCAACTCAATAAGAGCAGCGATCTCCAACTCATCTTATACTCCTAATCCAAACAAACCACCAAATTCAAATCAATATGATTTACCTCCCAACATAAAAGCCCTAATTATCGAAAAGCGTCGTGCACGCTCACGTTGGCAATACACCAGACTACCATCCGACAAAAAAAGATACAATCACCTGTCCAATACCATAAAAACAAAAATTCGAATCCACAAATCCGAGTTATTCGAACACAAATACGAGTCCTTATGTTCTAAAGATGGATCCTTATGGAGAACCACCAAAAATATTTTAAAAATAAAAGATCATCCCTTCCATTTAAAAAAAACAGACGGTACCTTAGCCTTCTCAGATATTGATAAAGCAAACACTTTTGGTAAACACCTATCCGAAATATTTACTCCTCATCACGATATAATTCCCGAACCAAGTCACTTAAACCAAATTACAAACTTCCTTACTAGCCCGCTACCAATGTCACTCCCTACCAAACACACATCTCCCAGAGAAATAAAAAACTTAATACAAAAGTTAAAAATCAAAAAATCACCTGGACATGACCAAATAACAAATAAAATACTTCAACATCTTCCTAAAAAATCAATAATTCTTCTCACATACATTTACAATTCTATGTTGAGAATGTCCTACTTTCCGTTAATCTGGAAACTATCTGTAATTATCCTTATACATAAACCCAACAAACCAAAAAATGAACCCTCCTCATACAGACCAATTAGCCTGTTACCAGTATTAGGGAAATTATTTGAAAAAGTGATGCTTAAACGAATTAGACCCATTCTCAAGTCCCACAAAATTATTCCAAATACCCAATTTGGTTTCAGAGAAAACCACTCCACAACCCACCAGATCCACCGAATTGTCGACAAAATAGCCTCGTCGTTTGAGCTCAAAAACTTCTGTCCGGGAGTATTCTTAGACGTATCACAAGCGTTCGACCGTGTCTGGCACACCGGATTACTCTTTAAGCTAAAAATGTTCCTCCCGACTCCACTCTACTTGTTGACTAAATCATACCTACAAAACCGCTCATTTCTCGTCCGCCAAGGAGACTCCCTCTCATCACAATTCCAAATCTTAGCAGGAGTACCTCAAGGAAGTGATTTATCACCAGACCTCTACAACATTTACACAGCTGACATTCCCAACTCCGAAAATACACTGATAGCCACTTACGCCGACGACACGGCAATCCTCTCATCCCATTCCGATTCCACAACAGCATACCAAAACCTTCAAATTCATCTTGATAATATTTCAAAATGGTCCACCAAATGGAGAATAAAAATCAATTCAGACAAGTCCTTTCACATTCCTTTTACTTTGAGAAAACCTGTTCTTCCTAATATCTATTTTCAAAACAATCCAATCCAAACCACAACTCAAACCAAATACTTAGGTTTAATTGTAGACAAGCGTCTAACTTGGGGCCCACACCTCAAAATCAAAAGAAAGACTCTTAACTCCAGACTTCATCTTTTACGGCCTATTCTCAAGTCCAAACTCTCTATTGATAACAAATTACTAATATACAAATCTATGTTAAAACCTATCTGGGCCTACGGCATCCAAATATGGGGATGTGCCAAGCCTTCCCAAATACGGACTATACAAGCCTTCCAGTCTATTTCCCTTCGCCTAATAACATCTGCGCCATGGTACGTCTCAAACCTCTCACTACATAAGGATCTTAAAATTGAAACAGTCTCTAAAACAGCCAAAAACTACTACAAAAATTTACACACCAAAACAGCTAACCACACAAATCCACTGATTTCCAACTTGGCCAGTGAATTCATGCCTAACAACCCTCCACGTCGATTAAAAAGACACTGGTGTCGCGATCTCCTGAATCCCGACCAGCACTAATATAAAAAAAAAAAAAAAAAAAAAAAAAAAAAAAAAAAAAAAAATAATAATAAATAATAAAACCTCTCCCCCAAGCTAGAGGGTATCCACACTGGTGGGCCTCCCTCCTCAAGCCATTCATGTTGTTGTATTCTTTCATTACCAAATTTACTCATTGTATATATAAAATTACAGATTGTAAATATTCTATTTTATCTAATAAAAAAAAAAAAAAAAAAAAAAAAAAAAAAAATAACGGTTAGTAACCAATTAAAATTTGTGAATATGGAGACATTCGGTGGTTAACGATTCTGCATTTTCTAAAAAAATTAGCAATACGTATACGTTATAATGAGTGTTACCTATGAAATCCTATATACCTATTCGAATTCATCCATTTAATTTACAAACATTTTATCTTAAAATTATTTTATTGTGATATTTTGGTGAGCGTTAACAAATACAATTGTAATTAATATCAAATGACAAACATTAAAATTAAATTTGAAATATTTTGTAGAGGAGGGTTTACTGTTTCAAACACATTTTTAATGTTGTAATCGTGTTCAAAACCAAAATTCATAGAATTTACTACAAACTACAAAGTATGAAGTAGTGAAGTAGGTATATAAGTATATTATGCTTTATACTATACTTATTACAGCTGTAGTCTCTTGAGATCATATAGGCTTATACATAGGTAGTACTCGCGAGTCACGTTTGAAAATCCTATCTAAATATACCAGCAATGATACCCATCTTGGGATTTGATGATACCTAACCTGCAGTGTCCTGTATAAAATGTATAAAATGTATAAATGTCTATGGTTACCTTTGTAACTAAGATAATGACATAATGTAACCAGTATATATTTAATACCTATATCTATCTATTTAAATTCTAAATTGTAAATTAATTATTTGGAAACTACTAACTAGTTTGGGACTACCTACTGATATAGTGGTATCTACTGCCTATATTATAGCCGTATAATATGTATTTATATATCTATATTATATAAGATTCTCAGCATAATTTAAAATAGTGTATCTTTAGTAATTCTCAGAAAAATCTATAGGTATAGAATATTCTTTGAAATGGTAATATACTAATATACCTATCTATTAACTTACTTAATTACCTACCTATATGTCAGTTATAAATGCTTTAAACAAAAATTAAGTCACAAAAAATTAATTAAATAGTTAGTTTGAAAACAGAAAGCCTCCTTGACCAATTAGTGGCAATTGTTTAACCTCATCATAAAATATTAATACACCATATCATCACTTTTTAAGTCTCAATGGGGATATTCCGGAAGGTTTAAGATGTGTGTCGTTTATGAGTGGATAAGGATTAAAAAAAAAAAAAATCGTGGTTCCTTCTTCGATAGTACCTATTCTTGTACATAAGTCGTTTTGAAATAAGGATAATCAGGTATAATGAACATGTAACATTTGTAATTTTGTAAAGAACTATACTTTAAAAACGTTGAGTATGCGATGAGTTAAACATTTAACATTATAATTAACATTTGGCTTAATTTAAGTGGAGTTGAAAATCATATAATATGATCCCATGTTCTGATAGGTTTTATGTGCATGTCTTTTTTGGACTTTGAAGCAATTTAACATACATTTTGAGGGATCAAATTCTATGATATCACTTCATCTTTCTTATCCAGCTCCACGGTCGTGGCGCGAGCTAAGTAAAAAAAAGGTGGGCAAGTGGGTGTCGCTCTGCTGTACAGTAGGTTACAAGTGGGTCACTGTATAATGGATGGTATTAAATTTGAATTCAATGATATAATATCATTGTATAAGAAAAACGATTCTGAGCGGTGACGGTATGTCAGTCTATGTATAAGACATATTATATACATATCTATGGTATTAAACAAAAAATTGACCTATAATAGGTACCTACCTATAATAAATTCCAAATTAATCATATCACAATATCCATTAGATACTTATAACGCGTTATACATCAACAAAAACCGTGATACTATCATAGATATATAATAGTACACTTTAGAAGTTTCAAGTACCCACGAATAATATTATTCAATCACAACAAAATAACTAAAATAGTTATTCTAGGTTTTTTAATATGCAATTTCGTCCAAATTTGAATTTAAAATGTCTGTAAAAAATAAGTGTGTTCATATATTTTTTAGATTTTTTGGTTATAGTATGAACTATTTATGAGAACCTTTGTGTTGAATTTGTAATCCTTAGCTATAAAAACTGAACATTTTATAATTTATTAATTACAATGATTGATAATTTTCGAGATTTTGATAAATTTTGTCAAAATTTGATCTTTAAATGCTTATAAAAAAAAACTGTGCCTATGTATTTTTAATATTTTTCAACTGCTATTGTAACAATATATCAGGAGCCTTGTATTAAATTTTTACACTTTTTGGCCCAACAGATAAAACTTTATTGATATTTACACTGGCCCAAAACAAAAACTTTGTTTTAAGCGCAATCGGTCCATGCCCCTATACTATTATGTACATTGTACTTGATATACTTCTATAGTTATATTATATCAAGGCATCGAGCCACCATGCTCTCAATAAAAGGTAATTATTTATTATAGGTATTACTAAACATTTGAAAACATTTATTAATTATTTAGCGCCAAAATTGTTCGTCGTACGTGATAACATTATTCATCGGGCATCGGTGAACAACGGACGTTGGCAAGCCTGTGTCTGTAATTTATTATTTGATAAGCGACGTCGTATACTCGTGTACTTTTCTTCACAAATCTGAAATCACATTTTTTCTGAGTGAATTCGTAAACTCCGAAATTTACTTGCGGAAAACTTTTGGTCTGCGCACAACCGAGAGGTAAGTCTTGTACAATCTAATTTTATTTTCAAACAGTTCATTGAACAAGTTTAAAGAATACTAAGTTAACAATGTCACTTTTGTTATATAGTGTTCGGATAAAATCGTACGCTTACGCGTCAACGATGTAAATATGTTTTAACTTGTTTTGTCTACGACCACATTTTAATTGGAGTGTTTTTTTGATACTCGTTGTATAGCTATTACGATTTATGATAATTCATATTTACTAACTAAATTTTTGAGTGTGTCACGAAAAGCCCTAAGGCACGTTTTAAAAAATGTTTTGAGGTTATGTTGACATGTTAATTATTTAGGTACTAATTTCATTTTTCAGAACACATCAACATGCAAATTTTCGTGAAAACCCTTACAGGGAAGACCATCACCCTTGAGGTCGAGTCTTCAGACACTATCGAAAATGTCAAAGCCAAAATTCAAGACAAAGAGGGTATCCCTCCCGATCAACAACGTTTGATCTTTGCCGGAAAGCAGCTTGAAGATGGACGTACATTGTCGGATTATAACATCCAAAAGGGTATGCTTTCATAACAACTGTACACATTATATAATAATAATTAATATGAGATTTACCTATGTGTATGCGATAAACACTAATAAGTATAAGATAAATACTACAATATACCTAATATTTTATGGTTAATTATATTAATGATTTGCCTAGTTTTTACTCATTTTAATTTTATAAATATGAGGTACAATGATTTTATGAAAATACCTACTTTAGAACAAGGCCAGGTGCGCACCAAATAGGCCAAGTCTTTGCAGCAGGTCGTGGCGGTTTTTGTTTCACTGCATGAGTGTGCGCCCGGGCAAAAAAATTATATTCTGAATCGACCATTTTTGTAATTATTTTATTCTATTTTGAACACAAATAACACTTTAGTTAAATATCAATTCATTTTTCAATCAAAAGAAGAAACTTTATTACATTTATTTATTCCAAATATTATGTACACTGTACAGTAGTCACTTTATAATTCGAAAACTCCATACATCAAACTAAATGTACTTAAGTATCTATTAGTGTTAAAATATTTTTATTTTAGACAAATTATATTTTGTTGTTGATTGATTTATAGGTATAATTATTAAATTGTTATTATTAGAAAATATCTAAAATACTTATATCATTCTGTTAGGTACTTTTGAAATTTAATTCTTAAAGATCTTGTCTAATATAATCTATGGAAATTAATATATTTTTTTTTTTTTTTAGAATCTACATTGCATTTGGTATTACGTCTGCGTGGTGGTGTTATTGAGCCCACTCTTCGTTTGTTGGCCCAGAAATACAACTGTGATAAAATGATTTGCCGTAAATGTTATGCTCGTCTTCACCCAAGAGCAACTAACTGTCGTAAGAAGAAGTGTGGACACACAAACAACTTGCGCCCAAAGAAGAAGTTGAAGTAAACGCATTTTGCTTGTACTCCGAGGAAAACTACAAACATTTTCTTGGTTTTAAATTTTATCATTCAATTGTAAAATTACAAATTTATAAAACATAAATAAACTAAAAACAACAAAAGTATGTCTTGGTAATTTATTTTTCGCAAATTATTATTCTTAAATTATGATTAATTTATATTTTCTAATATTCTTTTTATCGTTTATCTTATGTAATTGGATAGGTTACTAAAGAAAGATTTTTTGCATTATTATTTATATAATTCACTAATAACAACTTATTTAAATTCAAGTTCAGAGTTCAGCAAAGTATTATTAATAGTCTAATTTAGAAATTTCAATGCTGGGAAGTGTTAAATATAATTATTTCAAAATTTCTCTATTTACTATTATTATTTTTAATTGGCACTGATTTATTTAAATTTATTTATAATGATTAGTTGCGCTATGAGAATTTACAGTATGTGTCAGAAATAAGTAAGCACAGTGTTATATATCTTAAAGAAAAGCTCAATATTTAAAGGGGTTCATATTGTAAGAATATTATGTAATATGGTCTCATACCATAATGTGCATATTGATAAATAAAATATAAATCCAACAATGTACAGTATAATTTAAATAAAAAAATTTAAAACCAAGGTTATTCAAAGTAAAACAAAATATGAATGATAGATAGGTAGAATATTGTTAAATGTTAATTTATAATTTTGAAGTTACGATTTGAGAGTATGTCATACCCATATGTGTAGTCTTGGTTTTCCAAATGTGTGAAATTGAAGTACCATATTTGTAAAACCAATTTTGTAATTATAGTCAATTTACATATCAAAATTGAACCCAAAAACATGATATTTATTATTTATATGTTTTTTATGATTTTTTAATTTTTGATAATTTTTAAATTCGTTATTTTACATACTTGCTTTAATATAATTGCATAACTTACTTACATTTTATCATTTAATTGTCAAATTACAAATTTATAAAACAAATAATATTCTAAAAACAATAACTTGCAGAAAAATATAAAAAAACTCATTTACAAAACAATATTTATTTATAATACAATCGCAGATAATGCTTTTACCTTTAAAGTGATAATATATCAGTTCACTATTAAACATGGATTAAGATCTTAGTCTGTGCTCTTATATTAAAAACCCCTTAACATGATATAAACTTAAATCAGACGGATTTTCGTTAGCATCAAGAATTCAAGATATTGGGGAGTATACAACTACTGTCAATTTATGTAGGGTTTTTATTACATTTAGCTTAACTATGTTTACATAACCAATGTCTTTTCGAGGCTATCCAGCTGTGTTGATATTAATATTAAATAGTTACGAAACTAAAATAAAACTTGGAACTAGTTGGAACTTGGAAGTAAGATTGCATAAATTAAGTGCTTAGTAAAATAGTGATGTAGGTGCTGGTAATGAAAAAAAGCATTAACCTATGCATACCTAATCCACTAATGTAAAAATAAAGCCAATTCTGTATACAGTGACCTTATAGTCACAAATAAAATAAATAATGAGACATGGTTTACTGTTACAGCCTATATTGGTAATATTATTATACTTACCAGTTACCAAGTAATTAAATAACTAATTATTTATAAGTGGATGTGAAATGCACCATAGTAGGTATGTCTACTGTATGTATATTTTTGTCTGTATTAGTATAGTTTAACAAAAATATTGATACTTTAAAGTTAAATGTTGTATACTAAACTATGTAGTCATAACTTATAAATAGGATTAGCATTTGTATCAATTTGCACATTTTTACTAGAATATAGTTGATACCTTATGCCAGCGTTTCTTAAACTGTGTTCCGGGGTTCCTCGGAGATTAAGTAATTTTTTTCAAAATTTTCAAGAAAATTACTTAAAAATGTCTAACTAAAGATTATTAATAAGGAAAAAAATGTTTGTCATATGGAATAGTCTATCTCTATACTCTATCTATACTTCTATAATGTATTGTGTACATTATAGTTCTCATACAGTTTGTAAACAGTAATAATATTTGAACGTCGTTGATATAAATACTAATTGGTTATGACCGTCCTCGATAGGGTGAACTTAAGAAAAACGACCATCAATAACAAAAAGCATATGAATAACATAGGTACTAGCTAATATATTTTTTAATTAAATAACTTTAACACAATATTAGTATATTATGAAATAATTATATATTTTTTTTTTGCAAATAATCCTAACAAAAAGCTTAAAATCTAAAAAAACAAAGTAGGGGTTCCACGATAAAAGTGGACGTCAAAAAGGGTTCCACGGATAAAAGAGTTTAAGAAACGCTGCCTTATGCTAACAACTTCCAAGAAAGCACAAAATACCAGGCGATTTTTTTGTCATTAATTCAAAGTGTATAAAATATGTTGTACATGGTTTTAAGTCGTTAAAAAACATTTTTAAAATTTAATTTTTTATTAAAAATGTTGTTTTGTAACGACATGAAACCATTTACTGTGTAAAAAAAATATTTTCAAAAACATTAATACTTTTTGAATAATTAGTGTTTTGAAACACTTTTACACTGTTAAATGAATCACTCGGTATAAATTTAGTATACTTATCTATGATTTTCCCTATTTTAAAATTTTAGATCATGTTTGGTGTTTTGACTTATTTTGTTTTGGCTTATTTCGTAGGTTACACCTTGCACATACAAACTTAATTTACAATTTAGAGAAAATAAAAATATAGGTAAACTTTATGTTGTTATGTAGGTAAATACCTACTTTAAAAATTATAAAATGTTATTTTTTTTTTTAGAAACACCAATAACCCTGGTAGTTAAGACTTATTTTTAAACAAAAAAAAATAAAAAGTAAAGGTATTAAATTATATTAGGAAAAGCAAATAACATGAATTCAAAGTCAACCAGTTTACAAGGTTTCAAGGCTTCCGTAGAAATATTTCTGGGGGAGGGTCGGAGGAGCAACAAAAAATATTTTATCCGCGACATGGCAACATAAATCCTGAATCCGAGAGTTTGTGCCTATAACACGGTAACAGAATAAGTTATAACATAAAATATGTAAGTATAATATCATCTAAAGCGGAGCTTTGTAAATTAATAATTATATATTTATATACTATAGGTAGGTATTAGGTAGATAATTATTATTATTTTACTATAGGTATCATTTTCATACTATTTTTTTTTTTTTTTTTGTAAATCATAATTATATGTAGGTAATAATATAAATTATGAAGTATCATCGATAGCCCATGGGTGGCTCCTTTCATCAAAATTATGTTAACTGTCATATTTGTTACTTTTACCCTATATTCTTAATGCATCTAATGATACAGATTGTATATGGAATAGGTACCTATTGATTATTGTTTGTAAACATTTTAAAAAATGTAATACAAAATAAATTAAATATAATTTAACATGGCTAGCACTCATTTTATAATTTACATCAACTTAAACCTTAAAACTAAATTCATAATATAATATGATTATTGTTTTTAGGTACCTACTTTTTACCTTTATTTTGGTGGAATAACTTGAAAAAATAAACATTAATGGATCCCTAGGTATACGTGGGCTTGTGGCTTCTATAATCCACTATAGGTAGGTTATACTTAGGTAGACCTAACCTAACCAGCTAAGTAGGTATCTACTCTGGATGAAAATGCTTTATACTTATTTAAACATCAACATTGTAATCGCAACAAACATTTATTGTACCTATTTTCGTTAACATTTTGATAATAGTTTTAATTAAAATATAATTGTGTATTTGTGTTAGCATTGACCACGGACTATCTCGGTCCGTGTCATTGACTATTGAGTACCTATTGTCAACTATTGAACAATTGAAAGTCTTGAACACTGTCTCGCCTGTCATTGTGAGGAGATGAGTAGTTGACGTTTTCATGCCGGATATTTCGTAGGTATTTGCGTAAAATAGAACAAGTAATAGCAAAGCGATTAATTAATTTTTGGCTTTTTTTTTTGTACATCTGGCAATAATATTAACATTTAGTCCGAGATGACCGTAGCTAAACACAGTATTATACAATAATTAGGTATTGTCAAACGTGATTGTTTAAAGTAACTAAATATCGATCGTAACATGTTGTTCATCATCAAAAAATTTTAGCTAGCCCCTGTGGCCTAATGGATAAGGCATCGGTCTCCTAAACCGGGGATTGTGGGTTCGAGTCCCACCAGGGGTACGCGTTAATTTTGCAATTTTTGGAGATTTTTTTTCATACAATGAACTAATAAATATTATTTTAATTTAGTAAGCTGTTAATATACTTTTATTATTTTACTGTACCTAATTATATGACCTATTCTTACTCAAACCCGTGTTGTATTGAGTAAAGTTATATATCTCGTATATTTATAGGTCTATTGAGTTACAGATTATGTACATATTATTATAATATTATCTTAATAAAAAAAAAAATTCATGTGCATGAAACTACAACCAGTTGTATTACTTTTATTTTAGATAAAATCAAATAGATATGCATTATTAATAATTAATAATTTATTACGAACTGGGATATCCAGATCAGGAATAAAACTCAGTGTTCGTAAAATTCACTTTAAAAATATATTGTACCTATTCGTTCACGTTCTTAAAAAAATAAACATATTCATCTGGGTTGTAGATTTTTATTTATTTAAATAGAATTTCGAGATGATGTAAATAATTACTAAGTTAAGTTTTTTTTATTCAAGCAATGATTAAGCAACATACATTTAGAAGTAAAATACTTTTACCGAACTGGCTAAATGGCTATTAAATCCAATAAAATCACTGAGGTATCTACGTACCAAAATTATTAAATTCAAAATCTAGTTAGGACTTAGGACATACAAATAACAAGTTTGATATAAGTATAGGTACAGGTTATAGGTTAATAACTTATAATTCTAGCCTCTAGGGAAGCAATAATCATATTCATATAGGTACCAATGACGTAGCCAAGTTTTATAAAAAGTAAATGAGAGGAAGGGGAAATACAAATCTATGAATTATAAATATGTTTTTGTTAATAATAGTAACCACGACAACGAAAAACTTAGGAAAAATTAGTCAGGAACAAATAAATCTTGTATCCAGTTGAAAATTATATTTATGTTAAGATCTAAAAATTATATATAATTATAAGTACATAATTTAGAGTTAAATTTTTTATGAAACTAGATACCTACTATTTAAAATGTTGAACGGAGAATAATGATTTTAGTTATTTTGTTGTAGTTTAAAAATATTATTTATCAAGTACAAAATATAAAATAATACACTTAACAAAACATTAAACAAGAAAAACTTAATGTCTTATGAATATTTATGCCAATTGCGTAATGATATAGTTTTGGCATTGGCGTTGAATTTTAAATAATATGTGCTTGTGACGTACAATTACTATTATTATTATTACAGTTACTTAGAAATTTGCTAAATGGCAAATGCTTTATTATTATTTATTCATTTTGAATTGATATTAAATGAGTTCAAAGATTTATTTTGATTCACTAAAAGTAGTTTGTACCTAAAGTAGCAGTATTCAGTACCTATCTGAATTTCAGTTAGTAGCATTGGCCATTGCTATGGTACGAACTATGAATAGCTATTACAATTTACAGGTACCTATAATTATAGGTACGAACTTCACCAATAACACTTACTAAATTATCTCTCGACATTTGTACCTTCCCATTAAATGTGTTCATAAATCATATTATGTAGGTAATAAGAATTAAATTTACTCAATCTGAGTGAATGGACCAATTAACAAATCAAATTTTGAAATTTTTTTTTATATCAATTTATTTTACAAATTTTTTATTTTAATATAATATGGCCGAGTATGTTTTTTTGTTGAGTTTCAAGTATTGCAGCCTGCTACAATATGGTCACAATTCACAAGGGCGGCAAATACTTTATAGTATTTATTCCGTTGCCGTTGTAAAGCCAATTTAGGAATAATGACATAGTGTATACAGTATAGCCGTATAGATTATATTATTAACTTTTTCCGAAAACATTGCATTTGAAAATATCATTGTGCAAATAAAATAAAATACATACTTTAAAGTTTAAAAGATAACTCTTACCAGTGGCGGTTTTGATAAGACATCAAGGGGGGCTATTTTAAATTTTTGGACCTCCCCCCATAATTAAAGCAACTCAAGCATTTAGTGTAATTTCAATTGAAAAAAGGACGTGCAAAAATAAAAATCCAAGTGGTGGTGAGTGCCCCCTTCTCTGCATCTTACAAGTACCTATGAATACAATTTTTAAATGTCTTTATCATTATCTCTGTTTAAATATTCAAGAACTTAGAGTACCTATCCATGAAAAAAATTGAGCCTTCATATTTTTTAGTTATTTTGGTTCCTATTATATGAATTATTAACGGGTATTAAATCTTCAAGCCTTAGCTCAAAAATTTTAGATTCTGAGTTAAACGATGAATGTATTGATTTTACAATGATGCGTGTTTTTTTTTAGATTCTGAGTGGAACGATTAATGTATTGATTTTGCAATGATTTGTGTTTTTTATTTTTGTGTCTGTGTACACGATAAGTAGTCGAAATAATGCTTCGATTTTCAACTTCAGTATCTCGTTCGATTGGAAAGTGAATATCGTTGGTGCATTGGGTAAGTCAAAATTCCCAGTAATTTTAAAAAGTGCCAAGAAAAACAAAAGAAAAATTAAGGAAAAACGGGAATTTTTAAGCAAAATTGATTTTTCACCAGGGCTTAAAACCGTTATCAATCAAGTCGGTAATCGGCTCCAGTAGGAGCCAAAAATTTTTGAAAACCGGTAACCAGTTATCGTTTAATTTTGATATTTTGGTAACCGGTAACCGTTTCTTTAAAGATATTTCAAACACTATGATAACCGTTAATCGTTTAAAAACCGTTGATTATATTTTTTGGTAATCGGTTACCGGTTAAAACCGGTTCTTAAAAATCATTTTTTTTTCAATTTTTTAATCATATTTTTGAAACAGTTTATTTAGGTTATTCGTGGGTTGATAACATAACTATTATTATTACAAAATCAAAAACTTAATATGCTTTAATTTGGTCGATTTCCTTCAATTATTTAAATATTTATTTTTTCAAACTGCTTTAAAGTTTAAAACATATGATCAAGATAATGGCGATCTTAATAAATCAAAAAAATAAACTGCATATAAAAATGTTATTGTTATAATTTTCTTCTTTATAACCGTAAAAAACCGAAATAATATATAATAATTTTGTACTCATTTTTTTGAAGGGCAAAAATGTGTTTCTCCAAGTTTGACGAATGCTTACCAGATATATACTTGGTACATCCCACTACATTACATTTACTACTGTTTTTATTTATATCATACGTAAAATACATTTCAAGAACAGGGTTCTTCATTTTTAATTTCCGTGTATAATATATGTAGTTAATCTTCAAATTATTTAAATCTTAACCCCTTTAAACACTTTAAACAACAGCTTTAAAATAATATCATTGACCAATGTATAAAATATAAAGTGTGATAGACAATATTAAAATGTCGTAAATACTAAATGGACTAAGCCCCTATTCCACCAACTATTTCGTAATAGGAATCAGCGCGCGAGGACGACGACGATGTTTATGACGGTATTTATAATATTAGTTATACAATTATACCTATATATATATATATATACATATATTGGTTATTGATATTCACAACAAATAAGCAATACTCGACGACAATTAATTGGGGAAAAAAATTTAAAAATAGCTGGAAAATTAAATTCAACTATAATGTAATCATGACATAATTCAAGTATTAAATTCCACGAAAAAACCGTTAATTTTTTGGTCGGGAATAGATTTTGGTTATAATACCGGGATTGAAAAAACGAGGTAACCGCTTTGATGTTAATATTTAGATATTTACCTTGATAACCGATAAACAATAACCGCTTCCAGCATTCCAAAACTAAGAACGGTTATCGGTTTTTGGTTCTCAAATTTACGGTTTTTTACCGGTTTTCGTTACAAACCGGTTACCGGTTTTAAGCCCTGTTTTTCACAAAATTGAATTTGGTTTTTTGTGAAACTTTAAAACAAATTACCGTAGATAGGTACATGACATTTTCACTGGTTGTTTATATTTCCATTTTCTATACATGATAAAATTTTCAAAATATTTTGATTTGTTTTGAACTGTTTAGGGACATTTTCAGTTTCCCATTTTATTAGTTTTTTTTTCTATGAATGTCAATAAAACTTTATTTGTTGAGTAAAAATACTTGAAAATTTAATACAAGGCTCCTATACTATATTGTTGTAATTTAGAAAAGAATAACTGTATATACATGAAAATTTCACTGAATGTGTATTTTATCAATTCTTATACTTGATAAAATTTTCAAAATATTTTGACTTGTTTTGAGTTGTTTACGGACAATTTCATATTTCAATTTTTTTATTTCTTTTTTCTATGGTTATCAATAAAGTTTTATCTGTTGGGCAAAAAAGTGTAAAAATTTAATACAAGGCTCCTGATATTGTTACAATATCAGTTGAAAAATATTAAAAATGCATAAGCACAATTTTTTTATAAGCATTTAAAGATTAAGTTTTGACAAAATTTATCAAATTTAAAATTGAAGAATTATTTTGTAGTTAAAAATGTATAAAATGTTGAACTTTTATATCTAAGGATTGAAAATTTAAAAAAATATTCCACGTAAGTAGTTTATTCGGTTACCAAAAAATCTAAAAAAATACATAAGCACAGTTTATTTTTATAGTCATTTTAAGTTCAAATTTGGACGAAATTACATATTAAAAACCTAGAATAACTATTTTAGTTATTTTGTTGTGATTGTATAATATTATTCGCAGGTAATTGAAACTTCTAAAGTATACTATTATATATCTATTATAGAATAACGGTTTGTTGTTGATGTATAACATATTATAAGTACCTAATGGCTATTGTGATATGATTAATTTGGAATTTATTATGTGTCAATTTTTTTTTTTATACCATGGATAAGTATGTAATATGTCTTATACCTAGACTGACATACCGTCTCCGCTCAGAATCGTTTTTCTTATACAATGATATATCATTGAATTCAATTTTAATACCATCCATTATACAGTGACCCCCTTGTACCTACTGTACAGAAGAGCACCTTTTTAAATTTTTAGCTACAAAATAATATGCAAATTTTAGTGATTTTGATTTGTTTTGTAAAAATTTTAACTTTAAATACTTATAAAACAAATCTTGCCTATCTTTAATATTTTTTAACTGTTTATATATTAACTTATGAGGAACCTTGTATTAAATGTTCAAGTTTTTTGATCACGCAAACTGTTATTTTCGACAGTAGGTAATTAAAAAGCAACTAAAAAAAAAAATCAAAAATTCCTTATGGTTATAAATAGTTCGAAATGGTGAACATTTTAAGTAACTATACAGTTATAAGTTTTTGAGTTTCAAAAAAAAAATCTAAATTGATTAGGTATGTCAAAAAGTGGATATTCGTAAAAATTCACATTTTTCTCACACATCTGAATACTACTGTGAATTTCTTACTTTTGACCCAACCCGTCACCCGAAAGTACCAACTAGATTCACTTTTATACTAAAAAAGATACTGAAGTATAAAATTGGAACATTTTTAAAGCCCCCAATACTGCCTACAGAGCCTGAACATGGCAAATTTAGCCTCCCTGGTGGTTGTCGACGCCACTGCCACACACAAGGTGTAATATAATGAAAATCACCTAAGGAAAGAATTAACGTGCTAGCAGTGTTCTTCGTATTAGTCATATCCAGGGGTTAAAGGGGAGATGCATTTGGCTCAGTCTCCCCACCTCTGACAATGGTTGAAAAGCATCGCAGTTACACCATATATGTTTTCAAACATTCAATTCATTTTATTTGACCTGATGGACATTATTATAAGCATGCCTAGTGTGTTATTTTACTTTGAACTCGTTATCAAGGCCTTAACCGATTGAGTTGTTATGAAAGTAAATGAATACGTATATAACACTATAAGTATTATAATCTTAACTCGCGATGGTGAGAAACCTGCAGTACTATAGTTTTCAATAACTGAATTTCAGTTATCTGTTTGATAGTAAACGAGTAGGTGCTGGGTGCACCTACACCAAACTATGTGTCGAAATTTGTACCTTACTGATCAATTTGTTAATAAGTAATTATAGTGTTATAATATGTACTCAATTAAGTGAATAAACCGATATAATAAAAAACAATTTTTTAATTTTTTTAATACAATAAAGATTATTTTCATCTAACATGTTGCGGAGTATGATTATTTGTTCAGTTTTATGTATCACAGCCTGCACCATAGTCACAAGGGCGGCAAATATATTGGCATTTATGCCGTTACCGATTAAAAGCCACTTTCGCGGATTTCAACCGTTGTTCGAAGAGTTAGCACACCGGGGACACAATGTAACGGTAGCTAGTTCATTCCCTCTAGATCGTCCAATTGTCAACTACACGGATATAGGGCCATTTATTAACAAAGCAAGAGGTTCGTAAACTTTACAAATGTGTACGATGTTTGATACCCAAAAACACGTAAAACGTATAAATAAAATTAACGTAACAATGTGTCAAATGTTAGACCAACACTGTTCAATTAAAAAATTACAATTTTAAGGCTATTTTAAAAATATTAAATAATATTGAATTTTATTCCGTTCTCGCCCTCCATTCTGGACTAACTGCCGGATGTTAGGCGAACTAGATCTTAAATTTTGGGGGCTACAGCCCTACACTTTTTATAATGAGTAATTAAGTGAGGAGCTCCCCCCATTAGTCCCCCAAAGTCTTCCAGTCATCGTTACTCGTTAGTCGTTATCAACATTCACCATTTATATATTAATGTTACAACAATAAAATGGGGAAGACTATTTTTGTGTTTAATTTGACCACTTCTGTGTAGTATGTAGTAAAAACTACAAGACATAATACGTCATACACAGGGTCATCACTCATCACATACAAATTATATTATATAGTTTATATAAAAAGTAAAAACAATTAAAACGATATTTTACATTAAATTTCATAAACGTAGTTATACCGTTGGTGAGCGTAAAGAAATTATGAAAGGGGCTTCCCCCTACACACTCCAACCCAATAAGTAAATACAAACAAATAGGTAAGTATTAGTTATAATTCAGTTATGCAGTATGTAAATACTGACTCTCCAATTAATTTACAATCTGTATAATTTATAGCATTTACAACTTGCTTGTATAGAGTGTTTTTTATTGTAATTGTATACGATATTTTTGTTTTATCACACTAATTAGTGACTGGTGCATTGTATATAATATACAGACAACTTAGACATCATGATACACTATACAACTATCAGTTCGTTAGATCAATCATATTATTATATTATTATTATATAGGTAATATATGCATATTGCATAACGATATAATATTATATTTGATAAAAAATAACGATGATCAAGCACACTTAATTTGTAACGGAAATTCTAGACGTTCCGTTATTGATAACGAGAGTTTTGTTTATTTAATTAATATTATTGTTAATATTTGTTTCAGCGAGAAATGTAATGGATTTAGTGCACATGAACTTCGTAACATCGGTCAAAGTGAAATGGGACCTTGGCATAAGGTTATCCGATGTAATCATGTCACACGAGAACATGAAAAAGTTCGTCCAATCGAATTCGAATTCGTTCGATTTGGTCATGATCGAAACTTTCTGTCAAGAGTACACTATCGCAATGGGCCACAAATTCAACGCCCCCGTCATAAATCTTGCACCTGCGATGCCCTGGGCCAGTATTAGCAAATGGCTGCACAACCCTTCCACATTTTCGTACATACCGGACGTGTGTTTGCAATCAACTGGCGATATGGGTTTCGTGGACCGTTTAAAAAACACCATAACAGGGCTCATGCAGTCTTATGCTGATAATTACTTGTATTTACCTAAAATGAAGGAAGTGATGAACAAATACTTCAAGTACGAAGGTTGGGAGTCCAGGCCTCCACTCGAGCATATGTTGAAAAATGTGTCCTTAACACTGGCCAACTCAAATTATGCGATTGGTGTAGCTAGACCGTATCTTCCCGGTATCGTTGAAGTAGGCGGAATGCACTTAACAACCCCAAAATCTCTACCCAGGGTGAGTTATAAATGTTAGATGTAACTGGTTTAAGAACTGATTATAGTGATTACTATACTATACCTACTATTAGTTGTAAAAAAGTTAAAATTTTTATTTAAGCATCTGTGTTTTTATTTTAGAATCTTCAAACTTTTTTAGATGTTGCAGATGAAGGGGTAATATTTTTCAGTTTTGGTTCTATAGTTAATTTGAATGACTTGCCCAAAGAAAAATTAAACATTTTTCTTAGTGTCATTCAAAAATTAAAACAGAAAGTAATTCTAAAATGGATACCTAATGATAGTGTCAAGCTGTCAAAAAACATTATGACTGGTTCATGGTTTCCACAAAACGACATTTTAGGTAAATATTGTTAGTAATACAAAATAATACAGAAAAAAATTAAATGTTTTTGCAGGTGGAAAAAAAAAAATATTCTTTACAAAAAAAAAATATAAGAAAGTCAATAATAAATGTAATGTTTAAATGTTTATACTTAAAAAAAATATGTCTCACACACTGGTAAGGTACGCAAAACAAAATTAAAAATTTTAATTTGTAAACAAACAATTATTTATTGTAGACATTTTAGATTCTGAGAGGAGCGATGAATGTATTGGTTTTACAATGAAGTGTGTTTTTTTAATTTTTTTATTTTTGTCTGCCATCACCTTTTTAGACAGTAAAAATGCTTAAATTTTCAGTATCTTTTCTGATAGAAAAGTGAATCTAGTGGGTACTTTGAGGTCGAAAGTAAAAAATTCCTAGTATTTTTCAAAAGCGCAGGGAAAAACAACAAAAAAATTAAGGAACGTAATTAAAAAACGTGAATTTTTACGCAAAATCAGTTTTCGACAAAATCAATTTTGGTTTTATATGTAACTCTATAACAAATAATCGTAAATATATGACATTTTCACTGATTATTTATATCAAATTTAACACCATCCATTACAGTGACCACTTGTAATCTACTGTACAGTAAAACGACACCCACTTGCCCACCTTTTTTTATTTTGATATCAATGCGTTTAAGGTAAGTATATAATTATTAATCCGATGACAATAGGCATTCTTTCGCCAAAACTACTTTCACACAAAAAACCACCTCAAAGCTCAATCTATAATTTTTCTATTGTCTCTGGCTACTTGCGTCGGGCGGGACAGCTAATATAGTAAAATATAATAATTTATTAAATATATTTTGTGGTATACCTGTATCAGTGGCGTAATAATCAGGGGTAGCTAAGGGGGGGTTGTAACCTCCTCCCGGAATTTCAAGAAATTTATAAAATGAATTCCATGATCTATGAAAGAAACTGCAAATACAAATTTGTATTGCCGTATATGAACCGAAACCTAAAATAAAACCTAGCAACCAGTATGCTAAACTCTTGGGAGACCCTATTGTTAAACCAGCTCTGTGTAAACACATCACTAGCATCCCTCAAATAAAAATATAATAAATAATAAATATAATATAAATAAAATGTATGTATATATTATGTATGATTATGTTGCATAGCACATCCAAACGTTAGACTATTCATAACCCACGGAGGATTGCATAGCATAGAAGAAACCGTTAGTAATGCAATACCTATAGTTGGAGTACCATTTTTTGCTGACCAGTATTTAAACATGAAAATAGCTGAGGAGAAAGGTTATGGTAAACTTGTAAATTATTTTGAAATGACTGAAGAATCATTTGAAAATGCCATCAAAGAAGTACTGTCGAATGTGATGTATGTTAATGTTATATTATAATATAATTTATGTATATTGTATAGGTATTATAATGTATATTAAATAATAAACTATATTCTTAAAATAATTGGTACTAAATTAGGTATAAAGAGATGGTGAAGATCCAGAGTCAGATATTCGAAGATCAACCAATGAAACCCTTGGATCGAGCTGTTTACTGGGTCGAATATGTTATTCGGAATGGTGGAGCTAAACATCTTGTAAGTGACTCAATAGAGTTAAACGACGTACAGTATTTTGTGTTAGACATATCATTGATTTTGCTTGTATTAACTGGACTGATAATTTGGTTGTGTTATTTGATAAAGACAAATGTGATATCTAAAAAATTAAATACAGAATAGTTATAAACTATTTATAAAAATACAATTTTGTATATTTTTTTTAGAAATCAATAAACATATTTTCAACAAGTATGATTTTGTTTTATTTTGTTATTTCGCTGTGAGTAATAACTAATAAGTATAACTTCTTGCAAAGAGAAAAATCTAACATTTGTACAGATTTGTAATAGCTTTCATTCATAGAACTTACACATTTAGTTGCATTTCACCACTGTCACGATAATACGTCGATAATAAGTTATAGCAGGGATTAGTTTTAAAACTTAAAGTACCTATACTGGCTATACTTAAATTAATACATCATTTTCTATATATATATAAATGAATTGCTGTTCGTTAGTCTCGCTACAACTCAAGAACGGCAGGACCGATTTGGCTCAAATTTTTTTTAAGATGTTCGTAATTGCCAGGAGAATTGCCATTGATCAAAAGACAATTTTTAGGAAAATCCACCAAAAAATGGGAAATCTGGATGTGAAAAATACAACAGTGGCGCAACATTGTATTATATTATATTGGTTGCTATTGGTTAATCGGGCATGTTTGTTGATTTCTTATAATATAAAAAGTGTAGATAAGCGAAATAATTCTACTGTACGTGTGTTGTGACTGAACTCCTCCTAAATGGTTGGACCGAATTGAATGAATTTTTTTGTATGCGTTTGCGTGACGCCCCGGATAATTTAGATTCACAAATCACCCCTAAGGTCCGACCAGGGGATCTGCTTAAACGGGGATTTAGAGATTTATGGTGGACATTTTTGCTTATAAATGGTCACCATTGGTTGCCTTGAAGTCAGTGTCCTTTTTTTTTTCAATGCATTTAATTTTTTTGTACGGTGTGTTTTGATATTATATATTTATATGTATCTCAATTACGTAAATATTGAGCTTATTATACTCACATATAAGTTACGTACATAAAAGTATAAAACAATGTCACGTCTATGATGAGGAGGAAATATTGATCAACTGACCCGGCATTCACAATTAGTCCAGGCGTTTAGGAGGAGTTCAGCGACATACTTGGTATAACTTTGATACTCTAGAGTTAAATTATAAAGTTACGCAAAAACAGCACGGGGTCCGCGATCTACCGCAGGTAGATTACCTACCTGATAATATACTGCTGCGAATCAGAATTTTTATCCCAGGCGCAACAGAAGAGTTATAATAAGAACACCATACACCGAACAAAGTTTGAGTCATATAGAGTTGGTCCATTTAAAGGGAAACTAAGTGCACGGGATCAGCTAGTAATATTATATATTTATAAATCTCTCAAGTCACAACGAAGTTTCCTCGAAGTTATGAGTTATGACGATAGTAATATGTACCGGGTACCTAGTTCTGGGCGCGATACGATTGCGCGCGGTCCTTATCAGCGGTACCTTTTTAAGCGTACGATTGCGCGCGCTATATTATTTTAACTTTTAAGCAACGTTGCCAAATATATAGGTCCATGGTAAATCCGTAGGATACCATAGTAAATTATAGTAGATTATTTATTACTTATTTTTGCCGATATCAGACAAACTTCCCATCACTAAAGAATGAATTGGTTATATTATCAAAAATATTATCTTTATTGTAAATGTCCATACATGTACGAATATACCTATACTATAATCGTGCATGATGTGACTATATCAATTAACTATCAGTTGTGTTCGGTTCTAATAATAGTTTTAAAAAAAAAATGTGTTAACTATAATATTATATTATTTATTTTTAGGACTACAAACGGGGCTGAAAGTTTCCATAGTACATATAATGCACAGTTTAATAGTGCTCATCCACCAATATTTTTTGTTATAGCTACCCTTATGGAACCTCAGGCAGAAACAGTTACCAAATTATTAACCATTTCCAAAGGTACCTATAATAAAACCAAAATCGAATGAAGAATCAAGGAAAATTAAAAATTTGAAAAATGAACACAAACATTATGTAAACAATAAAACACCAGAAAATTTACTAAAGTATTTGGCCATAGTTGGAAATAGGTATCGGGGGTTTAAAATTTAATATAAATATTGATTTACGAGTATTATATTTTTTCAATTATTAAATTTCTTTATTTTGTATTATTTTTTTTAACTTTTTTATTTTTTATTATTTACGTTAATTTTTTAATTTTTTTTTAAATAACATTTTTTTATATTATTAACTTTTTGTATTTTTATTATTTACGTAATACATTTGGCAACGTCGCACCCAATTTCACGCGCAATCGTACGCCTTTGAGTAATTAAAATGTTGTCTTTTGTTATTCGGGCACTGCGCGCAATCGTATACCTAAAAAGGTAAAACGCGCGCAATCGTACTCCGCCGCTAGTTCTCCTTTATTCTTTTGGACTCTAGGCAATGGCGTGATGACGATGTACTGAAATCGGAAGTTTCTAACTGTGAGCCATGAGCTTGTATCGACAACTGATATATTATTATTTCCGACCGAAACCGCAGATCAGAATAATAAATGTTATATAATAATACAACGCGTGTCTTATACGGAAGTGGTCGAAGGTCATTCGTATACAGGTACAGCTGTTGTAAATAAGCCAGAACACGCGTGTTAATAAATTATTACGTAATATAATCAAGACTGATCACTGATGTACTAATTATTATCTTCAATTACTACTGTTGTACCCGCTTACAACAAACCGGACGAGCACAGCGATTCGTATATTATGATAATAATGTAGTATTAGCACTGCTAGTGATCCACTCCGACCCAAACGCAAAATATTATTATTTTTTTTGTTATCATCACCGTCAGTCGTCACGACCGTACCTACCTAACGACCGTACCGGTACCACACGTTGTTATTATTTTTCTCGTTATGTTCGTCCGACCGGTTCCGCTGTCTCGGCAGTTGGACATCGACGTCGCGTCGAGCAGACGAAGATTTCAAGGAGACACTCCTGGCCGCGACAAAAATATAAATCTGATAAAAATCCAAATCAAATGACAAATAACATAATATCATAATTAAAAATATAATTATATTATTATATTTCGTCATGTTCGCGGCCGTCGCGCGGCTACTGCCGCTGTTGCTGCTGCCAACGGTTTTGTCACCGCCCTCTGCGCTCGCCGCGAACATATTGGCGTTCATGCCCATTCCGCTGAAAAGCCACTTCGGCGGGTTCCAGCCGATGTTCGAGGAGTTGGCCCGCCGGGGCCACAACGTCACCGTGGTCAGCTCGTTCCCGCTGGCGAACCGACGAGTCCCGAACTACACCGACGTGGACGTGAGGCCGGTACAAGGTCTTCCCGGTGAGCATGCCTTGTTGCACTTTATTCATACTTTATTCGGATGGCTCATAAAGAAGGTACCTATAATGACAATATTATGGACTATAAACTAAAAACACAACATAATATCGCATTAATATTGGCAGTATTGATTGTAGACTATAATTTTGTATTTATTTTTTTATTTTTATTAATTCTTCAATAAGAAATGGACGATAATAGAAACATAATGCTGGTAGAATATCGTAGGGTAGGCATATAACAATAAATACATAGGATATTAGAGTATACGTATATATTTATACTGTACTAGGTCGATATCTAAGTTCCGTATCCACTCGATTGCGTTAGGGGTAGTGATGTGAGGAAGAAATTTCTATTATGAAATTTCTTAACAAAATAATTAATATATACATTTTTTACGTAAATTTTAACTATTTTGACTAAATAAGACTAATAATAAAGAATTGAGTCTATGTCTATTTAAAAAAGTATATATTGATTATTATTTATTTAAATTAAATTTACTGATACCATTTAAAAATTAGATCAAATTAGGGAATAAAATATTTGTCTAAATTTAAAGAATAATTTTAAATTGATTAAAGCTAATTAAAAAAAAATTTATATTTAATAAGTTGAATTAAAATTAAATTTTTAAAAAACATATTATATTATAGAATTTTCTGGAAATTTCCTATAGGAAATTTCTTCAGAATTAAATTTCTGAAATTTAACATCTCTAGAACTTGCATTTACAAAGTCCTAAGGTACCCCATTGTGACTTGAGCACTCGGCACTCGCATATACTTTAATGTGTTGAATAGTCTGGTGGTATGTGCCATAGTCGCACACTGTGGTATATAGGAAATAGGCCCCATTTGTACATCAGATATCCCGCAAGTGTCCAGTCCGGATTCGATCGAGGGTGGCCCATTGTTTGTGAGGTAAATGGTACCCTGCAGGGATATGGTAACTGTCAACTTTGTATAACTATATATCGTCGTAAATACTAATATTCATAATCAACGTTAGTACCTACTATTTAAACGAAAATAAAGCTATTCCGCACTCGTGACAATTTGCCACATGCCATGAAACGGTACTTACTATGAAGTAGAATAGCCGTTTACCAAAAATATAAATACATTTGCTTTATATATATAATTAATGCTTTATTTCTATTCAAACTTTTATGTTTACAATATTCGGGGATGGAAAATGTTGTTTTCCCGTTAATCTCTTATATAATATGAAAGGAGTTTTTGCTATTGTACAATATTAGGGACGGAACAGATAATTGTATTAGGCCCGCTCGATTAAGTGGCGTCTAATCACAATCTCTGTTCGGGTCGAGCGAGGCCTAGGCAGGCGCGCTTGGGGGGACTTTCTTTTAATCAGTGTTGTCCTAAAAAGGACAATTTATTACCCAATGTCTTCCAGTTGGTTATCCAATTGGTAAGTTCTTGCCTCTGGTTGATTACTCTTCTCTGCGTCCTGTATGGTCCCTGTTGCTAGTCGATCCGCCTGACCAAACTATCTATGTCACACGAAGCTATTAATGGCGCATCGAGTATCCGCATCGGAGTTCCGGTCTAAGCCTTTCCCCGATGTCGGATATAACGAGAGGTTACCATTTAGTTAATCCCGTGGACAAAGATATATATAGGCCGATGTGTTGGATTGCCGCTGACCGTACGATCGATTTTGTGGCGATGCTCCAAGAGAGTTGCACACGGGATCGTACCGGTCGTCGTTCGTCAGTCGGGGCTCTTGAACGCCGTGGACCGGAATCGGTGTCGTCGTTGGACCGCACGATCAATTAGTGGCGATACTCTGTGGGAGTTGCACACGGGATCGTACCGGTCGTCGGTCGGGGCACTTGAACGCCGTGGACCGGAGTCGGTGTCGTCGTTGGACCGTGCGATCAATTTGTGGCGATGCTCTATGAGAGTTGCACACGGGATCGTACCGGTCGTCGTTCGTCGATCGGGGCACTTGAACGCCGTAACCGGAATCGGTGTCGTCGTTGGACCGTGCGATCAATTTGTGGCGATGCTCTATGAGAGTTGCACACGGGATCGTACCGGTCGTCGGTCGGGGCACTTGAACGCCGTAGACCGGAGTCGGTGTCGTCGTCGGGGCACTTGAACGCCGTGGACCGGAGTCGGTGTCGTCGTCGGACCACTTGAACGCCGTGGACCAGAGTCGGTGTCGTCGTCGGGGCACTTGAACGCCGTGGACCGGAGTCGGTGTCGTCGTCGGACCGTGCGATCAATTTGTGGCGATGCTCTATGAGAGTTGCACACGGGATCGTACCGGTCGTTCGCTGGTTGAATGTTCTTGAGGTTTCTTCGGGTCTTCAGTCTTCGTTGTAGTTTGGTTGAAGTGTGAAGAAGGAGTGAGAATATGTTCTGTTACAATTCCCCCCCCCGGATTAGTGACCGGGTGGCGAAGAGAGAGGGAGCTAATTTGTTGATGCCTTCGCACGACGAATAGATGCTTTATACAGTGCCTTGCGTAGCTGGTTTCGCGATAGGTACCATAACGGTGTGTCTTCATTTACAACAGTCCTTGTGTTTCTTGGTTTTTCATATTGAGCTAATCGTTCCGTCACATATCTGACTGCTTCCGACAACTGAATATTCTTTTGCTCAAAAGGAATATATCTGTGAATGGTTTTTTCCGTGACAATTCTCCAATCCGTGGGGGTGTTCCAGTTAGAAACATGTTCTTGTCGAGCAGAATTTACCTCTGTTACCCATTTCATAATGGCGGCATGTTTTTCTCTATTTCTTTTCTGCTCCGCTTCCTTTGCCGGTGAGGTTATTTTTACCGGTCGAATTGATGCTAATCCGTGATAATCGACTACGGTGTTTTTGTGTGATCTATGTCTCGCTTCTGCAGCAGCTTTTTTCAGGTCTTCATATTTTCCTGAAGTGTCCATGGCGAGTGATGGTTGATAACTGAGACATTAATCATGTTCGGGGGGTATTATATACTTTATTCGGCATTGGTTCGTGTATTTTGATTGGCCCATCCGACTGGCCAATCTGGTGATTGTTCTTTATTGTTGATATGGACTTGATTGGTAATATGGTCGGATTTCGGCGACGTTCGTTAATTGCTCTTTTTTTGTCGCCAGGTTTTGTATTACCAACGTGTTTTGGCTAATTATTTTTATTATTTCATACGGACCGTGGAAAAGATTAAATAGTTTCTTTATTTCACCATGTTCCGAATTCGATAGTTGGTGGTTTCTAATGAGTACTTGTTGTCCAACTTCGTATTTTTTCCTATTTAAAGTCTTATTCCTATTTTCTCTTTTTTCTGCTTTTGTTTTTATTCTGTCTGCTACCAAACAAATGATGTTTTTGTCCGTGTCTGGTTGATCGGGGTATGATATGATCGTGTGTATTTGGTGATTTGCCTTTTTCTTAAACATGACCTCGAATGGTGTTTCCTCTGTTACCTCAGATTTCATTTTATTCATCCATTCTTCTACCATTCCCAGCATGTTCGGCCATTTTGAGTGTTGATCGTTACAGTATGTCCGTAATATTCTCCCGATTTCCCTGTTGTAACGTTCAACGGGGTTTGATTGAGGGTGATATATTGTCGAAAACGTTACAGTTATGCCAAGCTCGTTCATTTTTTCTTTCCATTTTTTGTTTGCGAATTGTGTGCCATTATCCGTCAAAAT
Source organism: Macrosiphum euphorbiae (assembly GCA_949089665.1). Taxonomy (NCBI): domain Eukaryota; kingdom Metazoa; phylum Arthropoda; class Insecta; order Hemiptera; family Aphididae; genus Macrosiphum; species Macrosiphum euphorbiae. Next base: position 49,555,811 of record CARXXK010000001.1, on the reverse strand, counting down.
TGATTGGGGTTTGCCGATGCTCCTTATGTAATCCATTTCGATTTTGTTTAAGATTGCTTTAGTTGTTGCTCTTTTTAGAGCATACAATTTTATATATTTAGAGAACGTGTCTAGGACTGCAAGGATGTAATGTACCCCACCCCGTCCTGTTGGTAGTGGCCCCATTAAATCGACGGATATTCTTTCTAATAGCATCGTTGGCTTATGTGCCATTATGTTTCCAGCTGCTTTGAAATTGAGCGGCTTGTTTCTTTGGCATTCATCACATGTTTTTATGACATGTGCTATTGCTCTATTCATATTTTTGAATGTACATATATTATTTAAGATGTGGAAGGTTTTGAATTTTCCTGGATGTCCCATGGTTCTATGTGTTTCCCGTATTATTTGCTCTTGTATCTGCTCCGGAATTATCACTCTCCACTGGTCCGTAATCTTGGCTCTTGTGAACGTTATTCCATCCTTTGTTGTTGTGAATAATGATTTTTTTTTTTTTAACTTTTTTGCATATTGGTCCGTATTTTGTAATTCACCTATTATTTTCAGATTATCAACAAGCTCTTTACTATACGTTATTTCTTTTATTGCATTAATTGAAATTTTCTTGTCTTTTCGAATATCATTTACTCTTGGATATCTTGTTAAGGTATCTGCTGCTATATTTAATTTACCGGGAATGTATTCGATTGATAAGTCGTATTCCTGTAATGCCAACGACCACCTAGTTAATCTCCCGCTAGTCAGTCTGCATTGTCTTATGAATGTTAAAGCGTGATGGTCGGTTTGTGCGATTACTTTGTGTCCGATTATATACTCTCTAAATTTTGCACAACAGTACACAATTGCCAATGCCTCTTGTTCGGTTGTTGTATAGCGGGTTTCCGCTGGTTTGAGGGTTCTACTAACGTATCCTAGTGTATGTCTGTGTCCGTTGATATGTTGAAATAGTTCCCCGCCGATTGCTGCAGTGGATGCGTCTGTATTTAAATAAAATGGTTGTGAGAAGTCAGGGAATGCGATTACTACTTCTTGTAAGAACACTGATTTTGCTTCTTCGAACGCTCTCTGATGATGTTCGTCCCAACACCATTTTTTGTCCTTTCTTACCAACTCTATCAGTGGTTCTATGGTATGTGCAAATTTTTCAATAAATCTTCGGTAGAAATTTAAAAACCCTAGAAAGCTCTGTAGTTCTTTCTTATTACTGGGGGCTTTAAAATCCTGTATGGTTTTAATCTTTTTATTATCCATCTTTATTCCTTGATTGGAAATGATGTGACCCAGAAACGCAGCTTCACTCTTGAAAAATTGGCACTTTTCAAGGTTGACTGTTACGTTGTGTTCCATAAATTTTGTTAACACCCTTTGGATATGTTCATAATGTTCTTCAAGGGATGGTGATGTTATCAATATGTCGTCGACATATATTGTTACAAACTCTTCTGTCAAGTGTCCCAGTACTCTGTCCATCGCCTTCTGGAACTCTGCTCCACTTATACATAGCCCAAATGGCAGCCGTGTGTAAGAAAAGTTTCTGCCATTTATTAGAAATGAGCATGGTGCCCTACTTTCTTCTGCTAGAGGCACCTGCCAGTACCCCGATCGTAGATCTAACGTGCTAATGTACTTCACCCTCTTAAATTTTGCCAGTATTGATTCGATAGTGAGTGGTCGCTCGCAATTCATGACAATTTGTTCGTTGATTTTCCTTGCGTCTAAACATAATCTCACCTCTCCGTTTTTTTTAAATACTGGCACTATCGGGATTGAGTATGGCGATCGCGATCGTTCGATTATCCCCATTTCTAGCATTTTTTCGACTTCTTTGTTTACTGCGTCTTGTTTAGCGATTGGTATAGGATATGGTTTTACGCATACTGGTGTGTGGTTTTTTAGTTTGATTGTGCATTCATAATTCTTTATCATGCCAGGTTCGTTTCTAAACACACTTGAAAATTTCTTTAGAATTTTGTCTAAATAATTTTGTTCCGAAGGTGAATGTGTATTAATCATCCTCGGACAAATAGGTTCTTTTGATACTTGTGTTTGTATTGTCTTCAAATGCATAGGTGCGCCGTTAAGTTTGTTCACAAATGGTATTCTCATTTCTTCTTGTTCGATTATAATTGTCACCGTTTTCTTCCCAAAGTCAATTTTAGCGTTGTATGCCTCAAGAAAATCGTTACCGATTATTCCTCCCTCATTCAGTGATGGCACTGTAATGAACGAGGTTTGTATTATTTTGTTATTGACTGACATTGGAATTAGTAATTGTCTATTTACTTTTATTGCCTTGTCCCCGGTCGCGTTATGGATTATCATTCCCGTCAGTGGAAGGGTTGGTATTGATCTATCAGTTTTCAATATCGCCGCTTCATAATCAGTGGATATTGCACTAATTTCGGCTCCCGAGTCCACTAACATCTCATATTGTTGTTCGTGTATTTTTACGTTTATGTAAGGACAACCGTTTTTTTCATTGCTTAGTTGTATCTCATAGTCTTCATCTCTTGTCAGTTCACTTGCAGTGATTATTGACGTTTTGTTACTCTTTTTATCGTGTGGTTGGAACTTATTGTGTTGCTTTCTATACGAAATTCGTTTTATTTGTTTTTTGGAAGTGTCGGGATGTTTGACTATTGGTCTTCCGTTTCCAAAGTCTCCCTGTATTCGTTTTTTGATTCATCTTGATTAAGTGACCCTTCAACCTCACCATCGATTAATTCATCGTCAATACAAATTGTTTTGATCATTGCCTTCTTTTCTGGCTGTAAATAATTCGGTTGTCTGTTATTGATCTGGGCAATCGGTATTTGGTCATTATTGGGTCTCCTCCATCCTGACCCTCCGGTCTTTATATTTTGTCGATCCGACCTGTCGTTGTTTTCTAGCTCTCCAAGTTTTTCCCAGATATCTATAAATTTCCTTTCTTGGGTTGTTTGAATGTAAGCTTGAATGGCGATTGGGAAGTGTTTTGCGATGAGGTTTATTGCCTGATCTTCGTTTAGTTTTGGAGAGTCTAAAAATCTGAGTTCGGACATCCAATAATGAAAATGTTCTTGGTAATTAGTTCGAATTGGGCGTTTGCCGGCCTCGGTACATTTTATAAAAATTTCCCATTGAGTGTTTTCAGAAAAAAAATGTTTTAAGAAAAGCCCCTTGAATGTTTCTTCATTCGGTAAGGCATCTTTGATCATACCGAACCACTTAGCTGCCTTTCCTTGTAGACAGTTCTCGATTACCAATATTTTATCTTCATCGGCAATTTTTTTGTGTGTAAAGTACGTGTTGATTTCTTTTAGAAACTTCTTCGGATGGTCCGATGGTCTTTCTCCACTGAATGTTGGCATGTTAATTTCCACTGGTTGTGGTCGGTGAATTGCGTCCCTAACTCTTTCTGGTGATTCGGTAATGTTTTTAATCAGTCTGTCCTGTCTTGCTGTTTCAACTATAAATTTTGATTCTGCGTCGTTGATAAGTTGTCTCAATATTTCACACTGCTGTTCAGATGTCGCCTTTAATTCATCAATAGTTTTGCGTAGCTCTATATTGTCTTGATGTAATTCCTTAATTTTTGTATTTGCTAGGTTCATCGTTCGCTCTAGCTGCCTGAATTGTTCCATAGTTGGTATTAGGTTGTCCACAAGTTCAGATTGATTTCCCTTCCTTCGGCCACCCATCGTGGACCGTTGGGAGATTTTCCGTGCCGTCTTCAAGTCGTGTTAAGATCCTCTTGTTGGGCGCCAATTGAAACGGTACTTACTATGAAGTAGAATAGCCGTTTACCAAAAATATAAATACATTTGCTTTATATATATAATTAATGCTTTATTTCTATTCAAACTTTTATGTTTACAATATTCGGGGATGGAAAATGTTGTTTTCCCGTTAATCTCTTATATAATATGAAAGGAGTTTTTGCTATTGTACAATATTAGGGACGGAACAGATAATTGTATTAGGCCCGCTCGATTAAGTGGCGTCTAATCACAATCTCTGTTCGGGTCGAGCGAGGCCTAGGCAGGCGCGCTTGGGGGGACTTTCTTTTAATCAGTGTTGTCCTAAAAAGGACAATTTATTACCCAATGTCTTCCAGTTGGTTATCCAATTGGTAAGTTCTTGCCTCTGGTTGATTACTCTTCTCTGCGTCCTGTATGGTCCCTGTTGCTAGTCGATCCGCCTGACCAAACTATCTATGTCACACGAAGCTATTAATGGCGCATCGAGTATCCGCATCGGAGTTCCGGTCTAAGCCTTTCCCCGATGTCGGATATAACGAGAGGTTACCATTTAGTTAATCCCGTGGACAAAGATATATATAGGCCGATGTGTTGGATTGCCGCTGACCGTACGATCGATTTTGTGGCGATGCTCCAAGAGAGTTGCACACGGGATCGTACCGGTCGTCGTTCGTCAGTCGGGGCTCTTGAACGCCGTGGACCGGAATCGGTGTCGTCGTTGGACCGCACGATCAATTAGTGGCGATACTCTGTGGGAGTTGCACACGGGATCGTACCGGTCGTCGGTCGGGGCACTTGAACGCCGTGGACCGGAGTCGGTGTCGTCGTTGGACCGTGCGATCAATTTGTGGCGATGCTCTATGAGAGTTGCACACGGGATCGTACCGGTCGTCGTTCGTCGATCGGGGCACTTGAACGCCGTAACCGGAATCGGTGTCGTCGTTGGACCGTGCGATCAATTTGTGGCGATGCTCTATGAGAGTTGCACACGGGATCGTACCGGTCGTCGGTCGGGGCACTTGAACGCCGTAGACCGGAGTCGGTGTCGTCGTCGGGGCACTTGAACGCCGTGGACCGGAGTCGGTGTCGTCGTCGGACCACTTGAACGCCGTGGACCAGAGTCGGTGTCGTCGTCGGGGCACTTGAACGCCGTGGACCGGAGTCGGTGTCGTCGTCGGACCGTGCGATCAATTTGTGGCGATGCTCTATGAGAGTTGCACACGGGATCGTACCGGTCGTTCGCTGGTTGAATGTTCTTGAGGTTTCTTCGGGTCTTCAGTCTTCGTTGTAGTTTGGTTGAAGTGTGAAGAAGGAGTGAGAATATGTTCTGTTACAGCCAATATGCACTGTGCAATTGACACAATACTACACTTAAAAATGTCAAGTACCTATTAATAGATTTAATAATAAAATTAGTATAGAGAATAACTTAAACTTTGTTCTAATATATTTAAAATGTCATTATGTATAGTAAACGATAATAATATAATTATTGAATTAATGGGTACCATTAATGGACTTGGAACAATTGTGTTATTTTTTGATAACAGCGTTTAATTTTATGCTTGATAAAGGAAATAAAATTCTGCTTCCACAACAATATTTTTTGGAACGTTTTGTAAACGTTTTATTATCATCGAAAATGTGTTATCTCTTACCAATAAGCCGTTTGATACAACCACAATTTAATAAAAAAAATCAATGATTTTAACGTTCCAAGTACCCTCCACAAATGATTAAATGTAATCTGCATTGACGGATTGAACACCGGATTGACGGTATTCAAAGTCTCTACGGCCATTCATTCCTTTCTGAATATCCTTTCTAAAATTACCGCTTTGGGATTCTGGGTTGAGCGAGAAATGCATTAATTTCAGAATCATGCGTGTGCAAATTTGTTGGTGTTTAAATTTTTTGTATGCCTGTTATCACGATTTAGTAAAATTATTAACGCAAAAAAAAATTGTATTTTTCATTGCTAATTTGTACTTTGAGAGTCCAGAGTTAGTTTTGTTGTCTATAAAAATAGGTATTTCCTAGTACTTTTATCTAGATTGGATACAACTATTAAAAATTAAAAACAGATATTTATATCCAACACCAGTTTTAGACATGATCGATTTTATATTTTGTATTTTGTTCTAATTCGGAAAGAAATAATCATATTTAGATCAAATTTTTTTTTAGACTAATTTCAAACTATTTATTTCACGAATCTATTTAGAACGGTAAAATATTCATACTGCAGTATGCGACGTATAATATAACATACATTCACATTGTGAAGGTTGTATGCTATGATTTTGACAAAAATTAGTTGAAGTTATACTGAAGAAAAAAATAAGTACCTTACCAATGTACTTTTTGACGAATTTCTGGTTCATCATATCAATATATTTAAATAAATAAATATATTTATCCAATTAGACTTCTAAAAACATATTTTAATAATATTATTTATAGAAATGTTATCGCTTTAGTAGTTTGATCGGTACGTTTGTACAATAGACAAAATAAATGGCTATGTTTCGTTACAAAAAAATAATAATCGTTTCAAATCTACATTATTTGCATGAAAATGTAACACAAATTTGTTTACTCAAAGATTGTACAGTAATTTAATAATTTAAATAGTACATATAACATTATAACTATATAAGTATTTATTGTATTTTGATAAGCGTTTGACTGTTTGAGCTTTTGAGGGTTTCTTCACTTAGAATCGTTTTTCATGTATGCAACGATTTATCATATTGAATTCACATGAAAACACCCATTTTACCATGGCGAGGTACTTTTCAAATCTATACTATACGAAACATGAGCGAGTTCCCAGTTTTTTTTATTTATTTAATTATGCCACTTTTGAGTGCGCGAACATTGCGGCAATCGTTAGCGTAATATGCATATTTATAATTTTTGATTTTTTTTCTATCCACCCAACGCCTTTACAGAAATCGACGTGATGAAGTTGGTCAACCTCAATCTCTTAACGAGAGTGACAAACAATTGGTATTTCGCCAATTTCTTGTCGGCCCAAATGGATCACCCGAATTTGATAGACTTCTTGCGGTCGGAGGACAAATCGTTCGATTTAGTCATGGTCGAATCGTTCCTCCAAGAATACACCGTGGCCCTCGGTCACAAGTACAACGCTCCCGTCGTCAATTTGTCGCCGGGAAATATATGGGTCAGCGCCAGCAAATGGCTGCATTTACCTTCGACGTTTTCGTATGTACCGCATTGCTGCATAGGCGTGACGGACGAAATGAGTTTCACGGGCCGATTAAAGAACACCATCATCGGATTTGTACAAATGTTCGTGGAGGACTACTTGTATATACCAACGATGAAGGCAAAAATGAGCAAGCACTTCACATACGTTGGTTCGGAGTCGAGACCTACGCTCGAGCAAATGCTGAATAATGTGTCACTGACGCTGATGAACGCTTACCACGCGGTCGGTGTGTGTCGACCGTATTTACAGGGCGTCGTTGAAGTAGGAGGAATGCATCTCAAAGAACCGAAACCATTACCCAAAGTGAGCCTAATAATAAATCGATAGAAATAACATCGTAAAATACATAATATTTTATATTTTTAAACTTATTAACCTATTCATGTACTCACTCACTCACTCAAGATATTTAATAATTATAAATATCAATAATTATTTAATTGACTTCAAAAATCAAAATAATATGTAGTTTAATATTGATTTTTGATTCCATATTAATAATGCAAAAATTATATTTTTTAGGATTTACAAGATTATATTGATTCAGCGTCTAACGGTGTCATATATTTTTCTCTTGGTTCGATCGTTAATTTATCGAATATACCAAAAGAAAAATTGAGCAGTTTTCTCAATGTCATCAGTCGTTTAAAGCAAAAAGTAATTATGAAATGGGTACCAGATAAAAGTATAAAATTGCCACAAAACGTAAAGGTCGGTTCGTGGTTGCCTCAGAATGATATTTTAGGTAATAATTCGTTAATTGAATTCAATTGAGAATATAATTAAAAATGTAAGGTATATTTTGTAACTTTATGTATACAGCTCATCCAAACGTGAAACTTTTTATTACTCATGGAGGTTTACACAGTATCGAGGAAGCTGTGTACAACGAAAAACCGGTGATTGGCATACCATTTTTCGCTGATCAACTTTCCAACATGAGACTGGTCGAGAAAATTGGCTATGGAAAGTTGATAACTTTTGATCAACTAACCGAAGAATCGTTTGGAAATGCTGTCGAAGAAGTGATATCAAATCCGGCGTATGTATAATACATTATTTAGAGTATTGACGCATCACACACAATAGTTATATAATATCGTATAAAATATAAATTGCGTTTAATTTTCCTATTTCTTTAACCAGGTTTAAGGATAAGGCAATGATTCAGAGTCAGGTGTTCAGAGATCAACCGATGAAACCTTTAGATCGAGCAATATACTGGATAGAGTACGTCATTCGGAACGATGGAGCTCAATACCTAAAAGCTGAATCTATAGGACTAAACACTGCGCAGTATTTTTTGTTCGATGTCACATTATTTTTCTATATTCTTTGAAAGATACGATAGTTTAATACATTTCAATGTTTTCTAGCTTTATTATAAACTATAACTGATAAGGGTGAATACTGATGATGGCGTAAATGGCTTTCTATAAGTGAACGATTATATTCATAAAAAAGTTTATGTAACTGTACCTACGAATTTTATTTAAATTTAGATTTTATATTAAATATATTTTCCCTCCTCATTAATAACTTATAGAAATTATTAAAAAAAAATATAATAATTGTGGCTCGGTTGTTGGCCTCAGTCACTAACGTGAGTTCAAGCATCGGCTGCTGTCCCTAGTTCCCGGATGTGTGACCATCCCGATTTTAGTGACGAATCCTCGTTCCACATACACTTGTTCCTCAACCAACCGTAACCCACCTACAAAAATTTCGATGGACATAGTTTCCTATGCTTAAGATCAATAAAAAAATAATAATAAAAATTGACATAAAATATTGTTCAAAAATGAAATGTATACCTACTGATAAGTTATAATAGATATGCGAATGAAATTAAAAATAAATATTCTGTTTTTTAACTATTGAATCCAAAATATTATTATGTACCTATCTAATATCTATTATAGATACATATTACATTTTGTTATTATTTATTATACTCAATACAATAGTTTTGATCGAACTTTTGTTATTCATTAATCATTTTAAATCTTTAGATTTTTGTTTCTACTCAGCGCCTTGTCGGGTATCTTTAATAATTATTCCTAAATAGAGTAGAGGTTAAGTTAGGTTAACAAGGAAAAAACCCCCGAAAAAAGAAATTCGAATATCAAATTTAAAAAAAACTTATGTGGGACTGTGGCAGTCGCATCTAGTGATGAAAGTAATCAACGGAAACTGATTTTGTTTTCGAGCTAAGAAAAGTTAACGCCGATTATATATTACAGCCATTATTATCGTCCTCACAAATAAAAAAATATAATAAATTAAAATAGGATTGATTTATTTTTATATTTCAATTCATGGCTGAGCCAGTAGGTAATCAAATGTATAATAAATAATCCAATAATCCAATAATAAATGTAATGTTATAATGTTTATACTTAAAAAAAATATGTCTAATTAATGGTAGAGGTACGTAAAATGTGTGTTTTAATTTTTAACATTTATAGTGTGTACAGTGTACACGTTTTATATTACAAGTTATATTTATAGTTTTATACAGTCAGTTAATACCAGTTTCGAAACCGTTTCAAGTATTAAGGGGCCTCGCTATACTGCCGTTAATTTTAGATGAAAAGACCTAAAGAGTATTGACAAAATTAAAGTTAGTTAACGTTGTCGGATTTTCATTCTGAAAAAAAATTTGAACACACCAGAAAATTGTCTATAGATCCTACGAAGCACTTTGTAAAAACTAAATTTTATATTATTGTGAACTGTAATTGAAAACTTGAAAATTTTAATTTTTCGAATCATAGTTAAAATTATTAAAAACGGAAAATGCTTCGTACGATCTACAGACATTTTTTTGCTGAATTCAAATATTTTTTTAGGTACAAAATCAGACACCGTTAACTAACTTTAATGTTGTCAAAACAAATGTATGTTTTCTTAAAATGCATGTAGTGATATTGATAATATGGTTATCGAGTTATTGACATGTGCATGCGAGTACGAGAGAGGATACCCGCATTTAATTTCACTCACACTAATAATCATTTACAACTAACACATAGGCAACACCCGGGCGGCTATGACAAGATTAGAAATTGCCTAAATGTTGTCCCTTTAATAATGATCGTAGCGAGGCCTCTTAACTGCTTTATAGTTTCGGTTTTGAAAATGGTTTTTGGAGTTCTCAGGTTTTGGTTTGGGTTTTAAGATCGGGTTTTTAAAATGTTCAGTTCCAGTTTAGGTTTTGATTCGTTATGACTTATGTTCCACTGATGCCTATGTTATGTATTGTGATTGCTAAGATTTCATTCTCAGAACTTGCACTTCACCGCTGTCACGATAATATACGTCTTATAAGTTATAACAGTTATTTGTTTAAAAACTATTAGTACCTATACTTAAATTAATACATAATAATATTATATATTTATAAATCTCTCAAGTCACAACAAAGCTTCCTCAAAGTTATAAGTTATGAATAATATGTACCATTCCTCCTTTATTATTTTGAATTCTAGACAATGGTGCGATGACGTTGTACTGAAATCGGAAGTTGCTAACTGTGAGCCATGAGCTTGTATCGACAACTGATATATTATTTCCAACCAAAACCTCAGATCAGAATAATAAATGTTATATAATAACACAGTGTGAGTCTTATACGGAAGTGGTCGAAGGTCATTCGTACAGCTGTTGTAAATAATGCTGACCAAGCTTGTTAATTGGTAGGTATATAATATAAACTACTGTAGTTATCTAGGTGTAATCAAGTCTGATGTACCTATTATTATCTTCAATTACTACCGTTGCTTACAACAACCTGGACGAGCACAGCGATTCGTATATTATGATACGTCGTATTAGCACTGGTATAGTGATTCCATTCCGTTATTTACGTAATACATTTGGCAACGTCGCACCCAATTTCACGCGCAATCGTACGCCTTTGAGTAATTAAAATGTTGTCTTTTGTTATTCGGGCACTGCGCGCAATCGTATACCTAAAAAGGTAAAACGCGCGCAATCGTACTCCGCCGCTAGTTCTCCTTTATTCTTTTGGACTCTAGGCAATGGCGTGATGACGATGTACTGAAATCGGAAGTTTCTAACTGTGAGCCATGAGCTTGTATCGACAACTGATATATTATTTCCAACCAAAACCTCAGATCAGAATAATAAATGTTATATAATAACACAGTGTGAGTCTTATACGGAAGTGGTCGAAGGTCATTCGTACAGCTGTTGTAAATAATGCTGACCAAGCTTGTTAATTGGTAGGTATATAATATAAACTACTGTAGTTATCTAGGTGTAATCAAGTCTGATGTACCTATTATTATCTTCAATTACTACCGTTGCTTACAACAACCTGGACGAGCACAGCGTTCGTATATTATGATACGTCGTATTAGCACTGGTATAGTGATTCCATTCCGACCCAAACGCAAATTATTATTATTTTTTTATCATCATCACCGTCGGTCGTCACGACCGTACCTTCCAAACGACCGTACCACACGTTGTTATTACTTTTCTCATTATGTTCGTCCGACCGGACTCGCTGTCTCGCGCGGCAGTTGGACATCGACGTCGCGTCGAGCAGACGAAGATTTCACGGAGACATTTGACAACAATATAAATCTGATAAAAATCCAAATCAAATGACAAATAACATAATATCATAATCAAAAAATATAATTACATTATATTTCGTCATGTTCGCGGCCGTCGCGCGGCTACTGCCGCTGTTGCTGCTGCCAACGGTTTTGTCACCGCCCTCTGCGCTCGCCGCGAACATATTGGCGTTCATGCCCATGCCGCTGAAAAGCCACTTCGGCGGGTTCCAGCCGATGTTCGAGGAGTTGGCCCGCCGGGGCCACAACGTCACCGTGGTCAGCTCGTTCCCGCTGGCGAACCGACGAGTCCCGAACTACACCGACGTGGACGTGACGCCGGTACAGGGTCTTCCAGGTGAGCATATACCTAAATATTATTGGGGTTTATTTATTTGTGCGTACCATGCAGTAGATAATGACATTGTCATAGACTATAAACTAAAAACATAACATAGGATTAATTTTGGTAGCAATGATTATAGCCTATTATAGAAACATAATGCTGGTAGAATTACGTAGGGTATATAACAGTAAATACATAGGATTTTAGAGTGCGTATACATTTACTGTACTAGGTCGATGTCTGAGTTCCGTGTCCACCCGATTGCGGTAGGGGTTGCATTTACAAAGTCCTCTGCAGGTGCTCCATTGAATTTGAGCACTTAAATATTATACTATAATGTGTGAAATAGTCTGGTGGTATGTGCTAGTCGCACTCTGTGGTAGCCGCGGTAGGCATATAGGAAATAGGCCCCATTTGTACATCAGATATTCGGAAGTTCCATGTATCCAGTCCGGATTCGATCGAGGTTGACCCATTCTTTATGAGGTAAATGGTACCCTGCAGGGATATGGTAACTGCCAAGTTTGTATAGGTTTTTTAAATTATATCATTAGGTATCTATGTTGTGTTAGATTCTGAGCATGGCGGGGAGGGTTTAAATTATTTTTTATGCCTGTATTCACGATTTAGTAAAATTATTACCACAAAAAAAATTGTATTTTTCATTGCTAATTTGTACTTTGAGAGTTCAAAGTTAGTTTTGTTGAATATAAAAATAGTTATTTCTATAGAACTGATAAAAACATATATTTATATCCAACACCAGTTTTTGACATGATCGATTTTGTATATTGTATTTTATTCTAATTCACAAAGAAATGATCATACTTAGATCAATTTTTTTTTTAGACTTATTTCAATTCAAACTATTAATACCCCGAATCTATTCAGCACGGTACCCTATGAATATTCATACTGTATGCTATGATTTTGGCAAAAATTAGTTGAAATTACCTATACTGAATTAAAAAAACAAATACCTACCTACGTACTTGTTGACGATATTCTAGTTAATCATACCAATAAAATATATATTTTTTTTTTTTTTTTTTTTTTTTTATTAGATAAAATAGAATATTTACAATCTGTAATTTTATATATACAATGAGTAAATTTGGTAATGAAAGAATACAACAACATGAATGGCTTGAGGAGGGAGGCCCACCAGTGTGGATACCCTCTAGCTTGGGGGAGAGGTTTTATTATTTATTATTATTTTTTTTTTTTTTTTTTTTTTTTTTTTTTTTTTTTTTTTTTATATTAGTGCTGGTCGGGATTCAGGAGATCGCGACACCAGTGTCTTTTTAATCGACGTGGAGGGTTGTTAGGCATGAATTCACTGGCCAAGTTGGAAATCAGTGGATTTGTGTGGTTAGCTGTTTTGGTGTGTAAATTTTTGTAGTGATATATATTTATCCAATTAGACTTCTAAAAAACATATTTTAATTTTATTTTCAGAAATGTTATCGCTTTAGTAGTTTGATCGGTACGTTTGTACAATAGACAAAATAATATATGGCTGTTTCGTTAATAAAAATTGTTTGAAATCTACATTATACCTAAGCATGGCAATTCGTAACACAAGCTTGTTTACTCAACAATTGTACAGTAATTTAATAATATATAAAGTAAATATTATAAGTATTTATTGTGTTTTGATAAGCGTTTGAGTTTAAATTGTCGGTCTTTACTTAGAATCGTTTTTCATACATACTACGATCATATTATTGAATTCACATGAAACACGCCTATTTTACCATGTCGAGGTACTTTTGACATGTATTGTATGTCTTAAGGCTGGGGGTCTTTATCTAATTTTGTGCGACATGGAGAGAGTTACCGTGTGAAGCCTAAAATATTATTGCATATTTCTGACCGATTACACGTTACAGTTTCCCTGACAACCAAACATCAAAAAGATGAAATTAATAATAAATTAAAAAGCGCCCTTAAATAAAGTTCCTAGATTGCCCCCTAGCAAACGACGATTAATATAACTAGGTTACTACTTACTACAGCAACCATATTATACTTTTTTAGAATCTGAGAGTAGCCATGAATGTATACAATTTACAAGACATATAGGCAAAATATGTACTATGTACCGATTCAAACCTACTATATATGCAACATGCGCAAGTTCCCAGTTATTTTTTATTTATCCAATTTTATTATGCCACATTGCACCAACCCTTTGCATAACGACCGATCATATATTTGATTATTTTGGAATTTTTTTTATCCACCCCACACTGTTACAGAAATCGACGTGATGCAGTTGATCAACATCAATTTCGTAATGACAGTGACGAACAGATGGTTTTTCGCCAATCTCTTGTCGGCCCAAATGGATCACCCGAATTTGATAGACTTCTTGCGGTCGGAGGACAAATCGTTCGATTTGGTCATTGTCGAATCTTTCCTCCAAGAATACACCGTGGCCCTCGGTCATAAGTACAACGCTCCCGTCGTCAACTTGTCGCCGGGAATGGTCTGGGTCAGCGTCAGCCGATGGTTGCAATTGCCTTCGACATTTTCGTATGTGCCTGATTGCTGCATAGGCGTGACGGACGAAATGAGTTTCACGGGCCGTTTAAAGAACACCATCGTCGGATTTGTACAAATGTTCGTGGAGGACTATTTTTATATACCGATGATGAAGGCAAAAATGATCAAGCACTTCACATACGTTGGTTCGGATACGAGACCTACGCTCGAGCAAATGCTGAACAATGTGTCACTGACGCTGATGAACGCTTACCACGCGGTCGGTGTGTGTCGACCGTATTTACAGGGAGTTGTCGAAGTAGGAGGAATGCATCTCAAAGAACCGAAACCATTACCCAAAGTGAGCCTAATAATAAATCGATAGAAATAATCATCGTGAAATACATAATTTATAATGTTAAAAATATCCGTGTACTTAACTCTTTCGCTCGATCAAGATATTTCACAATTATAAATATCAATAATATTTAATTGACTTCAAAAATCAAAATAATATGTAGTTTAATATTCATTTTTGAATATATATTAATAATGCAAAAATTATATTATTTAGGATTTACAAGATTATATTGATTCAGCTTCTAACGGTGTCATATATTTTTCTTTTGGTTCGATGGTCAATTTATCGAATCTACCAAAAGAAAAAATGAGTAGTTTTCTCAATGCCATCAGTCGTTTAAAGCAAAAAGTAATTATAAAATGGGTACCAGATAAAAGTATAAAATTGCCACAAAACGTAAAGGTCGGTTCGTGGTTGCCTCAGAATGATATTTTAGGTAATAATTCGTTAATTGAATTCAATTGAGAATATAATTAAAAATATGTAAGATATATTTTGTAACTTTATGTATACAGCTCATCCAAACGTGAAACTTTTTATTACTCATGGAGGTTTACACAGTATCGAGGAAGCTGTGTACAACGAAAAACCGGTGATTGGCATACCATTTTTCGCTGATCAACTTTCCAACATGAGACTGGTCGAGAAAATTGGCTATGGAAAGTTGATAACTTTTGATCAACTAACCGAAGAATCGTTTGGAAACGCTGTCGAAGAAGTGATATCAAATCCGGTGTATGTATAATACGTTATTTAGAGTATTGACGCATCACACACAATAGTTATATAATATCGTATAAAATATAAATTGCGTTTAATTTTCCTATTTCTTTAACCAGGTTTAAGGATAAGGCAATGATTCAGAGTCAGGTGTTCAGAGATCAACCGATGAAACCTTTAGATCGAGCAATATACTGGATAGAGTACGTCATTCGGAACGATGGAGCTCAATACCTAAAAGCTGAATCTATAGGACTAAACACTGCGCAGTATTTTTTGTTCGATGTCACATTATTTTTACTTGTACCTACAGCAATTGTTGCTTGGTTGGGTTACCGTGGTATAGTTAAAGTTTCATCAAAATGTAAAGTTGACTAAATCTAAAAAAATAATTACATTTTGTGGAGCGAAATAGTTCTGACACGTTCACTTTATTCATAATTCTCATGCTTACATTTGAAAGATACGATAGTTTAATACATTTCAATGTTTTCTAGCTTTATTATAAACTATAACTGATAAGGGTGAATACTGATTTTATATTAAATACATTTCCCCCCCCTCATTAATAACTTACAGAAATTATTAAAAAAAAATATAATAATTGTGGGGTTTGGTGTGGCTCAATTGTTGGCCTCAGTCACTAACGTGAGTTCAAGCACCGGCCGGCGTCCCTAGTTCTTGGATGGGTGACCACCCCGATTTTAGTGACGAATCCTCTATTCCCTGCACATACACTTGTTCCTCAACCAACCGTAACCCACCTACAAAAATTTCGATGGACATAGTTTCCTATGCTTAAGATCAATAAAAAAATAATAATAATAATTGACATAAAATATTGTTCAAAAATTAAATGTACCTACTTATAAATTATAATAAATATTTGAATGAAATTATAAATATATATTCTATTTTTTTTTTAAATATTGAACCTAAAATATTATTATGTACCTATCTAATATCTATTATAGATACATATTACATTTTGTTATTATTTATTATACTCAATACAATAGTTTTGATCGATCTTTTGATATTCATTTTAAATCTTTAGATTTTTGTTTCTACTCAGCGCCTTGTCGAATATCTTTAATAATTATTCTTAAATAGCTTCCGGGTCCAGTTAGATTAACAAGGGCAAAAACCCAGAAATCTGAATATCAAATTTAAAAAAAAACATTTGTTATGGCAGTTGCTTCTAGTGATGAAAGCAATCAGCGGAAACTGATAGTATTGTTTCCGAGCTAAGAAAAGTTTAAAACAACACTGATTATATATCATCACAGCCATTATTATCGTCCATCCAATAAAAAAATATAATATATTTAAATAGGATTGATTTATTTTTATATTTCAATTCGTTGCTGAGTCAGTAATCAGTTTACCTAGTAGTCGTCCATAGACGTGAATCAACAGTTGTGATGGGTTATCATTTTATTTTAAATTTATAATAATTATATATTTATATTGCTTGTAAGTGATAACTTATAAATAACTATCTATATTTTATATTATTTTTCCATCCATACTAACACTTTTTATGTACCTACGTATATACTATAATATAATGACGTATTGACGTGTAACTATACATTAAGTTATTTATGTAAGTAGGTACCCATTACTTTTTAAAATAAATCTTAATAATAGTTACAGTATACTTTGGTACTTATTAATCATTTATATTATTTGTCAGTAATTTTTCTTATTTGATTGTATAAATGTATAATATCTGTATATTCAAATCAAACATCCAAAGTCTTTATTTAATTTATTTAATTCATGTTGTTTTATTTGTTTCGTTAATTTTATTGTAGTTTTAATGTAGACATTATGGTATGAAACTCAAATGAATTCAAATAAAAGTAACGAGAGTTTCAGAAATATTTCTTTTAGGAATAAAAGCACCAAATAGATGAAGATAAGTCAATAATGGTTTACTAAAATTCACATCGAATATTTGAATCCCTATTAAATTATTTTACTTGTATGAATGGTTGCATATTATATTTTTGTGTACTTGTTAAAAAAAAAAAATTAGAACACAATTAGGTTTACATTATATCCTATAAATTCCACTTATAAGTACAAGCGCAATATAAACTAAGGATTAATACAATCTGTATGAAAACAAATTATCATATTTTGTAAAGTGTGCGACTTGTATATATTATATAATATTATGTTAAATTCATAGGCTCGAATAGGGAGAGGGGGTCTGGGAGGCTTTAGCCCTCCTTAGA
Source organism: Macrosiphum euphorbiae (assembly GCA_949089665.1). NCBI lineage: Eukaryota > Metazoa > Arthropoda > Insecta > Hemiptera > Aphididae > Macrosiphum > Macrosiphum euphorbiae. The sequence continues at coordinate 49,538,087 of CARXXK010000001.1, read as the reverse complement.
GTTTCTATATCCCCCCTAAACTAATGATTTCACTACTATACTTTAAAAGCATTATAAGAGTTCAAGTATAGACCTGAGCTTCAGCCCCCCCCCCAAATTTCAAACACTTTTTACGCCACTGGTTACATTTACATCATTGGATTTAAGTATTTTGGGTACCATCGATTTATAATTTCCAAAAGTGCGTCTTGTATGAAATAGGACTCGTAATTTTGCCAATTGTCAGCCGTTGACACTTGACATATATTTTATCTTCCCAGTTCCCACTGCCGCATCAAAAATATTATTACGTACTTACTTAATTATTATAACTAACTGAAACTACAGCTTTAGACTTTTGAAAGCCTGCAGCGCTTGTTTCATGGGGTGGGCTTGCTCTCTTTCTCATCGTTGGACTTAATTCCATGAGATTGATTGTTGGAATTATTATCTACGGACAGTTGAACATAGGCGCAAATAGCGTTTTAGATTTGGGGAGAGAGCTGAATCCCTACCGTAATAATACTCAATAAGCTTAAAACAAATTTAAGAAGTGTTTAGGGTGGGGGGCGCAGTCCTCTTATTTTCGCCTTAGTATTTTACAATACTATTGTCCCCAATAGGCGATATAGTTTAGCCTTTACTATAGTATTTTAGTAATATCTACGACAGGTAATTACAAGTAAAAGCTCGGTCCAACTGCAACTCGAGGTCCTACATACCTCTCTATAGATAAAACCTCGACTCTCTTAATATTGTTTTTAAAGTGTACAATTAAAACACTTTTCGTTTCACTTTTTATTGGCGGTTATAATTATTTATACATTACATGGATTAATTAAATAAATTATATATTTATTTTTATTTATAAACGCCGGGTAGTGGGCATAAACTACAGATATTTAAAGTTATTTCAGAGTACATAATAAAAACAGGTTACAAGAAGCAACAAAAGAAACAGAAAAGAAAAACAAAATTTAGGGAAATTTGTTGCGTTTTTTTTTTAAATTTAAACTTTAAAAAGTTAAAGGTATTTTAAGAATGTTGACATTATTTCTATTTCTAAAGTATATAATGAACGTTATATCAGGTATAATTGAAAAAACGCTCTCAGAAATATTGTCACGATTCAATTTTATAATAGGTAATTATACTCTAGAACCAAAATTGAGCGAGTTCTACTCAGACTTCGTTAAGGGGCCTGCGCGCGACCGGTTTTTTTGCTCAAAAACAACCCTCACAGGAAAAACTCTCACGCCTCGTAGATTGGTCCGATTTCCGTAATTTTTTTTTGTTAAATAGAGGAAGACTTATTGCAGGGCGCATAGGAGTTGGATTTTCAAAATTGTTTTTCGAAATCTTATATTACAAGTTTGAATTTGATCGATTTTTACAACTTTTTAGTTTTTATATTATTATTTGTTTTTAGCAACTTAATCAAAAATCGAAGTCCAATGCGCCATGTAAAAAATATTCTTCTATCTAACAAAAAAAAAAGGAAATCGGACCAATCTACGAGGTGTAAGAGTTTTTCCTGTAAAGTGTGTTTTGATCGATATAATACACCCTATCAACCCCCCCCCCTAAATAGGTATTGGGTAGTAGATTAGTGGAAAAGTCTTATAATTGAGGTGTCAACTAAAATATAAAATTTAATTTTCAGATTTTATAGAATTGCGGAAAATTTGAATAGTCGTGACCAGGACCCTTAACTTTTTTTGTCCATGTCGTACGTGTGTAAGACGGAGCAACAGGTAATGCGGGTGTGACGTCCTCTTAAGTAAAAAACCAAAATTATTTTAAATTAGAAAATATATATAGGCACACGTTTCACTACTAAATCGCGCTTACAGTTGTTTGTACTATGGAGACAATGGAGTATGGACATTGATTTTCATGTTATTGTATATTGTTTAAAGTAATCAAATACGTTTTTGGGATAGACTATTAAAATATTTGTGACCGATTTTTCGTAAGGTTTTAGTTGTAATTTATTAACAAAAACATAATACATAATATATTTTATGATTCATATCCTTGTGAAGGAAAATTATCGAATAGTGTGCTATGGTTTTTTATTTTTATTTTCAGTAATCAATTCATATTGTAATGGTTCCGAGCGAATGATAACAATTTTTTTTGCATATTTTGACAAAACTCTATATTCATTGCATACTGAAGTGAAGTTTATTAATATATACCTACTGTATTAAAAACTTAATATCTGTGTAAAAAATAAATTCGTCGAGTGAAAAATTCTAACAATACGTTTTGTCAATTTGTCGGTTACGAATCTATCCATCTATTATCTGACCAGTTTAATTGTGTACATTTTATTAATTAGTTGTATTGCTTATTTCCACGATTTTTACTGCACATTGTATATTTATATGGCATATTATTGTGATTATGTTTAGTGCATACAAACCCGTGTATTAGAATCTATATGGCATATTTAACAAAATGTGGACTTCGGATATTTGCCAAAAGTCAATATTAAATTTATGATGTAGATAAAAATTTATCTAAAACCGTGATTGAATTAAAATAATGGAAGAAATGTCTCACTGGATGATAAAGACTATTGAACGAATTTACGAATGAACTTCATTCGTTGGACCCACAGCGACTGTCAATCGAAATAATTAATGATTAATGACTAATGTCTACCACATCTGACTATCAGAGTGTCTGTGTTTCTGAACCATTTATGGCATATTTTCTGGCCGTGTGATAGTAATGTAATTACATTTTTAAGTTTTTCGAAAACTTGTCAATCCAAATAGGCATATTATATTCCTACTTTGAATTATAGATTTCATTAATGTTTGTAAATTGTACATTTGTACTTAATACTTATACCTACTGTAATTTTTCTAACTACCTATGTATATTTATTAACTTATTGTTGACATCACGTAGTAAGTATTATAATATATGTTTAAAACCTAAGACTCTGTATGACTGTATCCACAAGATTTTATAAGCAAAAAATGCAATAATATCAATAACTTAACATATTTTATTAATTTTACTCACAATGATTAGTTACCTAATATTTTAAATACAAATTTAATTAAATCTAACGGACTTTGAAATATAAACATGGTGATAATAATACAAATTTAAAATTATAATGAATATAAATCATTAAAAATCATTTAATATAATTTATTAAATAATTTTTCATATATTTGAATTTATACATAATATTATTATGTATAAATATATATGTATATATGTATATATATATAATATATATTATATATCAAGTTTATATTTATCTATATATTATTCACATAGTATAATAAAAACATAGTTGATTTTCTAAAACTATAATAATTCACTTTTAGTCAGTCTTAAAAACAACTATAAAGGTATAAATAATGTCAATGTCTAATACTACAGTAATAATAATATTATGGTAGGTAAAGTAAAAATGCTATGAATATCCTCACAGCTTTCAAACGTTTGAAAGCATTGAAAATTCAAAAACAATACTTAATCGATCATAGTTTTAACAATAATAATATTATATTAAACAGGCGTTCGCGACAACGTGCTATATGTATTGCAACGGGACACGATATCAAATCATTAAAAATAGTTAAACAAATAAAAATATATATTTATATAATAATATATTCAAAGGAACTAATCGATGGCGATATTTCCTCATCATCGGGGTGTTCGGTTTAACACAACCGTCGTCGAGTCTTCACACAATCACACTGGTCTCGCGTTTCGGCAAATTGAAAACAATATCGGGAAACACTAATTTTTTGTTGTTGTTGCATTGGACGGTGGCTGTGGCTGTAGCGTTGACGTTGAGGACTACGGGTCTTTTCGGTTTCTTCTTACTGCAGAACGACTCCTCGATCTCTTGCAGCGTCTTGTTTTTGGTCTCCGGACAGAAGTAGTAGAAAAATATGGTGCTGAGTATAGACACGACACCGTACACTGCGAACGTACCGGACTTGCCGACCAGCTCCTGGAGGAGCGGGTACGTCTGGAGCACGATGAATATGGAGAAATGGCCGACGCACGTGGCCACGCCGCCGAGCATGCCCCGGATCTGTCTGGGAAACACCTCGCCGATCATCACCCACGGCACGATTAGATAGCCGATGGTCGAACAGGCGTAGAACACGAACAGGCTCATGATCGGGAACCACGTGGCCGAGGCGGGCTGCCCGGCTTCTGTCCAAGTGATGTTCTGGTACATGTAGCCGGCAAAGCAAAGCATCGATATTCCGCACCCCACACCTGTAAATAAATACATATTACATACACTATACCGATACCGTTATACCGCGGTTAGTGAATAGCCGGATTCCCAAAGCCCCGCCGTGTGTCGTGTCGTACGATTTTTGGGACTCGATAATAATATACAAGTGGAACTATAAGTTCACCAATCGTCATTAATCACAACGACTTGGAGAAACGTAAAATTGGAATAAAAACAAGGGGGACTCGTCGACTCGACACGGAACGGCGAGCACCCGGCTCGAGTCAACAGATCGTATACTCACTGGATATGTAGGAGAGAGGCTTTCGGCCTAGTCGCCACATCATCATGCAACCAAGCACAGTGAATACCAACCGAATGATTCCCAGTACGACGGTGGCCACGTACTTGTCGATAGTAGAACCCGAGTCCTGTATAGATAACAGGGGTGAAGTCAAGACAAATACATTGTTATAATATAGGATCGCTAATTAGCGCAACGACACTAACCCGTATAACGTCGACCGCGTAAAATGTGACCACGTTCAGTCCGGAGAACTGGCTGAGCAGGAAATAGATGGAGACGATCACGAACGGCTTGTACGCAGTCGGCCGGCAGATGAGTCGGACCTTCTCCTTGAACGAAGTTAACTCGTCTGCTCTGGAGAACATGAGCAAGTCGTTGACTTCAGTGTCCACGTCGCACTTACTGTCTCGTACCCGTCTTAGGCTGGCCCGGCACCGGTTCTCGTCGTTCTTGGACGATATCAGCCACGACGGCGATTCCGGTATGAAGAAGGCCAAGAGCAGTGCGATCGCGGGCATCGTGGCGTTGAACAACGCCAACGTGTCCCAGTTTAATACTGAACCGAACAAATACTCCAACATGACGCCTGCACCGGTTTCGCAACCAAGTTATTAATGCAATACGGAAAAGTGTATCGACAAAAATAAAAACTGAACCGTTGCTCACCCAAAGACGTCCCAACAGATGCAAACGCGGACAACATGCCACGAAGGTGTGGCTGTGACACTTCAGACGTGTACACACGGGACGGCGAGCCGACCATGCCGGAACTCAGGCCCACCAGGAATCTTCCCGCGTAAATCCACGGGACTGTCGTTGCGAAACCCACCATCAACCATCCGACGATAGCTGGTAACTGTAAGGCGATTAAGGTCTTCTTGCGGCCCAACAAGTCGGTGAAGTAGCTGGCCAGTATGCAACCGCACGGCGTGCCGATTGTCGACACACTAGCTATGGTGATGAGAGTTGGTCGTTATTAATGTTAATCAATATTAACATTAATTTAATAATCGTCATCATTATTATTATGCAATCAATTATGCGACTGTCAAATATTGATCTATTCGGAACTCACCTATCCAAGAGGCTTGGTGTCTGTCGATTGTAATCCTGGACCCGGCCATCATAAGTTGGGGTAAGCTGACGGCGGTGTAGCCGAACACGAGCCCAGTGTTTATGGTGCCCCAGTTAGCTGATAAGGCGACAAGGATCTGAAATAGCGATTTTTATCATCAAGTGTGGCGCCACAGCCAGCAATTAAAGTTATAATTCGTGTATGATGGATACGCAGTAATCAACTTATTACGTCATCGTACACGAGATATTAAACTGTGCAATTTATTATGTTATGTTTTTAGTTTAATTTTTATTTTATTTTATTGCAAAGGCTAAATTTTACTTTCCAAATTTCAAGCTTATTACAGTAAAAAAAAAACAATAATTAATTATTAATGTTTGTACGGTGTTCGAGACTTGCGACATTCCATTACATAAGTCACAATATTTTATCCATTGTATGGCTATAATAATATATAGATTATAGCCTATAGGTATATATTTTATATTAAAAATTAAATATAATTTAATGATTGCATTGCACAAGCTATTTAATATTCTTATAGGTGCTCTGAACAATTTACGCTTTATAATGACTTTTATAATATATGAGATTCGAGTAATTAATACCGCGACGATAATACTTATCGAGTTTTTATAACCGATATAATTATAATATCTTTATTGTTTTGGCGTTCGTTATTAACGTTATTGTCATTTTAGGTTTTGTATTTTTAAGGCAATTTGATATAATATTGTATAAACATCTATATAAGTTCGCATAGGAAATGTTTTTTATTAATCATTATTATTTATTTTATTAACGTTCGTACCTATATTTATGTTAACATTCAATGTGCGTACAGTGTTCGCAAAGATCATCAATCGTTCATCATTTATTGTTGTTTGTAAAATAATGTCTGCCTTTTTTTGTAAGAAATACAAGTTTACACTCGTTTAATTGAGCGGCCAGATGCCATAAAAAAACAATACTATTCTTATCTTTCTCGCGTGTCATTAATGTAAAAATATTATTCTTCGTTGTATTAATTTTGATAATATTATATAATATAGTAGCTTGTAAACTGAATAGTAAACATGCCAAATTGGTTTCACATTAGATGTGAAAAAAATATAATATATATATATGTAACTAGATAGTACAACAATATATTATGTATATAATAATATAATATATATTTAGGTGAAATGATGGCAAGTCTTAGACGTTGCGTCGTTATTGCATAAATTTAAATTTACTTTTAAATCTTTTTTCGTATAATCGTCACAATACTTTTGTTAAACTATGGTACCTGATTAGTGAGAGAGAGTAAGTGAGAGACAGACAAAAAGAGAAGTCTCAAACATCATAGTTTGAATTTTTAAATTTTGCACTTGAATTATGATTAAATAAATGTAATAATAGTAATAATAATTATAATAATTATTGAAATAAACACCTGTTTAAGCGAACTGCCTTTAGTCTGTTTCGATGGTTCAGGTGTGTCTTCTTTCAATAACGGCTCGTCCTTGTTCGGCATTTTAACGGAAATCATCAATTTGGAGCCCATAATATTCTCGGCGCTACACATTTCCGAACTGCAACAACGACACGTGACAATGGGGGATGATGGTAAAAATGAAACGATGCAAAATACGTAACAGTAATTTGCACGCTTCATTCGTTTTGTTATTATATTATACTTACATCGCCATTTTTATTCTCTATAAATCAAATGCTATATTATTATATCTGCAGGACGCTCGCTGATTCGAATGTAAGGATTATCACTTTTTCAAAAAATTCGATCGACCATTTCATAAAAAAAAAATTGAAAGAATCAACAAAATGCGATACGCGACGTCGCGCGTGCAGTTGCAAGAAACGAAAACCAATGTCTCGAAATCAATGTAATTCCGAAAAAATCTGTTTTCGACCGGAGCTGCAACGTTGCGCATCGGAGGCGTTCAACACACTGCCGTAAGTAATCGCCGCTGCGCGCACTTAAACTTGACTGCCGTCCCGACGTACGACGTTGAGGCTGGTCTTGACGCCGCCACCGGTGGCAACATACATCATATATTATTATTATTATTATTATTATTATTGCTACAGAACGTCGGAGCGGTGGTGGAGACTGTTAGATAGGGACGGGTAGGCGGACTGTATATATATATATAATATGTATTTATAATATATATAAGAGTGTGTGTATTGTCTTGTGTGCGTCACACGTGCAACTACGCTACGCCGTTATAATAATAATAATAATAATGTATACCCAATCTTTGACCAGACGTTTGTTTTTCCGCTGCCGCGATAGTCGCGGTAACTCTGGATCACGATTTCTGATTCAACCCCAACTCGAACTTGGTATTAATCGAATCTAGAAAATTAAGTGAACTTTTTAACTGTATAAGAGTTTTATATATTATAACTATATATTTATATTGTATTTATCTATAGAAACTCCGTATGCCAGATACGAGCTTAGCTCAGTTGGTATACGTATCAGCTGTTGATATTAGTATAGTTATTATTGTATTATAAATAAAAATAAATAAATAGTTTTTGAATAAAAGTATTCACACAAAATGAACCTACCTATATAATTTCAATTTTTAAATTTATAAATACTGATGGATTGAGACTGTCTTTGTCTATTGGACATTATTGGACGAAATTGGAATGATGATTTTAAAAAATATACTGCAGGTGTCGTACTAAAACTACCTAGGTACTGTAATTGTTTGAGTTCAAAGATAAATTATTTTCAAATTTCTTACACTTAGAGTTGTTTGAGAGTCAATCCCAAGACTTCTCCACAAAGTTGACAACGTCCGCTGGGTTGGGTATGAAAGCAACAAGAGTCAGTTTGAATTTTGCAGTTAGGTATTCGAAAATTGTTTGGAGCTGTGGTCATAAATGTCCGTGTTCGCCGTACATAGGTGTCCCGTACATTTTAAACAATCACGAAGTGTGTGGTAAAATATATGATGTCTTTCCGATCCCCTTCGCCTGAAGGTCCTGTTGTCTACTATAATACTGCCTTTCGCTGCTCTTGTGAGTGGTGCGGGTTGCAGATTGTATTTTTGTGATACCTTGAAAGCCGAGCCCTTAGTGAAATAGACCGGTTAACGACCTTGAAATGATTGACACCCCGATTTCATCAATCCTCGCCCGCGGCTACGATCTACAGATCAATCATTGATAAGGAAAATTTAATTTTAAATACGTACTTGCTTTTAAATTTTAATATAACATGGAAAATAATAATTAGGTATGCGTCAATTCATAAAACCATTGTAATGCACGTTTGTGCATGATTCACTAATATCATTTTTATCTATACCTACACATAATATTTAAATGTTTTAAGATAAAAATAATATGAACTGATATAATTATTGTACCTGTCTATAAATACACGGATACACTTATACACTATACATGTACGTTGTACATAACAATATCATAATATTATATTATAATGGAAAATAATATATTTAAACTGAAAAAAATGTCTTGTATTACCTAGAACTTATTCTTTGGTATAAAATAAATGGAAAAATTGTTTAATTTTATATCACATCACGATAATAACGCATAAATTAAACTAATTCACTTAATTATATCGTAATGATATGTTTATACGATATAATTCAAAAATAAGTATACTTACCTATATAATTAATTTTTTTTTTTAATCTACATCGGTTATATGCTGTATTGTTGTTAAAGCAATTATTTACAACTTAATTATTTTAAATTACATCATATAATACTTATAGGTATTATGGGCGATTTGTTCAAAACACCGAAGGTCTATTAAAATTTACATATTTTTGAAATATTAGACAAAATAGGTTTACTGTGCAAATATTAATTAGTATATTATATATTATATATGTATATATTTGAGTATATTATACCGATACACACTGCGCATTACAGTGGTTTAACTAAACTACATAAGGTTGATTACTCAAACTACGTAGATATGCATGGTGACATAGATAGGTTTGTGGTCAACAATTGTCCTCACTAGTTGATTGTTTTTTTAAATAAATGTTAGATTTTTAATTTTTAATTTTAATTTTTATTATTTAGAATTTAGATTTTAATGTATTTTATTATTTGTCATTGTAATTTTTATCAATAAATTTATTTATTGGTGCGAGGGAGTGTGTGGGTGAAAAGTGAAAACCTACCATGGAACCGCATATTATATTAAAAGGTTTTGGTGAAGCTATATAGTCATACCCTTTCTCATCAAATTTAATCGTATTTTTCGTATAATATATTACTTGTTTTCAAATTTTAAATATTTCTATGCGAGACTCTGCAGAGATGCATATTAGGTACCTACACAATATTATGTCTGCTCATATTTTGTAATGTAAATTATGAAAATACATTGTTAAAATTTTGAAAATTATATTTCCTTCTTCTTTTGTTTAAAACTTGAAGCAAACTTTCAATCAATGGCTATAAGTATTAATGAGTTTAACAATTTTAAGTTATACCTGCTTCATGAAACTGTTAACCTAACTAGTCATTTTCAATATGTGCAAACTAACAAACTGACAATTTACATAGTAATTATACAATATGTGCATTGTAAATTGTAAATTACCTGGGTACATGTTATTATATTACCTATGTAAATTATACAACACCTTGTAAATGCACTTAATTCGCTTTAAAGTCAAAATACCGAAAGAAATTTTGAGAGAACACAGATAATTTTGTTACCATTACATTTAATAATAGGTCACTCTTATATTAAAACTAAACGAGAACTGCTGAACGTAATAAATTTTGCTTTGTTACACGGTTGTATGTCAACAGATAACAAATTGAATCGTCTAAACGATTTGTTTTCTATAATTTTAACTTTAATATACGTTTAACAGCATATTAGTATATTACCTACCAATTATTATATTACCTATATTGATTAGTTGGATAAGATAGAAAATAACTGATTTAAATAATAACAATTTTAAGCATACCATTGGCCCGATGTAAGTCGAGGCTTGGTCTGAATAATAAAATTAAAAAGGTGGGTAAGTGGATGTCGCTCTGCTGTACAGTAGGTTACAAGTGGGTCACTGTATAATTGATGCTATTAAATTTGAATTCAATGATACAATATCATTGTATAAGAAAAACGATTCTGAGCGAAGACGGTATGTCAGTCTAGGTTAAGACACATTATATACATATCTATGGTATTAAAAAAAAATTGACCTATAATAAATTCCAAATTAATCATAATATCACATTATCACAATATCCATTAGGTACTTATAACACGTTATACACCAACAACAAACCCTGATACTATCATATATATATAATAGTACACTTTAGAAGTTTCAAGTAGGTACCCACGAATAATATTATATAATCACAACAAAATAACTAGGTTTTTTAATATGTAATTTCGTCCAAATTTGAACATAAAATGACTATAAAAATAAACTGTGATTGTATATTTTTTAGATTTTTCGGTAAGATAATTAACTACTTACGTGGAATCTTGTTTTAAATTTTCAATCCTTAGCTATAAAAACTGAACATTTTATAACTTATTAATTACGATGATTAATAATTTTCGAGATTTTGAAAAATTCTGTCAAAATTCGATGTTAAAATGCTTATAAAAAAAAATTGTGCCTATGTATTTTTAATATTTTTCAACTGATATTGTAACAATATATCAGGAGCCTTGTATTAAATTTTTACACTTTTTGGCCCAACAGATAAAACTTAATTGATATTTATAGAAAAAAAAAACTAAAAAAATTGAAAACTGAAAATGTCCGTAAACGGCTCAAAAAGAGTAAAAATATTTTCAAAATTGTATGGTGTATAGGAAATTCTAATATAAACATTCAGTGAAATTTTCATGTATCTACAGTAATTCGTTTTTTAATTACAACAAAAAAACGAAATTGCCACATGAGAAATCGAGTGAATATCCAATGTTGTAAAAATTTGAATTTCAAACGCTCATAAAAATTTAATTTGACTTTCCGGTAGAGATTTTTTTATTGATAAAGGTAGACAATCTTATGAGTAATCTTGTATTAGATTTTCAAATCTTAGATTTAAAAAGAAAAATTTTGACGAATTCTTAACTCAAAATAATTTGCTAATTTTCGTGATTTTTCCATATTTTGTCAATTTTTGAACTTTAAATGCTTATAAAAAAAAGTTGTGACTAAGGATTTTTAATATTTTTCATCTGCCTTTGAAACAATATATTAGGAGCCTTCTATTAAATTTTCAAGCTTTCGTAACCAACAAATAAAATTTTATTGATATTTCTAGAAAAAAAACTAAAAAAAAACTAAAAATGAAAATGTCCCTAAACTGTTCAAAATAAATCAAAATATTTTGAAAATGTTATCGTGTATAGAAGATGCAAATATAAACAACCAGTGAAAATTGCATGTACCTACGGTCATTTGTTTTAAAGTTACACCAAAAACCAAATTCAATTTTCTGAAAAATCGATTTTGCGTAAAAATTCCCGTTTTTCCTTAATTTTTCTTTTGTTTTTCCCGGCGCTCTTGAAAACTACTGGGAAATTTAAATTTTGACCTCCCCAATGCACCAACGATATTCACTTTCCAATCGAACAAGATACTGAAGTCGAAAATCGAAGCATTATTTCGACTACTTATCGTGTACACAGACACAAAAAAAATAAATTAAAAATTAAAAAAATAAAAAAATAAAAAAAAAAACACACATCATTGTAAAATCAATACATTCATCGTTTCACTCAGAATCTAAAATTAAACGTAGCCTGAGAAATAAAATTGTTAATAATAATTACACGCTGAAGAAAATTACTTATCATTTTCGAAGTACAATAATTCAAAATGATTATACCTTGTTATAAATTACTCATAATTTATAATTATGGTTATTTATAGAATAGACATTTATTTATAATTAATAATTTCAATGCATTTATAATATTTATACTATTTATAGCATAATAATTGTACCTAATATTTAAATTAGGTACCTATAGCATATCTATTGTATTTGAATAAAACTATAAGTGATTCACAAATTACATTCACTAGTACATACAAATATAAGCACAATAGCTTCTTGATAAAAAAAAACCATAGTATGTATAATATCCAATGGAATCCAAATATCATAATAATATATTAATATATTATGTGATAGTCGATAGGTATGGATATTATATAGATAATATTAGGTCAACGGGTTACAAATGCCAACGTTTAAAAATAATTATAGTAAGTTTTAAGACTTAACAATTATTATTTTTAAATACAACTATTTAAGACTAAGAGAAGTGAGAAATCCCTACTTTTTTGATAAAATCATTTTTTTTTTGAACCTTTTTGGTAAACAATTTTTCAAGTAAAGATATGGAACTTGAAAAGTTGGTACTCGTGTAGTATGCTAGGTACCTAGGTACCGTAAAATGCTACCTACCAAAAAACTGTAGGTACACGTGCAGACCGTGCAGTATGCTGCCTATAGAAAAATATGACATACCAGATACCTACTCTTCTATGAGTTATATTTTTTATTTAATTGTAGGTATTACAGGAAAGTAACTGTGGCTTGAGTTATTAAGATAAACAACATATAATATAAAGTACGTCGGTCATGCAATACCAATTGTGTAAATATCAATTTAAATATCAATTTTACTGGTAAGTGGTAACTATCTATACCGGTAGCGTATAGACCCATAATAACTTACTTTTAGATATTAAATTAATTTAGTTTGTGTTGTGTCGTTCTACCTCGCCGTGATAAGCAACAGATATGTTAGACGGCCAACCAAAAGATAATGGCGGAGGATAATAATTTAAACACATAATACAACAATAATTGTCAATATATTTGAAGTTTTCTGGGATAACGTCAACACAGCATAACAATATATAACCTATTAAAATACTTAACAATGATGATCATCAATACATTAAGTACATTTTATTTAAATAAATTGTTTTAAATCGATAAGTAAAAATCGTAAACTTACGGTAGATAAAAATTAAAGAAGTTAGCCAAGTCAGGTAAGCAAGAGTCGATTTTACTTTTTTGAGAGCTTCTATCAATTTTCGAATGCATTTATATATGTAATATTATTTAAATTTTTGTACGTAGATTACATAAACAAATTGAATAATATTATACAAAAAAAAAAGAAGAACATTTACATACATAAGTGCAATTTGTTAAATCCATCACTCTCTACAAATTGAATACTATATACCTACACTATAACATATTCAGCAGAAAACTTTCTTTTGCAGCTGCAGCTACACAAGTCCTAAAATAAATATAAATACTTATCGTCAGATAAACAATTTTGTTATTCAATTTTACGGTGTTGATTTTAATATTTATAACAATTTAATAATAATCTTCTTTACTTAGACCACTATGGGTTAAAGTATGAATATATCGACATTTGGAAAATATATATTATATTCTGTCCACAAACAGCCCAAAACAAGTAAAATATTATGAAAATTTCTTGCTTCTACGGTCATTGTTTTATTGACCCAAACAGTGATGACAGACACAAAAGTAAAAAAACTTAAAAAAAAAAACATACATTATTATAAAATCATCAATACATTCATTTCTCTGATCAGAATCTAAAATGTTATTCTAGGTACCTAGTAAGTAGTATTATATGTTTATATTTGTATTTTCTACTCTTATCTAGTTATTTCTAATCTATATGTATAATTATTAGAATTATCTATTTGATACCTTAAATCACTAAAAAATATTTATATTTTAAAATATTTAATGTACTTATATGTACCTATACAGCTATACATAATAAGTAACTATGCATTTTATATAATTAGTTCCCATAGCGAAATTGCATCACCGAAATATAACATGAAATCTTTAAGTATAAACATGACAACTAGAGGCGATAATATAGTCTATCACGCGATACTTGGAAAGAGTTGATATTACATCATGCATATTGATTTTTAGAGTTTATACATTTATTTATTTTTTACCACTTTATTTTCTCCATTTAAATATTTCATAAACTAAAATAGCTTCCTAAAAAATATTGAAGAAAGATTAAGAATCATATTTAAAAAACTGTATTTATTCGATATTTCTAATAAATAATAAGTATATAACCATATTATAGGTACTAATATGAAGAACAGTGTAAAAATGTATCACATATTGATAAAACAATTTTTTTATACATAATTTGTTGACAAGCCCTTTATGATGTACATATAATAATTATATTACACATATAGTTGCTACAGTATAGTGTAAAACTGTATCTCAATTTTTTCTCCTCAACATTTCTAATACATTGTTAGTACTAGATTTTTGTCAATTGTCGGATTTATGAACCTTGAAAGTTCCACAACAACTATCTGTAGAAACGACACTTTCGAATGGGTAGCTAAAAAAAATACAGTTTGATAAATACTTTCAAATTTACATTTTAAAAAGTCATAATAATAATATGCGTTATATAATTCGATAGCAAAAACGCCAAAAACATTTAATTACTTACAGATTTATAGTTTTAATTTATAATTCATAGGTAAATGCGCGATTTATACGTTTATATATTTTAATTTATAAATAATAACTTATTATATTTTAAATACCCGATATCGTTTAGGTATAACTGTATAAGCAAATAAATTAGAATTTCTCATCGATACTCAATAGTGAATATAATTTTGTTTTACTGTAATTCAAATCGTGAAACCTATGTTCTACCAAACGAAAAACAAGCTATAATTTATATATTTCAACACGAGAATCTATATTGCAGCGCGTGTGTCACACGTCATTTCGTTGCTGACCAATCGTCAATCCGGCAATGATAATATAACACACAAAAGAAATAATAATATGGCATGTATATGACTATAAAACATGTACAAGTGTATATTGTATACACTAAACAGTAATTCAATCCGAATAAATGCTAATTTTACAGCGTCGGTTGCCGTAAATTAGTGTTATAATTACTGAACATCATGCGTGCACACGTTTATATTGATAAAGCAGTATTATTATTAAGAATTTTTAAAACACTTTTTAACACGTGATTTATTAACGAGCCCTTTATGTACATATTATATTATAATATAGTTGCTGCAGTATAGTGTACAATATTATCGACACAATATTATCATGATAACGACGATAAAAAAATTAACAAAATCAAGGCTAGCCCGTGTAGAAACCAATCCCATAATGATATATGTGAATATTGATAATATATTAAAAGAAATATTTTGTTGCACCAATTATTGCAGTTGTTTAACGATAGAAAATCGTTCCTAATAATTCTAATGTTCCGTTTCTATATACATAATATAAATTTAAAAATCTCAATACTTAAGATGTTATATAAATTTGAGTGTAGCGAGGTAAGTATATACGGTTTACTAGCGGACATGAACGCCAAATTTTCGCTAATGCATAACACGTATAAGTATATACCATTTAGTATTTATTGTATAGTATACTTATACTATATAGAATAATACCTACCTGGCTACCTAAATACGTACTTAATATATACTTATATTTACAGACACCTTATTATGGTAATATGGTACATGTACTGTTTTCAACGTTTTAAATGTAGTAGGCAATTCATTTGAAGCAAATTGTTTCAAATAAATTTATTAAACATAAAGTAAAAGTTCTTATACATGTAAAATAGGTACTGTATTATATTATTTTATATTATTATGGTGCAGGTATCACCAAAAAAATATTTATTATTATTTCAATAAGATATATGTCTATTAAAACGTGACGAACGAAGAAACAGAATATTATTATTTTTCTCGGGGAAGATTGCGTCCAACGTCAATATTGTTCATAACGAAAGATTAAATAAAAAAAAAAAAATTGATAATAATATTATAAATACGTCATAGCTAATATAGCTAAATGTGAATAGGAATAATTTAGTAAAAAGAAAAAAATCGTTTGCACACGTACTACTGGCTTGTAATATTATCTGAAATATTATATACTACGCGTACCTATATATTGTGGTTAATCTCGTTCGAACAATAATATATACGAGTGTATGCAGGGGTGGCTCCAGAGACATGGTTGGGCGGGGAGGCCTAAGCCATAATTTTTAAAAACTTTAAGTATTATAATATGTTTTTTTTACATTTTGGTCTCAACAATGTACAATTTTTTTAGAAATGCCGGCTTAGGAGGGAGCCGTGACCCCTATGTATACCCCCCTGGAACCACCTCTGTGTGCATGGGACACAAAAAAATTGTGTGAGGTGACGCGATTGTATAGGTAGTAGGTACAAAAAAAGTCACAAGAACAATTTTATCATATGATCGTTTTGGCCAGAGCTTGCATGCAATAAAACGTCAGATGATTGTACTGACAGAATTGCAACGCAAATATCAGATTTAATAAAACTTCTGACGTTATAAATTAATTATGTTTCGTATAGACTAAATAAGTTATTAAAGTATTAAACATATTTTCCTTGACCCATGGCGTTCGCCTCAGCAGACGCGAGCTAATCGAGTTCAATGACGGTTTTATAATAATATTAATTTGTAGGTATCATATAAACAGGTACAGCTTAGTACGATTTTATTCCAAACTTACTTGAACTCTATTTACTATACAGTTATACAGACGTACGTGTACCATCGATAAGTTCACGTTTAGCAAATAAAAATTATGAAAATTTAATTTGCGATTGATGATAAAAAAAAATTAATAACAATATAGTATTTATACCGATTATTTTGTTATCGTATATGTAAAATTCAACTGCGTTTGCAAATTACACTCTAATTATAAATTATATGGTGTTCTTATTATATTCTGAGTAATTACCATTGAATTCAAATCGACACATGATTTGAAAAAAATTTAACTAGTATGAATCATATTGATCACTCATAATTGTAATTATTGCTGTCACAAAACTTAATATTTTCACATACGTCACATATAATAAATTATATAAAATGTCAATGACCTAGTGGTGAATTTAGGATTTTTTCATGGGATATTAAAAACAACCATTTAGAGCTTCGCTTAAAATTTGCATTTGTAATTGTTACTACCTACCTACAAATTGCTATAATCTATACTATATTTCAATATAATAATATATAATATATTCAATATTTTATGTGGCTATAAATAATGTTTCATTTTCACAAACAAATTATACATATTTTATAATTTACATAAATCAATAATAATAAATATTTTGTATGAGGAACCTACATATAGATTTAATCACCTTAAACCAAATTAGAATGTTTGGAAAATAGGGTAACTGAGGTAGGTTATATATTGTGATCCTCATATCCGCCTGTAAAGGTGCCACTTCAATGTTCATAACACCATTTTTAACAAATTTATAACAACTAATGTTTCTTAAACTGTTTAAAAATCTCGTTATTCTTTGAAATACATCAAGCTTTCATGGATTAAACGCACACAAAAACAATAAAAAAAAATAGAAATAAAAAAATTCATATTTCTATAGGTACCTATAATAGTAGTTATACAGTGGAAACGCCAGGTCAGACTAATCAAAAATAAAATATATAAATAGATACCTTATCTCATCATAATAATATGGTGGCTACTATTATATTACATACCAAGTCAAAATTCCAACGCAGAAAAACGAACAAAAACATAAAAACAATAATTAATATTTTATTATTAAATAAATGTATTTTATGGGATAGAAATATAGAATAAGTATTATTCACTTAAAGGATAAACAGTCAAACAGAGTTCATAGATAATATATTAAATGCATTAATTATTATCACCATGTATATATATATATCAAATACTAGTACATCACGATGTTTTTAAATGATAGTATTGAAAGCAATTTGTCTTATTGACAAGGGAGCTAACAAAATACCGCGGATAGATATTATTTATTCGTCTAGATCTCTTACGTATTCACATTAGGGGGTCCTTGTTGAATATGACTTTTTATACTTTAACAATGGAATGCGTGTAAACAACTATTAACTTTTTACGCTTTATATAGTATAGGATAATACTATATAGTAATATTATTACCTAATCGATTATCCTCTTGTAAAAACAAAATATTATAATCACCATCTTAATCACCTTACGGTAGGTACATAATACACAAATAGTCATAAAGATGTAAAATCAATACTCTTATAGTCTTATGTTATTTTAATACATTTAATTCAATATTTTAAGAAGTGTTTTTTTTTTTAAATGAAAATATATGAAATTAAATTACTATTAAAACACTACTGCAATGCCATTATGTTAGGTATTTATTGAAAAAAGAAAATGATTGTGTTAATGTCTTAACCTAAAAAAAATTGACCGGATGGAATATCAATCCACGATATCCGTATTGCCTCAAGACAAATGCATAACCAGACAGTGGGTCGCCATTCGCCAACATGAATTACATTCACTTATAAGTTATACTCAGTGCTCGTAATATAGTATTAGCAGACGCGAACACATTGTATTTTTTAAATTATGATTATAGCTATATATATAAACAGTGTCGTAGAAATGACTAATTATTAGTTTGGACTTAAATTAATCAACCACTAAGATCTAGCACAGTAACACCCCACTACTGAACTTTCTACGAAATTAAGGTTGTTAATAGTATACTATTATTTTATTTACAATGTTAGGATAGAGCCATAGAGGTATTATTAAAAAATATAAAAGTTAAATTTCCAATAAATAATTGTATCCGTCGACCATCGTCATGGTGTTCATTGAATTTAGATAATTGTTTTTTTTTCGTTTACAGCATGTTAAATATATTATTCAACTATATTATAACATGTCATATTATGAATTATGATGGATTGATTTTTTATGTTATTGTAATTTTTGTAATAATAATAATTATATATAAGTATATGACTATAACGAAGACCTAAATATTACTATTGACTTTTTTGTAATTATAAGTGTGACGTCGACAAACCATTTTTATTTAATTTAACCGATCAATTTATTATTGCTATTATATTGATTTTAGATTTGCCGTTAGAATGTTACTTTCTGGAAGAGAGCTTCAACGTGACTTCAAAGATAGACTGTTTAGTAAAAGTGTTTTGAATATCCATAAATATACCTATCATATACCTATTGGCTATTAATAATTCCAATATTTACCAATTAGGTGTCATACAAATATTTTTGCAAAAACAACAAAATATTTTGGCTTCTTTCCCCTCTACAAAACCTTATTGATTAGTATCTGATTATATTATACAATTATTCTGGTAAAAAAAAATATAATAAATATCTTCTAAGAGAGTTCTATACTAAATTATTGGATATTATACGATACATAAAAGTTCAAATATTTAGTCTGAAAAAAACAAAAAAAATTTTTCGTTATAAATCGAGTTGATTACATAGATAGGTAGGTACTAGGTACTAATTGTTTGTAAAGTTAATTCAACTCGACTTCCGTTGAAAAATACAGTCGAGAATAATTATAAAACCTACCGGACTACAGGATTATTGACTATAATTATTAATTATAGTTTCCGCTATTAGATTTGTACTCAATTAGAAATTATATACCAATAGACTTTAATTAAAATTATTTCAATACGATTATCAAAATAAATAATAATCTAGACATTTAAATCTAGACCGATTAAAGACATTACGTCATAGGGTAACACTGTAATATTATATTCGTATTTGCTTATAGTTATAACTATGGCCAAATAATTAAAACATCCACAAAGCATAAAAATAAAATATATATTCACTGATACAAGCGTATCTATAGTCACTTTCTGCAACGAACTTTTGGATAGGTATATTTATAGTTATTATATTCTTCATGATGGCATAATAATAATACTAACGTATAGACAACTTTCTTTGACATTGCCAATTCATATCTCACAAATTATTGGACTGAATCCGGAAGAAAATATATGGGTAGTTACTCGAAATTCCTTGGCTCATCCGTAATGCATATTATACATTATATACAGACTGATCAAAATGTCACATTCGTTAAGTCATGCATACTTTTACTTTTAGCTAATTACCACGTAATACAAATAATGTTTTTTCAGCATATTTTATAGGTACGTAGCTGTATTCTGTCTTTGAATTAATAACCGTACTTTAAAGAACTGGTATGAACGGGACCCTGTGAAAATATTGGAACCCGAACCTCATTGGTATTTGGAACCGATATTGTGAGAGTACCTACTATAAAGACTTTCGATCCCCTAAACTCTAAAGTATCAACTAGATCTAGATTTGCTCGCATACCAGAAAAAACTGCTCCAAAAGGTGATGACAGAGCCAAAAACCCACACACACATTATTGTAAAAGCCAAAAACGGTTTTAAAATATTAGAAAACGATATAACTATTTAATTTCTTCAAAGACTGAGAAATAATATACAAAAATAATGTCTTATATTATCATATTGTTATCATGTTTAAAAAACGTTATATCATCTGAGTGTTATTAAACCAAGCATACATTTATTATTCGAATATACCTACTGTTGACAGCAGTCAACTATACCTAGTGTTAAACAATGTACAAAAGATACTATTGGCTATTGAATCATCTAGGACTTAGGAGACCATAATATTATGGAACTCATCCAAAACTATTTCGATTTCAAAACACAAAATCTATTTCTGTCTACCATTGGCCTAATCATTTCACTTAACAAACGGTAAAAACAATTAGATACTATTTGAAGTTGAAAACAATTTAGTTTCTCAATATTTTAAATAATGTTCCCATAAGGCCATAAACGTATAATATGTACCTATATACCCGACATTTCTTTAATAAGTTATGATTTTCAGTTTTCTTCATAAGTATTTCTAACAAAAATGGATCTATATTCTATTTAAAAAGAGAGTAAGACAGTGTTAAATAAATAGTGTGTTTCTATTATGATATATGTATTATTTTTGAATTATTAAAACCATAATTTTACATTTTTATTCGTTAAATTAATATGAAACTATAAACAAAAGTAAGTTACGAATTTTGAAATAATTAATTAAAAACATTTGTTATACATTTTCATTAATGCATAATAAGGGTGTACTTATGCATGTACCATGTATACCTTGGACTGTAGGTATGTCGTATGATAACATAAAAATATATACCTACGAATCAGCTTAAAAAATAAACAATAATTGTGTATCGATTGTGTAGGTATTCAAGTCTTGTATACGATGAAAAAGTTTTTGCTTCAAGTTAAAACGAAAGTTTTACTTATATTATTTGTGTCAATAAAATATTCACTTTTTTTTTAAACAGTGTTGTTCTTAGTTTTAATATCTTATTATATGAAATATATTAGAGCGCACTTGTGTCGTATGTGTGTGTGTGTGTGAGAGAGAGAGAGAGTATCATAATGACATCTAAGTAATAGTAATGTGTCGCGTAATATATTATGTACTGTGCAGTAATAATACAACAGTATAATATTATGTAGTAACAGTGCAAAATCCTCAATCAAGACTGGTGACCGCGTTGAATGCAATTCTAAAATCAATCGACTGCAGTGTTAGTCAAATGAATCATTATTTTTTTCTTTATCAAGGTCCTTTTACCTGCGTTAATTAATGTTTTAATGTTACATAATGAAAATGTGACGTTTACGTCATATTAATAAATTCACGAACAATGTTGGAAATGCAGTAAACTATAATTACAATGTGTCGTTTACTAGTGTTTGACAAGGTCAATAATATTATGAACAACAATAACAAGTATAAGACCATCTGGCTGGTCGCGTTTTTGCACGAGCACGCGTGATAATGGTCAGACCAATTTTCATCAATTAAAAGAAAAAATATTAATTATATACTCACCACTTCTGGGAGAACACTAAAATTTATAAAAACCTCACCGGCGAGTATTATTTTACCATATATTTTAGAGAGAGACAACTAATCTAACTATAAAGGTTAACCCTGGATTAACGGTAGGTATCACGTACACTTTGTGATTGAATATTAAATAGTAGGTAGCTAAAATAATAAACTTAGCTATATTATCAGGTGGAAAGACACTTTTTGTTTAAATGTAATTGTTATTGATACTGTTAAGGTTATTACATATTAGTAATTACTAATTATAACTTACATAAATTGCATAACTCATCGTAAAAGTAGGTAATAAAATAATAAATATGTCAACAATAATTACTGTTACCTATATCAGTATTAATATTATCCAATAAATGCCGTTTAAACAATATTAAATAAGATGAAGAAAGTCGCAACAAGTATTTACACATGTAAGTAAGTTGATTTTGATAGGAACGTTTAACATCTAATACTATTCTGATATTCTGAAGAAAACGTTTATTTTGTTTTTACCGATTAGCTTAGGTATATAGTTTGTTAAATTAAAGTATTACTTAAAAAAACATTCAACTCCCTGTTATTTTTCTATCCCCCTAACCCTGACTTCTTGAGTAGCTGGATGTCCCCCTAGCCAAGACTCTATAATAAATTCATCGATGGAACGAATTTTAAATTTACAATATTTAGATTTTATTATAATACTAGATAATGGAATTAGATTACTCTATATTATATATATGTATAATCATTGAGTATATATTGTACAATATATAGGTACTCAAATGGTATAATGTATATCATATATAAATATAGTTTATACTACACTATAAATAATTGTTCATAGTTGATAAAAGATATTCATAAAAAATTGATTTTTTTTTATATTGGTATATTTATTTAAGTTTAGGTAGATAGTGTCACACACTCTGATCTCTTCCGGCGTACACTAATACTGTTTGGTCCAACAGTGTCACAGTGACCGCATCAAGCAATCACCCCTGAAGGACCCACATTTGTCTTATCCCCATCACTAGTATATTATCGCTAACCTATATAGTTTCTATTAGCTACATCTGCTAAAACTTTCTGACTAAGACTAATACTACATTATGCTATACATACTTGTAACATGTTTAGTTAACCTAGTTAATAGTCTTAATATTAACGATGTCTATGTTTATATAGGTATTATACTATTAATTATTATGCATTATGCATGTAATAACAGTAGGTAAACAAAGTAAAATACAAGATAAATGTTAATATGTGCAAGTATTAATATAAACAAGTAGGAAGTAATGAATCAATATTGGATTTTTTTACCAGACTTTAATTATTCCATCGGATTTCGTTTCACCTGACATTTATGTAGAATACCCCTGCCAATAGATAGTGTGAAAACTGAAAAGTAATAATCCATGAGAGATGATAAGATACGACATTGATAGTTTTCTAAGTATTATTAAGTAGTTAGTCAATAATTAATTAACATAAAAAAAAACATAACAGATTTCTATTTAAAAAAAAAAGTAGTAAAATATAACATTAAGATTTTCACAAACTAACATAACAAAATTAAGTAATCAATAATTAAAATAATAATAAAAAAAAAAAATCATATTTAATTAGTACTTACACAAATATCATAACTAAATTTGAATTTTTTAAATTATGTGCAATCTCTCATAAATAAACCAAAGTCGATTTTATGAAAAATCGATTTTGCGTTTTTCCTTAATTTTTCTTTTGTTTTGCTTGGCGCTTTTGAAAATTACTGTGAAATTTAAATTTTGACCTCCAAGATGCACCAACAATATTCACTTTCCAATCGAACAAGATCCTGAAGTTGAAAATAGAAGCATTATTTCGACTACTTATCGTGTACACAAACACAAACGCAAAAAAATAAAAAAACACACACATCATTGTAAAATTAATACATTCATCGTTCCACTCAGAATCTAAACTAAAATGTGATAAAATTCTAATTTTAATAAATATTACTTAGGTATCAACTTATAATATTAATAAATCGAAATATCTGAGCTATTTTTCCAAAAAACTGACAGAGTGACTAGGCGAGCTCAGCTCCCCAAAAATATCCCTCATTAATTTTAAATAAAATAGGCCCCTAAAGGTTATTTTAAGTAAATAGTTTTGTTAGGAGGACTGTGTCCCCCCCCCCGAATTTTAACCCTAGTTACGCCTATTGCAGAGTGTTTCGATTCGCATGTACATACTCCTGGATTTTCTATACCTACTCATTAATATTTGATATGTCATATATGAGCTTTGGAAACACCGGGTACGTGATTACTGATTGTAGTCTATGTATTTAATTTTTTCACCATCAAAGAAATTAACTCGTCTCTACATTTTTAGGGGCATAGATACCTATTTCAGCGGAGACCCGGAATCAGAAAAAATATGTGGTGATATTTCATAATCAATTTTTTCTCTTTACATTTCAAGGAACATAGTTAATAATTTATAGCTGATACATTTTCCGCTATTTAATAGCGTTTTTATAGTGTTATTGATAGGTAGGTATCTATTTAAATGCAACCGACGACCGACGTGTGTAAATAAAATAATAACTCAAATGCAAGTGGTCCGGTAATTGGTACGATAGGTTAGCTATAATAATATAATGTAGGTAATAGGTATAATATTATAATGCTGAACGTTTTTAATATATTGTATTATGTAGGTACGGTCTAGTACAGACTCACACACGAAGGAATAATGTTATGGGAAATTCCAACGTGGTAACACCTATTATATTGTTAGCTTAACCCGATTTCATTACATATTTTAAACATGCTATAAAGCAACAAAATTATTCATACAATATTCGGAACTATTACAACTCGTTATGTGAGATTTTAATCCATATATTGTGTCGGTACTTATATTATACTTATTATTATTTAGTAGGTATTTATTATGGTGTATGGACAAGATTTATTCGTGACAGCTTATATGAACGATTACAAATAATTAATAACAATTACAATAACAAAAAGATATGTATATAATTGGTATATTATATAAAGTATGAATAAATGTAAAACATTATGTTGCACGCTAATCTGAAAGGAAAACCTTGCTGTATTGATAAACGTGTGTTCTGAGAATCAATACAATTTATTATTATAAAACACATAGGAAATCAGAGTGGTTTGATAGTAAAATATTAAATTATATAGACAGAAAATGTATTTCTACATAGCTAGAAAATAGTATTAGGTATGTAGATAATTAATAAAAAAAAAATAATGAGATTAGAAAATGTAAAATTTATTTTGTAAATCAAACGGATGAGTACAATTTTTAAATTTATATTATTTCAATACAATTTAAAAATGTTGTTGGTTTGATATTTTTTATTAATTTTTAAAAAACTTTTGCTTAGTGGTATATAAATGTGAAACATTGATAATTATAATATAAACTTCAATGGTTTTTTTTTAAAAAATTACGAAACTATTGTCAACTATAATAGGTCGGTATCTATAAAGTGTAATAAAATATAATTAACAATATTCACACCATAGATCTGATAATATTATCAGGTCTATGATTCACACCGACACCGCTTACGAATAAAACAAATTAGTATTACACTATTTCAGTTATATACTTAGGTAGTTATGTATATAGTACCTACAGTATTAATCACGTACCTAATAATATTTTTATAAATGACAAATCTATAGTTATTAATTATTATATATTTATATTTATTTAACTACCTACCAAAATATGGAAAAATAAATACTTGATTTTGGGAATTATTTAAATGCACAAAATTATTCAGAATAATAAATATCTTTTAAACTCACCGATTCAGAAAAGTGAAAAAATTGTATAGTTTTTTACATTATATAATTAAACGTTATGGTACAGAAATTATAAAATTTAAATTTTACTGCAATGTATTAAATTTGACAACCGATTTAATGAAAATAGGTAATTAATAGAGGTAATTACGAGAGAAAAACAAAAATTTGGGATAAGTTGGAACAATAAAAACTATAATATTTATATGTTGGCTTCCTAAAAATTAGACGTCAAAAAATAGTAACAATTATTACTAATCACAAATCATAAGTAATTTAAGTAATTTAAAATTATGATTCAGTCATGGATTATGAAGCGTTAATTATTTTAATTACAATTAAACACTTAACCAATTAAGTTGTTTTTTCAATAGTACCTATACTGCATCATAATTTAAAAAGAGAAATAAATTAAATAATGTTGTTGATACAGTACTACAGTAGTTGGTTTTGTTATATGAAGATTGCGGTTTTTAGCTTAAAAACAGTGAAAAAGCGTTCTAGAAACTCTGATCGGAACACTGTTAAACACTGTGGTTGTTGACAATATTATTTAACATTTTTTGCGGTTGTCGTCAAATTGTCTGACCTTGTTAAATATATTTACAGAAACCGCTAGAAATATTGAAAAATATTACCTTTGTCGATATCTGCAGATAACACTGTGGTGTTGCTTTAAATACATACTCGTTTTTGTTATCCCAACCCTACCAAAATAAAAGTTCCAACTATATTAAATTTCCCATTTGATACCAGTATACCACACTTGAAGATGAAATTCAAGATTTTTTTCTGCTCGTGATGACAGACACACGAAAAAAACAAAACGCATCAATGAACATTATGATAGGTGACATTGAAAGACCACTAAATTCTTCGATTCGTCCAAAATCTATTATCTTATCTCTTATTACAGAATAAATTTATCGGATTTTATGTATATTTTATTCTGGGTTTTCTTAAATTTATTAGAATCTCGTGAAAATTGCCAAAGTACAAAAATCATTAGTATAAAAATCTTAAGGATTGTATACATATTAAATTGTTACAAAAAAAATCATCATTAAAACTTACCTCGTTCTCCTCTGAACCGAAATAAATACAACCAAGATCATTACAGTTCAGTTTGAATATGTCACAAAATTCACTATTTGATAAGCAATGCTTATCCATAACATAATCTATCAGAATCTCTGAGGTAATCGATAAATGAATTGGTCTGTGGTAGATATTTTGATTAGTGTGAAGTAAATTTTCAATTGCCAATAATTTTCAAACAATCGGGATAAATTAAAAAAATTAACAAATATTTAAACACGTATTCGAAAAAAATGATTTTGATTTTTTTTTGTAATTCAAAAAATACTAACTGTATAGACTTGAATGTTTCATAAAATATTTATACAAGCATTTTATAGATTTGTTAAATGTTTAAAGTTCTAATTTTGATAAAATTGGTCAAAATCCTGCAAATTTGCACTGTTATATACTTATATATGATTCAAAATACCGATTTAGATTTATTTCAAGACAATATTGCCTAATTATACGGCAATCTATTAACAGCAAGAGTCGGTAATGATTCAAAAGTTTAAAAAAATGGTATAATAATTTGATATAAATATATGCTATTATAATAATTAATAATATAATAAATGCCGTATCATCGGCTCCGCTCAGAATCTAAAACGATTAAATGACTACAATTTTAATCCATACAATGTTGTCGAAAGTCACAAAGATTTTTAACAACTATTGTTATTCTTCATTTCATATAAAAATACTCGTATTCTGTTGTTTGGTAGGTACTTAAGAATTTTATTGTTTCCCCGTTGATTTAATAATACCTATAAAATACTATGATTACAAAACTTTCCTAAGGCAGGCAAGAACCTGCCTAAGTCAAATTTATAAATTCGTTGTATTAACAGTGTTGCACAAGTCAATATTCTTTTGAAAGTTCATCAATTTTAAATTTATATCATAAGTCTATTTTTTCACATGTATGATAATGTTATATTTATATTGATTCAGATAAACTACAAAAAAATACATTTACACCATTTTTTTAATAGCGTATTAATATATATTATGAAGTTCATATTCAACCTAATTTTTTATTTAAATGAAATCTAATGGTTTTTTTAAATAAAAGTTTACTTAAAACTGTTTATGAGCTTTTGGAGTTAAAATGTTAACGTCATTGCTGGTTAATCAAACGAAGAAAACAAATAATAACGATTTCTTCTCAAACGATTTTGTTATTTTTTTTTTAATTTAAAAATATTAATCGTAGAAACTTGAAACGTTTGCCATTGCGTAGATTATTATGTTCTATATAAACACTTACATTTTCAAAATATTTATACTAATTTTAAGCTATTTATACCACGAACCTATTCACGCCATTCCGTGTACCGTCGGTATTGACTTGTGACGTATATGCAATATTTTAGCAAAAATATAAGTTCAACATACCGATTAATAAAATACTAATAATAATATCAAATAAACTGTGCATATTAATATAAAATAAGAAAAACTATCCTAATTAGACTCCGATCCATCAGCTTCCTTTGCTCAGAATCGTTTTTTATTCAAAAATATATTATTGAATTCAAATTTAACATATCCATACTGTAACCTACACTACTATGAGGAGGTGCATTCGGAACTTACTAAACAGTGGAGGCGAGTTTTACAGTTTTTAAAATTATGAATGAAGTGACGCAGTTGAAATTATAGAACGGACGTAGTCGATAAAAGCATAAAACTGGAAAAATAAAGAAAATACACTTAACACCAAAAAAAAAGTTACGTATCTATGTATAACTATTTACCTTTTTAATATTACCTACGTGGCAAAATACGGTGTTTTTTAAGTGTAAGATGTCAATAACCGGTTTCACTTGGTAACATTTGTATGTAAACATAATAATAAATATATTATGTAATTATTATTGACATGTTGACTCCCCTAACGATTTACTAAAAATCACAACTAAAGTGACCTTCAGATGTTGTTGGTCGTTAAATTCTTAGTATTCTTCTATATTTAGGGGGATTTTTAATTTTTAATGTGACTTACGATAGTGATTATTCATCTTGGCGTTTAGAAAATACCAAGCACCTGACCAATTCGGTGTTTTAGTGGGTAGCCAAAATCGCCGAAGGAAAATAAACCGTTTAAGAATTTCAAACAAAAAAAAAGTGTAATCTTTACTCTCTCGTAGTTATTAATTAACTTTTGATATTGAATTTCCCCTCAATTATACCTCTCCCATCCTATTTATCATCACTCTCCTATAACTTTTGTTTTTTTTTTTTGGCTAAGAAAAAAAATAACTTTGATAAACATAAAATATAATTTACTATAAAATCTCGTAAATAAATTTAAAAACTAAAATCCATTTACGAAATGTATTATTATAATATAATAATATACTAAGTTTTTGATTGCCAATATAGATATCGACCTGCTATAGAATAGACGCAACATATTTTATATTAAAACATAGGTAATAAATAATAAATATATCGATGTATATAAGTATATTATTATATAATTTGAATTTTCTCAGTAGTTTGACGGCATAATCCCGACCTAACGATTAGCTCCAGAGGGCAGTGGTGACTAAACCATATTTTTGCTGTATAGGTATAGTAAACAAAGTTAAAAATTAAAAAAACATGCTTACATCCATCATACTTTTTAAAACGTATTTAGTGACATTATAATATATAGTATCTAACATAGACGAAAATAGGGGTATCATTCGTATTTTTAGTAATTTTTCTATCCTCTCAATAATGGTCGAATTTTGCTTTACTAAATACTAAGTGACACTTTTAACAGTTATAAATTGTTTAAAGATGTAATGTCTATGAAAACATTTTTTTTTTAAATTTCGATTCAAAACCAACATTTATAAAAAAAGTTTAATAGACCATTATTTTTTAGTAGTCTTTTAAAATTTTTACTTTAGTACTTTAACATGTAGTTCCGTATTGTACCTATATGTGATTATACATAGCACAATTTTCTATAAAAATAAAAAAGTATTTAATGTTTAGATAAGCAAAGTCGTAATGGACCAACATTTTGTTTAGTACACTTGCACCTCCCAAATCAGTTAATTTGAGCTTCAAATACCTGCATAGGTACTTATAACTCAAAATATTGTATACGTATACTCATTAAATACTTTATTTGGTTATAATTATTATAACGTATAATATGTTAAATAACAATATGTATTTACAAAAGGTAACGGGTATACAATATTACACTTGTTATTTAAAAAATATATAATTTATATTATGCATGTTCACATGAATTAAATTACATATTAATCAATAATTGTTTAAGTTCTAGAAAATATTATTGCAACTTTTACTTAATTAAATTTGGATACAGTTTCTGCATAGTAGATTGAAACCAAACCGCAATAATGCAATATTACCTATATTTTACCTTGTTTTTATTTTGTACAAAGAATGAAGAATTATGTTGGCTTTTCAAAAACTGGATTTGTATTGTAATTAACTAGTTTTTATATAGGTACCCAGATATATATTCAAATTGTATATGACATTAAATATTTTAACATTGGAACTCTGCCAAGACCCCCACCCATTTATTTTAAGTTGTTTGTGATTAATCACATTCAAAAAACAATAATACTAATATGTTATACTACCTACGTAGTACCTATTCAAGTATTGTAATATAGTTTTTAGAATTATTACTTTTTTCGTATTTCGTTTATGGTTTCAAATCAAAACTTTCAAATATATTATGGCTGTCCATTTCACAATTTATTTAGACATTTTAACTAATACATCAATTTATTACAATTTGCATTAATTAATAATAGCAATTAAACTTTACATTTATTTAGCTGTTCAAGCAAGACAATATAATATTATAGTAATACCTATCGACAATCGTAACGAATTAAACCATTTGCAGTAGAATCTAAACCTATTACTTATTATTGGCCTATGATTATAATATTATAATATTCGGAAATTGTTGCATTTGCATGTTTGTTTGTGGGCTATAAGATTTATTTCTAATTATGTAAGCTAGAGATTAGTTATAATAGACACCACAAAAAATATTAAAAGTTTATACTGTCAATTTTGTGATTTTTTTATTTTTAAGGATATTATATTTCTCAATTTGACATATTTTTAAAGCATATGTATAAAATATTTAAGAATTATTTTTTGTTGGGATTATACTCTTATAGTTGTGACTAACCCTTTTTATGGTATTTCATTCAAGGCGAGAAATCAAAAAAAAAAAAAAAGCTCATAACTCATTAAAAATTGAATAATCGTAAAGAACCAACATACGAACACAGATAATGTTCATTCAACAATAGTTTCATTGCCTGTAATTTTTAAATTAACGTAGATAAACGTGATCTTCTGAGCGTAAATTTGCCAAGTTATGCACTTGTCAGACGTAGACAACTGGGTGTGCTGTCGTCTCAGCTATTTTACAATATAATTATTCAGTTAAAATATTATAATCATTGAACTTAGTTAATTCATCGAATACTTCAAAGATTAATTTTGTGGAAAAATGTAATGCCAAATAATTATCAGTACTTATATCAAATATGCTTATACTTCAATAATTTAATTTAGTTTTAAAATATATACGCATGCATATTGGTTTGCGGTGCCTTTTAAGTTATAACTTATAACAAAGAAATAACATGCAATATTATAAATTTATCAGCTTAAAAATAAATATTACGATAATGTAGTTAATGGTAATTAAATTTATTATTGTGATTATTTACTAATACTAGTATTTATCATCAATGATAATAACACATATTTTATCACACAAATTATTATAATGATTCACGTTATTAAACATTTTACTAATTTAACTATATTTAATTATAGACAATGTTATAAAGCGAATTAAAGTAATTTTTGCATTATACAAACATAATACAATATAGTAATATACCCATGTAATAATATAATCTTCTTATCGAGTGTATTTGTTAAATGGCTAAATGTAATATCATTAAAAATAATGAAAAATTATAATTGTTAACGAAAAAAAACTGTATAAAATAATAACAGATTTGTGGTTTATACTCGTATGGAATATTCGTAATCTTATTTCT
This sequence comes from Macrosiphum euphorbiae, assembly GCA_949089665.1. Lineage (NCBI taxonomy): Eukaryota > Metazoa > Arthropoda > Insecta > Hemiptera > Aphididae > Macrosiphum > Macrosiphum euphorbiae. The sequence goes on along the minus strand of CARXXK010000001.1, from coordinate 49,505,583 downwards.
TATCGCTAAAGAAAATTATCAATTTCTTTTCTTAAAGATTTTGTTGAAAATGTACTATTATAATTTTACATTAAATTAAAATATAATAAATTCTAATAATAATTAATTGACAATATAATATTGTATTATACCTAGTCGTTTGAATATTTGGTGGTCACTCCTAGATTAATATACTTGTCTTAAGAACGCATTTATACTTTATAATATAATACCGAGAATGCTTTAATCACAAAAAAACTAACTATTTTAAAATTAACAAATAAATAAACAAATTTTCCCCTTCATCATAAGACTTAAATACTTAAAAATGTTGAATGTTTTTTTTTTTTTTTTTTTAATGAGCACTAATTTAATTTAGATATTTTTAATTAGACATTTTAGTATTTTAAAAAATATTTTTTATTCCGTGATTCAGTAAAATTTTACCTAGATATTTATTTTTCAATAACTATACAAACATTTATATTAAAATGTATACTTTATTATTTATTAATCTCGAATAGAATATTATAGAAATCTAGTATACCTGTATTTAAAATAGCATAAACACTAATCAGCTATCCCAAAATTCGATATAATATTATTAATCTGGTTTATAATATAAATATTTAAATAGGTGCCTACCTAAAAATATAATCATTACCTATTAGTTAGTCTGTAGTCATTACCTATATACACAGATGTCTATATTCAGAAATATGTGTCTATACGTTACACTTACCACTTATTAGTTATTTTATCAAAAATGCCAACAAGTTTAGAATATTATTGAAAAAAAAACTTATTTTAACTTGAGTTAAAATCATAATATACTATATAACCATTAATAGCGAGATGGAGCAAGAAGTTTAAAACCTATAGATAAAACATTTTTAGAAAAATATCGCATATACTATAGGTCCCATCATTTATTGTGCACATGTATTGACCACCTATAACTTTCTAACAATGTTGGGCGTTGGCTCTTAGTCTATAATAACATATCTATTGTCCATAGGTACTATAATTATAACAATACGATTTCATTGCAATATTTAAATGTAGGAAATCGTTAATTTTAATTAACTTAACTTTTTCCTTAATTTTTTTCATCTTAAATTTAAACATTAGGTGAACATGCATAACATATTTTAAAATTGTAAAGATGATTAGTATGTTATAGTTTCACTATATAGTAATAACTAGGTACTAAGTAATAACGTGTTACAACTTACAACTTACAACTTACAACTTACAACTGCCAATCTGACCCTGACATATTATAATATTATATACCTACCAACTATATAAACTGTAGAAAATGATGTGCGAGAAAATATAAATTTTGTCTTCGAAATAACCTTTGGGTTTTTGATTACAAAATAAAAATTAACATGCATTTACACGGAAAATTTAATTAGATCACTATAGTTTAGAACACTATAAAATATATGATATGATATGATATGATAAAATTAACATTACTTAAATTGTATAATTGACCTTTGCGTTAGTATGAGAACGAGGAGTGCTTGTGTTGTTCTAGTAGGTATTTCTACTTTTTTTTAAATATCGATCGATCAAAAGTGTAGGTTGAATTGATAAAACTTAATATATCATAGTAAACTTTTAAATTACCTACTGCTTAGTAACCATACATAAACCATTGTAATAACTACAAAATAGGGTAAATATAAAAACGACTCCTGTCGATAGTTGTACTAAAATCTGATGTTAAAGTTATAAGAACCTGTATGATACTTGATTCTCTACACTTATAAGTGCTGGAGAATAATACCAGATGCAAATATTAAAATTACGGTATTACCTTCCTACAGGTATTCGGAGGGCTCTCGGATCGTGTACTCGAGACTTTGATCAAACACACCGTACAATATAATTGTATGCAAAATACTCGTGCAGTGGGGCCCAACCCTATTACTAGATGTATACTAGAAGTAGCGCTCGCTACACCTTGAAAATAAGGAGTGGGTGGGTATAATAAAATAATAAACTTGAAATAATATGTTCATAATTAATCACAGATTATATTGGTTGGTACCTTAATATTTACTATTATTATCAATACAAATATGATAAAATGTACAAAATAATATAGTTTTGAGTTCGAGAAGGGGCGGGTGAGTGGATTAAATGTTTTCTTGCTACACCTGAAAAATATATCTTGGGCGCCACTGTACCTACTCGTGTAATGTAATATCCGCAATCAAAATAGTATAATATATAATAATATTATATTGAATGCCTTACCTGACTCGCAGCTGTCTCTGGACTATATAATATGCTGTAATAGTTTTAGGTGACACAACGTAATACTCAAAAATACACGAATCGAAATAATGAACAAGGACTGGTCACTGATTGTTGCTCGTCATAAGGAGCCCGGTTGTCACTCGTAGGATTCTGTATCGGGAAGTATTGTTACTGAGATGGTTGCAGGTGTTCATAAAAGGACGATATATGGATATTCTGACTAGAGAGTGGTAGGCGGCTGTATCAAAAGTTTATCGTGAGCCTGTGAACTAGATTATTCTTAGGCGGCAAAGACCTTTTTTTACCCTTCCTTTTCTCTGGCGGCATATGAGAAAGTCACACGCCCTACGTTTTACCCTTGTAAGTGCTTGCCGATTTCTTAAGCCGTGGTCGTATAATACATTAATACTGATCGTCTCTTTTTGTCTATGACAATGGTTTTATTGGGGATAACCGATTTCTATACAAACAACAGTCTGACAGTTATTTATTATTCTATTACATTTTAATGTATTTGTTACAATGATGTGGGAGCATATCATTACATCATATTCCTGGTCATAATATTTCAGAAATATTATTATTATGTTTCTACATAGTGATCGACTCTAAATATTCATAATACTATAGCACCCCATAGTTATATATTGTCATATTTGGGTTAGGTATATAATTCAGAGCTTATCCTCCATGGACCCAAACCCGGAATGTTTTAATCTATATTAATATAAAATGTCAAGTTTGTAAGCGTTATATTTTAATTTATTTGAGTATTTCACTTGTATAGTTTTAATTTTCATGCATACTAAAGAAATGCAATTCAGGAGTTGGGTGAGACACTGAATGTGTTTAAAATATGCTTATGTAGGTATATCCATGGTTTAAAACTTAAAATATAACTATTGTTAAGCAGATATAAGTAGAACTCGGACAATCCTAATATGATTTGTCTCTAAATAGATTATTGGACCTTATACCGTATATCTTAAACGAAAAATGAATTTAAATAAAAAAGTATAATTTGCGATCTAGATGGGTGCCATATAAATTGTATTGAGGTTTTTAATAGCTCCCAAAAAATATTTACTGATGGAAACATTTATCGTTTTCATAAAATCAATAAGTCTACTCAACATTAAAAAAAAAAATATATAACGAAATTAGTAATCGTATACGGTATAGGCAACTGTCTCTTGACTTTTTCTTAAAAAGCATTGTGCACAGACTAGGCTCAGACCAAAGTGCCAATTTACTGATATTCATAATAATTGCAACTATACGGTAAAATAACTAAATTAAAATAAAAACATGAATATATTTTAATTTTCAGGATGTAAATCAAATAACAATATTATTTAGTAATTAATGTTATTTTATAACTTCTAAGAATGATTAGCTATTTTGCATAATATAAACTCATGTATACGTATGTTTTCTCAATACTATTATATATTCCCACTATCCATTACCTATTAAAAATTAATGATGTAAAATTGACAAGAATTTTTATGTTGTTACCATAAATCAATTATAAGATTATTAATTCAAAGATAATAATATGCAATTATTATTTACAACTACTCTTGATTGAGAAATTCAAAAACGATAATTTATTTTATGAAAGTTCTCATAACTCTGAAGTACTATTATAACAGCATGACATCATTGATTATATTATTACCAGACATTATTAATAAGACTTTTCAAAACGGTATTAATCGCTTAAGAATCAGATTAAAGTTTAATTACCTTAGAATAATATCATCATAATTTAACTTTAGGGAATATGAGAACGAAAAACTAACAAATCAACAAGTGATTATTATATTTTTCTTATAATTTTGATTATAAACTTAAACAAACTATAATCTACATACATTTATAATTTAATATTTTATTTTACTAAATATTGACATCATATAAGCATCGAGTCTCACTCACAATACAACCTTTCAAAACCAATTGAATCCCGGATCGTTTTAATTACATAACTATAAAATACTAAAAATACTAATTGAGTCCATGTTCAAATGCGTGTTCAGATGATGCGAGATTTGCTTTTCGGCTGTAAAAATATTATAATACAGTATTAAATAAATGATTTAAATATTAAAAAAATGTAAAAAAAAAGTACTGATGTGCTGCTGAAAATACACCCGCGCAGACGAGGCATAGCCCTTACAGAATTCCTTTGGATGTAGAGCATATACTAAGCCGATGGAAAATTTTCCAAAAAAATCGAAGAAAACGAATTTGTAACGTTACCCTAATGCCTCGAGGCAAAAACTGCTCCGGCAGGACGCCCTTAATAATTTATTATATTCTAACAGTATATGCACTGACTAAATTGTATCGTTCTTTTTTTTTATGTATTTAAACATACCTAGTAAATAAATATATCTAAGGTTAATCTATTAATGTTTGTTATTTCGTTCGTAAAAAAAGGTTTTTAAATTAAATAAAACAAATAACAATATATCTCAGAAAAAAATATTTTTGAAATACCTCTGCAGTCTGCAGTTCGTGTACATGTTGATACTAATCGAGTTTTATTAGACAACGACAATAATAATTTTCTAATCTTTTATTATATTATTAGCATAGCCACAATACAAATGGGAAGGGGGACTTTAGGGGCTAAGCCCACCCAAATATTTCCTACATTTTCTTTTAAGCATATTCTACATTGTTACAGTAGCTCCACGGGGCACGGACGTATTCATGGCAGAGTTAGAGGGTATGGGCCAGAAAAAATTGGATCTTGTTGTTACTTTTAGTGATTACAGTGACCTCCTCAATGAAGAGATACTAAACTACAATCGACACTTATACTGTACAGTAATGCGTAGAATATCTATACTTACTCCTTTTTTTTTAATTTTACAAGTTACAGTTATAAAGTAATCCCCAGTCGTGTTTGGTATTTTTTACTATATGTATAAATTTATAAAATTAATACAATTTAGGAGAATTTTTTTTATTTATGTAACACCTCCCATTAAAAATGTCCGTGTAAGCCACCTGATGATTCATATGTATGGTTTTAATTATTTTTTACACGGTTTTCGAATACTTTAGTAGGCACTAACTTTTTAATAACTATTTAAATAGATTTGGACAATCATGGAGTAGAAGGGACGATTGCTATGCAAAACTCATGTAAACAATAAAATATCATCGCGTAGCAATGAAACAATAAACACTACACAACTTAAACACAACTAAAACCAATATACAAGTGGAATATAATTATTTCGTTTAGTATTTTGCGAACCGTCAAATGTAACATTTTCAAAATCGATTATAATATATTAAGACAACGAAAAGTGAACATTTTGAAGAGACAAAATGGAAATCGCGTCTACATATTATATTGACTGATCGCAGTTTTGTCAGGATTCTCACTTTCTTACACAATTTTACAGGACATTCAAAAAAGAGATGACCAGACATTAAACAAACAATACAACCATAATTTAATAATAACGACTTTAAGTTTTCAATTTCAAATAATTTGTTAATGTTTGATTTTTAGTTTTTACAGGATGCCCTGCTCATATTTTTCTAGGTTAAACCATGTACGCGTGTCTTCATGTCAATAAAGCACAACACTTATATTATGCATTCATTATTTGTGAGGACGTCAGGTCGTATAGTTTGTTTAGTACCACCGAGGGAAGTTTTGCTTGGACTCCCACTTTTGTATATTATATATATTTTATATTATTATGATATGTACAGGACGCCCAAAAGTTATACTATTATAATGAAGATATATTATTATGATAACTTAAAAACAACGCCTACCACTAGAAGATTTAAATTCCAAATGTTTGGTCGATGTTTGCTCATTACTGGATGCTCTGCATATATTTTTTATAGGTTCAACTGTCTTTGCGTCAACGCACCATACTCATGCACTATTTTTCAGGTTGTATATTTAATTTGTTTGGTACCAGCCTTCCGAGCGCAGTTTAAAGTTCAGCTATGAGGACTTCACTTTTATCTAAATATATTATATTATATAGGTACAGGACGCCCAAACGAGACATGGCCAAACGTTTTTCTATCAGAATGAAGATATATTATGATAATTTAAAAACAACGTACTTGAAAATTTAAATTTAAAATATTTGGTCGATGTATTCAAATACTTTTTATAATGAACCTATAAAACACACTACAACAGTGCAACTGTGTCTCATGTATTCATATTATGTCAACGTATCATACTTGTGTACTATTTATCAGGTCGTATAGTTCATTCAATCCCTGGTCCCCCGCAGCAGTGTTGTAACGACTGACACTTAATATATTATATTATATCTACCTATATATAATAAATATAAATAATTGTTTGTCCGTGTGTGTATCATTTATCTATGTATTCCTAAACGGCTGGACCGATTTCAATGATATTATAATATATAATTATATTGATATGTATAGATTACAGGACGAACAATAAATATAAATAGAATAAATGTATGCGATGGTTAAAGAAAAACACGACCTAAAGTATTAAACTTCTAATATTTGGTCGACGTTTGCTCTTTACTGAACAGCCCTGCACAATATACATTTTATTGGTTCAACAGTGCGAGCAGGTTTTCATGTCAACGCATTAAACTTATGTGCAATATTCGTCAGGTTGTATAGTTTCTTTAGTATCACCTAACCGTAGACCAAGAAAGACGTCATGACCAAATGTTATACTATTGGTAATGAATATATATTATAATAATTTAAGAACAACGCGACTTAGAATCCAATTTAAAATATTTGTTCGATGTTTGCTCTTTACTGAACAGCCCTGCACAATATACTTTTTATTGGTTCAACAGTGCGAGCAGATCTTCATGTCAACGAATTATACTTATGTGCAATATTCGTCAGGTCGTGTAGTTTTTTTTAGTATCACCTAACCGTAGTTTTGTTAAGACTTTCAGTTTTGTGTATGTACAGCTTATAATATGTACAGGAGGACCAAGAAAGACGTCATGACCAAATGTTATACTATTGTAATGAATATATATTATAATAATTTAAGAACAACGCGAGTAAGCGACTTAGAATCTAATTATTCCAATTCAAAATATTTGTTCGATGTTTACTCTTTACTGAACAGCCCTGCACAATATACTTTTTATAGGTTGAACAGTGCGAGCAGGTCTTCATGTCAACGCATTATACAAATGTGCAATATTCGTCAGGTCGTATAGTTTTTTTTAGTATCACCTAACCGTAGTTTTGTTAAGACTTTCAGTTTTGTGTATGTACATCGTATAATATGTACAGGACGACCAAGAAAGACGTCATGACCAAATGTTATACTATTGTAATTTATATATATTATAATCATTTAAGAACAACGCGACTTAGAATCCAATTTAAAATATTTGTTCGATGTTTGCTTTTTACTGAACAGCCCTGCACAATATACTTTTTATTGGTTCAACAGTGCGAGCAGGTCTTCATGTCAACGCATTATACTTATGTGCAATATTCGTCAGGTCGTATAGTTTTTTTTAGTATCACCTAACCGTAGTTTTGTTAAGACTTTCAGTTTTGTGTATGTACATCTAATAATATGTACAGGAGGACCAAGAAAGACGTCATGACCAAACGTTATACTATTGTAATGAATATATATTATAATAATTTAAGAACAACGAGAGTACGCGGCTTAGAATCTAATTATTCTAATTTAAAATATTTGTTTGATGTTTGCTCTTTACTGAACAGCCCTGCACAATATACTTTTTATAGGTGCAACAGTGAAGGCGGGTTTTCATGTCAACGCATTATACTTATGTGCAATATTCGTCAGGTCGTATAGTTTTTTTAGTATCACCTAACCGTAGTTTTGTTAAGACTTTCAGTTTTGTGTATGTACATCGTATAATATGTACAGGTCGACCAAGAAAGACGTCATGACCAAATGTTATACTATTGGTAATGAATATATATTATAATAATTTAAGAACAACGCGACTTAGAATCCAATTTAAAATATTTGTTCGATGTTTGCTCTTTACTGAACAGCCCTGCACAATATACTTTTTATTGGTTCAACAGTGCGAGCAGGTCTTCATGTCAACGAATTATACTTATGTGCAATATTCGTCAGGTCGTGTAGTTTTTTTTAGTATCACCTAACCGTAGTTTTGTTAAGACTTTCAGTTTTGTGTATGTACAGCTTATAATATGTACAGGAGGACCAAGAAAGACGTCATGACCAAACGTTATACTATTGTAATTAATATATATTATAATAATTTAAGAACAACGCAACTTAGAATCTAATTATTCTAATTTAAAATATTTGTTCGATGTTTGCTCTTTACTGAACAGCCCTGCACAATATACTTTTTATAGGTGCAACAGTGAAGGCGGGTTTTCATGTCAACGCATTAAACTTATGTGCAATATTCGTCAGGTTGTATAGTTTTTTTAGTATCACCTAACCGTCGTTTTGTTAAGACTTTCAGTTTTGTGTATGTACATCGTATAATATGTACAGGACGACCAAGAAAGACGTCATGACCAAATGTTATACTATTGTAATGACTAATGAATATATATTATAATAATTTAAGAACAACGCGAGTACGCGACTTAGAATCCAATTTAAAATATTTGTTCGATGTTTGCTCTTTACTGAACAGCCCTGCACAATATACTTTTTATTGGTTCAACAGTGCGAGCAGGTCTTCATGTCAACGCATTATACTTATGTGCAATATTCGTCAGGTCGTATAGTTTTTTTTAGTATCACTTAACCGTTGTTTTGTTAAGACTTTCAGTTTTGTGTATGTACATCTAATAATATGTACAGGAGGACCAAGAAAGACGTCATGACCAAACGTTATACTATTGTAATGAATATATATTATAATAATTTAAGAACAACGAGAGTACGCGGCTTAGAATCTAATTATTCTAATTTAAAATATTTGTTCGATGTTTGCTCTTTACTGAACAGCCCTGCACAATATACTTTTTATTGGTTCAACAGTGCGAGCAGGTCTTCATGTCAACGCATTATACTTATGTGCAATATTCGTCAGGTCGTATAGTTTTTTTAGTATCACCTAACCGTAGTTTTGTTAAGACTTTCAGTTTTGTGTATGTACATCTAATAATATGTACAGGAGGACCAAGAAAGACGTCATGACCAAATGTTATACTATTGTAATGAATATATATTATAATAATTTAAGAACAACGCGAGTAAGCGACTTAGAATCTAATTATTCCAATTCAAAATATTTGTTCGATGTTTACTCTTTACTGAACAGCCCTGCACAATATACTTTTTATAGGTTGAACAGTGCGAGCAGGTCTTCATGTCAACGCATTATACAAATGTGCAATATTCGTCAGGTCGTATAGTTTTTTTTAGTATCACCTAACCGTAGTTTTGTTAAGACTTTCAGTTTTGCGTATGTACATCTAATAATATGTACAGGAGGACCAAGAAAGACGTCATGACCAAACGTTATACTATTGTAATGAATATATATTATAATAATTTAAGAACAACGAGAGTATGCGGCTTAGAATCTAATTATTCTAATTTAAAATATTTGTTCGATGTTTGCTCTTTACTGAACAGCCCTGCACAATATACTTTTTATAGGTGCAACAGTGAAGGCGGGTTTTCATGTCAACGCATTAAACTTATGTGCAATATTCGTCAGGTTGTATAGTTTTTTTAGTATCACCTAACCGTAGTTTTGTTAAGACTTTCAGTTTTGTGTATGTACAGCTTATAATATGTACAGGAGGACCAAGAAAGACGTCATGACCAAACTTTATACTATTGTAATGAATATATATTATAATAATTTAAGAACAACGCGAGTAAGCGACTTAGAATCTAATTATTCCTATTCAAAATATTTGTTCGATGTTTGCTCTTTACTGAACAGCCCTGCACAATATACTTTTTATTGGTTCAACAGTGCGAGCAGTTGTTTATGTCAACGCATTAAACTTATGTGCAATATTCGTCAGGTCGTATAGTTTTTTTTAGTATCACCTAACCGTAGTTTTGTTAAGACTTTCAGTTTTGTGTATGTACATCGTATAATATGTACAGGACGACCAAGAAAGACGTCATGACCAAATGTTATACTATTGTAATGAATATATATTATAATAATTTAAGAACAACGCAACTTAGAATCTAATTATTCTAATTTAAAATATTTGTTCGACGTTTGCTCTTTACTGAACAGCCCTGCACAATATACTTTTATAGGTTGAACAGTGCGAGCAGGTCTTCATGTCAACTAATTATACTTATGTGCAATATTCGTCAGGTCGTATAGTTTTTTTTGTATCACCTAACCGTAGTTTTGTTAAGACTTTCAGTTTTGTGTATGTACATCGTATAATATGTACAGGTCGACCAAGAAAGACGTCATGACCAAACGTCATACTATTGTAATTAATATATATTATAATAATTTAAGAACAACGCGAGTACGCGACTTAGAATCTAATTATTCTAATTTAAAATATTTGTTCGATGTTTGCTCTTTACTGAACAGCCCTGCACAATATACTTTTTATTGGTTCAACAGTGCGAGCAGTTGTTTATGTCAACGCATTAAACTTATGTGCAATATTCGTCAGGTCGTATAGTTTTTTTTAGTATCACCTAACCGTAGTTTTGTTAAGACTTTCAGTTTTGTGTATGTACATCGTATAATATGTACAGGACGACCAAGAAAGACGACATGACCAAACGTTATACTATTGTAATGAATATATATTATAATAATTTAAGAACAACGCGAGTAAGCGACTTAGAATCTAATTATTCTAATTTAAAATATTTGTTCGATGTTTGCTCTTTACTGAACAGCCCTGCACAATATACTTTTTATTGTTTCAACAGTGCGAGCAGGTCTTCATGTCAACGCATTATACTTATGTGCAATATTCGTCAGGTCGTATAGTTTTTTTTAGTATCACCTAACCGTAGTTTTGCTAAGACTTTCAATTTTGTACATGTACATATAAACCATCTATATATATATATATATTATAATATGTATAGAACGCACAAGTTGGTCGAATGTTTTGAAAATATAACCAACATTTATGATAATTAAAGCACAACGTAACTTAAAGTTTTACATTTCTGATATTTGGTTGATGTTTACTCTTTACTGGACACCCTGTACAATTTTAAGTAGGATACGATTTTGGAGTTCCTGGTTCACTGCCTTCCAATTCACTAATTATGCACTTAGTCCAGTCAAATGTACAGTACTCGTACCTATATATTGTTTAATGTGAGGAAAACGGAAGCCTGAATTACTTCCGGTATGGAATATGTGAACGACTACGTGCTAAAAATTAAACTTTTTTTTAATTAAAACTATTTAAACTTCAGTACGTAACATGTGTTTCCTGGAGCACCCATCTCATCGCAGCTTTTTGCAGCAGTTGCCGGACGCTCGGACTAGTTGGAAGTCCTTTGGGCTTCCGGTAAATGATTTAATCACACTAATGTTTCAATTTACATACGAGTAAATCTTTGTTTTATTTTTTTTTTTTTTGGTATTACGATTTTTATGGAAAAGAGGCCTACTCACTGCAATGATCGGAGTGACGGAGTGGAATCAGATGGTTGAAGCAGAGAAAAATATATAAATTAATCTTAATATAGTTTTGAGTAAGTACATAATTTCAACAGTGTGATAAACCTATCAAAACCTTACAAATGTATTAATTGTATGGAAATAAAGCCTTTTTTTTTGTTAAATATTGTTTACATTGTGTACCTCGATGGCGATTTACACTGACTCTATACCAAACCGTCCTATCAACCTATTTCCAGCGACGTAATTTAGGGTCAAGAGCTTTTTTCAGGGTTAGCATTTATATTATTGACCTACAGGCTACAGATGGAACATACCATCCATAAACTTAGAAGACCAGTCATCTATTAATTTGAACAAATATATTATTTTAAAATAAACTATTAAAAAAGATTCCTCAAGAGTAAGTCACTAACCTACATTTTGTACATCTATACTTATATATAAATACTTAGGCATTCAGAATTTCCGATGTATGCTAGAGGTAATCTCTGAAACAGATATCTTACCAGAAAAGATAATACAGAAATAGAAAATCAAAGCATTTGTTCTACTATGAATCGTGTATATTTTGTACAATCATACACACAAAAAAAACACACATCATTGTAAAATAAATAATAATAATAATAATAATAATAATCGTTCTGTTCAGAATTTAAAAACCAAACATATAAAAGTACTTAAACACAAGTTAGACATAGAAATTAAAATTAAAATATTTTCTAATTAACTAAGTATTATAAAGTTGGATAGACTATATTGGTACTTTAAAAGTTTAAGCTCATTTTTTTTTTTGTTGGTTGCATTCAACTAAGTTGAAAATTACAACAACTGACTGCAATGCAATGGTAAAACGGATCAATAGTAAATTAATTGTCCTTTTATATTGATTTTACAATAATTGTTTTTTTTTTATAATTTGTGTCTGTCATCATCTTTTGAAGCAGTAAATATGCTTCGATTTTCTACTTCAGCATCTTTTCTGGTAGGAAAGTGAAACTAGTTGGTACTTTGGGGAGGGAGAGGGGAAGTAAAAAATTCTCAATAGTTTTCAAAAGACAAACACAAAAAAATATTTTTTACCCAAAACCTGAATATCCATTTTGAAATGGGGCCGGTTCGAACCTCCAACCACCCCCCCCCCCTTTACACACGGCTAAACGTTTCCTACTCAATATTTGCTCCCTCGCCAGCAATACTAGGATTTATTATACTACGTCAAGTCGTCAACTCAATAATAATACTACTTCTCATCCTCAAGCTATCCTCGTGGCTTAGTCGGAACTGGCATTGGATGAAATGGATAAGTTGTTCGACACAATTATTGTGGAGGTATCACCATATCCCTTGCCAATATTCCACGCCACCTCAGCCTCCACGGCCACATTAGACGCCGACATTCTACCACGGCCATTTGAGGTTATGACTAAAAAGGTAAGTGAACATGGACTGCCAAACTAGTCCTGGTAACCAAACTATTTCTAAAAGCCACACTGGAACAGACCTGCAACGTGTGATGTAAACGGTCTATGTCTGTAACACACCAAGTTCCAAGAGTAAACTACCGAGTGAAAACAACCCTGCCACTGTCAAGGAAATTTCAAAGCCACCATAAGCAGTCTCTAATGATGGTCACTGACTTAAATAATTTTAAGTCACTACAAATCAATATTTTTACAATTTTTATAGTTTTAATTTTTTAAGTTTTTACGTTTACGACAGAATACAATTTTAATTTGATAATCAGAAAATTGTTCGAAAAGTTCTTAGGTATAAATATCTAATTTCAAACGATTTGTTTCCAACTGCTAGTATCACTTAAGAGTATTTAAAGTTAAGATAAGTAGTGTACAAACATTTTGAAGGGTACCTACTACCTACCTACACTTGTATAACTCCACTTCGTTCATATAAACTTTAAATACTTCTATAACTAATTAATTACTAGTTCAAAAATAAGTTTTATATATTAAAATTCTCAAACAAATATTAGACTTCAGTATATGAGATTATATAATATGTTCGTTAATATATCATTCAAAAATAAGAAACTTAAAAAACGATAACTATAAAAAATAGTAAAAAAATATATATTTTACGATTTATTTTAAGGCTTTAAATTAATTACTTCATTCATTTTTAAGAGAAAAAATAGAGACAGGGGTGGGCAAGATACTCAAAAAAAAGTATCATGATACATGCGTTTAGAGCATCTAAATACAAGATACAAGATAATATACATTGTATCAAAAATACATGACCCCTTTGTATTTCCAAATTAATTTTATTAAGTTTTAAAAATAATTTTACTGACAGTTGATACAGACACAGTCACACAGAAGACAGAACGAAAAAAATTGTACAACAATAATGCGAATAATAGTACACTGTAATTGCTTATCTGTACTTTTAATTTAATATTTTAAAATTTTTATACAATGTGGAAAGACCTAGGTAGCGGATTCATATTTTATGAGAACTAAAATTTCAGTTTAGACAAGTATGACTGACGATTGTAGAGTGTAGATATAGATATTATAGATAGGTAATTATTATAGATACCTATAGTAATTTAATTTAATGTTTTTACATTTATCTTACAAGTTACAGCATTGTATGGTAAATTTCTTCATTATTGTTCATTACGGCTCAATTGCACCTGGACAATTTTTCTTAAAAACACAATCTGTGGCGAAATTATATACAATACAGTGTTATAATAATAGACAGATAAAAAAAAAATTAAAACAATTGTTACATTTATTTGAGTTTTGAGTGTCCTGCAAATCGAATTCAATTTTCTTGGTAGTATTATTCAGTACAAATGTTTATAATAATAGTATGTTTTGTATCTTTTGGCAAAAAAATATACATGATAGTATGATACAAGATACAATTGCATCATTGATACTGCCCAACCCTGAATAGGAGCTTTCCTGGCAAATCACTCTGTATATAAGTGATTTGCTGATGTTTTAATTTAAAAATATACAATAAGCATATTGAAACGAATATTTAAAAAAAAAACTTCAAACAATTCTACTATACCTTCATGGTTAGGTTAGGTAAATAGTATAAACATCTATCTAATAATCAATTTCTAATATATATAATTGTATCTCTATGTAGGTGCTAAAAAAATTATTATAGGTACAGTTAACTTTTATTGATTTATCCAGTGTTTGGAAAGAACGTTGTTCATGATTCATTGTTCGCGCTTTTACGTTGATATTTAGTGAATGATACGTAAACTTACTTCGTTTTTTACAAATAGAATATGAACGTGAACGACGTAAAGACGTTAAAATTTATTTACTATTTATAAATATAATATGTGTACATATTGATTAATAATATTATATAATAACATTTAAATATTTTAATATTCCTATTATATTTATATTTGATTACGAATTATAAAAATGAAATATGTGGAATTCCAGTGGGCAAGACGCACGGCTTGGCATGAAATACTCATTCGATTTTCCAAAGAACGTGAACGTGAACATTCCGTTTCATATAAAATTAAAAATAAACATAAAATAAAATACATATAAACATTTTTATAGGAAAAAAGTTTCCTCACAAGTTGTTATTGTTGGAATTAAAAAAAAAATTTAAGCTTAATCTTACAAATATATTTTAAGAGTATTTGAAGTTTAAATATTGCCAAACTTATATTCACGTGTACAATATTCAATTAAAAGTTTTTAAAACTATTCAATTAATTTTACAATTCATCATTGCACTATTACGCTATTACACTGGCGACTGGCTTACACAATAACGAAATACACTATCAATAATAGAGCAAATAGCTTTCCCAATCTTTTTAACATTTTTCCCTACAAATTTTTACTATAAGATTATTATTTATTTTCATACATAATATCACACATTCACGCCCTAATTCTGATGATCGAGTCTTGAGTTTGAGTAGATATGATGAATTATGAATTATTGTAATTAAATATGATATAGTTAATATTATAATACTGATCTTAATATCTTATACTTAACCTATTTAATTTTTAACACAAAATGCACAGAAACGTGATTATAACGAGAATGGAGAATTATAGCATTTATTAGAGGTAAGTACATATAAGTATTATACTTTTTGTAAATTTATTCAAGACAAATAAACGTATTAATTCAATTAAATCCTTTTTTGACCCAGTAAAATATTTAGTACTTTAACCTGTTTAAAATATGTTTTTGTTAATTTCATAACACGTGCACTAATTCACTATATTATCCAAGTAGTAAGCCCGTGAGTAAACACTATAGCTACACGTATTTAAATATATGTTAAGGATAATAGAATTCTATCTAGTGGCATGCAATTTTAGAATAAATTATCCTTAATGTAATTTATTAACAATATTGACACAAAATTATAATATAAAACATTGCAATATTTTAATCTTATTTCATTATCATACATATAATCATAATATCATTTACACCAATAATCATAAATTAAATTGGTTAGCCATTGATAACTTATAACAGTAAAAACGTCTCAACTCAAAAATGACTAACTTTTGATAATACCTACCTATGTTATTTACATAACAATATTTCTAAAAAAATGTCATTTTCATGTATCTACAGTTATTCGTTTTTGAATTACAATAAAATAAGAAAATCGCTACATGAGAAATCGAGTGAATATCCAATGTTATAAAAATTTGAATTTCAAACGCTCATAAAAATTTAATTTGACTTTCTTATAGACATTTATTTCTTGATAAAGGTAGATAATCTTATAAGGAATCTTATATCACATTTTAAAATCTTAGATTTAAAAAGAAAAACTTCTACGAATTCTTAACTCAAAATAATTTGCTAATTTTCGTGATTTTTCCATATTTTGTCAATTTTTGAACTTTAAATTCTTATAAAAAAAACTGTGACCTCTATTAAATTTTCAAGATTTTTTAGCCAACAAATAAAATTGTATTGATATTTATGGAAAAAAACTAAAAAAAATGGAAAATGAAAACGTGCCTAAACAGTTCAAAATAAATCAAAACATTTTTAAAATGTTATCGTTTATAGAAAATGCTAATATAAACAACCAGTGGAAATTTCATGTACCTACGGTCATTTCTTTAAGAGTTGCACCATAAACCAAAATCGATTTTTTCGAAAACAGATTTTAGTGTAAAAATTCCCGTTTTTCCTTAATTTTTATTTTGTTTTTCACGCCGCTTTTGAAAACTACTATGAAATTTTCACTTTTGACCCCAGAAAGTACCAACTAGATTCACTTTCCTATCAGAAAAGCTACTGTTGAAGAAAGTCCAAGCACTTTTACTGTCCTAAAAAGTGATGACAGACACAAAAAAAATTTTAATTTAATTTAAAAAAAACACACATCATTGTAAAATCAATACATTCATCTAAGAATCTAAAATAGGTTTTATCATTATTATAATTTTTGACATCATTACTCAATTATTATTTCATATCCCAAAACACAATATTCTTCAGAGAATTTCAATCGATTAAAATTGAATTTCAAACGAGTAAGTAATTAATTAGTTATTACTTATGATTTATAAAGTTTAGAAGAGTTGAGTGGTGTTAACCAAATTTTCGGCAGTGGTAAGACACAAAATGTTCACAAATGCATATTAAGTTATAAGTTATAACGAAACTAGTCCTTCGAAATAAGATTTTTATAGTTCAAAACAATCAGAAACATTCTGTTTAGTGGTATAAATTAAAAATATGTATGCTATCATTCACAAAAGTAATAAAACATATTTTAATATAATGAGTGTTTACTGTTAAAATAATTACCTATACTATTGGTGGTTTATTATTGTGTAGGTAGGTACTAGCTACTGGGTACAACCATAAACTATTAGAATATAAGATTAAATGATTACAATAATAACATAATATCTTTATTGCTGTTGATATTTATGTACTTTATAAAAATACATACAATTGTCATATTATAAAAGGTTTAAAACAATTAATACACGTAAGGAGCAAACTAAAAAGTAAAAACTATTATTAATGAAGGTATGTCCTTCGGAGAACTGTTATTGTCTATTAAAATATCTATATTTTAACTGACAACATTCAAGTAAGAAAATATGATAATGTAACTTATTGTAACTTTTTTTTAGACATTCTAGGTATGTGGTACAAATAGTATTTGTAGTTTATACTTGAACTTAAATACTTAATACAAAATCACCTAAATTCTTAATGCATTGCTCATTTGTTCAATCATTTGATTGGTAATTATTATGGCAGTTTAATATCATATTATACTTGGCAGTACATCAGAGGTTTGTACACGTCATATTATTATCATAACCTCTAAGTAACTTTTGGGTATATTTTCAATATTGTACCTAGTTTAACATTGTATAGTAGGTATAATGTATATCAATATTTTTTCGAAAAAAAGAATATCTATTTGATGGTTTAGCCGGTTTAGGTCTACTTTCTTGAAAATTTAGTGTATTGACCTATAATAGTTAATAGACTATACTATATTATTATTATATAGTTACATACTAAGATTCATAAATACCATAATGCCAGTCTTGAACTGTTAAGATATTGAGATTTATCTTTTTTAAGTTATAAATAGTTACATAAATAAATTATACATTAGTGATTAGTTTATTGTGTATATTAAATACCTACGAACATACAAATATAGGTACATATATAAATATATAATATATAATAATACATCAATGTGTATAATTTAAATGATTTTTATATAAAATATATTAACAAACAAAAATTATGTCTCAAGTGCATGTATATGGTTGAAAGTACCTACCTACTTATATATCTATTACGAGTTTAATATAATAATTCTTAAATCAAATAATATGTGCCTACAAATAATTTGTAGTATCTACATAATAAATAGCAATTAAACTTATTACTTGTATACAATTTTTGAAAATGATATCGATACGATTTAATAGCAATAAAATGGTAAATTGCTAAGTCTTGACTTAGGAATAATCACAAAAGAAATTTTTCTTTTTAAAGCACTGCAGTAACTACTTTTAGCGTTCTTAACTAGATATAATAAAATAAAAATATAGAAATACCTCGAAATACCTAGAATTTTTAAGCAAAATCGTTTTTAGTTTTTGGTGTAACTCTAAAATAAATTAACGAAGCAATTTTCGCTGAATGTTTATAATAGCATTTTCAAATGTTTTGACTTGTTTTGAGCTGATTAAGGACATTTCAGTTTTATCCAATTCTGTTAGTTTTTTTTTCTATAAATTTCAATACAATTGTATTTGTTGGGTCAAAAAGCTTGCAATTTCAATACAAGGCTTGTGATATATTGTTACAATGACAGTTGAAATATATTAAAAATACATTGTCTCAATTTTTTTTATAAGCATTTAAAGTTTGAATTTTGACGAAATACGTAAAAATAACGGAAATGTGCAAAATATTATGAGTTAGAAATTCATGAGAATTTTTCTTTTTAAATTTAAGAATTAAACATTTAGTACAAGATTTCTCATAAGTTTGTCTACCTTAAAAAAAAAATCTCTACTGGAAAGTAAAATTAAATTTGTGTGAGCGTTTGAAGTAAACTTCACTCAATTCCTCACTCGTTTCCTCAATTTTCTTAATTTGTTGTAATTCATAAACGAATAACTGTAAATACTTGAAATTTACACCATATGTTAATTTTATCATTTTCTATACTTGATAGAATTTTCAAAATATTTTCATTCGTTTTGAGTTGATTATGGACATTTTCAAAATCCATTTTTTAGTTTTTTTCTATACATGTCAATAAAATTGTATTTGTTAGGTCAAAATGCTTGTAATTTTTATACAAGGCCTCTAATACATTGTTACAATATCAGATTTAAAATACATATAAGCATGATTTTTTTTATAAGCTTTTAAAGTTCAAATTTTGACACAATTTGTCAAATTGAAAATTTACAAATTATTTTATTGTTAAAAATGTATGAAATGTTCAACTCTTATAGCTAAGTATATTGAAAATTTAAAACAAAGTTGCACGTAAGTAGTTAATTCTGTAAAAAAATTTTTAAAAATATTATAATATATAAACCCAGTTTTTTTATAGTTACTTTAAGTAAAAATGTGTACGAAATTACATACTAAATAACCAAGAATAACGTTTTTAGTTATTTTTTGTAATTTTATAATATTAATTCAACAAATCAGCCAAAACCGGCTACCGTATTAATAATAAGAAATAACAATTTAGTATAATATAGAATATCTTAGACTGACAAACCGTCTCCTATCAGAATCGTTTTTCGTACAGTTACAAAGATAAAATTATATCATTACTGTACAGCAGAGTGACAACCACTTACCAGCTTTATATGTTTTGAATTAAATAAATATTCTTTTGAACTACTGTCAAAAATATAAAAAACTTATTGTTTGACATTCTTCATGCAAATCTAAAACACTTTTAATGGTGATTAGTGATTAATGATTACAAAATGCCTAAAATGTTGATATTAAAATATATTTTTTCGATTTTTTTATGAAAAATCACCTGATTGATAAGATTTTGTCATTTTGAGAACCAATGTTTAGTATCACAAATAGGTACCCACGCAAAGATATTTTAACTCAAGAACGGTTGTCTTATTCCTAAATCTTGGGAGTATAGTACCTATATATATTTGATTAATTAAAAACCAGACTGTTTCAAGTCACGCCCAAGATTAAAGTGCCCCATGTATTAAAATGTTGTAAAATTAATGTTGAACAATTTATAAAAACCAATAGGACGTACAGGTACAATTAATACTTTGTTTGTATTATTTTATTATACAATCCTATGTAATAACTATTAACTACTAAGTGAAAACTAAAAAGTGATCTAAGTAGATGTCTTATACTCTTATACATGTCAGAGTGTTGTTGGATTTTTTTTCTCTTATCCTATCTATAATACGTATTATAACACAGTAAATATTCACAAGTTTGACGTATTATTTATGTTAATAATGTTAATATTACGTATGTAACTAATATAAATATATAATACCTACCAATTTAATTATTAGATTGACTGAATATTATGCAAATAAAATATGAATAAAACGTGTAGACGTGTAGTATTGTTTTAATTGAGCTTATGAGATATATTATGATTTATGAGCTATTAGCTATTGATGATATAAGCGTTTTTAGGGAAGTACCTAGGTGCTTAACGTTTTAATCAAATTAACAAAGCTTCGTGATTGAGTACGCAATGGAATAATTTGAGGATATTTGCAAAAAAAACACGAATAAATAAAAAATTAATTAATTAAATCAGATTGTAGAATGTCAAAAAATTGAATATAAAACCTTGAGAGGAGTGGTCAAAATCAGCGTAAATTGAGGAAAGTGGGTCATAGTCTCAGTGATTACGAGTTTGATCTTCTAATAAATTAATTTATACGCTCGAGGCATTTGCCATTTATTTTTATAAATCAACGCGGTAAATGCATTTTCATAAATTAAACTTTATCTAAACTATATCTAGAGTCAACTAGATTTTATATTTATATTTAGTTAGTTTTAATATTGGTTATACATAGTAAGGTTTATAATACCTTTAGTAGGCAGGTTTTTTTTTTTTTATTGATCAAAATAACATTGACAACAAAGGCCATAAGTTACAATTAATTACAAATTGATATAAGATTATGTGCTTAGAATTTAGATACAAAGATAAGTTATATAATTAGGTTAAAAATTTTTTTTTTATATATACGATTGAACAATTTTGATTGTTTTGAAAAATTAATTATGTCTAGGTTTTTTTCATGGTTGGGTTTGAGTGCGGTGTCTAAGTTGTGGGATATCCTATGCTCGGCGAGTTCTTGCCTCTTGGTTGTACATTAAAAACAGTCGGCTATTAGGTGTTTGGCGGTTAATGCAGTTCCACAGGTTTGACAAATGGGAGACTCCTCTCTGGCCATAAGGAAACCATAGGTAGGTTTATAATTAATGGTAATCGCCATTAGGTAATTATACCGAAAAAATCTAGTTCTTATCATACTTGGCGACTTGCGGATATAGTGGAAATTTATAGAATGATTAATAAGCAATTTACATATTCCACTCTTACTGTAGTGTTTATACCATTGATTATAACTATCTAGTATAATTTGTATTATCATTTTATTACATACAGTTTTTATATCATTCAATTTTGAAACAGAAAATTTGGTTTTCATACTAGCTACTATATATTAGAGACTACAGTATTAGACTTGAATACTTAATATGGAATTTATCCAATATATTATGCATTAAACCAATATAAGTAGTCAGAGCTCAAACAAGGAAAGGAGAGAAATTTAATTATTTGTATAAAACTCTTGATACGGAGGGGGAACCTACACTCCACATCAATCGACAGTAGCCATTTCCTTCCAATAATGAGATACCATTTTTCTCCATGGAGAAACAATGCATTATTAATTATCCTCAAAAAATAAATAAATAAATCTCGACCATCTTCCTTCAATAAGAAATTAAGTACCTATACAATAAATACTTATATTTTCAAGTCATATTATAATAACAAAAAAAATAAAATAACCTTTGAATTATTAACAATTGTATTTTTTTTTTTAAATTTTTCTTTTATAATTTTATTATCTTTTTGTCTAAAATAAATAGCAACATTTTATATTTTTAATCATATTATATAAACCAAAATAAAACATTTACCTTTGAGTTATTAACAATTATAAATAATAATGTCTTATTTAGGCTTATTCAAAGTTACGACGTTAAGATGTTATTGACTGTTAGGTACTCTAATATTCTCCCTTTATAACAGATTAATACTTGGTAAGTACACGAGTAAACGAGAGTACAAAAAACTTTTGCTGGCTAAAATATCAAATTAATATTTTAATATATGAAGGAAAATGGTCATAAATTTAGTTCAAAAAAATGTTAATCAAATGGAATTTAATCTTTCTTGTGGAGGAAAACGGTATCTCATTTTTGAAGAAAAATGGACACATCCTTACAATCAACTCCTTGATTTTTTTTTAAATTTAACTATTTAAGTACCTAGGTAGTTAATATTTATACATTTTTATTGTTTATTATATTTTAAAATGTTATTTAAATGGTTAAATGTAACTTAAAAAAGGTCATGTAGCAACCGGTAGTTGGTGTCTGTTTTTTTATTTTGTATCTAAATGCTGTCCTTAGGACCGGGCTCCCGTACATTTGTCACAGTTTCTAATAAAATGATAACTGCAACACTGTATATACTATTGTCTATATTTATCTTTAAAAGGGTTTTTATAAACATATTTTTTTAGATATAATTCAAGAATTCAAATGGATAAATAATTATTATTTGTAATTTCATCCGTATATTTATTTGAATATATTATAGGTGAGTTGTGAGTAGTTTATAAAATACCTAATTCAGGACCAGGAATACAGACTACAGATAATGTTTTTGTTTCTACTGCCTAAAAAACAGACCTTACGTTGTAGTTAATTACGACATTCTAAAATATTAGGTATACACAAATGTTTTCTAGTCATTTTCGTTAAACACAGCTAAAAAATATATTGCACATGTTTACTGTATTTCCATAGTTTTATTCCCCATACTTTGGTTTTAATCTTTTTTTTTTATTTGAAATAAACAATCTATACCTTAGGGGCGCAATGGTCAATAGGCTATGTGATTAGAGTATATATATAAATTCATTTTAATAATCATTTACACAATTAAAATAATTAAATATTAACAGACTACACTTGATATGAGTATGTGCCTATGTGAGAATAGTCACTCACTGGTTTTTGATCTCACCGCACTGAAAGGTACATAATATAGACTGCATTATTATCGTAAACATATTTCAAATTTGTATCATGCATATGATACATATACACATCTGCATATTATATTGGTAGGAATAAATCTACTTTTATGTACTTAGATTCACATACATAAATAAAAATTTTGTTTTTTCTATACCTATCATATTTTTTTAAATTACTAATAACAGATCCAGTAGCATCGATTATAATTTTTGGTAGAGGAAAATGTCGACAGTAATCACTAGAGCAAGGACTTTCATGCACTAAAAAATCATCAAATATGCATTTAAAAATATGCACTTATGCATCAAAAAATTAAAAATATGCGATTAAATATGCCCTTAAAAAAAAACTTAACTAGTAACTTATAACTTATAACTTATAAGTTACAACCAATTATATAAAAACTGTTAGCAAAAAATAATGTAAATTGTTTACTCATGGTACCTAAAATTCTAACCGAACTACACTCCTGCGTACCCTACTTCCGGGTAGACATGATTTCTCAAAAGGGGGGAATCACGAATTGAGATGTACCTTAATTAAGATATATTTTAATTCGTGGGGGGATCATAAAAAGAAAACGACCTCGACATAGCTAAATAGGATGGAAAAATCCCCCCACCCTCTCAAAACTTTTTACTTAGGTCATAAAATATTTAACAGGGAACAATGAATATAATTTGAATTGATTCAAAATTCACATCAAACACAATATGGGAGATTATCCGCTCCAAAACAATGGGAGGGGATCTGAACCGCAAGTTTCTCTCCTGTAATCTGTATACTCTACTTGTATACGCCGTGTGGTAAACTCGAAATTATCACATTCGATATTGTTATCGATTCAATAACACATTTTGATAGTAGGTATTAAATACTGATAACAATGTGGACTACTGATTAGAGATTACTGACAAATAAACTAAATAGGTAGTCATAATGTTGAATTTTAAATTTTAATACCTAGTGAACCACGTAGAACAGTTAAAATTCAAAGATTTCAAATGTTTATATAGTTTTAAATCAATAAACAACTTCACAACTTAATATGGAGTCTACTTTTGATATTAATGGATCAAACCGGAATAATAATATTAGTATTAACAAGTTTGTTCATGAAGTAAGTAGCTTTGATATATTTTTATGTACTTTATTTTTAAATTATAATAAGTTATATCATAATTTTATAGCATCCGATATTAAAATCATTTATTGCCGGTTCTACATCTGGATTATTCTCTACAGTTTTATTTCAACCTTTTGACGTTGTCAAAACAGTCTTACAAAACCCTAGAAAGTAATTGAAGCTGACTGTTAAAAAATAAAATATGTTTGTATTATAATTTAACAACATTGTATTATTAGTGACAATAAATTAGGAATAATCAATGCCACAAAGTCTGTCTGGCAGCAAGAATCTTATTATGGATTTTGGAGAGGACTGTCTCCGGTAAGTACCTTCCTATTTGTATTTTATATTCTATTAAAGGCATCTATATTTTACTTAATCTACTTTGTTATATTTAAAAT
The DNA here is from genome assembly GCA_949089665.1 of Macrosiphum euphorbiae. Taxonomy (NCBI): domain Eukaryota; kingdom Metazoa; phylum Arthropoda; class Insecta; order Hemiptera; family Aphididae; genus Macrosiphum; species Macrosiphum euphorbiae. Next base: position 49,480,321 of record CARXXK010000001.1, on the reverse strand, counting down.
ATCCTCTATAGAACTTTACCATAAAATTTTAGTATTCTTAAATAATGTTTGGTGATTTAATTGAACTATAAAATAAATAATATTTTATAATAATAATACCAAAGTAACAATTTTTAATCAATAACAAATATTTATAAACTTTGGTTAGTAAAAATAAATATTTAATCACTTAATAGATAATTATTTAAACTAAAATTATATTATTAGTTAGATACTTATTTTAGAAATAAACCATTAGTACTTCAGGTTTTTAACAAGTATAGTGATCAAACGTTTGTTTAAGAAAGGTTTGTATTTATAGGCCTTATTTATAGGTTTTGTTTATAGGTCTATATTTATGCTATCACTCTTTTTTATTATTGTTAATAATACCTTTCTTGCCCAGTGTAACTCTTTTTATTCCCAGCCATAAGTGACAGATGTAATGGAGCACAAAAACATAATATTATCTATTATAATTGCATTGTAGGTATAGGTACTCTCATAACTTAAATTTGGAATCACTTTTAGCTGTAAATTACTAGACATTAGGATTTGTATGGGTACAATTCAAACTATGCAATTTATTTGGGTATCCAAAAAGGCTAAGTACATATTTTACTTAATATGGACAATAGAAGAATTTTCCCCGCTAACTACTAAATAATTTAAGCTTAAACAACTATATTATACTACTTGATGTGTAGATCGTCATGAGCCATGACGCTTGTATTATTATTTCAACAAACTGTTTTAGATGTATTCAGTAATTGTAATTGTAATTGTAATTGTATTCAGTAACCGGTTTTTCAACATGTTTTCTATGTGGGGGTGGGGGGGTCCAAACGTCCAGTACCCCTTGGACTGGCCCCCTGTAAATCAGCCACTGATTGACGATTGTATTCAATACATTTTTGGCAAGATGCTGATACTTTTAGTTCAGAAAATCAAATTAGTAATACCCTGAAACGATTAAATTTCCAAATTTCAATCATAAATAATAGTAGATGACTAATAAAAATACTTGGAATGAGTTTTCCAATAACTGCATTTTCTTCAAAATAAATTCTAGATTTAAAATCTGCTTTGAAAACTACATTGAAGACCAAATTCAGATCATCAGAGAAAATATTAATGTAGAATTTCACAAATTATTAGCTAATGTTGATTTTCTTTGTAAAAATGATTGTATAATTATTATTTATGAGTAAAACAAATGTCAACAAAATAGACAAAATTATAATTTAACAATAAGCAATCCAGAAAATTTTGAAAGAATTTTATCCGCTATTCGATTATTTCTTAGTAAAAAAATGTTTAAGTTTGATTAATTTTATGCATTTATGATATGTTCATTTATATGAATGTAAATAAAAAAATTGAATACATTTTTTTGAAGATTGCGCTTATTTTATCAAGTTATGTGTAAGTATTTTGTGTAAATAAATTACTTGACACTTTTTGGTAGGTTATCAAGTTATCTTGTATAGTTATATAGACTAAGTTAATAATCTTATTCTAGCATTTGTTTATTGATTAGTTGCGGTTTTATTGAGTTTAATAATTATTGGTTTGTAGTTGAATGTAATGTGTTATTACGTTGCTATTATTGAAATATTGTTTAACGCAGTGGTTTTCTACTTTTTTCTAATCACGACCCCAATTTTTTTTTTTTTTTTAATGCGACCCCTTCAAAAAATAAATAATATAATATGAATAATTTATCGATATTAAGAAAATCACATTAACAGGTAGGCTGTATAGAACAAAATTGATTGTATGTATTGCATGCAATATGTTTTAGCATATTACTCAATTAATGACAACAAAGTAGAAACTGATTATTAATAATATATTTGTGACTAAAATTGTTGAAGTAAGTACCTACTGTGTACGTGCTACGAGTGTAAACATAACCAAATAAAATTAATATTGATCGACCACAATCACTTGTATATTATAATTAATAATCCATCGTCAGATAAGATAATAATATACCTACGCTATTTTATTTGACATGCTATTGAACATTCGTACTGAACAAATATGAAATAATTAGATTGATTTTTAAAACAATATATTTTGTTATGACTGATGAATAACCATTTGTTCATTATTTTTGGGGACCCAAACTATCTTTTTCGACCCTCAGGTTAAGCTTTTTTTTCCTAATATTGATACCTACTATTTTTAACTTACCTACTTCATTGTGCATTTGTGCCTACAGGCTACAAGTTATAACAACTGTCGTTACCTCCTATTTAAAACTGCCTAGTGCCTATAGTGTCTACTATTATAGTATAATACTACTATCTACTGAGTAGCAAATGCTGTGACTCGTAAAGGCGTTAGATAAGTGGTTTTCGACATGAGATAGATGTATTAGGAAAAAAAGTCCGAGAAAAAATTATTTAAATATATATTAGTTGCTGAATAAAAATAAAAAAATTTAATTACAGTTAGTTCGTAAAAACTTATCAAACAAAAATGTTTTATTATTAAATAGTATTTTTTTTTAATCGCCCTGTATACTCAAATTAATTTATATACCTAGCTATACTAGTAATAAATAATAAAATATATTTTTGTTAATTTTTTACGAACTGATTTTAATATAATAATTTAATGAACGAGTAATTTTAAAATGAAAGTTATGAATTATGATAATGATTAATACATAATTAATAACTATGTATATTGTATATACCTAATAAAATATATTTTTTAAATTCTGAGTGAAACGATCAATGTATTGATTTTACAATGTCGTGAATGATGAATGTTTTTATATTTTTTTTTTTTTTTTGTGTCTGTGTACTCGATAAGTAGTCGAAATAATGCTTCTATTTTCAACTTCAGTATATTGTTGGTGCATTGGGGAGGTCAAAATTTAAAATTCCCAGTAATTTTCAAAAGCGCCAAGAAGAACAAAAGAAAAATTAAGGAAAAACTGGAATTTCTACGCAAAATTGATTTTTCATAAAATCGACTTTGGTTTTTGGTGTAACTTTAAAACAAATGACCGTAGATACATGATATTTTCACTAGTTGTTTATATTTCCATTTTATATTCATGATAAAATTTTCAAAATATTTTGATTTGTTTTGAACTGTTTAGGGATATTTTCAATTTCCCATTTGTATGTAATATGCCTTATACCTAGACTGACATACCGTCTCCTCTCAGAATCGTTTTTCTTATACAATGATGTATCATTGAATTCAAATTTAATACCATCCATTATACAGTGACCCCTTTGTACCTACTGTACAGCAGAGTACCTTTTTTAAATTATTTTTTCTCGGACTTTTTACCGTTTACTAGATGGTACCAGATGGTCTGGCAGACAGTGTTTTACATTTTAACTTCTTAGTTCTGATAATTATTAATTTATAATATTAAATTATATTAAATATAGGTACTCATTATATGAGTATAGTATAGTATCCTAGGCAATTGCTGCAAGAAGCTGCGATGAGATGAGTGTTCCAGGAAACACCTGTTAAGTACTGAAGTTTAAATACAATTTAAAAAAAAAAGTTTAATTTGTAGCACATAGTCGTTCACACATTCCATACCGGAAGTAATTCGGGCTTCCGTTTTCCACACATCAAACAATATATAGGTACGAATACATTTGACTGGATTAAGTGCATAATTAGTGCATAATACTCATTATTTAGCATTTACTAATTTACCATGGTTATACTTCAAACCTCCAAAACATGTGGTCTATGTTAGTCTATTATTATGATTCTTAAGAATTTAACGGATTAGCTATTTTACTTTTATAGTATTGCCTTATAGTTATATAAAAATATTTTCATTTGTATCATTCACATTTAATAATAATGCGATAAATATTAATACCTACCTACGATATAAATATATAATATGTTTATTGTTAATCATACTTGGATTTCGGATATCAATAATTTGTTGTTGGTACCTATATAGTTTATACCTTTAAGTTTTAAAGGTAAACTTATGTCACGTGTGATTTTTATACGGCCTGTCGGCTCTCTGGATGTCTGTCTAGTGTCTAAGGCAGGGTAAGGATTTTATAGCACTTAAAATTGTATAAATATGAGGTATAATATTACCTTAAATATTGCTAAATATGCGCTAAAAATATGCAATAAAAAAGGAAATTTATTAATTAATAATTTTTAATCACTTACAAATTATTATAGGAGTCACTTATGATATTTGAAATAATTTGGTCACTCTGATCAGACTCCAAATAGGTGGTCCAAATGAATTGACTATACCTACAACGCATTCAACTCGTTCGTTGATAGTCGGCGATTAATAATTGTAGTAGAAATCGACAAAAAAAAACCAACAAAATCAGTAAATAACAAAAATTAGAACCAAATACTTAATAAGAAATTATCGTAATAATTCAATTGACAAAAATGTAAAAACTCATTTACCTACTAAAATATGATCAATTTTGATTCAAAAACAGGTAAGAATGCTTAAAAAGTCCAAAAAAAACAAAATAAAATTATTAATTTGAGTTCGTTGTATCATGATACATATTTTTAGCTTCCTTTGCTATTTTTTAAGCATCTCATTATAGAAATATAAAAATTCTATAAAATCCCAACTCTGGTCTATCGTGTGGGCTGCATGATTTATTTAAATCTACGTTATAGTTATACATTTATAATTATTACGGTAATCGGTCAAAATATCCAAATTTTAACATTTCGAAAATTTTTTATAAATTATCACAATCATGAAATTTTTATATAGTCAAATAATATAAGTTAATATGTAAAATAATACAATTACGTAGATTACAGTGATTACACTATTTTCTAATAAATTATCAATAGTATTTAAAAAATGTTGAATATCCTTATATTATGTATGGATATATTGACCTTGATTCCTTGTTACTACTTAGTAGTTATTAGGTCACTATTGACTAGCTAGACCTCAAATTCTCACCAATTATGCACATTCCCCAATCCCGCCAGACCCCAACAGTGAGAAAAAGGGCAAAAGCGGAAACGTCAATTATGTTGGTCGTCAAATGTCGTATCACCGTAATCAACTTGCGTAAAATATGTTGTTTTATTACATTTTATTCCTTGTCGGGAGTTTTTAGTTTTATATTTAAATTTATTTCTTTATCGACTACTTCGGTAAACTTGGAATGATCTCTGAATTTATTAAATAGTTTATTGGATTCTTTATAAGTTGGGGAAGTATTGAGAGTTAAGAGCACTGATGAGTGATCTGAATTTAAATCAAGTAAATTGTTAGTAGTGTTAAATAAGTTATTTGGTATTTTGTTCACAAAAATATCTAGAATATCAGGGTTTTTCCGGGAAGACGAAGGCCAATACGTTGGATCAGGTGGAGCTAGAACTTTAAATCTTTTTAGATTGGTAAAATTATACAAGGTGACACCTTGATAGGTGATAGGTACTGATGAAAAAAATCGAAGCTGTTGTACTGCCCCAAATACGGTGATGACAAAAACAAAAAAAAATAATTTAAAAATGTATAAAATACACATCGCTCAACTCAGAATCTAAAAAAAAAATGGTTACACCTTTCCATTTTAAAATTTTGAGTACAAATGTATTTTATTAGTGGCTTAGAGTGCCTTAGACGACAGGGGGTGCCCGAGCACCCATAGCCCCCCTTGAATCCGTGCCTGTTGAGCTACCTACATAAATATATTTGGTTTTTATTTTTAATAATATTGGCTTAATATTTTAATATTTGGAAAAAATGGAATCTATAAACATTTTTTATTTTGGAGGAAAATGGACCCGCTACTGAATCTAACATAATTTAATAATTAAAGTAATAAATAATAATTATGTATACATTTTGAATTTATGTACCTACCTAAAATTATATAATCGTAGTATTTATGGCTTTCTATTCTATACACTTTTAATTACTAAGTTTTTATATTTTTAGTCTCTTGTACGCAATATTCCAGGAATTGCCATTCATATATCACTTACACAGTTAATATATTCATATCTAACAAAAAACAATCAGACTTCTATGGTGAAGTCCGGTATAGCTGGATTTAGTGCACGATGTATTACTGTTTCTGTATTAATGCCTTTCACTGTTTTAAAAACTAGAGTAGAAGTAAGTAAGTAACTTATGTACCTATACGTTGTATACATTTTAATTACATTTTCCTTTTTACTTAAGTATTGATTATTCTAAAACGATGACATTTATTTTCAGAGTGGACAGTATAGTTATACGACTTTAACCCGTGCCCTATCTGATATGTATAGGTTGGAAGGTTGGAGAGTTTTGTGTCGTGGATGGACACCAACAATTTTACGAGATGCTCCATTTTCTGCATTATATTTTATGATTTTTATCAAATTAAAAAATATAACATTACAAGGAGGCAAGTACCTATTGCAAAATTAATTAATATAGTGAGGAGTTTTATATTTTTATATATATTATAAAAAATGTTTTGTGGCTTGGCGTGGTGCGTTAGCTCCCAATGCGACTGAGAGTAAGTAACGCCCGCTGCTACTAGCCCTTGAATGGGTGACCACCCCCCGGGCCCGCGGGTTCGTAGTTCATAACCCCCTAACCCCCGCTAATTGTCATAGTCTCTGGGCTTAAGATCAATATTAAAAGAAAAATAGATACATTTTGAATATAATATACAGGATGTAGCAGGAAGACGTGACAAATTAAGTAACTTTTATTCTAATAAATATTTATTAATTATTTTTTTTAATTATATAATTTATTGACGTACACACTACCTACATGTATTATTTTACATTTTTTATTTTAGTACCTATTTTAATACTAAAAGTAAAAGATTTAAAATTTGATCTACATTTTTTTGAAAAATTCAAATAACCCATTTGTAAATCTTTTTTTAGAAAACTTTTGACTAAAAACATTCATCTCAGTCAAGTGGTTTATTTTTATGATTTATTTAAAATAAGACATTCGTTTTAAATGTAAAAGCTTTTTTTAAAAATTAAGATTTTTACAAATACCTATTTAAAATTCTCGTAATATTTTGAAAAATAGTTTATACTTTTGGAATTTAAAATGGTTTTAAGATTAGATCAACTTTATTTAACAAAACTAATTAGATTTTAAACATTTTAAAAAATAAACTACTATAATATTATGTGTCAAATAAATGTTTTTACAGTCAAAAGTTTTCTAAAAACCATGCTTACTAATTGGCTATTTTGAATTGTATTGTCAGATTTTTTATTTTATATTTTCAGTATTAAAAAATAAAAATGTTATAATATAGGTACATGTACCACAAGTCAATAAATTGTATATTTAAAAATTTTAAAATATTAATGTGAACAAAAGTTATTTCATTTTTAGAATGTACTCTTCATCCTGTATAGGGTGTTTCATAAACAAGGACGAACATTTTTAAGAAATAACTTTATAGAACAAAGTTTTTTTTACAAACCCATATTATATACTATTATACTAATGTCTTGTATAGTTAATACTCTGATTTAAATGAGAAACACAAATCGGGCATCTGTGAACCCCAGTTGCGGTGGGAACCTATTTTGTCAAAATTTGAAGTTAATCACCTATAAAAAATGTGTATCTATATGTATTTGATAATTTAAACTTAATTTTATAATGTTAGAACTCCTTAAGAGGAAGATTTTGTTCATTTTTTAAGTACAAACTAATTTACAATTTTTATGTGATTTTAACAGATTTTTCAAAATTTAAACTTCAAATGCTCATAAAAAAAAATAGGCCTGCCTATGTGTTTTAGATAGTTTTAAAATATTAAAATAAATGCTTTCTATTTACCTCGAATTAAATTTTCAATCATTTTGATCAGAAACAAATATAGGCCCCCCTCGCTATACACACACACAAATCCAAAAGTCTGTACATGTCACTTAATTGTGCTGCTTCTTGAATACTATTTTTCACTTTCATAAAAAATAATTAAAATCAATATATTATATAAATAATATATCAAATAATGTTATTGTTTTGTTCAATTAGAATTAGACAACAAACAACCATTTTATATTTTTGGATGTGGTCTTCTGGCCGGAGGATTAGCATCCTGTATAACTCAACCATTTGATGTAATAAAAACTAGTCAGCAAGTATCAAAAGAAAAGCTTCATTTAATTGATGCTATTGTTTTAATTAAACAAGTAGGGACATACTATTATTGAAATTAATTACAAGCAATTCAAATGATTAACTTGTTTTCAGAAATATGGAATATCTGGCTATTTTAAAGGACTGTCTCTTCGAGTTTTAAGACGATCTTTAATGGCTGCAATGACATGGACTGTATATGAAAAATTAACTTAGATGATTAGTAACCTAGATTATAATATTTTTAATTATTTATGTAATAATGTGTCTCATATGTACATATATTCTTGTTTAAAAAATATCTGTTCAATATTATCATATCTTAGTTTTTTAGATTCAAATAAGAAAGTAATCAAATAAAGAAGAGAAACTTGAATATAATTTTTTATGTATAACTGTAATTCTAGAATTAATTAGACTGAAATATTTTAGCAACATATTTAGAAGATTACATTTTTATTTTAAGTTCTCTAGTCACCCTTAGTAGATTTTTTAATTTTATGCATAATTTGGTTGGTTATTTTATTTAGTGCATTTTTAATTTGTTTATTTCTCTGTGGACTGTAGTTTATTATATTTATTATTTTTCTTATTTAGATTATAATATAATATGAGGTATTAGTTATGTAAATCATATTTACATTTAAATGTTAAATTATAGTGTAATTTATTTCAGCCAATTATAATATATATTGGTTCATGTCAATTCTTAAAAAAATTATTTATACATATTAAATGTATAAAAAAAACTTAAGTCAATATTGGTACAACTAATTGCATTCAAGACGGTGGAAATCAAAAACTTTATTCATTTTAAACTTACATATTTTTATACTTAATATTGAGATTAATGCGAATAAAGAGTAAAAAATTAAGTTGTATGAAAGGGCTGAGCCCTCCACTGACCACTTTAGTCGACATAAATTTAACCCAAATTGCGCCTATGGTCTGAAAATATATTTTTTTATTTTTCTTAGAAATGAACATACATTTTATTTATCTTTGCTGAATGTGGCCAATTTCTGTTAGACCTAATTTAACTAATTAATAAAAATTAATAAACTTATTTATATTCCTCTTTTAGAAACAAATGCACTTTACCAGCCCCGAACCCCCTCACGATTTTCAATTTTTTTTTAAATTTCCTACTTGTTTAATCAAGTAGGTAGGTACCTAGTGTTGCGCACAAGCACATAAACGTAAGATCACAAACTTTGGAAAGCTATAACTTCTATAATAATAGATTCGGGTAAAAAAATGTACACCATCGTTTTAAGCATAAAAAAACAAGTTGAAATGTATAAAAAATTGAAAATTTACACCCCCGTGAGAGGGTTGGTAAAGTGCATTTTAGCCCTCTTTTATTTAATTTCTACCTTCATATTTTTGATTTCGGAAATTTTTGATATCGGACAATATTTAAATATTTAATTTTAGTAGACCACCGTGGTCGATGGCACAGTCGGACAGTCCAGTAGTCCACCGCATTTAAGAACCATCACTGAAAAATGAAGAATATAAAATTATAAATAGGTACCTAATTTTGCCATATGTTTTTTTTATCAATTCGTGTTATCAGTTACATTTTTGAAATATAACAACAAATCACTTAATCAAGAAGACTTCGACAGTTCGACAAGTAAACATTAAACAGCCATAAAACCATTTTGAACTTTTCTTAGAACAAATTCAAATTATAATTCGACATTGACATAGGTCAATGAGATTATTTTCTATTAGATTTTCGAAATGTTTTCAAGACATATTACTGCAGTTGTTGGTATTTCAAGTTTTTGCCTTGGAATATGGATGGATAGAAAATATAGGGAATTAAATGCATTGCATGGAATACCAGGATTTAAAATATTTGATGCAGTGTACGCTGATGGCATTGTTGCCAATAATCAGGAACTAATTGTTAATAATGAACAGCGAATATCTCAGGTAAAATATACATATTTCAATACATTAATTATAATTCTTATTATTTACCATCTAGTATGTTTTTTGTATTTTGAGTTTAATTACCTATGCACATTTCGTATACCTATGTATATTATATTTTAAGATTATGAAATATGGATTTCCAAGTTTGGATAATGTACGTTCGTATAAGAATTTTGTTCTTTCTTATGACCAAAGGAACCGTATACCCCACTGGGTCCTAGAACATCTCACACCAGAAAGCATACAGTATAATCCTAATGTAGATAGAGCGTCATGTGACTTTTATGAAGATAACTCAATTCATGAGTTTTATCGGTTATTTTTATCTTAATTTTATCTTATAACATAAAGTATTTATTTACAAAATATATTTTATAGAGCTACAAATAAAGATTATAAGAATAGTGGTTTTGACCGTGGACATCTAGCAGCAGCTGGAAATCATAAATCAAGTCAAGAATTAATAAAACAAACATTTGTCTTATCAAATATTGCTCCACAAGTTGGTAAAGGATTCAACCGATCAGCTTGGAATAATTTAGAAAAATATGTTAGAAAAAAGGCAAAACATAATAAAAATATTTATATTTGTTCAGGTCCACTTTTTTTGCCTAAGTAAGAAATTATGAAATTTTTATTTTAATTAATGAAACTAATATGTCCATAAATAAGTATTAGATATACACTGTTTATTAAAACAAAAATTTTTTTTAGAAAAGGAGATGATGGAAAATTATGGATCAAATATCAAGTAATTGGTGACAATCACGTTGCTGTTCCTACTCATTTTTATAAAATTATTGTCACTGAAAGTACAGAGTCTAAATTTTATTTAGAATGTTATATAATGCCAAATCAAGTGATTCCTGACGATATACCGTTAAAAGACTTTCAAGTAATTTCTACAATTAAATTAAATTTAGTAGTTGAAAATAAGTTAAGAGGATGTCAGCGTAGTATATTATGTTATCTTTCTCAGACCCACGCTCAACATAGCAAATTTTACGTTCACAACAATGATTATAACCATATTAGTTTCTCAAATTATAGTGAAATAAGTTCTCATACAATTTAAAGGAAAGATTATTATCCAGGGCATTATTATCTTAGGTGTTGTATTATATTTTAATTTTAGAGCTAGTTATGAGTATTTTAAAATTGTAAATTGTTTGTACATCTTAGAATATTAATAACTTGCTTTAAAATAAAAATATAATAAAAGCCTATAAGATAACCCAAATAATAATTTTACCTTTAAATTTTATAAGAGGTCAATTCTCTCTAGTTTTTAAACTAATTTCACTAAACGTGATCTGCTGATCGTAAAATTTGCTATGTTTGCATTTGTAAGACAGAGAAAACACATATGGATAGTGGGTACCACGTCCTCTTAAAAGCAGTGTTTGGTAGTACTAATTTGGAAAATTTGAATCATATTATGCCAGTAGTTCCCAGTTGGTGTTCCGTGGGCACATCTCAAGTGGTCCACGATGTCAAAGAATGTTTGTTACGACTATATTTTTTTAATTTAAAAATTTAAGAATAAAAAATTAGCGAAATTGTATTTCATAGTACTTACGATTTGGTGTAAATAATTGTTCCATTGTATCTGAATTGTTAATGGTTAATATGGTAGACAGATCGATAAAAATTTATATACAGTTTATGTAGGTATATACAATTTATTTATATTAAATTATAACATTTGAACTTGTATCACCTTTTTTTTTTTTACTAAATTAGTCAAAATATTTTTCAACAATATAAACTGTATTTCTGATTTTTAATATATACCTTTTATAAAAAATAAATGGTATAGACCAATTAAACCATAGAAGTATAGTGGGAGGGGGTAAAATTTAAGTTGTGGTCCTTGACGGTGGAAAATTTACAAAAGTGGTCTGCGCTTAGTATTGAGTTGGGAACCACTGTATTATGTGCAACTAATCTATATTAAAGAGTGCATTATGCCATTATGAATTAAAAATGTGTTTATTTATTTCATTCTTTGCTGGTAGAAATTTACAAAGAAAAACACATAAGGGTTGGTAAATATTAAAAATAACAATTCAATTTTATAAGTAAAAATTAATAATAATAATAGTATACCTACAGTTAAAATAGTGAAAGGCCAGCAGATGAATAGTAAAAATACATATTATCAAATTGATAACAAAACATTGTGTATTTGTGTGGTCCTAGTCTAAGATTTATCTTACACTTCACTTGGACTACAAATCTAAGAGACTAGGGTCCATAGGCGCAAACTGACTACATTTTTTGGGGGGGACTCAAGACCCCCTCCCCATAGGCCATATTGCTTATTAACACAGAAATACAGAATATAAAAATTAGTACTAATTACTAGATTTTGAACTGGGGGGACTTGACTGACATTTGGGGGGACTAAGTCCCCCCAAGCCCCCCCCCCCCTATTTGCTCCAATGCTAAGGTCCGAGTTAATTATACATATATGGTTCTTTGGATATGGCTGTTACATAAATAGTTAGTTTTACAAGTGCTGATTTTGAGGTTATGAAATATTATCCTTAAATTTAATCTTATTGAGACGGCTATCATCGATCTAACCTAGAACTAAATTATTAATAAGTCTTATGTCTAACATTTTTCTTCTGATTTCAAGGTTAGATAAGTTTCAAAATTCAGATACCGATGTGTAATTATGAGGAGTGTGAGAATTTTTTGAAACATAATCAACGAATGAAAGAAAACGTTCTTGAACCGTTTTAATAAAATTATAATTGTTATGTTATTATTTTAATGTTTTTCAGATGCCGTTGGAGGTAATTGAGCGTGCATCGGGATTACAATTTTTTAAGCGATTGACACTTGATAAATTTACAAAACTTAATTAATAATTTGAATCAACATAACTTAGTATTTAACACTTGCAATTATGTTAGATATATTAATTGTATAAATCATAATAAAATTATATTTTTACCTACACCACTGTCTACTTCTATGAGTTTCTATCTGTTTCGGATATTGAATATCATATTAGCAATGTTATTCTTGTTAAGAGTACACGGTAATTTGTTGTCTCCGTCCGACAAGTGCGGAACATAGCAAATTTACGCTCAGCAGATCACGTTTAGCTCTGTTAGCTTAAAAGTTAGAGTTATTATGAAACTTGATGGTAAGACAATTATCAGTGTATGTGGGCCTTTTACGATAGTTCAATTTTTTAATAATTATGCAAATATAATATAGCGTAAATTAAAAATGTTCATAACTCACTTAACAACTGAACTATCGTATAAAATCCACTTACAAACACAGATAATGTTCTCGTCATCAAGATTCAAGTTTTAATAATAGGTCTATTCACTATTTCACTCTAATTTTTAAACTAACTGAGTTTAACGTGGTCTACTGAGCTTAAATTAGCCATGTCACGCACTTGTAAGACAGAGACAACAAATATATGTGTAACATCATCTTAAGTGAATAGTGATGCCTGAAATAAATAGTGTCTACTACTAAGTACAATTTTATCCCCTATTTTAACCCTTTTTTTTCCAAGTTAATCGAGGGACGGAGGAGGAACCTCGTTAGCAATACTTCTCCTCCAAACATTACTTCTCCTCCCTGCATTACTTCTTCTCCAGCATTACTTCTCCTACCCTTATAATAACTTGGATACAAAGTAATATTTTTGATCTTGATCTTGTTGTTCATTGGTGGTTATATTTATTAATTTTTGATATGTGAGCAACTCGTAAGAGCGGTATTAGCTATGAAGAAGCATCATACATGTGCACCGCTATTAATGCACAACGGGTGAACAGTTCCTGTGATTTGCAGTTTTGGAAGCGGCGAATACTGGTCAGTGATCAAGCACGATTAATATTGTATTTTTACTACGATTTGCACTACCGAAATTATACGTAGATTATTGAAATGGATTTGATCTGCAGCTTGTCTAAATTCAAATTTTTTCTCTACTGGTGTTAGTGCATTAAATTCATCTTTACTTAAACATTCGACTTCGTATAAAGTGCAAAGCTTAAATTTTTTGACTAACTCAGCCGATAAAGGTATCTTTCCAAATTTCAAATTTTCAAAAAAATCTCCCAAATTATTCTCATCGATTTGTCGTAATATGCCTATTAATTCTATTGCATTTATTTCAAAATCAAAGTGTTCGTTTAAAAATAAAATATTTGATTTTGTTACTTTAGCAACCTGATTATTTATCAACCTGAGTATTTCGTTTAATATAAAATTTGACATCCATTAAGAATTATTAGACCAATAACTTCACATAAGATTCACATGACACCCAAAAATAATATCACAACACAAGGGGTGTAACCTTAGAATCGAAATTTTTTCCCAAGAAAATAAAATATTTTTTCCAAAAAAAAATTTGGGACTCCAGGGCCGGGCGCCTCCACCAACTGTATCGTATCTTCGCCTATCTCTCTCTTCGCTCTTTTGGTGTCTTTCTGTTTATATTAACGAGGTCTCGGAAACTCGACCTCGGTGTGTGATATTATTACTAGGGATCAGGGTTACCTTGTATGAAGCACAGTACTCAACGTATATATATGTATGTATCTGTTATTAAACATGAATGCATTATTTATTATTATATTATTAGGTAATACCAAATACTATATCGTATATAGTATTTGGTAATACTTATAAATTATAACTCGCCAACTAGGGGTTACCAATCGGGCTATGGTGTGTCGTGGGTGCTGATGTCCAAATGTGGGTTGAGCTGGTCGTCCGCAGGTCCTCTTCAGGTCGTTGTCACCCATCGACTTCTACTATCGACCATCCATTATGACTATTGACTGCCGACTCTAGACTATTGACTATTGACAGTCCACTCTAGACTGACTCTACCGACTCTCACTATTTACCACCAGGAGTCCCGGTCGGTTATTAAAACGATGTGAGCTAAACATCGTGTCAGCATAACATATATTTCATACATATATACACTTTTGCCATTACTAACACTCAGCATATGAGCCGTGCAGCCCGTGCTAAACGTAGGGAGTAATGTACGATATCGATGACGACAATCGTTACAAATTTTTAGTTGGTATCACGTTTTAGATTCTAAGCGGAGCGATGAATGTATTGGTTTTACAATGATGTGTGTTTATATATTTTTCTTTGTGTCTGTCATCACGTTTTAGGACAGTAAAAGTGCTTGGATTTTCTTCATCAGTAGCTTTTCTGATACGAAAGTGAATCTAGTTGGTACTTTGGGGGGTCAAAAGTATAAATTTCCCAGTAGTTTTCACAATCGCCGGGAAAAACAACATAAAAATTAAGGAAAAACGGGAATTTTTACGCAAAATTGGTTTTCCAAA
The DNA here is from genome assembly GCA_949089665.1 of Macrosiphum euphorbiae. Lineage (NCBI taxonomy): Eukaryota > Metazoa > Arthropoda > Insecta > Hemiptera > Aphididae > Macrosiphum > Macrosiphum euphorbiae. The sequence goes on along the minus strand of CARXXK010000001.1, from coordinate 49,464,916 downwards.
AAATCGATTTTGATTATTGGTGTACCTCTAAAACAAATGAACGTATATACATGAAATTTTCAATGGTTGTTTATATTTGCATTTTCTATACACGATAACATTTTCAAAATATTTTGATTTATTTTGAACTGTTTAGGGACATTTTCATTTTCCATTTTTTTTTAGTTTTTTTTCTAAAAATATCAATAAAATTTTATTTGTTGGTTGCGAAAGCTTGAAAATTTAATAGAAGGCTCCTAATATGTTGTTTCAAAGGCAGATGAAAAATATTAAAAATCCTTAGTCACAATTTTTTTTTATAAGCATTTAAAGTTCAAAAATTGACAAAATATGGAAAAATCACGAAAATTAGCAAATTATTTTGAGTTAAGAATTCGTAAAAATTTTTCTTTTTAAATCTAAGATATGAAAATGAAACACAAGATTCCTTATAAGATTATCTACCTTTACCAATAAAAAAATCTCTACCGGACAGTCAAATTAAATTTTTATGAGCGTTTGAAATTCAAATTTTTACAACATTGGATATTCACTCGATTACTCATGTAGCGATTTCTTTATTTTGTTGCAATTCATAAACGAACAACTGTAGATACATGAAAATTTCACTGAATGTTTAAATTAGCATTTTCTATACACCATACAATTTTGAAAATATTTTGAGTCTTTTTGAACTGTTTATGGACATTTACAGCTTTCAATTTTTTTAGTTTATTTTTTCTATAAATATCAATAAAGTTTTATCTGTTGGGCCAAAAAGTGTAAAAACTTAATACAAGGCTCCTGATATATTGTTACAATAGCAGTTGAAAAATATTAAAAATACATAGGCACAGTTTTTTTTTATAAGCATTTAAAGATCAAATTTTGACAAAATTTATCAAAATCTCGAAAATTATCAATCATTGTAATTAATAAATTATAAAATGTTCAGTTTTTATAGCTAAGGATTGCAAATTTTAAACAAAGGTTCTCATAAATAGTTCATACTGTAACCAAAAAATCTAAAAAATATATGAACACAGTTATTTTTTACAGACATTTTAAATTCAAATTTGGACGAAATTACATATTAAAAAACCTAGAATAACTATTTTAGTTATTTTGTTGTGATTGAATAATATTATTCGTGGGTACTTGAAACTTCTAAAGTGTACTATTATACATCTATGATAGTATCACGGTTTTTGTTGATGTATAACGCGTTATAAGTATCTAATGGATATTGTGATATGATTAATTTGGAATTTATTATAGGTACCTATTAATTATTATAGGTCAATTTTTTGTTTAATACCATAGATTTGTATATAATATGTCTTATACATAGACTGACATACCGTCACCGTTTTTCTTATACAATGATATTATATCATTGAATTCAAATTTAATACCATCCATTATACAGTGACCCACTTGTAACCTACTGTACAGCAGAGCGACACCCACTTGCCCACCTTTTTTTTATTATGAATTCCTTAAAATATATGGTGAGTAGATCCGAGAGCCTAGCCTAATAATGACAAGATCGGGAGTTGTCTATATATCTTGCTGTACAATAGTTACTGCGGAACTGTCATACTCTCCGTGCCCACTTAACCAAGTGGAGGTGGTGATGTGGAAAAGTCCGGGAGCGAACACCTAAGCACAAACGATGGGTGGGTCACACTTTTGGTGGCTCAAAAAGAGCGCCTTTAAATTTCTCTAGTGGGTTGACAGGCTGTCGTAAATTGTTGCTACTGCTATCCTTGGTTCTGGAACTCTCTCGTTGGCATGTGGTCGTTGTATAGATCGCTTTGAGTATGCAATCTCAGATACGACCCGATGCATAACAGGGTTGTCACCGGACCACCTGTGGTTAGGCAACCATGGGTGCCTGATCTTGAGTATCGTTTATGATACCACAGACAAGGTGAAATATTCATCGTTTATTTCACCTACTCTGAGATGATACTATCGGCAGTGCCGGATTAACGTATAGGCAGGGTAGGCACGTGCCTAGGGCTAGATAAAAGTTGCCATCAGAGGGGGCTATTTTTTTTTTTTTTAATAGCGGCACTGTGACTGTGGAAGTTCGTGCCAGTCCGAGGCGAAGAATTACTTAAATCTTAATATGGTTTTTAATTACGTCTTATCATTTTTCGGACAAGTGCAATTCGCCACATTAAAAGTAAAGAGCTTGATGACGTTTTTCCAAATCTTCATAATATAGTCCTGAGAATGTTTCTTAGCACAGCTGTGGCAAATTGTACCGGGGAACGGGCATTTTCAGCATTAAAACGAGTAAAAAATTACTTACGGTCTTCTATGTCTGAGGAAAGGTTAAACGCTTTAGCTTTATTAAATATTGAAAATGAATTATTAAATTCTATTGATTTAAATGATTTAATAAATTACTTCTGCTCTAAAAAAGCAAGAAAAAAGCTGTAAAATAAATAAATCTAAACATTTTTATAATTTTGTTTTTTTGTTTTTTTTTTACAATGGGCTATAGAAAAAAATGTTTGCCTAGGGCTATGATCGGTCTTAATCCGGCACTGACTATCGGACGTCGATGGGTAGGAAACCACAAGTACATGGATTTAGGTATCGCTGGTGCTTGTCATAACTTTATTTTGTATATCAGGGTTTCTTTGGGTTTTTGGTGTGGTTAAAGTATTTTGTCGATGTTTGTATGCTAGTCCTTATGTAGTTATGTACTCCGTTAGGTACATATAGCTAGACAGTGAACATAATGTTTAAAATACCCAGTCAGCCCTAAATATAGTACATAACGTTCGACGTATCTGTAACTGTTATTGTTATTTCACATTCTGTACCATTAGCCATACCTTGTTCATCCATGTTTGTTGCGAAACAGCCTCGATACTATTGTATTAAATCTGAAAGTGCCTGGCTTACTACTACAATAGTGTAGACTGTAGATATTAAGATATACAAACAAAAAAAACACATATTAAATATCTAAATAAATTGCTAGGTACGCTCAGAATCCAAAATTTATAACTGGTTGTAGATAGTAGATACAGTTATTATACTTAACTCGTTATTTCAATTGTTATTTTTTAATCACTTACTGTTAAAGATTCCTTATAAGATTATCTACCTTTATCAATAAAAAAATCTCTACCGGACAGTCAAATTAAATTTTTATGAGCATTTGAAATTCAAATTTTTACAACATTGGATGTTCACTCGATTTCTCATGTAGCGATTTCCTTATTTTGTTGTAATTCAAAAACGAATAACTGGTAGATACATGAAAATTTCACTGAATGTTTATATTAGCATTTCCTATACACCATACAATTTTGAAAATATTTTGACTCTTTTTGAGCTGTTTATGGACATTTACAGATTTCAATTTTTTTTAGTTTTTTTTTCTATAAATATCAATAAAGTTTTATCTGTTGGGCCAAAAAGTGTAAAAATTTAATACAAGGCTCCTGATATATTGTTACAATATCAGTTGAAAAATATTAAAAATACATAGGCACAGTTTTTTTTTATAAGCATTTAAAGATCAAATTTTGACAACATTTATTAAAATCTCGAAAATTATCTATCATTGTAATTAATAAATTATAAAATGTTCTGTTTTTATAGCTAAGGATTGCAAATTCAACACAAAGGTTCTCGTAAATAGTTCATTCTGTAACCAAAAAATCTAAAAAATATATGAACACAGTTATTTTTTACAGACATTTTAAATTCAAATTTGGACGAAATTACATATTAAAAAACCTAGAATAACTATTTTAGTTATTTTGTTGTGATTGAATAATATAATTCGTGGGTACTTGAAACTTCTAAAGTGTATTATTATATATCTATGATAGTATCACAGTTTTTGTTGATGTATAACGCGTTACCAGTACCTAATGGATATTGTGATATGATTAATTTGGAATTTATTATAGGTACCTATTCCTATTATAGGTCAATTTTTTGTTTAATACCATATACATGTATATAATATGTCTTATACATAGACTGACATACCGTCTCCGCTCAGAATCGTTTTTCTTATACAATGATATTATATCGTTGAATTCAAATTTAATATCATCCATTATACAGTGACCCACTTGTAACCTACTGTACAGCAGAGCGACACCCACTTGCCCACCTTTTTTTAAAATGTTATTTTATCAAATTCGACCTAATTGATTTTTAAACATATAGGTATGCATCTATGACAATAACATGTAAATACATTTTATTTAAATCTTTTATTTATAGTTGATACAAGATGAAAATACGTAACAATTTTCTAACATTTTATTTACAATTTGCAATATTAAGTTGGTGTATTGAGGTCCTACCACAGAATAGAATAATCCTACGCAGGATATAAAATATACTGATATGTAGCGAACGGAAAGAACTTGTAATATACAATCATAATAAAAAGACAGTCGATATGTCACATGAAAAAAAAAACATTGGCCATATAATATTAAAGTGCATAATACCTACTTAATAATATAGTTTACACGTTTTTATTTTTTTCTATAAAATATAACATAATATATTAATATTCAAGTTTAAACACTGTTTTTGGAATTGTATATTTAACCAAAAGTTATTTTAAAATTCAAGGACGTGTCATCAATATTGATATATGAGCAATAACTAATATTAATTTATATTCTATATTCGGATCTAACTTTAAAATATATATTTGCTACCTACCTATGTAGTATGTATAATTATGTACCTATTTCAGTGCAAAATCTAATGTGTGGTTATGCCTATAGTTAATATATTATTGTACAACAACTGTCAAAACTCACATACCTTCAAAAAGTGATTTCCTATACCTACTATATACAAAAGATAGGTATCAGGTTTTGTTCGGATTAGGATATTACGACTCAAGTCAATAATTATGTAGAAAATATGGTATCGGTACATGCACGGGGGTTTAATGGTTCAAACCAGCTAAACCGAAATGTTTTCAAACAATATTATTTTTGGACATGCAGTATTATATTATTATTTTACCAATGTAAAATACAATTTTGATTTTTTTTTAATATTATTATTTATTTTGTATCAACTATTTGAGTCAATTTGACTATATTAAGCGTTCTACACAATACACATTATTATTGTTTACAATTCTTGTATGGTTTATATAACCGTCCATATCGTATCCGCCGGTGTAATGCGTTATTTTAATTTTATGATTTATTCCGCAGTCATTCGTCGCCTTTAGTGCTTGATGGCTTGAATTTTTCTTGGAACATACTCTTGGATACTACTTTTGGATTATACTCTGTATAATCGACCAATGAGGTTTTTTATTTAAAATATATATTTTAACGATTTTTAGTCATTAAATCTGTAAAAGTTGATTATACACTCAACACAACGAAAAAAAGAAACAATATTTTCTTGTGTTCACAAAATATGTTTTTTTATAGTAGAAAAGGCCGCAAATTAGAAAAAAAAACCGAAATTTAAATGTGTGAACAACAATTTAACAATTTAGAATTTTGAAAGCACTTAAGTTTAAAGAAAAAAAAAATACTACGACGGACAGGATAGACACAATAAACAAGGGGGGGAGGATGCGAGATGGCGATTGGTGCAGAAATGCAGTGTTGCTGGCCACTGGTCACCTCTGCACGTTCTCCGACCTGTCCCCGCGGGTTGACGAGTGTCCCTGGCGCGTTTGCTCGGACGCTTGACGACCTTGCCCAGCCGGCGAGGCCAGACCGAGACGGCCACGGGAGCGACCACGGTTGAAGGCGACGGACGGCGGCTAGTGCGCGATGTCTTGCGCGTACCGACGGTCGACGGCGTGATGACTCGGCCGACGGACGGCGAAGACCGAGACGCGGAGCGAGCGAAGTGAGATTCTATGTTGCGGAACCGGTGGGGACGACCGAAGCGGCCGACTTGGGATTACCGCGGGGCGAAAAGGCGAAAGCCAGCGGACCACAGCGTGATCCTCGACTCTCGGTAATTTTCGCCCTGGCGTCGTCCCTTCGGCCGCAACGCGCCGCCAGACCCTGAAACGGTTAAGTTTCTGCGAGTCTGGCGCCGCTGACGTCCCCGTGTTCCTAGCACGCAAATCCCCGCACCACTCACCCCGTGCCCAGGTATCCGCCGCTGCCGTCGTACCGAGTCGCCATCGCCGTCGCACCGAGTCGGTGTACCGTCGGGGCGGAATCGTTGCCCGGTACCTCTATACTAGCCGCCGTGCCGTCGCCGTCCACCGTCGCCGTCGCTCCGCTTGACCGTGACTGCGGTCGGGCGCTCGCCGAGCCGCCAGAGGGTCTCGCGCGTCATCGACGACCGAGCTCGCCACGCCAGCTAACCCGTCGCGCCGCGGGTGCAGGTCGGAGAACGTGCGCGGGTGACTTACCGCCGCGCACCGTCCGTGCTCTTTCCCGCATCCTCCCCTCCATTCCGTCGCCGTCTTCCTGTCCGCCGTCTTCGCCCAGCTTCGGACGTCTCCTTATCGGCGGCAGAAGCAGCAAAGGCCGCGGAAGAAGCGCCTCAGGCTCTTCCACCTCTTTGGAGGCGCCTTGCCGTCTTCCCGTACAGTCGTGTCTTGGTCGCCGCTCGGCATTCCTCCACCGTGCGAGGAGACGGTCATCTCGACGCCTTCAGCTGCCGACGCCTCTCCTGCTGCACCTCCGAGAGTCGAGTCTCCGGACTCCGACTCCAGGGTCTGCACGTCACCAGTGGTGGTGACCATGTCAATGGCATACAGGATGGGCACGACCAGACGAACGAGATATTCTTCCGTCTTATCGGCAAGTGCTCCTTCTATTTTGTCCGTAATAATGTCCTCCAACATTTCCATTAGTAACACGTTTACCGCGGCGCGGTCGATGTCGCAGTTGTTAGTTGCCATACTTTATAAGTTTTGAATATCGAAAATAATTTTTGCGTGTATTTTAGGATTCGATCGAGAATTGGTAATGAGCTAAATAAGAATATTTCAACACATAGACCGATCTCCGAGAAAATCTCCCAGACGACGGTGTGTGTTACTAGCCAGCTAGTATGTTTATCGTTCTGGTCGGCCCGCAGCATCAGAATTTCGAGCGCGTTAACAATAGTAAACAATAATAACAATTTTATTTTATTTGCAAACAATTTTTTTTTATATTTTTATATTTTTTATTTTTTTTTGTGTCTGGCATCACGTTTTAGGACAGTAAAAGTGCTTGGATTTTCTTCATCAGTAGCTTTTCTGATAGGAAAGTGAATCTAGTTGGTACTTTGGGTGGTCAAAAGTATAAATTTCCCAGTAGTTTTCACAAGCGCCGGGAAAAACAACATAAAAATTAAGGAAAAACGGGAATTTTTACGCAAAATTGGTTTTCCAAAAAATCGATTTTGGTTATTGGTGTAACTCTAAAACAAATGAACGTATATACATGCAATTTTCACTGGTTGTTTATATTTGCATTTTCTATACACGATAACATTTTCAAAATATTTTGATTTATTTTGAACTGTTTAGGGACATTTTCATTTTCCATTTTTTTTTAGTTTTTTTTCTAAAAATATCAATAAAATTTTATTTGTTGGTTGCGAAAGCTTGAAAATTTAATAGAAGGCTCCTAATATGTTGTTTCAAAGGCAGATGAAAAAGATTAAAAATCCTTAGTCACAATTTTTTTTTATAAGCATTTAAAGTTCAAAAATTCACAAAATATGGAAAAATCACGAAAATTAGCAAATTATTTTGAGTTAAGAATTCGTAAAAATTTTTCTTTTTAAATCTAAGATTTGAAAATGAAACACAAGATTCCTTATAAGATTATCTACCTTTATCAATAAAAAAATCTCTACCGGACAGTCAAATTAAATTTTTATGAGCATTTGAAATTCAAATTTTTACAACATTGGATTTTCACTCGATTACTCATGTAGCGATTTCCTTATTTTGTTGTAATTCATAAACTAATAACTATAGATATATGAAAATTTCACTGAATGTTTATATTAGCATTTCCTATACACCATACAATTTTGAAAATATTTTGACTCTTTTTGAGCTGTTTACGGACATTTTCAGTTTTCAATTTTTTTAGTTTTTTTTTTTATAATTGTCAATAAAATTTTATTTGGTGGGCCAAAAAGTCTGAAAATTGAATACAAGCTTTCTTATATATTGTTACAATATCAGTTGAAAAATTTTAAAAATACATAGGCACGATTTTTTTTTATAAGCATTTAAAGTTGGAATTTTGACAAAATTTATCAAAATCTCGAAAATAATCAATCGTTGGAATTAAAAAATTATAAAATGTTCAGTTTTTATAACTAAGAGTTGAAAATTTAAAACAAAGATTCTCTTAAATAATTCATACTGTAACCAAAAAATCTAAAAAATATATAAACACACTTATTTTTTACAGACATTTTAATTTCAAGTTTAGACAAAATTTCATATTTAAACCAAGAATTACGATTTTAGTTATTTTATTGTGATTGTATAATATTATTCGTGGGTACTTGAAATTTCTAAAGTACCTAATCTACTATATACATCTATGATAGTATCAGGGTTTGTTGTTGGTGTATAACGCGTTATAAGTACCTAATGGATATTGTGATATGATTAATTTGGAATTCATTATAGGTCAATTTTTTTTAATACCATAGATATGTATATAATATGTCTTTTACCTAGAAGGACATACCGTCTCCGCTCAGAATCGTTTTTCTTATACAATGATATTATATCATTGAATTCAAATTTAATACCATCCATTATACAATGACCCACTTGTAACCTACTGTACAGCAGAGCGACACCCACTTGCCCACCTTTTTTAATTTAACTAGGCTTTTTTTATTAATTTTTGAACAACTTCTTTTTGGGAATAAATAAGGGAGGGATGACTTACAAATTTTAAATTCATGATTACAAATACTTACAAATTGTCAATGACATTTTGGCATAGGTAGTCAAAAACTTTGAAATGCCAAAACGGATAAGTATTGTGGAAGTTAGCCTTGATTTAAACTTTTGAGTATAATTAAAAACGACTGTACTTACAAATTACCAAATTGTGCTTACATAAAATTACAAATGACTTATAAATTTTTATCAAAATTTGTAGAAAAAATGTTCATGTTGTGTGGCCAACTTCACGGAACTACATTGTGAAACAAATATAGAAAAAATTAATTTGGGGGTTAAGACTTAAGTTATAAATTCTGATTTTGAGGTTACAAATTTTTAAGAATCGGTTACTAATTTTTTAATTAGGTTTGACTTCAAAATTTTGACTTTGGGGTGCCAAGCTGACGGACCTCTAATTGGATACTGTCTGACAATTTTAGTAAAAAAAAATATTAATATGATTTAAATAAAATGTATCTAGGTAAGACGTAAATATGTCTTCTAAGATAACAAATAGATAGATCGGATAAAGTGGGGTGGCTGGCTAAAAAATGGAAAAATTCGTAAAAAATATAAAAAATGATTTGCAATTAGCCAAACTCAATTTAAAATTAGTTGTAATTAATTTGCAATTATTCGGCGGTATTTTGAAATGAATCGGACAAAGTGGGGGGCTACATGAAGTTGTCTCCCCCGATTTTGAATTTGAGTTTACTCAAAACTGGGTGATTTGCAATTAACAAAACTCGATTTGCAATTATTTGGTGGTAACTTCATGTACATCTATAAGAGTGCTTTTTGAGGTTACCTATGTTACAAAATTATAATATTATGAATAATCCGATAATGATTATTAAATTATAATTAAAATCATTAAATTGTTATTTCATATTCATGATTTTATTATTGGTTTTTGTTTTTTTAAATGTTAACATGTATCAATAATTAAGGAACTCTTATAACCTCAAAAATTGTATCACTTTAACCCTGTCGTAACATGTTCTGTGATTATATCATAACATAACAAACAACAATAATATTATCAAAATACACAATCGAATATATATAGTATATATATATATATATATATAGTTATTGAATGTTGTGGTTGTTTGTTATTAAGTAAATTCTTAATATTCTTATCAGTTATCATAGAGTAAGTTCTAACTTCTAATATTCTACTAAATTCATTGCATTTATAATACTCAACAGTCAACAGTTTACATAATAATATTTTGTATTGAATTACATCAATAATTACATCATTGTAAATTTACTGTACAACACTATTCGGTGTATATTGCATTGTTGAAAGAGATGATCAAAAATGATAAAAGGTAGGTTATATTAAATTATAAAAATGTTTGATTGAAATGAATTAATATAAATGTTACAGAAAATACTGAAGTTATAAAACCACCTGAAAAAGTTGATGACTTTTTGTTGTCACTATTTAAGGCTTTGGACAGGCAGAAATCTAAAGATGATCGTAAAATAGTGGAAAAAAAAGTAACCATTTTTTTTATAATAATTATTGTTGGTCCTTTTAAATGATATTCTAACCTAATGATAATTACCAAAAATACATACATGATATATTACTTTTTTAAATTAAAAGATTGACTATGTTTATTTAGATTTAAACTAAAAATTAAAATTAAAATCAATTATTTTTTACCAAAAATCTTATCTTAAAATGTATCTTTATACAATATAAATTATTAATTGTATCATACAATATTTTAGTTGAAGGATAGATGTTTGGAAAAATATAATGGAAGATACATATTTTGCACCAAAATCTATTATTATTCTACGGCCCCCAATTATAGAACATTGGACAGTAAACTAATTCCTTATAACTAAATAAATATTTTTTTGTGTATCAGATTAGATTTCAAGTAAAATAATTATTTTATTTATATTACTCGACAACATTATCATACTTTTCAAACCAAATTAATTCTATGAAATTATATGAAATAAAGAAAGCATAGATTTGAGCTGGCTTTAGTAAGAAAAAATTTAAAAAAATAGTTGTTTGTAAGCTCATGCTGTATCCAAAACTAAATTCTGTGCTTGTCCTTGATTTTTAGCAAATATTGAAAAATTCATCTAAAGACTTGTGGTATATTGTGTACTTACAGTTGGTATTTTAGGTAATTAAATAATTTGTATGCATCTACTGAGTCGTTCTCGCCAAGTCGATGGTGGCAACGATTTAAATATATCGTTATTAAATGTATTAATTGTTAGTCAAAAGTTTTAATTTAGTTATTCAGTCAGAGCCCAAAGGAAAAAACTATTATACATTTTTTGAGAAAATGGGCTTATTCAAATTGATACTTCTCTTGTAGATACTGTGGTTCTTAAAAAAATATATACCCTGGTGGAAAGTTCATAAGGAGATTTAAACATTGTATAATTTAAAAAAAATATATAGTACGTTACCATTTGCTATCTTTGCTGCCGTAATATTTTGCAAAACGTTGGAACGATGTATACCATCGGAAAATACGTCAATACGTCTGAACAATATTATAAAAACTGCCCCATTTGAATGTTTTCAAAGAGATGTCAAATGATATTGTAATACATAAAAAATATTTTTTTTAAATAATTATATTTTTTGGTATACACGTATTATTAATAATGTAAAAAAAGGTGGGCAAATGGTTACCGCTCTGCTGTTCTGATGGTGTCGAGTGGATCACTATAATGGTTGTGTTGAATTTGAATTCAATGATATAAATGTATTATACACGAAAAACGGTACTGAGCAAAGACAGACGTCAGTATATATTACTGAGTATATTTTAAGATATTATTGCTATTAAAGTAATTTATTTTACTATTAGTAATACAGTAGGTTGAATTAATTTCTTCCAAAAATATTGTATTTCAAAATGTTGTTGTGTGTATAAAATATAATAAAATACTTTAAATGTTTCAAGAACTCAAAAATAATATTTTTAAATTACAACAAAATAACTAATATTGTTATTCTTAGTTTAAATATCTAATTTTGTCCAACTTCAAATGTCTATAAAGACAAATCGTGTTAATATATTTTTTATATCTTGGTTATAATTTACAATAATAAATAGTAAATACTATTATAATAAACTTTTTATTAAATGTTCAGCTCTTAGATATAAAAATTTAACTTTTTATAAATTTTTAACCACAAAATATAATATATATATTATATAAAAAAAAATTCTACCTCTACTCTGTTCAAGTTAAGAAATGCAGTCAGTAGCGACCGGTTTTCGTTGGGCTGTAGTCAGACAGTACCAGTTTATCGCCCTTACCCAGTCTATTATCTGTATAACTGCACAAGTTTTGCCATGCCTTGGCTCACTAGTTGGTCACCGACTACATTTCTTTACTTGAACAGAGTGTATGTATGTTTAATATTTTTGAACTTCTATTAAATGTTCATGTTTTTTTAGAATGAGCAAAAAATTTATAAATTTATTGTTATTTTAATAAAATATAAAGAACATGTGGTAGACCGTATACGATAAGAATACATCATAATTTTTTCTATAAAGGTGGTTGTTCGGAGGTTGCCTCCAACTATGACTGAAGAAAGATTTCTCAATGAAGTATCTCCTCTGCCTGAATTCAATTACATGTATTTTATACCTGGTGATCTACATGCAGTACCATTTCATCATTCAAGGGTGTATATAAATTTTCTTAAAGAAGACGATATGTATATGTTTACAGACAAATTTGATGGCTATGTATTTGTTGATGATACTGGTAATAAATGCTTTTTTATTATGAGTGATGAAATTACTTTTCAATAATTTTGTAGGTGACGAATATCCAGCTACTGTTGAACTAGCACCTTACCAGAGGATACCAAAAAAGAAATTAGATAAAGATGCAAATTGGGGTAAGATACACGAGAACCCAGTGTTCTTAGAGTTCAAACGTAATTTTGAACAGAAGACTATCGATACCACATTAAAAACTACACAACACTTTTTTGAATCCGTTGAAGGTAAAGTAAAATGATTATTTGACATTTTTAGTTACTTATTAAATATTGTATTATGTTTGTTAATTTTGAGTATAATTTTACTTTCTTAGATAAATCTCAAGAACAGGACTTGAGTACACCATTACTTGAATATTTAGCAAAGCAAAATGATAAGCAACGTGTACGAGTAAATCAAAGGGATGAACGTCGTAAAAAAGTATTTATTAGAAAACAGGAAAAAGAAGATGTGTGGAGACACAAAAAAGTGGAAAAAGAAATTTTCATTAAACCCAAACAAATTACCAAAAGCAGCATAATCAGTAAAAGAGTAATTGACGAAAAACCAGTGAAAGATACAAGCCAGAAGTATGCAGATTTTATTTTTTTAATTTTTGAAGTTAAATTATTTTTTTTATCTGGTAAAAATAGTGGCACCAAATCTATATTTTAGGTGTGCCATTGAATGATAATTCAAATCTTGTAACAAGTTGATAGAAGAAAATATTAGGTTTTGATGGCTAGGGGTAAAGTACCCTCTAAAATATAAAGTGTATAACTGGTTTGATGGCAGAATGTTGATACTATTGTACTATCTGTACTAAAATCTGCCTCAAGAGAGAATAATCAGTCAGCCGACGCGATTTTTGTCAGTTCTGTGAATCTCCCACCAAAAACCTAGTGTTAGCATGATCATACATCTCAATGTTTCTCGACACGCCTGTCACTTTATTTATGATGTGCAAATGGTGATTGTTCTCTTTTGAGACAGAGTATAATAGAAATTTTCATTGAGAGGACGCTACACAGATATTTGTTGTCTCCATCTTACAAGTGCTTAACATAACAAATTTACGCTCAGTCGATCACGCTTGACTCGTTTAAAAATTAGAGTGAATCGACCTATTATGTAACTTGATGGTAAAAACATTATCTGTTTGGATGTGGATTTTTTTACAACAACTCGGTTTTTAAGGGAGTTATGAGTATTTTTAATTTATGCTATATTATATATGCATAACTTGCTCAAAACTTGAACTATTGTAAGAAACCCACATACATACACAGATAATGTTCTTACAATCAAGTTTTATAAGAAGTCCATTCACTCTAATATTTAAAGTAACCGAGCTAAACGTCATCTGCTGACAGTAAATTTTCTTTGTTATGCACTTGTAAGATGAAGACAACAAATTGCTGTGTAGCGTCCTCCTAATTAACTTCTATACCATACTGGTGTTACTATCATATTTAAACTCATTGGTAACCCTAGTAAATAAGAAAAAATAAAAAACTATGTTAGCTCTGCTATATAATAGGTGGCAACTGTAAAATTTACCTTGTCAATAAGTATAGTTAATTTTTTTTTATTTTTTACTATGAAATATGTTTCTGAGAGGTGATCAGTTAGTCAGGAGTTTATTAGTTTATATTTTTTAATCCATTTCATTATAAATATATTTATATTCCTATTAGTAATTATTAATTTATTTTATTATTTTTTTAAGGGTAGATCAAACTAATTTTTCCTAAAATTAGACCACATAATATAGTATATAATAATAATTAGGGATAGAAATGCTTGAAAAATTTTGGAAAAATACTGTTTTTTCCAAAAGCTACAAAAAATATGAATAAATTAGAAAATATTAAAATAAAACATTTTTATGAAAATTAAAAAAAAAGAAAGAATTTTCGGAAAATTGAAAATTGCATTTACGCTTAAAAATTAAAATAATCTAAGAAGGTATAAAAAAAAACCCAGTTAAGAAAATAGATAAAGAAACCTGCCATTATTGTTTCTAGTGATGCACAATGATGTCGTATTTCGATATCGATATCGATATCGGACCAATTTTACCGATATTGATATGACAAAAATAATATTCGATATCGAAATACGACATCGCAGGTAAATATCCAACATTTTATCGATATCGAAAATTGATATCAATTCGTTGCAATTTGAAATTTCTATTTTCTGTTTATATAAGTTTTGACAGTAAATCAATGTCTAAGAACGATTAAACACCAACGATAAGCAATACGATAAAGTTCTTACAATAGTACCTGTACCTAATTTTAATTCAATTTAAATTTTTAAATTTTTGTTTATAATAATTAATAATATAATATGAAAACCTTTTTTTATACTTTTTATTTATATTTTTTTAATGTATGAAATATTAATTTAAAAAAAAAAAAACTTATTATATATAAAAATAAATTATATCGATATATCGTTTTTCGATATCGATATCGTTTGTTCTTCGATATCGCGATATGATATCGATATCAATGAACCGATATCGATAACGGAAAATATATCGTTGTGCATCACTAATTGTTTCACATTTGTCAATTCAGAGTATGTATAATATCATTGTATTAAACTATAAACTATAAATACTGGTGACTATAGTATGGCCAGTGAAAAATGAGCCGCAATTGTAGCGCCCAAAGTGGCTTTTTTTCAGTAGAGCTATCCAAAAACTATAGCCCTACCGAAAAGACGCCACCCAGGGCGCTACAATCCCGGCTCCTTTTTTGCTGGCCATACTTTAGTAAGTATTTGATAATGGTAATATTTTAAATTCTAAGTTGAGAGATAACATTTTTAACGAACATTTAAAATTTTTTTTTATAAATGTCTAAAATTTTGTTTATTGGGTCAAAAAGATTGAAAATTTAATACAACGCTCCTTTTATATATTGTTACAAAAGCAGTTAGATAATATTAAAAATGTATTGGCTCGTTTTTTTTTTTAATAAGCATTTAAAGTTCAAATGTTGACTAAATTTATCACATTTCAAATTTAATAATTATTTAGTAGTTTATTTATAAAATATTCAACAATTATAGGTAAGGATTAAACATATAAAAGAATGTTCCATATAAATAGTTCATGTTGTGACAAAAAAATATATGAATACCGTTTGTTTCTATAGTTATCTTAAGTTCAAATTTGAGCATAATTACATATTAAATAACCAAGAATGACAATTTTAGTAATTTTGTTGTGATGTAAATATATTATTCGTGGATACTTGAAACATCTCAAGTATATTATTATATACAAATATTAAAATATGATGATATGCAAATAATATTAACTCAACTTATCGGCTACCAAATTAATAATAACATTATCAATTTAAAATTTAAAATATCCTTGGCTGATGATCGTTTTTCATTTACAATGATATTATATCATTGAATTCAAATTTGACTCCATCCATTACAGTGACCCCCTTGTAACCTACTGCACAGGTTAGTGACATCCACTTACCAGCTTTTTTAAACATAGTGAGTAGGTAATAAGTAAATAGTATTACTAAACTACATATATAATTGTTATATTACAAATTGTAATTATTTATAACTAAATAAAGAATAAAATCTGCAAAATTCATCCCCTACAGACTTTATATGATTGTATGTATTATGATTATTGATTATCAACTATCATTATTTATTGGACTGTTTAAACTTTAAATTACTTTTTCAATTCTTTAGGAAAGAAGGTTTTTTCATGACATTTTTCCGGTAAATCCCTGTTTTTTTTTCGTCAAAACCATTTGCCTTAAATTTTAAATGAAACCAAATTTTTCCGAAAAAACTAATTTACTAGAAACTAAATTAAGAGATATGATACAAAGGAGAACAATTATTTTTAAGTCTAGCTTTACCGTAAATAAAAACAAAAAAAAAACAAAAATTAACTAATATTTCCAGGTTTTTGTTAGTGGCGCTTGTCATTAGAAAACATAATTAAACAGACATTCAAAAAAATCAAAAATAATCATAAAACTGGAAATAAGCATTTTTTCAAATAATCTTTAAAAAACAAAATAAGCACTCAAATTGTATAATTGATGTTTTATAACAAGACATTCACTTCCATTTGCACTCTGTTATATTTTATATCAAACCATAAAAATAAGCAAATTCTTTATGTTCCGAGCTCTAGTTGTGAGTATGTAAAAAATTGTTCTTACCTCATCCTCATGGATGATTATCATTTGTATTTTTTATATTGTAGCTCAAACATTATTAAACAA
This sequence comes from Macrosiphum euphorbiae, assembly GCA_949089665.1. NCBI lineage: Eukaryota > Metazoa > Arthropoda > Insecta > Hemiptera > Aphididae > Macrosiphum > Macrosiphum euphorbiae. The sequence continues at coordinate 49,447,985 of CARXXK010000001.1, read as the reverse complement.
ACCCCAGAATGAATAAGAGTCATAAAAATAAATAATAAACATGGGGTGTGCCAAGTCACACTCTGTACACTTGCCAATGTCTATGTATCTGATATTACCTTTGCTTATAATATGAATAAATGTATTATTATTAATTAAAATATGTGGTTAATCTTGAGAAAACACAATGTTTAAAATGTATTATTTATATTTAATTATAACAAGATTATATTGTTACTCTATTAATGGGTATTAATTTTTTTTTTTTTTTTTAGAAAAATCATTAAAAGTCATAAAGACGATACAGGATATATTGTTGAAAAAAACAAATATTATGATGAAAATCATAAAGTTAAGAGTGAAGAAACTAAAGTTGACGAAGTAAAAAAAATAGAGATTAAAATTAAAACAACCAAGCTGAATAGTCCACTCAAATGTTTTGATAATGATTTAAAAGAAGATATTACTTCTAAACCTGAAAAAATGAATGTTGATATATCTAAAGAAGATAATGATATAAAAAAGAAATCGGAAACATTGAGACCTGGGCATTCAGAAATCAAAACTAGTGTATCAACTAAACATAATAAGTGGCATGATGATAAGGAAATAGTTGAATCTGGTGAAACTGAAAACTATAAAAAGCATCGATCTGATACAGATAAAAGGTTTCCTTACAATAAACGAATAGATAATCGCCGTCAAGAATCCAAGACTGATCGTCGCATTAGAAATAAGGATCGTCCAGCTATAGAAATTTATAGGCCAGGGATGGGAAGATTGAGTAAGTTAAAGGCAGAGAATGATAGTATTGAACCAGAAGCTAATAAGCAACATTTAAATTATACTTAACAGAAAAATAATGTACATTTTTCTTGTATTTGATTTTTAAGCTATTTCTCTATAATTTTCATATAACTAAATTTTGTAACATACATTTTTTAGTAATATTAAAGATTAAACATATATGAATCATGGTAAATCATGTTCGGTTTCCATTAATTGAAATTTGAATATGTTTTTTTCTATCTTAGTACCTACAACATTTTATTTTATAACTGATTTAATCTCAAAGCACAACATGGGTGAACATTTCTTTAATCATGTTACAGTGTTGGGTAGTATTGTAACGCAAATCACAAATTACTGTAGTGGAATTACTTTTGCAGTAATGCTGTAGTAATTTAATTATATTTTATATGATTGTACAGAATTGTAACAAAATTACTTTTTTAAAGTATTTTCTATGGAGTAATGTGTTATTTTCCATTTGATTTAATTAAGTTACGAATGTATGAAAAAACCTAGGTGCTAGAATATTTGAGTAAAATTAAAAATCAATAATATTTATTTACGGTTCTGAAAGTTTTAAATAATAATCAAGAATATTATTAAAGGTCCCAGGTGTTAATACTTATACAGTTATACATTTTGTTCATGTATAACATTAGATCATTACTCATTAACATCATCAATGTTATCAATGTTTTACCTCTACTGCTATACAATTTATACAAGTAAACCTACTAAGTATATAAGTATATAAGCTGTAAGTGTTTAAAGTATTGATGAGCGGTCGAGCGGGGTAGTGGACAAACATTTTACGAGGTAACCCTGTACTACTCCATTCCTCGCATATATACTTAACAAACTTATAACTCATAAACTACATGTCCTAAATTCAATTTTTATGTATCAAAATACTTAGAAAAATATTCTGCTTTGGAATATGAAACTAAAACACTTCGTTCAAAAAAGTAAAAAATATATTTTTTTAATAAAAATGTTATTTTGTAACGACTTGAACCTATGTAAAAAAATATTTTCAAAAACATTACATTTTTTGAAATAATGAGTATTTAATGATAAAAGAATCATCTTGTATGTAGTAGTTATATGGACAGAGTTTGCATTTAATTTTTTGTACCTAATTAATTAAGTACCTGCTTATTGTAAAGTGTTACCATTTTGCTGCAACTTTTTGATTGATTGCCAGTTGGCACATTAATTTTAAAGAAATCAATAAATAATTTTGTAGGATATTATGGTTTTTAAATCGTAATGTGTTTGCTTGCTGCCTAGGTGATTGAAATATTTGAAATAATGTTGGAAATAGCCCACCTAAAGGGGGAAATATAAATTTAAATGTGCCCTGATTGACATACGACAAAGAAGTTTGTGCTAAATTCTGATATGAGAGTAAAAATGTAATGATCTTACTTATAATTGAGAAAAAAATCAAGTGTGAAACCTACTAAACTACTAAACCTACTAAACTAAACTATATTCTGCAATCATGTGAGTATTCAAATATTTTATAATTGATATTCAATATATTTTCATACCACAAATTAAAACAAAGGGTGATTCTAACAAACAAACCTTAACATTATAACTCAATTACTGTATTTCAGTGGCGGAGCGAAATTATGGAGGCTTTGAATCATATTGTATATTTCAAATATTTTTACCACTGTACCCTTCGTTGAACCAAAATTAGCAGCAAGGGCCATTAATAATTATTAATTATAATATTTGCCATGATATTTGTGTTGAGGTCTTACGATTAAATATATATTTGTACATCCACCCACCCATTTCAGACATGAAGCAATTGATTCAAACAATCATACATCCCGCCGTCAATGCTGTATTTAAATGTGGTTCAAAATATTTAACTATGGTCAAGTACAACATATGAAACTAATAAGCTCAAAGTTTGATGACATTGATGTTTCAGATCTCATGATCATAGATTTTTTCAGTTTAGTGTTTGCACATTGACTAAGATTTATATAATAATATATAGTATGCCATTTAGACATGTAAAATGAATTATTATAATTACTTTGTTCAGGTTTTTCTGTGGTATTGTAGTCTGTAGAGTGTAGACCAAGATCTGGAACATTATCTAATTAAGAGGTGTGTACTGTGTAGTTTATGAGCTATTTGAAATGTTTGAATATTTGATGTTATTTTGATTCAAAAACTTTCTAAGGTGAGTTGAATTAATGTAAAAAAAATCAACAATTGACATCCCTCAGTGACCAGTGTCACCACAATTATGAATGAATCAATGAAAGAATTATATAATTCCGAATTGACTGAAATTATAATTTACGTATTATTATTAATTATGATTTATGAATCATCCCTTAGAAATTCAAAACTTTGTTAGTTATACAAACTCACTTGAGAGTTGTGACGCTTGTGAGCCAGTATGATTTAGGGCCTCAGGGGAACTATATATGAATTGAGAATCTTTAAAAGTGTTGAGAGTTGATTTGGCGATAAACTTATTTAAGTGACTTGTGAGAATTGAATCTTCTGTAAATGAGTTGAAAACTTGAAATTCCCGCCGCTCTTATGTTCTGTGATAATATTTTTATCTATTACATTAAAAAAAAATATTATTTTTTATCAATGATAGACGATAGTTGAGATGTGAACGTGATAAGAATTCTCTTTTTATTCTGTAGACTGTAAGTTGGAATACTGGCTAAATGATAATTCGGTTATTTCGAATTCAATATCCTGAGACGAATAATTCTTTATTGTTACTTATTAATATTTAATGAAGTTTAACATAACTTTTTAAAAAAAAAATGTCAAAAAAATTACCATCTCCTGTTTACACATTGAAATGTGAAAAATACACTCCATACTGCTTGAAATTCTATTTAGATGGCGAAATTCTCTATGTCGGTACTCTGAGCGGAGAAATACTTGTCTGGAACATGGAGGTAAGACTTTTGGTGTTCAAATAATCATGATAACAATTTTTAGTTATTTTGTCATGCAAATAATAATCTTTCAATTTAATACATAATATTTTATGTATATTTTTAAATGAAACCTTTTCTATATACATCCATTGCAATTTGTATTATAGAACATATAGTTATGATGTTTAGTATGATAATTTTATTTTTCTGTTTTCAGTCTAACCGTTTAAAAAATGAAATTAAAGCTGGCACAGTGTGTATAATGACTCTTGAGCTGTTGACTAAACAAAATCAATTAGTATCGCATAATAAAGTCGGCGAAATAACATTTTGGCTGATAGATGGCATAGAACTCAAGCTCCATCACAGACTATCAACCCAAATAATTGGGTTTTGTAAATTGGCCTTGTACAAAACAAACATGTTATTGTGCAAAGGAGAAAATTCTACGATGCATTGTTACTCCACTGACACTTATGATAAAATTACTGTTTTTAATCCACACCAAGACGATAGTTTGGGAGATCTGATGGTTGTAAAATCAATTGCTGATTATGTGTTTTGTGGTTATGAAGCTAATATAGTTGTTGTATGGCGAGAAGACTATATCGTTAATCAGTGTAGCTTTCCTGAACTTGAATGTTTAATGGCTCTGGATGTGGATCATAATGTAACCAAAGGTATTTGTGCTGGTAGTTCAAATGTGATAAACACATTTTATATTACAGATGGTAATCTAAGTTTGGATAGAAACATTAAGATTACAAATCCTGGTGTTAATGCTTTGCAGTTAAGACCTGACGATAAAATAGTTGCTGCTGCTTGCTGGGATTTAACTGTAAGACTATTTTCTTGGAAGACCATGAAACTCTTAGCTGTTTTGGATTCCCATTCAACTGGTGTCATGAATATTGTATATTCCGAATTGTCGGTAGCATTTTGGAAAGCCAAGTACATGCTGGCTGTTGCAAATAAAGATAATAAAATCACTCTTTGGGATGTATACAATGGAAAGGATAACAATTAATGCATATTATATTAATACTTCCATGTGAAAGTGAAGATAATCAAAACAAACTATACTCTCAATAGTCAATGGAATGTTTTTGAAAATTTTGTATGAAGCAATATGATTATAAATTCTAATACTTAGCGAGGTGTGCTGAAGTATTTTAAAATTATGAACTAATGAAGAGCATTTTAAAGTGGTTTTTTTTAAACTATAAAAACTAGAGGTTGATATTTTAAGATTCACATTATATTAATTGTGATAATATCAAAAGAAATTATTTTCAAAAATGTATTTCATTATTTAGATTGTGCAAAAATGAGTTAATGAATTTATTTATAAAAATTGGTTTCTTTAACTCAAGTCTTTCATGCCATAATAACAATAATAAAAAAAGTATCTTTATTTGTAAAAAGTTTTACCTAATATTATGTTTCTATTTTAAATGGATAAATCTAACTTAATATTGATGTATACACTTATAAATAAAAATACCACAATAACCATAATATTATTTACTTAAGATTTTTACAAAATTATGTATAATGCAAATAGCTCTCACTTCATTGTACGGACGTATCTCTGTATTTAATTAATAGGTACTATTAAAACCATTTTCTCTAATTTTATTAGAATTGTTTTATAATGAGTGCCTAATAAAAATTAAGTATTTATTAAAATTCTTTAACAATACATTTTTTTAATAGCTAACCTTTTTTTTCTGGAATTGGTGAATGCAATGAATACATCTATTGCATTATTTCCCATTCAAAAAATCCAAACCTATGTAATATGTAAATATTTATAAAGAGTAAAACAGTGTATAATTAAATGCAAAAAATATATCAATATTTTATAACAAACAATAAATTAGGTAACTGTTGTTATAATTTTTAAAATTTTAAAACTAAAAAACCTGGAACCAGCACTGGTATGTAAATAGTTGTTGAGGATATTTCATACTTGCTCCACTATAATCAATGTGTTTATCTTAAGTATCATTGTATACAAAAAACGATCCTGAGGACCTGGGCAAAAAGTGCCTGTACTCGTTTAATGGAACCAGTTATAAAGATATTATTGTTGATTATACAATATACTATTTTTTTTATAGCTGATCCCGTGCACTTTGTTGTCCGTTAAATGTATCAACTCTATATGACTCAAACTTTGTTCAATTCGTTACCTATTTAATATTCGGTGTATGGTGTTCAAAATTAATCTTAACTTTTCCGTTGCCCGGAATAAAAATTTTGATTCGCAGTAGTACATTATCGTCATTATCAGGTAGATCACGGACCCCGTGCTGTTTGTACATAAGTGTATAATTTATTTAACTCTAAAGTAGGTATCAAAGTTATACTAAGTTTGTCGTTTTTACTCAATTCTACCTACATGGTTAGGTTACATGGTAGTTTGTGTACCTATATTTTTTACATAATATTATGTATTATTATTACTATTTACTATATAGGTATTGGTAGATCACCGTATTGAGCAGAAGGGTGTAGACAAGAGGGAATTTTTGTGACAAAAATATCGAGTATGTCAGGATTTTTCCGTGGAGAAGATGGCCAATAGGTAGGGTCCTGAGGGGCAAGTACATTAAGGTTTTTCACACTTGCGTAAGAATGAAGAACGCAGCCACGTGGATTATCTGAGCGACTATAAACATCATGATATACTCAAGCCTGGGCAAGTTAATGATAATTTTTAGCTGAGTTATGTTAAGTTGATAGAAAACATTTAAAAAGGTTTAAAGTTAACAGTTAACCTAATTTTTTTTAAACTCAGGTAAGTTAAAAGTTATATGAACATTTTCAATTAACTTATTAACTTAAGTTATTATTATTTTTTTTTTATATATCTATAAATACCCATTAATATGGCTTAAAATAATAAAAATCATAAATATTATTGAACACAGGAAATAGCCAATATATGAGCATAACTTAATTGATTTTAATTTAAAAAAAAATTTCTTTTAAAAAACACTTTTCTAAAAAAACAAAAAAATAATGAAAAATTTAAAAGTGTGTGGTATAATATGTCAAGTGTAAGAGCGCCACACACTTTTAAATTTTTCATTATTTTTTTGTTTTTTTAGAAAAGTGTTTTTTAAAAGAAATTTTTTAATTTTTATTTTCTACTTTTTAGTTAAAAAATTTTTTTACGGATTATTGTATTGTCATCCAAGACCAAGGTCTATACCAATTTTCAGAATTTTTCATCTTCAAAAAGTGCCTCAAATCGAGCGCGCAAGATTTGATCACAGACAGACGTGAAACCAAACTTAAGAAAAGTGTTAATAACTAATTTATGGCGAAAATATTTAATACATAACATTATATGTTATTAATAATTGCACATTTGTGACTAAATTTAAAAAAAGTTGAGTTAAAAAGTTAAAATTAACTTAACTTTAACTTTTAACTCGTTTATGTCCAGGCTTGGATATATTGCTGTACTGTTCCATATTTTGACAGTTGATAATTTTTATTATATTACAAGTAATCCGATCTCTTCTCTACATATTATTAGTAGAACACAACGATAATATTATATCCGGCACCCGTTGGTATTATTATATTTTCGATGCGATGTCAGTAAATTTATCTGCTGGCAGGCCCGGATTGAGCCGGCGGGCTACCGAGCAAAATCCGGTGGGCCGTTAAAAATTCGAAAGATTTGGGCCGGCTCGAAGAAATTTTGAATCAGAGATTTGGGCCGGTCTATATAGGTGGACAGCCCGGTAGACGGTATTAAAATTCCAATTCGTTTTCCGTCGTGGCGCAAATTACCAAAATAAATTTGTAGAGGTGGAGCAAAGTACATGTTTAATTTTTATATTTAATAACATACTCGCTTAAATGTACCTATTGGTGGAGCAAATTACAAGTAATTAAATTGGCTCAAAATACCATCTCCCCCGCAGTCGGGTTGACGTTGTTGGTACGGATATACCCAATGGGGTCCCAGTTTGATACTCATACTCTTGTCACTTGTTTGACTGCACCTTTTGATGTACAATACGACATGTGGTCTGGAAAAGCTCTCTACAATGATAATTTTACTAGGTAATGCATTATATTAATAAAATTCACTTGTATTTTATGATGAATAAAATAATTCATGAAGTAAATAAATCGTTTTAAGATTGAAACATTACGTTTGTATTGAATGATACCTAATAATTAATATATTCTATTGAAATATATACTATGACATTATATTTAATATGGTTCGTGCATGTGCACAGTGCAGCTTATATACATACAATGCAACTGTAATATTTTAAAATCAAACTTTTTTGGATAATTTTTGTGAGATAATTGGTATCATAAGTTTTCTTTTCTGAAATTACTTCAGTGTATAATTTTAGGCTCTTGGAAAACTTAATTGGCTTATTTTAATACCTAATATTTTTTATTTAAAAACAAAACCGGTAAACATTTAAAACTGAAGGTTTTTTCACTTCTGTTAACTTTAAAATAGGTGTATAAAATATACCTAAGTTGTTATATGTTTTTTATGATTAATTTACCATCAATCTATATATATAAAAATGAATATATGTCTGTGTGTCTGTGTGTCCATGTTACCATGGTTACCAAGGTTGCCATGGTTACTAAGGTTACTAAGGTTTCATGGTTATTAAGGTTACCATGATCCATAGTTACCATGGTTACCAATGTTACCATGGTTACCAAGGTTGCCATGGTTACTAAGGTTACTAAGGTTTCATGGTTATTAAGGTTACCATGATCCATAGTTACCATGGTTACCAATGTTACCATGGTTACCAAAGGTACCATGGTTACCATGAGTGTTGTAGCTATTATAATCATAATTATAGGTCTTTAATGGACAACGAAGTGCATGGGATCAGATATTTTATATATATAGTCCGTGTGTGTCCACATTACCATGGCAACCTTTTATATTGTTTTATGTAAAACATATTATTCATATAGAGTTGTCAATTTTAATGGGCAACGTAGTGCTCAAGATCAAATATTTTTATACATATAGACATGTTGGATCTCTGGGCAGAAGATAGGCTAATTTAAAAGGGGAGAGGACCAACACCGGGACGTGCTCAAACAGGGATTTTGAGATTTTTGTTTATATATGGTAACCGCGGGTTTCAAAGCTATAATTATAATAATAATTGGTTTAAAATTGCTGTTATGGTAACCGTTATATTATAAAATAAAACATTTTATTCATATAGAGTTGGTATTTTTAATGGGCAACGAAGTGCACGGGATCAGCTAGTATATTATAAGGCCATATAGAAGTGATGAATTGTTCAGATTCGTGAACTTGACAAATTAAATATTTAATAATAATAATATTATACTATAATGACGAATAAAAATATAGATATTGTAACTGCATAATACAAAATAAATACAATTTTTACTACCTATATCATAATATATATATAAGGCATTATATAGGTGCTTTTCCTACGTATTATACGAATTTGTTGTCACCGTCTTACATACGTATAGCTCTATATACGACATGAACATTTTTACGTTCACAGTAACATATTTTACTCCGTAGGTAATTTCTAAAATTGGAGTGAAAGGCTTTTATTGATATTTTTATTAAGAAGCGAGTTACGACCATTTTTAAGCTGTACTTTTTTTGTATATTCTAAAATTATCATAACTTGCTTAAAAATAATAATATATCAAAAAATACCTTCGAGGTCCTAGTAAATTTCTTAAAATTAAATTTTTTTTCCTCCTTTACATTTTAGTGTCACTAAAAAAGAAAAAAATCGAAAATCCATTTTCTAAATAACCTAGAACAGAGAAAAAGGAATTCAAATATTTTTTTTAAAATTAAAATTCGCTCCACTCAGAATCTAAAATTATTTTAGCTAAAAAAAATTATCACCTAGCTATGGAATATATACAAGAATGACCAAAAGACAGAATTCGATGTAATGGCAATAATATAAACAACACACACATATATATAGTAATAAAATTATTGTTATGTATTAATTACACGAAATCATAATATATACTTATCGCATAGTACAGTGTATATATATATCTATATATATATACATATATAGGGTACCTATTATATATTATATTATGTATATATATATATATATATAATAGGTAATAATAATAATATTTCGTTTATGTCTATTATATTATAATAACACGTGTCCGACGCACGATGATAAAATCATAATAGGTAATCAAAATTCATAATAATAATATACGCTTTTTCCGTCGTCTTGCTAAAAAAAATCCGCCGTCATACGCATAATAATAATAATAATAATAATATATTAATATATTATAACATAATAATAATCATAATTACAATATAACTGTACCGCCAGAGCCACTGCACTAAGCAATACCTATATATATATAATTGTTTACCAACTCGTACGACGGCCGTACGCTTACATATCGTATCATTATTATAATCGTTGTCGTCAATATTATTATCATTATTGGTCATCGTAGTACTCGTCGGCGTACTCGTAGACGGGCCGCATGGGCCTCCTGTTGGACGCGGACGTCGCCCTCACGTGCTTGTTGCTGTTGTACTGCTGAGCTTGCGGACGGTCCTGCTGCAGTTGCTGTTGCGGCCTCTGCCTGTTGTTGTGCGGAGGGCCCATCACTTGCCTGACGCTCACGCGCTGCGGCTGCCTGGCCTGCTGCTGGTAGACCGTCTCCGCCGCCGCCGCCGATTCGTCCACGCCATCGTATTCGTCGGCGGGCGTCGGTCTGACTTTGGTCGGTTTCGAGGTCCGCATCAGGAACGGACCGGACGCTCGTTGCTTGGTCGCCGCGTTGATGGACTGCCGCGTGGCCGCCGCCGGCAGTTCGTCCTCGTAATCGTCGGCCACCGGCCTCTTCCTCGGCGCCGCGGGCTGCTGCGGTTGCGGCGCAACGGTTGCGGGCGCCCTGCCCGGCTTTGACCTGACCGTCGCGGCCGACGGGCGTCGTACGCGGTCCGCGTCATAATGGACCGCCACGGACGTCCTGGCGGCAGCCTTGACCGGCTTGATGACCTGGTCGGGTTTCGAGGCGGCGGCGGCCGAGGCCACCGCGGATTTCACCGCGGCGGGTACTTCCGGTTCCGCGGCGTACTCGTCGTCTGCCACCACTTCCTCGTCGTCGTCGTAATACTCGACCGGATCTTCGGTGGCAGCCGGACGTGGTGGCGACTCTCTGCCCCTGGAGCTCGACTTTGCAGGCGCGGCTTCTGTGGTGGTGCTGGTGGTGGTGCTGGTGGCCGTGGTGGTGGACGCGGGAGCGGCGTCCGCCGACGGACCCGGCTGTGGGCCAGACTTCGATACGTAATCGTATCGATCCCGTTCGTTGATGGGCACCGGACGGCGGATCTTGGGCGGGGCCCTGGGCTTGTCGTACACCGAAGAAATCTGATTGGACACGTTCTTCGTCACAGCGGTCGACGACGGCTGTTGTTGTTGCCGTGGCTGCTGCTGCTGTTGCTGCTGCTGCTGGTGTTGCTGCTGCTGCGCGTGTTGTCCTCTGTGCTGTTTAAAGTTACCGCTCGGCGGCGCGTCCGATTCCGAACTGCTATCCTGGTAATCGGCCTCTAGGTCGGCCTGCTTGTTATCTGAAACGTTAACGGTCGGTCAACTACAAGCGTTCTCGAGAGGACGCTACCCATGCATTTGTTGTTTCCGTCTTACTACACATGCGTAGGAAATTGCAAATTTTCATTCCCAAGTTTTAATAGTGTGCTGTTAGTTTTGTTACTATAGAGTGACCCAAACTTATCAAACTTTTAGGTAAGAAAATTATCTCTGCTTAAGCGCTGGTGATTTTTCAACATTTTAATTTTCAATCGACTTTCAATGAGCATTTTTAATTTGTAGTATTTCACACATTCATATCTTGCTGGGAAATTTAAGTATTGAAAAATCACCGACGCTGAAGCACATGTTATGTTCTTACCAAAAAATTTGATTACAGCAGGTCAATTCACTTTAATATCAAAATTAACAGCATACTGTAGAAATTGAGAAATTAATATTGGATAATTCGTACGTGTGTAAGACGTACATAGAAATGATGCATGGGTTCTCTTAATAATATTTCGAACTGAAAACGACTACGGTGTATGAAACGCCAGTATGTGTGTCCGCGAAAACAGGGTAAACTGTATAGTTAAATGTCCCATTTTATGCTCAGTACCCTGTACTAATGTTTTTGATTTCTGTCTGCGGGACATGAAACTAGACTATTATATCATCGATCTCTAGCCGACAGAATTCTAAAATATTTATAGGGTAGGTACTGAGTAATATAAGTAACTGAGTTACCCAGTTTTTGTGGACACATGGTATACGAGATACCCGATGACAGACAAAAATGAATCTAGTGGATCGTGGACGTAATAATTTGAACCTTTCTGACTTTAAATTACTAATTTAGAAATATCCGTCGAAAACAAAAATGTTTGACAGAAATTACGCATTTCATTTAAATTACAGGTAGGTATTAAGTTGCATTCAGGGTGCAATTTTATTTGTCCACAATTTATTAGATTATAAGTCGTAGCATTGAAAACAACCTATATCGTGAAATATTTAGGTAAAATATGACAATAATGAATAACGATACTTTCAAATTAGTGTGTGAGCGACTTCGTGCAGAGAACCACACAATGTTTATTTTGAAAAGTGCCTATATATTTAATTATAATTGCGTATGACGTTATATTATTAAATTATATAAATTACATGAATCACGATTTTTAATAAAATTCCGATCTGGTTAGATCAATATTAAAATATTAAACACAACTATTTTGGTTTTTTTTTTCGTAACTTATAATAAATAATAATGTGACACGAGACTTTCTAAAAGAACAAACGTACCCATATATTCGAAAATGTATTAAATTCGATTTCAGCGAAAGGCGATGTATATGTAACATAATATATTTATATAATCATAGAAAATTATTGGAAATGTTAAAAAATATATTTATAATTTATAAAACGCTCACGACTTGCGTCGCCGTCGATGAACATCACATTCCAAAGACATACGAACTATAATATATAATGCGTTTGCCTTTGATGTGCATATACGATTGATGCATCGATTAAAAAAAAATTCATTGGACGTGCTCGATGGTATATACCACCAGACGTATCGTTTTCGTGTTATACAATAATAATATTGTGACGCAAAATCCGTGATTGTTTTTAATTATTATACGCCGCCGCTGTTGAAAATTATATGTTTAACACATACGTTCGATTTTTCGTAGTGTGTATACGAATTACGACTTTGTAACGAGAAATATAAAATATATACAGAATTGTGGAAGAGTTGGGCAGTTAGCGCTGAACCCCCCCCCCCCCATTTGAAAAGATAAGCAACTGGTGGCTGGTGGCTATAGATTTTTGGTAGTAAAATTAAAAATTCCAGGTGGAAATATACAGGGTGTAACAGGAAGACCTGGCAGATGAAATGACATTAGTTCAAATCAATATTGATTTACATTTGTTATTTTAATTATATAATTTATAGTCACTTGCGCTACATGTATAATATAAAAAAAAATATTTTAATTTAATTAAAAATAGCCAATTTGTAAATCTGATTATAAAAACAATTTTGATGGTAAAAACATTTATCTGAGTCAAGTAGTTTATTTTTTAGAATCTTTTAAAATATCGATATTTTTTGAGTAAATTAATAATTTAGAACCTAATGACATTTTTAAAAATATTATTTTTGGGAATTTCCTGGCATGAGTATATTTCTTGAATTAATTACTAACCATATAATTTTTCACAATTTTTTGTCATACCTAACATAATTTTTTTTTAGTCCGGTCTTCCTGTTACATTAGGTATGGGTACACTTATATTCCCGCCCACGTAAATACAAAACGAATCAATGGCCGCAGCCATGTTATGTAATAGGCCGATAATTGCCACTGAGGGTCGGTATAATGACAATAACAATATTGCACTTACTGTTGAACCTAGAATGTTTTCTTATGGGTTTTTTGGCCACCGGCATGTGCTCGACGCTATCGTCGTAGTACTCCTGCTGGTCGTCGTAGTCGTCCACGTAATAGTACTCGTACACGGGCCTACGTCTCCGGTACGACGGCCTGCGCTTTCGGCCCTGCGCGTAACCTGGCGGCATGGCCCTGCGACCTTCGTACGGCATCTGCTGCTGTTGGTAGGGCATCTGCTGCTGTTGGTACGGCATCTGCTGCTGTTGGTACTGCGGGTAGAACGGCTGTTGCTGTTGCTGCTGCGGCGCGGCCGTCGTGGACGTGGTGGTCGTCGGCAGCGTCGTTGTCTCGGCGGCTTTGTACAGCGCATCATTTCTGTGCACATATTATTTGCATCGTACGGTTTTTAAATCGGAATTGTAAAGATGTTTTAGAAATGTAAAACGTAATGATCGGTACCTACAATTACCTTCAGATAATGTGGGTATATTCAATATTGTCACACTGACTTTTTAGAAGATATTGGACATAAAATCGTTCTCTACGTAATACAATATGCGTTTCGGTATATTGGACATGGAAAATATAAATCTACAATGTTGAGGTGCACTTATATGGGCTATATTATGTCTTACCGACGAAATTATTGATGAAAACACACCGAAATTGAATAAAAAGAACAGAAAAAACTTAAAAGGATCTGGTCTAAGTGGTAATAACCCACGCCACTGGCTGCAGCAGACATTCCACATAATGCACTATCGCACTGATGTTACATATCTATACGGTCAGCCTCTGATCTAGTCTTTAACGCTGCAAGAACGATTTTTTTTCAAAAGACATATTGCGCTTTCTTTATTGGATTCTACGGTACAAGTATCAACTATGCAAAATTGTATATCTATATACCTATATAGCTACTGTCGTGGTTATACGGTTTTGTAAACATGATTTACAAAAAAATCACAATTCGACGTCGACATTCCTTGCAAAAACTATTTTGTAATCGAAACAATAAGGTTTAGATGCATGCGGTACGTGTGTAGGTACACTGTGAAAACTCAGAGCGTATGTTATAATGTATAGGTTGTAGGTATATAATGATATAATTCACTGTGGCAAAGTGCACGCCTATAGGTAGGATAATAATTCGGTGCTTTGATAGGCAACCGCAGCCAAACAATAACCCGAAACTGCATAATACGCATTAGACTTATTATTATTATTACTATGTTGATACACATAATATTATTATGTAGGTACCTATAACCTATATAATAATATAATGTATGAATGTGTAATACAGCTACTGCCAACATCAGCGACGCGGACGTCACGTCTGTGGTTATAAAATATAATATACGTATTTACGATGCGTACGTCGTGACGTCGTCATTACCTGCTAAAGTACTTGGCCGAGTTTGGGCAGTCCACCTGGGACACGAAATGGCAAATGAACGTCTTTTGATCGAAAGCTGTGTAGTTGGCGCACAGGAAGTCAAACCTCGTGCCGAACAGACAGTGATGGTAGAGCTGCAATCGTATACGCACATAACCAATGTAATATTACAAATTACAACACATAATAATATATCATATAGGACTTAGGGCTAAATGAATTGTGTATAGTCAGGTACTATATAGATTTGTTATATAATCCCTTGTGCACTGGCGCACTGCATCCAGCAATGCTACAACGATTGCATTAACGTTTGACGTCACAGGTCAACTGTAGGACACATCCAAAATAAACATTTGATTTTTTTTTCCGGAACCACAGAGTTTGGTTCTAAACGCGTACTTCGGTCTGTACAGTGTACGTTTAGTTGCGAGGCAATTGCAACGGATAAACTCAAAAGGGAACTCACCCTCCCCTCCCTATTCACATACAAGAAACCAAACCACGTTCGTAATAGCATAATAATAATTAATAAAATATAAATACCAAATTGTATAGGTATACAATATACATATATCACAATTCTATTAATCGTGATATTGCCTATATTTGCCTACCTAGGTATATAATAATATACTGTGGTTAACGTATTCATATATAAATAAATATTGTATTTTTGTTTAGCATAATATTAGCCCATTAGAGCCGAAATTTTTTTATTTTTTTTTTAAAATTTTTTTATTGGTCAAATTCCCAATGAGAAATTAGCTTCTAAAAATAGGTCTACCTATGTTGCCATATGGCAACGCACGGCGCTAATGGGTTAGGTACAAGAATAAATTATTGGTAATTTGATTAGGTACTTATAAACATGGTTAAGTTAATGTCCTTTAAAGAAATGGCAGGTATATATAGATAGGAATATATTGATAAGATTATAAGAATGATATATACGGAACGAATTAAAATATGACGTGCCTAAAATGATTGAGCCCACCAAGATCCCCTTATTCAAACGATAAATCCTAGCGGCCAAAGGAAAATATTAAATGATAAAAAATGTTTAACGTTTGTTTCTACATAATAATATGACACTGATTGTGGTAAAGGTACGTTTTTATGGGTATTGTGGCGTTCACGGCTATTCGGAAAATCAAACAAACATATTTCGATGGATTTTAACGATTAATAATGATGTATACATATGGCTCATAAATGCATATTATATATTTATATGGGTATAATCAGTAAGGAATGACCCTCAATCCTCATCCCTCTCAAGCCCCTATAATTAATTTAAAAAAAACACACTAGATCGACTCACCTGACATTTATGAGGCATGCTCGCGTAGAAACCATCGTGCAGTCCGTCGCATTTGAATTCGATATCCTTGGGCACCGAGTTCAGGAACGGATATTCCGTCAAGTTGTAACCGTTCAGTTCCCGGGGCAAGTTCGGATCGTGCACGTAGTCGATCTGCGGTATGCCTGTCAACGTGGGTTTAGTGGTCGTGGTTACGTTCAACTCGACAGCTACAGGTTCCCCATCCTCGTCCACGTCGATTGCTTCATCCGATTCCTGCGAGTTTAATGAGAATATACGTTTTACGTCGGTTTACTGTGCAGATTATCCAAAATTACTTAAAACTATAACATTCAAGTACACTTTAGAGATATCTGCTGCACCTCCCGAATGAGAAGGCTGACTCCGCCTGCAAGGGCGTTGGCGCATTTTTATACTTATATTATTCGACCATCGTTGAACGGGCGTACAATACTCTCCCCCAGTGGTATACGAGCTATTATGTCATCGTTTATTGTGCGCAGATTTATAATTAGATGTAAGTTACCTATGAGTTTTAACTTTGATTCGGTCGAGAGTATAGAAACCGTATTTTTTGAGCGATAGTTGTGTAGTGATATAATAATATAGATACATTATGACAGTATAACACGTCCTGATAATTACGAAATGCCCTTGTAATAATTTAAATTATAGACCTGTCTTATCTTATAAAAAAAAGTTACGACCGTAATTACATAAATATAAATGTACGATCGGGTTTATTTTTAAAAGTCACAAATCCCATATAGTATTATATTATAGTATAATACATTATTATAAAGATTTTTTTTTAGTCGGTGCCTATACAGGTGACGACACGAGGTAGAATAATTTGCATTTAATATTATTTTATCAGAATAATAAATCAACAATGTTTAGATTTTAACTATACATACACACTGCCAAATTATTTAACATTTAAGATTTTTATCTACTAGGTGTGTGGTGTGTCTGTGTAGTTTAAATTTAACAAAGGGTGCCCAGAATATCCAAAAATTAATACATCATAACCCCATTTTATCCGTATAATAATATCTATACCCAAAGTAAAACAACAGAAAATATTTCATACGAAACGTATAGCTGGTGTATTATTCGAAAATTATTTTACCAAAATATTTTATTCGAAAGTTATATAGGTTACTTTTCAGATAAAATACGTTCAGGCGACATAATTTTCTAACAATTTATTTTCAAAAGCAAAATTTTCGAATAAAATATTTTTGTGTGTTTTACCTTTGTATCGAATAGTTTTCGGATAAAATAATTCGGACAGAAATATTTTCGGATATTTTGTAGGTGATTTAATTTAATTAACATCCTACACCCTGCACGTAACCACTATTATATACCTAGCGTATAAATATACTGGTATATTTTATTTGATTCTCTTATGTAGGGCAACAGGGCGTAATAAATAAATATGAAAACGAATGGGATACTTAATTCATTTAAACCTGACATAATGGATACCTACAATTGAAAAAGTAGGTATTATTATTGTATACTATAGGTACGTATTATAAGTTATGACTTAACGTATAACCTATTCTTATAAATTATAAAAAAAGAAACAATAAAATCTGTTATAAGATTATAATAATAATATACCTATTGTATAATAGTTTAATATAATATAGTATTATAATGATTACAATATAGTGTACAGCTTTTAAATTTTGTAATTTTTTTAATTTGGATCAAGCAAAAATTTCAAAACTTAAAGCTTTCATCGAATACAGAGAACGATTTAATTTCACCTATACGCACGTCTGTATACTATCATTATGTATAGCCGTATAGGTTAGGTTAGGTTACCTATATAAATACATAATAGTATAATACATAGTACTGTCAAATGAGGTTTCGATGGTAATATTTCTTATTCTAATAATAGCAATATTAACGAAATAACCTCGACATTTCTTAACTGACACTGTACGTACCGAAATTTTTTTGTCCGCTTTCGCTTTGGCTTGAAGTACAACAGCAGAACCTCGTAGCGCATCTAACTCCGCTACAAATAAGGACCATGTCAGTAAACCTGTAATTAAAATATACAAACGTCAATTGATTCACCTTCATTGGATAGGTAACTATGTTTTACATAATATGTACATTTATATGTGTCACACGAGTTGACTTTTAGCAATTTCGCATAATATATTACGTAGCATTAAAGAATCCGTCAAAATAATGATTAGTAATAAAACAAAATAATTGATAAAATCTATTAGGTACATTTTACACTTATTATATATTGGCAATCTCCAATATAGGGTACCTACTACCTACATAGTGTATAATTTTCAAAGACACTTATTATAATTGTTAATTAAATAAATATTGTAAATAACATATTTTGTTTTGCACCTACATTGCATAGTGTATAGAGTAATAGAGTATAATAACTATAAAGTCTTCGACATTTTTAATTTTGATTTACCATGATCACGAAGAACTCACGGTAAAAACTATTTATGAATAATTACAAATCGTCCATATTATAATAATGTCTAGGCCAGAGGATTAAGCAGGTCTAAAGACAGGTCACACTAAGTGTGAACTTAACCTATTAAAAAACAAGAGATATGCACAAAAAATATATTTGGTAAATAATTTGATTAATGTTTTTGTATTTGGCTAACGTAGGCTTAATCATCGATACATCGGTTTTATAAGTCAAATAAAATATCATAATATAATAGCCTCGAGCGTCGGGCATAGCATGGATCGAACAATAAAATTACAAAAAAAATACTTTTCCGACTGAAAATATTATTTCGATTTCACTAAATCAATTATTAATATTCATCTAATAGCCAGTTGTAATTTCACCATGTAGTTTATTTGAGACACGACTACACGAGTGCCGGAGTGCAGGTATTATTATTGTATAATATATATAAAATTATCAAAACGAAGTGTGCAGCCAATAAATCGATATCTCCGTTAAGAAGCAGACAAAATTATGTCATCGGAGCCATTCGATGATTACTAAATGTTTAAATAATAAATATTCATTACGACATGAGCACATATTAAATGTTATACTACCAGATACGTATAATTATTTGTTATGCTAATGATTTTTCAATATTACCTATGGTCAAAGAATTTTTGCGAAAAAAAAAACACATAAGTCTAGGGTCTGAAGAACTGCAGATAATACCAATATTTAATAATATAGTATTATACATATATGTAGTACCTATAACCTATATTAAACCTTCGAAGTATAATATAGTACCCACCCATATAGTTCGATTTGTTCCCGATGCATTTTTAATCGGCCACAATTTACGACGTGTAAAATATGTTCTGTGCATTGTGTAACAGTGGCATACATTTTCGATTGTCAATATTATGAATTAATGCGATAGGTATAATAGCATTGCAACGAACCAGTTTTAAAAACTCATAAACTCGGTAACGCCCAGACAGATACGCTCACTGGCACACACGAACACATGCGCCACGGGACCCATTGCGTTTCCTGGACAAACGTGACAGTGGCATTGCTACATAAGTGCCGATAGACACGTAATTAGGCGCCGAAAAACACTATCCGTCTGTAGGTACCTATTCGAGCTAGTGGTTACGTAATTCTTTTATGTACATATTATACCTAGACGTTTAAAGCAAGCGTCCCGATAATAAGATGTCACAAACAAACCATATAATTGTTACATTCTGTGGTATAACAACTGGAATACGTTTATAAATATAATATGCTTAATGCTTTATAAATTATAATACTTTAAATTATACACTATATTATAGTGTACCTACCCATATTGTAATATATGTCTGTAGTCTGTATGACCGTATAGGACACGGCGTCCCAAGTTTGAATTATAATGTATAATATTATTATATTCTCCCGCCGAAATCGACCATCGAGCAGCAACTACATTATAGATAATAAAATATACACGACGATTTTGAGATCTACGCTATACTATAGAATATTATGTATATTGTGGTGATAAAAAATGTATACGGTGAGGAAAAAATACGAATCCTTGATCTTCGATCGATGTGAATGCACTTGAAACGCGCCTAATGTGTATAAAATACTTCACACAGTGTGCGTACAGCGTACGCTGTGCACATACCAATTTATTATTATATTATTATTGTTGTACCTATATATATATTCGTCAAATCACCTACACGGTATTTTTTTCTGGATTGCGCGTTAAGACTACCATACACTGTGGCCAATTTTCGGTCGTTAACCTTCATGGCAGATTGTCATAATAAAATAAAATAATATATACATTTTTTAATTATTATTGTTTTTATTTTACCTCCAATTTTACCTCCATATCTTGGTTATAAAATTATTCATCATAGGCGTGTTTTTATTTGAAGCGTACAGGCGTTATTTAATAAATAGTACCTACCTACTGAATATTATGATAGCCATTGTCCGAATTTCACAAAAACTAAGTTAACATTTTCTATTGAGGCGGTTAAGAGATTGATGTTACAATTTGATAACACATAAGGTTTGAATTGTGTATAACACGTGCAAAACAAATGCCTTTTAAATTTTTAACCTAACAAATTACCCATATATATATAAAATATATGTCTGTTGAAGAGTTGTAGGATCTAAACTAAATAAGAAATAAGTAAAACAAATTTATAATAATCTACTATCTATATTGATATAGATATTAGTATCTATAGTAGTAGATATTTAATATATTTATTAAAATTATATTGTTCATGAATTATAGGTATCTATCGGTCTTAGAATAATAAGTTTATTGTATATAACTATCCAACATTTTAAAAAAAAAAAAATTGAAATTAAACGCGATTACTATATTTACGTATTTTATGTTCGATTGCTCCCGAGCATTGTATTATTTTTAATTTTAATTTTTAATAAATATCTAATTAATATTTAATATAATATTTTCACTCGGTATGACTCTTGCCAAATACAAATCGTAATCGCTTATCAATATCAATATGTAACGTCAATGGAAAGTTACGAATAGATTGACTTTCATAAGGTAGTAATATCGATGAACGCATGTAATCGTGGGTGTTAACTGCTATATAGGTACCGTATTATACACATATATCGACGTGTCGCTATAAATATTATGAATTATGATTACAATGGCTCCAACATTATTAGTGAACTAGCGAATAATTTAATATGTCAAGACAATACTAAAATACTCAATGTCTGCGTTCTTTTCACAATTTATAAAAACCTTCTTGTACCTATTTAGACTTTAACATTTTTAACTGAAAAAACATTTATATTATTTAACCTTTTTAATAAATTATATTATTTTTAAATTATTGATTTTTTTTGTTTAGGATGATTGATAAAGATATTTGCTTTTTACATTCATAATGCAAAAAAATAATAAAAATATGGACCACTTAATATTGTAATAATATTCCATCAATCAATAAAAATAATAAATGGTTTAATGGTAGGTATCCAATATTCATTAATTTTATACCAGAAACAGGATGTAATTTAATATTGTAACAAATTACTATAAATTTATTCAGTATTTTAATATCCGCATTTAAACATATCATGTTTTAATTTAAATTTTTTTTAAAACTTTACAAACTGCTTAATTACATGGTAATAAATAATAATACGACTTGAGAAATATAGTTTCTGTTATCATAAAAAAGTTAAGAACTACAACTTAATGGTTAATTGTTAATGATTATAAAACTAGATCTGAACAATTTTTGAATAAATTAGAAATGTAACAAAATATTTTATGATGAATACAGTATTCCTTTATACAACTACTATTATTATTATTGTATTGGTATTAAATATATAAAATGATTACAAGAGTCATGCATGCCTTGTAAAATATTAAATGAACATTTTATTCAAGGACGCTTTTTTATTATTATTTAAGTTATTGATTTTTTTTTTTTTTATTATTATATATTTTTATTTTGTATATAAATATTACGTATTCAACTACTATAGAGTTTTTTTTTATCGATATTTTGCAACATGTCATTTTTGTACCACAATTTTTATACATGTCTAATAATATAGTGAATATAACGTAATATAATTAAATTTCTACTTTTATAGTTCCAAGAAACGTCTACTTTTTAATTTTTCAAAAAATAGTATTCCTATATTATAAGCTATTAGTCCTTGCTCCCAAGTCTCAAGTTATTAGAATTTTAACTTTTATAACAATAATCATACACAAAAATCGCTTGATAGTTATATAAACTATAGTTAAATGAGTATTAAAAATGAAACCATTAGGAGGCACATTAGCAATACCAAATTTGATCGAAAGTAATGTATAACGCTAAGACTTGTTTATACTTGACTACCTAAACATAATTATTCTGCATTCGACTGTAGACTTTTAATTAATATTAAATGTGTTTTTGAAAAAAATTTAATAATGTTTCGTAGATATTGAATAATTGTTATTTTTCACAAAATAAGCGTATCTAGATGTGCTTAAACCCGGGTCTTAGCCTCTCCGTAATTGTAGTCAACCCAAATGTTCAATTTATCTAAATTATAAAAATTGTGAAGTCCCCGAAACCACCTATAGATAATAAAAGTGTATGGTGTGGCTATAATATAGTCGCCACAGACTAAACCTCGCATTTATACGAGGACAATGGCCTGCGGTGTCTTTTCGGTATTGCGTCAACATGTTCATAATAATAATAATATATAGTCACGAGCGTATTTGTGATTTATAAACCAGATCATTGATTACAAACATAATACAATATGTAGATTTAATCAATGGCCATAATACGACGGAATTATCGGCAAAGAACTAGTTAAATAAATAACTATAGTCTGTTATAAATTACATATTTTGATCATAAATATAAAACAAATTTTAAATTATTAAATACCTATAATGAATCAATATTCAATAATAGTTATGTATAACATCATGAAGACAAATTAAACTGCTCCAAACATTGGTTGAGTGTGTAATATAGGACATTAGAACCTACCAAGTACCAGCGTATAGTAAGTTAACCTTTTTGTTTCAAGCAGTATACAATTTAATATTCAAGATATAAAGAAAAATATAAAACTCGACGTTGCTCAAGATTTCATTTGATTCCTACATTTCAGATCGATATAAAAAATAACTTAAAAACAGACAACGCCCTCAAATGACTTTCACAAACGTATTAATAATTTTTTCAAGGTTCTTCCTATTAGTAACTGAGGCCTTTAAGAAATATGATACATTTAAAATGCACGGAGACCAAAATATTTTGAAACCATTTAATAAATCGTTACGAAATTGTTATGACTTGAATTCCTAATGATTCTAAATTTATATAAGGCACCTACATACCTACATAACACAGTTAGTCTTCATAACAAATGAGCCTGATCAAACGCCATTATCATTTATAAAACTTATACATTTTTGTATTAAATAGTTATTTTAATTTTTGAAGAAAGCAATTGGTTAATCAATATAATAATATTATGTATAGTTAAATTTTAAATAAAAATTCAGTAAAACAAATTATTATTAATATGTATTATGTATCCTGCAACAATATATTTATGAAGATACATATAGGTATAATATGCATTATTATCTGTATATGATGTATTATGTAACATGTATTATGTATATACAAAAATTATAATGAAAAATAATAATGACACTTTTAATTTACTTACATATCGTCAGCTTACAAATGAATATAATTTTGAGCCGTCTCATTTCAATCTGAAACAAATAAAAAAATAATTAATAAATCTAATTAGTACAAAGAAAAATTAATTTCACAAAACCATATGAGTAAGTAGGAAACGAAATTATATATATTTTTAATTAATTTATCTCATAAACTGATGAGAACCTAATTAAAATTAATAATACGTGAAAGATATATTTTACGCACAGGGTGTTTCACCAAACATGTGCATTGCTCAATGCTCTTTTTTGTCCTTATTTATGATATATTAAATTAAATTTTGATTTTTGGAATTTTTTAAGACCATATTTTCAAATACCATTCAAGAAATATCGTGTGGTCAACCTTTAGTTATATAAGTATGTAAAATACTTAAATACTGTTCAGAAGTCCCTTTAAAATTAAAATAGCTCAAAACAGGATAGAATTATTATAGGTAAAATATTGATGGTATTCTTATCTATAAATTTGATAATAAGTCAATTTGCTATAATATTAAAACCCAAAATGACTGATTTTGCACTCAAACTAACATCAAAAAAGTTTTATAAAACTTTCATGTAAGAATATTATCCGTTTAGAACATCGGTTTTTTACAATAATTTAATTTGCAAGTTATGAGCATTTTATTAGTTTTGTAATTTGCTCAAAAGCGAGTTAAGAGCATTTTTAAATTGAAATATTTTACATACCTACTCATATCTTGCTTGACAATTTAGATCGTAAAATTCATCGTACAAACATAGTTAATAATGTTCTTAAGCATTTAAATAAACACATATTATCGTAGATTCATATTATATGAAACATTGAAACTGTAATACTGTATAATACATTTAACAATTATTCAACATATTTTCACTTAATTAATGACTTATAGCACCAGCATGATAATTAAATTGTATATTTATGATGCAGAGCAGATCTTTCTATGCGGAGGGAGGGGAGGAGGGATTAAAATCAAAATATATGATATGTTGAAATTACATACATAGTAACCTTGCCTGAGAACAAATATTGAAAAGATTGATATGGACATACTATAGTTACTACCTACCTATATGTATTATGAATTTATCGATTTACCTACCTAAATCGAACATAAATAAAATCAGTTTACCTATCCAGTGTCCAATAGCCTCAACCAATACCAATACGAAAACTAATTATGTACGTCGATGTAACTACGGTAATTATAGCCTTTGGTGTGACTGGTGTGTAAGTTTTCCGCCAGTGAAAATCCACGAAGACCCTCTGTACACACAGCGGTTGGATACCTAGAGCTGTTTTTCAGAGCAGGACCTATACATAAACCATAATAGCTTGCACCTATAACGACAGTTTAAATAATATCGCAACTATATTAATATTATGTATACGAGACACGAACATTAAAATAGTAATATTATATTGTAATGAGTAAAATAATTGATGACTAATGACGCTAACAATGTCCAAAATCACAAAAAAAAAAAAAAAAAAAAAACAAATCTGTAACAAGTGCCTGTTTCAATCGACGTGGTCGGGAAACCTGTTTTTATTATTATCATAATATAGGTACCTACGTGATTATTATTGCATTTGCAATATCATATACTTGGGTGTGACCATTACAACCTTGACTGGTCTGACCACATATATATAGGTATGTATTTATATATTATAAGATAGCATACCTATGTATAATATATGCAGTATTATATAGGTACTATCGGAATCGAACACGAGAGAGCGAGCGACGGTGGTGACGGAGGAGAACGGGACCGCAAAGAGACACACAACTGTGAAGAGAGTGAGTGAGAGAGAGAAAAGACGATGACGGGGGAGAACGAAAAAAAAAAACGCTACCAGTTTCAGCGCTAGCACGGCAGCCCAAATATTACCACATATTTTTATTTTTACCATGGTTAGACCCGTCGCCTGCGCACGTGTTCGTGTGTGTGTGTGTGTGTGTGTGTGTGTGTGTGTGTGTGTGTGTGTGTGTGTGCAGCGTACGGTCGCGACTTTGATCTCGTTTTGTGAAACACCCGTGTATACACGTACACGAGTGCGCTATGCAGACATTATATTATTGTTGTTATTATTGTTATATTATTTTCCTACACGCGAGGTATTGTATATATTATGGCCGCTGCACCGTTATGGTCCGATGCGGAAAATTCGAACGGTTTTTCGCGAGTTATTATGAAATTGATGTCTATTGCGATAATTACTCCACTTCTCTATAATAATAGGCACATAATGTATTATTATATTGATATTATTGTGTACTTGCAGTGTGTGTTAAATCTGCACAAACGGCGTTACAGATATGTATTTACCTATATAATATAATATGGCCAATATTATTATAGGTAGTGCACTATTATAGCGTTTGCACGGCAAATAGTGCGCTTGCGCATACAAAGGCCCCAAAACAAATTTCTAGTCGTTAAAAACGGGTCGGCACCCGCCCGTAGCGTGCACCGACGTAGTTCGGAGATATAACGTTATTAATTATTATAATATTATTAAATTATTATGTTTTTTTTTTTTATTAAAACACTGCTTAAAAACTCCGTGCTTACACGACGTTACACACCGCTTACATTATGTTTAATATGTGAATAAATAATATGCAGCCGTCTGCAGTTTATGGGTGAGTGTATATTATTATGTACACCAGCGTATATCGTATATGATATGTATATGTGCATAATAGATATTATAATTTATAATAATAATAATAATATTATATTGTAATTTATAATAGTATCTTATATAATAAAATATATTATAATATCGTTGATGATGAATATTCGTGGAAAAATCCGCAGGTATGATATAATTTGCTAAAAACCTTCGGACGTAATATTCAAATATGTACACATAACTACATGAGGCGTTTATTATTGTATTTTTAATGAACGCATTATTAAAAAGGTCGTTTATTTTTTTTCCAAGAATAAGTCCACTTAGAGAACGCATTTATTCATAGCTATCGAAATGTTCAACAAAGAACGTCATTGAATAAAAAAAATAATAATAAAACCAATTACACATTTATACGAGAGATTAATATTATACATTTTAAATTGTATATATAATATTACTACCCAATACAAATTATAAATATATGCTAAATAATAACATAGTGACATAGTATAGAAGTATCCTTACCCAAAAAGTTTTTGAAATTTATTCAGTAAAAATCTTTATGTGAATTTTTTATCTGTTAGCTAGTATTAGTCGTATATTTTGTTATAAATTATGAATTGTGACGAATGAATGATTATTTCGTTGTAATCAGATTTCTTTTGAGTACCTAAAATTCACAAATAATTTACTCGTTTATAATTTATCTAACTTTCAATATAGTATAGTATAGGCAATGTCTTTCATGCTTTTTCCACAAACTTGATCATATTCATTGTACCTATTTGTAATCAACAGAAACATAAGTAGGTATATCACTGTTTTGTTTTTAAAATTTAAATTACATCCTTATAAGCTATTAGTTATTGATTATTTTTAATAAATTAGACATACACAAATTAGGCATCCATCAATTGAAGCAAATAATATTGAGTATATATTAAGTATTAAAAGTGTCATCAAATAATTTGCTAACAATTAATATAGGTAGGCACCTACTTTTCAACAATAACATGTGTTTCACATGTTTATTGTATGTATCTCACATTCTCACTTAAGTGGCTACCTAACAGTTCATATTAGCATTGACAGCACATAATTAATCTACTGTTTCCTCGCAAAATAAATTTAATTGTGTACCTACCTTTCTGAATACGTACTTAATATTATATATATATACTTATATTTACAGACACCTTGTTATGGTATATGTGCTGTTTTAAATGTAGTATACAATTAATTTGAAGTAAATTGTTTCAAATTAATTTATTAAACATTAAGTATAAGTACCAATACATGTAGATGTATGCATCATCATTCACCATAGCATAAAAAATTAAAAAACTTCGTTTTCACTATAACTAAAACATTTTTTTTAAATAATAATTTTTATATATAGGTAAAAAATATGTGTGAATCTGACTAATTGTATCATTTTATATTATAAATATAATAACTATTTAAGTATGTTTTGTTATTTCCATACCGGAATCGTTGAATTATCTATAATGATTGATTCAAATATTCAATCTGCATTGTAATTACCAATTATCTTTCAATTTATTAATAGTTGATATGGAACCATAATATACAATGTAATTATTGTAATTTAATAATATTTATTCATAGTTGATAGTTCTTATTTGATATCTACTGGCTACTAGATTCACCTAACTCAGGCTACCTATGATTTGAATGCCATTAAAATACATTACGATATTTAAAGCTTATACGCATCAAACGTACACCCATCACCGTATAAACCATGTTGGTGTTATAATAAACCCCTAACGAGATGAAAAAATAATATTTTGATCAATGTGTCAGAATAGTCCAAACGATTTATGGTCACCTATATAAATGACCAAATGAAGCTTTCACATCTTCACACATTGACATTGTACGATGAGTAATAACCACTCGATTAGTTGTAAAAATACACTACCTAGGTAGTACCTACCTATTTTTTTTATTACTTCATACGGAAGAATCGTAAGTATAAAAGTAGATAATGAAATAGTTTTTTTTTGACCAAAAATAAAAATAGTATTGTTATTTTCACATTTTCTGATCTATTTACCTGTATGACATAGTTGTTAATGAATCGTTGTCAATCTTAAATTATTTATAAGTATATTCATTTAGAATTTTAGAACATATGTATTATAATATTATACGGATATAAATAATAAATTTATGACATTATTTAGCTATTTAATAAACTCATTAACCATTTAGAAAAGAAAGTGAGAGCACTTTCAGTATTTAGGAGTTATACAAACACTAAACAGCATTCTTCACATCCTAAACATATTAATTACAATGTGTGCAATGCATAACATATGAGTTATTTATGTAAAATTATTATAAAACGATGATTCGTCATAATTATCTACGTGTATTCTTTTATAATATAATGTTTTATCAGACAACAATTCCAAACGATAAAAGAAATTAGTAATAATTTTATAAAACTATACCAGACATGATGGGTTTCCAAAGCAAGTACCTACCATAAGTACATAGAATATAATCTATAGAATATACAAAATATATATGTATCGATATATGGGCATACATATTTTTTTATCAATGTTATAATAATATACGTTAATAATTTTCACTTTTTGCCTTTCTGTCAGTTTCAACTATATAGTTTCGTTATAATCATATTTTACTTTTTAATTTAAAACAAAAGACTTTCACATTTGGTTAATGGTATTTTAACTCATTTAAGTGACAAAATGTCATCAATTTTAAATGTTAATTCTATATTATTAGATACAACCAGACACCAGTACTGTTTACAACAATTATTAATTTGTAATATAATTTTCAATTATATTATATTTGTTATATATTTGAACCCGTTTAACAATAACTGAACCTTATTCCTCATTCTCAAACTTATAATATTCAATTTGTTTAAATTTTAGTCGATAAATAGTAAATATCATTTGTAATATTTTAATAGTAACGTTTTAATAATACAACAAAATTATAAAATAATATAGCTTAAGTGCTTATCATCATAGTTATTAATTAATAAGTTAAATTTTTAATGAAAATTAAAATCAAAACTTCGTAAGTTATGTATAGGTAGGTACATACGATTATATATGAGTATAGGTACTTCATTGAAATTGAAATATTATTTTTCAAATATAGACTTACACAATTACACATAAACACATCAGAAATGATAAAAGCAATAATTTGCTTTAATAAAAACTATTATTTAACTAGTGGGAAAGAGGGGGAGTAAAAAAAAATATTATGTTAGACAGTAGTTCAAAAAAATTGACCATCGTAGCAAATTTACAAAGTGTCTGTGTTGGAGTTAAAGTTACACGCTAAAAAAATGTAAATAGGTAGTATTGTAATAAGTTCTAAGTACCTATCATCTTATCTAATGAATAAATCTATTTTGTATTGAACCAATTATTAAGCTACCTAGTAGAAGAAAAATAAATCATCCTAAAATTAATACCTATATTCTTTAATATTTTTTATTAATTATTATTTAACACAAGTAATGTATACACTTGTTATACCAACATAAATATTGGGTACTAAGCTTTACCAACTTCTATATTAATCTGGTTTTTGAGAAATTACATTCCTTTATTTATAATATTATGTGTATGATTCAAAACTGTACATAAAATAATTTATATTCACAATAATATTGAATTGGAATAATAAAACATTTCTTTTTTACGATTTGAGTCTGTAATTTAATCAATAAAAATAAGACTTTAGAAAAACTTTTTTTTTGGTTTGTATAGTTGATGAGAAATACAGTTAAACTAAACCATCACAGGTTTTATTTTATATAACAGCATGATCAATTTTAGTGCACGAGTAAAATATATATAGTTGTTGATGACCACAAACTTCACGAATCGATGAAGATTCAACAGAAATATGGTTACACTTTCACACACACGATTGTATATAATACACAGAACACGCACTAATATAAATAGGTATATAACACCTGTTATATTTAGCACATTGAATCGTTATCCCTATTCAAGATAAATTATAGTAGTATAATAATATATTATTGCAGTCTATAAAGATACCTAACTAAATGTAGTTAATACACTTTTAAATTCATAATATTATACAATAAATAACACTCATGCATTGCAGTTATGATAGATAAAATAAATTATTGTTACTTATTATATAGGTACTTGTAGACTTTTAGTTAAGTTATAGAATACCATTAACATGACAACTTTCTTCATCAACAAAAAATACCTATACGGCAATACTAATCATAAGTAATCACTTTTCGTCACATTCATAGGCGTGCGCAGACTTTGTCCGCAGGGGGGGCCTCTTCAAAATTTCTGAACCAAATATTCATGTACTAATGACTACTAGACACTAGTATAATCATTAAATATTATTATAAATTATTATTTATTATTACAAAATATAGTATAATAAAAAAATCACACACAATTTATACATAAGATCCTTATTTACATAGCTATTTACAACTCCATCCTTCTGTCCACGGGAGTAAGGTTTTTGAATGTATCAATTACATCATCAATTTTTATATTATAAGCAAGTTCTTGCTCAATGAATATAGTAAGCAGGCCGTCCAATCGATCCTGTGTCATGGTGCTGCGTAGCTTGGTTTTCACAATACTAAGTTTAGAAAATGAACGCTCGCAAGCACAGCTCGTTACTGGTATAATCATAAATGTTTTCAATGCTTTAATAACATTACAAAATATAGTTTCCCTTCCACAGTTGGATTGTGTCAGCCAATTTATCCAATCACCACATTTATTCTTCTCGCCTTTCGGTATATTATCTGTATGTTTAAGAAGATTAATTTCTGTTTTCAACATATCAGAATTTAAATCAAATGCTGTGGACAAGACTGAAATGTCGTTGCTATTTATATTTAAAACTAATAAATTTCCAATGCTTTGAATCATATTCATTGTTTCTTGGTTAAATCTAATATTAATTCCACTAATCATATGGTCCAATGTTGAATAGTATACAGAAACCTTCATTTCTTCTTCTTTTGAAGACATATAGTGCTGTGTACTACTCAAGCAGTCAATTTTGGTTGACACTTTTCTTTTTTTCAGTTGTGGAATTTCAATATCATAATTTTTACACATTTGAATGGTTTTATGATAAATATCTGTGAAATCGTCTTCAGTATTTCTCATAGAAACAAGTAATTTTTTTAATGACTCAACGATTTCTACAGCAGTTAATAAGTTTATGTTAGGTGACTGTAAAAAAGCACTTGTTTTTAATATTGAAGAAAGAATAGGATCTAACATCAACATGGCAAAGATAAATTCAAACGTTTTCATCTGATGGAGAATTCCCTTGCCTTTTGCTCGAACATCTGATTGTTTTGTATTATCAATAATTTCTTCAATTGCTGCTAATATTGACGAATAATTTTCTTTTACTGCACTAATAGCTTCTGAGCGGCAAGCCCACCTTGTGGTAGAAATTGATTTTAAAGTTTTTAACTTTGTGTTTGTTAAGTTGGCAATTTTTTCCAATACTGCATGCCGAGTACAGCTGCCTTCAATGAAATTATAAATTAATTGCATGTTACCGAAGAAATCAAAAGTGATTCTATTGTGTCTCCCAATAGAATCTACCAGAACAAGATTTAGACAATGACCGTAACAATGGACAAAAAATGAACGGTTATTTTTTTCTTTAAACTTTGCTTGCACTCCTCCAGTACTTCCAGACATCGTTGATGCTCCATCAAAACAAATTGACACCACATTTTCCCATTTAATGCCATATTCTTGAACGACATCACTCATTTTATCAAAAATACTTTGAGCATCGACCAATGTCATTCGTTTTAAACATAAAAATTGTTCAACAGGACAATTTTTGGTTTCATCAAAGTAGCGTAAAACAATAGATAATTGCTCATGATGACCTATGTCACTTGTCTCATCAGCTATTAAAGAAACTTTTCTATCAAATATTATGTCTTGTAACTGTTTCCTAATTACTAAATTAACTGATGATATCAAATCATTTTGAATGCGGTTACTTGTGTACATACAATTTTTTGGTCCGGATACGAAATGTTCATTCAACAATGGATCATATTTTCTCAAAAGACCAACAATATCAAGAAAAAGACCTTTGTGAACATCATCTGTTTTTTCTGTATGCCCACGCAATGGTTTACCACCGATACATATACAAAGTATAATATCTATAAGTCGTTTAACAATTTCACGATTTTTTAGTCGATGAATCTCCTTTTGGCTAATAATATGTTCACGTTCTTTATCCAAAAGAACATCAATGCCACTTGATTTGGAATCCACAAAACTTGATAAAGCTGAAGAACTATTTAAATGAACCTTAGTTCTTTGGTGGGCATTAAATTTTAGGGTAGCTGATTTCCAATTCCGAAATCCTGTTTTAGAATATACTATTTCAGTCTGGCCAGTGTTAAGTCCTGTGGCACCACTAAACATTCGACAAGGAAAACAAAAAGCTAGGTCTGCTTTTGGACTATATTCTAGCCAAGGAAACAATTTATACCAAGAAAGCTGAAAACTGCGTAGCTTATTCACATTGCCAAATGTTGTCCTTGGGAACATTTTTAAAACTGGTTGATATGGTCCTTTTAAAACCCGTTGTTTAAATTCAATTTGATTCTTTGGGATACTTGTTTTAGGATCATCAGGATGTAAGTAATCATATTTGCCATAACCTATGTTCAAAAGTATTTTTTTTTTATAATTAGGTAATTTGAAATGCAAAATATAATATTTTTGTTAAGTGATATATTTTACAATATCTAAATGTTAATAAGTAATAAACATAACAACATAGGTTAGTATATTTGAACATGTAAAACATTTTAACACTAGTATTACCTATATACCATTAATTTACTTGCAAACATACTGACCATTAAAATTCATTACTAAATGAACTCATAGAACAACACATATAAATTAGGTTAATACAAAATATGAATAGGTAATTTGAAATAAAACATACAACATTTTTTCAATAACATAGATCAATATTATATTTAAACATGTAATACAGACAAATAAATAGATTAGGTTAATACAAAATATGAATAGGTAATTTGAAATAAAACATCAATGTGATACCTTCTTCAGATGTAGCTGGGTTAGCAATATCAGGATTGAAGTATATCTCTTTCTTTGAAGTAGAGGCACTGGGTTGTCTATTATCATCTTCTTTAGATATAGTTTTGTCTAAATGATAAATAACAAATTTTGAAAGAAATTTTGAAAGAAATCATGGATTGACACGGTTTTCTTCACGGTTGTCACTCATTATAAATGTGATACCTTCTTCAGATGTAGCTGGGTTAGCAATATCAGGATTGACTTTCTTTGAAGTAGAGGCACTGGGTTGTCTATTATCATCTTCTTTAGATATAGTTTTGTCTAAATTATAAATAACAAATTTTGATTTATTACAGTAATTAAATACTAAATCAATATCGTATCGAACCTTTCATCTAACTTGATCTCACTAGATCTTACTGTTACTTGTATAACATATTAATACAATTTACTTACCCTTAGCAATATCAGTTCTAACTGTACTCTTTTGAAAGAAATCATGGATTGACACGGTTTTCTTATTGTCACTCATTATAAAAAATAATATAATATATTGTATAAGTGAAAATAGTTAAATGTAGGTAATAACTAATAAGAATACTATGTAGTAGTATAACGTTGTAGTTGATACTTGATATCAGAGTATAGAGTATTGTGTGATAATAATGTTATCGATAATAAAATTATCGATGATAAATTGATAACTGATTAATTAGTAACCACCTTCTTCTTATCAATGACGCTGGCAGCCATTTGCAATATGATAATATTAGTAATATTACCACTATCTAGTATTGTATAGATTATATATTAAAGAAAATGCCAGAGGCCGCAGGGGTGGCCGCGGCCTACCCGGCCCCCCCCGTGCGCACGCCTATGGTCACATTCGTTGAAGTCTCCAACAATAACAGAATTTGCGTTCTTTATAATATTACATTATTTTACCGAATAGTATAAATGTGTAATACTGTAATGTATATAGTATATTTACTATCGAATTTTTAACGTTTAATTTATTTATTAATTTATTCATTTTTATAATGGATAATATACTACCTCCTCTGTCAACAAAAAACTCTCATACCGTCATACTTATGTTACAATGTAGAATCTTTAAATATAGTAATTAAATATGTATTCAAATGAATAATTCTTGTGTTACTACAGCTGCATATTGATTTTCCACAACCATCAAGACTCACGAGATTAAAAAAAATATATATATTTTTTCAAAAACATGTATGAACTCTGCAAGTTGCAACAATTTAATATGTAAAGCTATTGTAGGTATCGCGTTTAAGTGTTTAAGAGTAGTATGATTTGGGGGGTTCAGACCGCTGACACTTCACACACTTCACACACTTCACACACACACACACACACACACACACACACACACACACACACACACACACACACACACACACACACACACACACACACACACACACACACACACGATTATCGGTCACGTGCGCGACGTATATTTTGGCCTTATCAGTAACCACTCCTTATCAGTAACCATTTCTTATCAGTAACCACTCCTTATCAGTAACCACTACTTACCACTGATAACAGTTATCGGCCACGTGCGCGAAGTAAATATGTTGGCCTTATCAGTAACCTAATCAGTAACCACTTCTTACCACTGATAACGATTATTGGGCACGTGCGTGACGTATACCTAATAGTGATAACGATTATCAACAACCGTCAAATTATCAGCAGCTGTCACCGCCACCAGAAATATCTACAACATAACGTAATTGTAACTACAGTGTAGATTATTACGATTTTGTTAAAATTCACGAAATAAAAGTAAATCGCAAAATATCAGAAATATCTACAACATAACGTAATTGTAACTGTAGTGTAGATTATTACGATTTTGTTAAAATTCACGAAATAAACGTAAATCGTTAAATATCAAAAATATATACCGTATACCACTATTGTTACTACGGTGTAGGTATTTTTAAAAATGTCAAAAATGTTGAAATTCACGAAATAAACGTATATTGTTAAATATCAAAAATATATACCGTATACCACTATTGTTACTACGGTGTAGGTATTTTTAAAAATGTCAAAAATGTTGAAATTCACGAAATAAACGTAAATCGAAAAATATCAGAAATATCTACAACATAACGTAATTATTAGTACAGTGTAGATTATTACGATTTTGTCGAAATTCACGAAATAAACGTATATTGTTAAATATCAGAAATATATACCGTATACCACTATTGTTACTACGGTGTAGGTTTTTTTAAAAATGTCGAAATTCACTAAATAAACGTATATTATTGAATATGAGAAATATCTACAACATGTTTTGCCGTAGTTTTAAAATTGTTTATAATGTATCATAATGATAGCATGCGTTGGTAACGTTGAGTGTGAAATTAAAATATATGACGCATATCTTTATTTTAGTATGTTGTAGATTTATTAAAATAGCCGAAAATCACTAAATAAACCTATATTATTGAATATGCGAAATATCTACTGCACGTAAATGTGAAACGGACACTTATAGGCTCCGCAAGAGTCGGCATTCAGTCAGTCTGTCTTCAAGTGTACACACGTACGATTCTCCTCCGCGTTTATCCAAGTCTTTATAATAGTGGTTCAGTGTTTAAAATTTTTCCAAGTCTTTATTATTTTTATAATAAACAATTTTTAAAAACATGGCTGGTTCAATCGAAGACAACGCTGCATTATACAAGAAAAAGACCTTTACGTATGTACCACCATCACCACCGGCTGAACTCATCGAAACCACAAGCTACACGATCAACTTTGCAGCTCGCAAATTTATACTTGTAGGTATCGATCCTACTGATAATTTTCAAGTCACCGTTCATTTATTAACACCATCGCGCCATGTTAAAATATCTCCGGATTTCCTGAGACGTATATTCTCTATGATGGGGCATATCTTATCATTTATACTAGATACGGTCCAGAAGTACAAGCGCATCATATTTCTTGAGACTGAATTTCATAAAATATCCAGTATGGTGTATTGTGGAGAAAACGTGCTAGTAATAGAGTCAAAAACTCAGGACGGGTGCAGAGTACTGTTAAATCGGGAGGACTTTATGAAGCTTCAATATCTTGAATGTAGTATTTTCGAAAGTATTGTACGGAAAGAAGTAACCACTGCTCCAGTAATTAAAAGACAGTTTGACGATTTTGCGATGTATCTACATGAGAAATCTGCTTGCCTTAAATCACCACCGAAAAATTTAGAAGATATGTTAATATTCGTTAAAAAAATACAAGACGATAGAACGGAGAAAATTTACCCAAACATGATCGGTCAAATACAAATGTATGCAACCGTACAACTAGCAGAAACTGTGTTACAACAGTTGACACATGAGGTAATTCATAAATACAGTAGTACATGTAAAAAAATATTTAATACAACTTTTTTATTTTAGTTACAGAATGGTGAAATGGATACACCAACGTCGTCAAGCTATTCGCCGGTCAGCAATATATTAAGCATGCACGACGATTCATCTGCACGTGATGGATTTAATCAGCCTAAGGATGATATTTTAGCTAAGGTAATTTATATAAACATAGTTTTAAAAATAAAAACACAATATTTATTTTATATTTATTTTTTCCAGGCACTAGATCATATGGACGGATCTGACGAGGTTCGCAACCCGCAGGCGTGCGACGTAAACGATGGGCCTGATTTTTTCTACCAATTCAGGACGATATCACCACCACAACCTTATCCAACTTACACCGATCATCCAGTGCCATCACACAAACGATCTCATTCAACCTTCGCCTACCATCCGACGCCAGTACGTGATGTTAAGCGACGTCTATTTTAATATTTGTATGAAATTAACTAATTTATGTGAAAATAAAACAAGCATGGTACTTAAAAAAAGTTTTTTTTTTATTTATTAAAATAATAGTAAGGTTTACAATAAGTATTTACAAGGTTCTTACTTCTCCATTAAATGGATTATAAGTTATAATTTGGTCATGTAATATTAAGCAATATGCGGATGTTGAATCTGGGAACGCTTCGTCTGCTTCTAGTTCAATCCTGAGGTCGACGGTTGATGTTTTCACGTTATCGTTCTGTCTGCTCATATCAACAACTATAATTGGAGACAGATTTTTGAAATCTGCTCGGTTCAATAGCGGTTTCACATCGTCATGGCCGTAGTAAGATTTTTGGAACTCGGCATACGCGCGGTATAATGTCGCCATCTTGTTCTTGGTAAAGTCACTTTGAAAATCTTCATAGGGAAATACTTCAGCGTTTAAATAGACCTTTAGGTTTTTAATTTTACAATGGTCGAAATATGACATTGATTTAATCGAGCTATTTTTCCTATTGGTTTGAAATCCGATTATTACATAGCGAGGTTTTTCTAATTTGTTGGATGTCTTCACTTTCCACGAATGCGAAGTGTTTTGAGGTAAAAATGGATACTCACACAGTTCCCACGATCTAAAAGCACATGTCAGGGGTTTCTGATTGTTGATTACTTTCAACAGTCTAATTTTTTCTCTATCACTAACTCTCACTATAGGCATCCGCCACAATATTTTTGTTATGTTTATTTTAACGTCTTTCAGTTTAGGAGCGTCTGCGACAACTTCATTATTTTTAAACTGCTTGATGGCATTCATATCAATCGATGCTCTATTCAATACAAGTTGCTGATTACAGTTTATTAAAATTCGCTTATAATCTTCACAAAAACCAAACAAATCTTTAAGATTAATACATCCGTTAAAATGGTCGTTATCGATAAAATCTTTATTAGCAGATTTAATTTCGCTATCCCAAGCAGCGTTATGGTGCGATGAAATATTTGTTTTATTATACGAGCAATATCCTTTTAATGTGGTCGATATACCCGGATTGACGAGTTTCTGAATTTGAGTACCGTTTATTTCGTATTTCATTTCAGAGAAAAGAAATGCCAGTCCGTTGTTTATGAATCTAATCTCGTCAGTTATTTCCACAGGTTTGATTATTGTCCCCTCGATGTAAATATAACTCTCACATGGTAAAGTATAAGACTCTGTGTTATGCAGAGCAATACGCACCTCGTCGTTATTAGAAAGAGCAGATGTTGAATACGGTAAAAAAGAATGATAGTCAATTTGAGTTATTTTACAATCATCGGTATATCCAGCCGTTACATCTAAATACAAATCGTCCATATTAAATAGCGTTCAGCGAGCGTAGAAAATCCAAATTATCTGCTGTTAGACTATGATCAACTTGTTTACGTCTCGAATATT
The DNA here is from genome assembly GCA_949089665.1 of Macrosiphum euphorbiae. NCBI lineage: Eukaryota > Metazoa > Arthropoda > Insecta > Hemiptera > Aphididae > Macrosiphum > Macrosiphum euphorbiae. The sequence continues at coordinate 49,408,747 of CARXXK010000001.1, read as the reverse complement.
TCTTCTTCTTCGGAGATGTTACCTTGCTAGTGGTTTTAATACGAGTGACAGGTTTTACATACGCAGTTCTATTTATATTACAAAATTGCAGACCCATTGTTTATCACAAGTCTTGAATTAATAATCGTATCGATACTGGCTCGCCTCGTAGATCGATCAACTCGTTGTCTTGATTTTTTAAAATTATACTCGCGTGCGTTATAGATGTAGAATTAATTGGGTAAAATACCAAATGTGTTGGAACCTCTATTATTTTATAACCTGGAGGTACATTCGGGTAAAACTCGTGTATTGTATGGCACTGCTTACCGTTAACGAATGAACCCATAACCAGATTTGAGTCGATATATATACAGTTTGTTTTTGTAATATTGACCAACGCATCTGATTCGTGATTGACATTAGCATCATACTTACGATTTTTAAACCCTAACAATTTTCCTATACCATTAGACATGGAAAAATCAACAGTTTCGCTACAAAACATTGTGCATTTTAATGTATTATTATCTGCTCTCAACACGAATAAAGTATCTGAATTAGGTAATACACGTATTATTGCCGCTTCGATTTCCTTCAACTCATAAGATCCAGTGGGTATTGTATAGCTTTCGCTTGTACGCTTACCTGAGATATTATTTGTGATTCCTATTCTATTGCATTTCTCGTTTACATTAGGTATAGAATTATTTGTTTGAAAACCCAGCAGACAGATTTTCGCGTTTTTACTGACTTCTATAGGTGGAAAAAAGTCGCATGACAATTCACTCGAGTTGCCGGTTAACGTTATAGTGTACATGATAAAAATTGTAAGCACAAGTGACCACAGTTTGTTGTATTATATTTTTGATGTCTATCGTAGTTATATTCGATACTGCACCCGTTGAAATATTTCTGTAATTCTAGCGGAGGGGGTAAGTTTCCGTAGCTGTCAAAATATTTAACTTGTTTTCCGATTTTCTTATACGCTACCCAATGAGTACCTGTGCCAATTTCAGTGTCTAAATTAACTACAGCCGACTCTTGATTTTTTAAACGTTGCGACAACTTGTCTCTAGAAAATACACCAATGAAATGAGGTATTTTCAACATGGCAGCGTATTTTATAACCTCATAATCGAACAACGCTCTATCGGGTAACGTAACAATTAGTTTTTTGACCTAGACTTCTTGACTTCTTGACCCTTGTGTGGTTTTCTAGACTTCTTAACTGATCCACCTTTGTATGGTGTTAGGTATAAACCTTCTCCTTTTACGACTTTATAAGAACTACCCTTGTGAGGTGCTAGATATAAGCCTTTGCCTAAATGAATAGGAGTGTTTTTACCAGAATTTAATTCTTTCACGACTTTGACTATATTACCGACACCTCCGGTAAGCGCACCTAATGCTGATAAACCAGCAAAAATAGGTATTAATGGTAAGACACCGCCCCTTTTCGGTATTGGTATAATTCTTGGAGTTTTAGTCTTCTTGTTTTTAGATTTTTTAGATTTTTTTGCAGCTGACAGACATGTTTTTACTAATTTAGTTATATTTTTTTCGTTCATTTTATTTTTGATCGAATTCTTAGCAGCCAAAACCATTTGTTTAAATCCGCAACCAGCTCCCATCTTACGTTTGACCTTCATGGCTGTAGTGACCAGCCAAGACGCAGCTTTTTCCTTGATACCTGTGTTTTTTGATTTAAACACTTCCCAAGCCTGATTTTCTAATACTTCGTCCGCTCTGTGTCTATCGGTTAGTGAATTACTTTCATCGTATGCGATATCGTGGGCTCTGGCCAACTCATCCAGACGGTTAATTCCGCGTTCTCCACGCGCTAGTCTTTCTTTTAATTTGGTTCCAGGACCGGCAAATCTATAACAAATATATATATAAAATGTAGACAGGATTTAATAACAATAATATTATGTAGTGACTTACCTATAGCCAGGTAAATGCAATTCCACGGGTAAATGATTTATAACAGAGTTAATAAGACCGGATCCTTTATTGTTGTTTCGCTTACGAACTCGAGACATCGTGTGACGCTTTCGATAACTTTGCATCTGTATTTATAGTGAAAAATTAAAAAAAAAAATGCGCTTTATTGAACAAGAGAAAAAACTTCGGATTTATAACATTGATACCTCCGAGACAATTCAGCTGAGACATGGTGAACTTTTCCCAAATACGATAAGGTCGTTGGTACTTGGTAGCTCTGGATGTGGTAAAACAAATCTGATGTATTTTCTACTCGTCGATGAAAACGGTTTGCGATTTGAAAACGTTTACATATACTCTAAGACCTTAGAACAACCAAAATATAAATTACTGAAACGTATTATTGACGGTATTGATGGTATCAACATTTTTACCTTTTTCGAGAATGATAAAGTAATTCCACCCGAGAAAGTTTTACCGAACTCAATTTTTATCTTGGATGATGTTATCGGCGAACAACAAAATGTAATAAGAGATTATTTTTCTCGAGGTCGCCACAATAAAATTGATATATTTTACCTAGCTCAGAGCTATTCAAAAGTACCTAAACAGCTGATACGCGATAATGCAAATTTAATAGTGTTGTTCAAACAAGATGAAACTAATTTAAAACATATATATCAAGAGCACTGTTCAGGAGACATGACATATATACAATTTAAAAATGTTTGTATGACATGTTGGAACCGTGAGATGTTTACATTTATTGTTATTTGTAAAGACTGTGAGCGTGATAACGGACGTTATCGTTTTGGGTTTGATACTTATGTGGTTATATAAGGCGATACAATTAATAAATATTATCATTTATAACGCAGTCATGACGGAAGCAACTACTGTTCTAGATGAGCTTGTCAAAGCTAAGGAAAGTATTAAACGCAAATATATCGCATTGAAAACCGGTTCGGATAATGTTCAACAATTAATGACACAGACATTAAAACCAATTATCGATCCATTAACTAAAATATCGAATAAACCTGGGCTGACATCAAACAAAGAAAATATTAACGTCAGGTCGAAAAACTCATTTGCGGACGACTATCAACAGGAAATTGAAAATTGGCTTCAGTCTACAGACTTGGATAAAATATACGGTCCGAAAAAACTTCCAAATGGCTATATTATATTGGGCGATAAAGAAGTAAAATTCACCGAAAATACTATACTTATTGACGGTACTGTTTATGACTTAACCTCGGGTCTTATTCAGTTATTATTTTTGAAAAATCCTCTTGTTTATACCGACAACGATATAGGTGTGTATAAATCTATATTGATTCAAACATCAGCACATATAACTATTGGAAGAAAAATAATAAAAAAGGGTGGCTTTAAATATACATCAATCATCAGTAAATTATTTCCCTCGGGCAGTGGACTGTCTATGAAATTACAGAAAAATAACTTAGTGTATTGGGACAATCCAAACGAGTTGGTCGATCGATTACGTCTACTTCTAGCGTCAAAGGCAGCTGGTAATACAGGCGTTTCAAACGAAATAATATCGATTTTCGAGGAATTACGTGAGGCCGGACTAATAAAACGGGTTCCAGATGTCTAAACGGGAAATAGCTTACGAACTTCACAAACCAGCAAGGAAAAATTTCACTAGGCGTAGAGTCAACGTCTATGGGAAAAATGATTTATGGCAAGCCGACTTGGTTGAAATGATTCCTTATTCAAAAATAAATGGCGGTTACAAATATTTTCTGGTTGTGATTGATTGTTATACAAAGTTTTCTTGGTCTATACCATTAAGAAATAAATCTGGGAAGGAAGTTACTAGCGCGATGGCTACAATATTACGTGATCGTTCACCAAAACTTTTACAAGTCGATAATGGTAAAGAATTTTATAACACCACCTTCGACGCTTTGATGACCAAGTATGGCATACATAAATATTCAACTTTCAGTGTTCTAAAGGCAAGCATAGCAGAGAGGTTCAACCGAACAATTAAAGGAAAAATGTATAAGGAGTTCACTGCACGTGGCTCTCATGAATGGGTATCAATTCTACCAAAGTTGCTCGATGAATACAATAATTCATACCATAGAACTATAGGAATGACACCAATACAAGCAGATTCCGACCCCGCTTTGGTGGTAATAAAACAACGTAAAATTAATAATGAAAAAATTAAATTCAAAGTCGGTGATAAAGTTCGTATAAGTACACAGAAAGGCGTATTTACAAAAGGTTATTTACCAAACTGGTCTACGGAAATATTCGAGATTATCAAAATAAATAAAACATTGCCAGTTACTTATCAATTGCAAGATTATATGAGTAAGCCTATTGCCGGTTGTTTTTACTCTTCGGAAATAAGCAAGACCAATTTCCCAAACGAATATTTAATCGAGAAAATTATTCGCAAGAAGGGCGATCAAATGTACGTCAAGTGGCTAGGATTCGATAATACACATAATAGTTGGATAAATACACGTGATGTTAAAAAATAGTGTCAGTCGTTTTATAACCATGAACGTGTTTGGTAGTTCTCAGGCGAGTGATACTAGGAGAATTATTTCAGATATTCAGTCAAGTAACAAAACGATACTAAATGATGTGAAACTCCAACAGAAAGAAATCGATACTTTGAAAAGTAATATTGTTAATCTACATGTAAAGATACAATTGCTTGAAAATAATATACAAACAAGTAATAAGTCTTTATTAAATTGTGAAAATCGTATGTCGCAGCTATTTAATGACTGTGCTGACAATAGTACAGCGATTGCTATCCAGGGACTTGACGTGGCCCAATTAAAAGCTGAAATAAATCGTATAACTGGAATATTCGATGAAAATTCATTACCAAATCATGGAACATATATTTCAGAATTAAACTCACGTTTGGAGATCATTGAAGGCAAAAATATCAAGAAAACTTAATTTTATTTAATATACTTAATAAATAGTTAAATATATGAAAAATTGAAGTACAATTTCAGTCGACCTGTATACTCCATTGTGTACGGTAGTCCTCTGTCAGTGATATAAATATTTACAATAGTTTAATAAAACCTGTAATTATGTCGTCGGCTATCGTAGAGGTCCAATGCATTCTTGGAGCAAAAAATAAATATTTTATTAAAGAAATGTCTATAGTCGACATAGCAACGTGGGCAACTCAACACTGGATTTTTAAAAATTCAAAAACTATGCAAGACAACAAGGGTCAAAAAACTAACAAGTGGCTGGAACATAACTATCATAAACTAACTATAGAGTATGGTGATGTTGAATATGAAGAATTAAGTAGAATATTGAACTCATTAAAATTCACTTGCATTTATGTCAAAGGCGAACAGAAAAAACAGATGCTCGCAGAATTTATACCTCAAGTCGCACTAATCAACATCGAAGACCTTGGATGTCCACGTTTGGATCAAATATGCGATGAAGACACCTTACCTTGCTGTATTTTTCATATGGAATTTAATCCAAAACAATGTACATTCTATAAAGTATTTGCTATAAGGAAATGGTTTATAAATAATTCTTAAAAATTGTTATTATAATATGTACATTTTATTTAATAAACATAATAATAATAATATTATATATTTTAACAATTGTTTTTTTTATTTTATTTATATGCTAACATAATATAGGTACAAGTATAATATAATATTTACAATATATATATATTCAAAACTAAACAGTTGTTTATAAGTTATTTGTAATAATCAATATATAACAATAAAAATATATAAAATCAGGTTAGGCAATGTAGAAGGTTTCTTCTTCATTCCAGTTATGGTCTCTATTCCAGGCTAATCATCTTCGGGTTCATCTTCCCTATAAAATTAAAAAAGTAAAATCAGTATAATAATTTAAAAATATATATATAATTGTAATAACTTACTCTATACTATAATGACCATGGGCTAGTGTGTTTATTTTGTCCTCTAACACCACCCTCTTATCATCATAGCTGTTGTACGTTAGCTTATTAGTTCTTATTGTCATAAGCTGGTGATTGAATGACCGTATCGATACATTGTCTCTATACAACTCCTGTCCAATTTCTCCAAACAGGCACTTCCTATGGTCCTCAAGAGTCATATGGTTTTTAACCACATGAGCTCTGATACCTTTCGCCTTAATCTTTTCTACTCCTACTCGGTCCTTTTCATCTTTCTCCTTATCCTCTTGTCCAGCATATATGTTGAAGGCATACGACTTGGCCCTCAACCCGCAGAATTCAGTAATTATATTTGCGTTCACCTCGTCGGAGAAGAAGCCCGGGGACTTTTTTCTTTCTGCTACATAACACGGATGGTCACTGGGCAGGTTAGCAGTATCCATCCTATCCAACAAGTTGTGGTTAGCCGCCAAGTCCACATAAAAATCTTCCGTCTGAACATGATACACTAGTGAATCTGGAAAAAGAATGATATTAAATAAATATATTATGTAGTTTTAGTATATATTTACCTGTATCAGTGTACATAAGCTTAATTCTATCTCCATAATGTTTCTGCATGATATTGTAATGATAATCATACATTAACGTTTTGCTAATATCTAATACAGCAAATCCTGTAAATAATAAATATATAATAAATGTAATTATAAGTGTATATATTATAATTTAAAAAAATTATATTTACCAATATATATAGGTTTATCGAATTTGATTAATTTGTTCTCAAGCGTTACAGCGTTAAGGTTCTCGTTGTAATTTGTGCAGTGTTTAAATGTACATTTGTTTATTACTTTTTGCAACCTCATCTCACATGACACCAACTCCATCTTAATTTCCTTCCTCTTCGATTGCATAGTCTTCCCTAGAAAATCAAACACAAAATATCAGTAAACATTTTTATATACATATTATATAATAAATAAAGTTGCATACCAAATACAGCGTTATTCATAAGTTTAAAAAAGTCCTTCTCAAATTCATTCTTCGCCTTTTTCCTCAACTCTGTGTTTAATTCTATATATTTGGCTAACCAGTCAGACTGGTTAAACTGAATAACCCTATGTACCTATAAAAAAAATTATTACAATCTGTTTAAAATCTTATAAAATACAAATATTTACTTTTTCCACTTTCAACCCATTCTTAATTGCCTGCTGCAGATTTCTATAATGTATAACATAGTTCTTCTTCATCTCAAACGTTGCCATCAACTTCCTCACCTTCGACCCGCGAGGTATACTGCTGTTCGGCAAGAATGGTAGATCGTTGTGTTTATCATGTAATTTTTGTGGGTATGTTACATCCACCTCATACACTCGCCCTATGGGTGATGTATCGTTCAAATCATCAAGTCCGTTTAATGTGGGTTCAACCCAGTTGAACCCACCGTACGGCATGTACTGCGACATTGCCCATCCATACAAGTTGTTACCTATACAATTTTAAAAAAAAAATTAATAAGTATGAAAATATTATTAAGTTTAGAAAAATATAGGTACTTACAGTCCTGATATACTATCCACGATTTCTCTTTCGTCTCATCATAGTCCGGGGTCTTTGCATTATTCGCCTTCGCATATCGTTTGCTCGCTTGAACCAATCCACCACGTAAACCTATACAAAATAAATAAGATTAATATTATATATATATATATATATATATACACATTTTAAAAATAATATACTGACCATTCTCAAACATCAATAACATGTCATAATCCGTCAAAAGTGAAAGTTTCTGCCCCGTAAACTTCAGCATCGCATCGAAACTTAAGCCTGGGGTGGTGAAATAGTGGGCTGCGTCCAAGTTGTATGTCCTCATACATAAGTCGCGAAAGTTTTCGAACACATCAGCCAACAGCAGCACGTCAATTTTTAGATACAAATCGCTATATTCGCCCAGCGTCCTACAGCCAAAGTGGTTCCAAACCAACTTCGCATGCTCAAAGTCTTCCTCGTCTATATGTTCTTCTTTTAATGAACTATAAAAACTCCTCTTACTCGGCAATCGTTCTTCATCCAATCGATCCCAGCTATCTGTGTACTCGTATGGGTACACCCCCTTTCGAGTCACTAACGGCATATCTCCGGCGACAAAATGTTTCGCGGTTTCTCGGAAATTTTCAAGCCCTGGTGTCACAAGATTTTCGGCTAAAGTCAACAGTTTTGATGCCATAAACCTGAACGTGTCTATAAATCGCATTGAAAAGGTGTTTGTGACGTATTTCGTAAATGATATAAATTTCTCCTCGCTGTTAGGTATTACTCTTATAGTTTGAGTGTCATGGCCAAGTTCTGTAACTATTAGATGTGCGTCATAGTTGGACAGGTTATGAAAAAATATAGGTATAAAGTTTGGTGTTTGAAGCTTGAGATTGCACGTGTTACATATAGCTTGCCGGTATTTTCCAGAGAGATGACAGTGATCTGCCACCTTATGGTTGTCGAATGTAAAGTTAGTCTTACATAAATTACATAAATTGCATGAATCATGTGACTGCCGTTGTTTATCCGTGGAAACTATAGGTTTATTGGTCTTCAATAATTTTTCAATTTTTATCGCCATCTCAGTAACGGTTTCAACAAAATGTCTCGCCACGTCTGTCTTATTCTTGTTTCCTCGGTATAATATTGACTCTGTTGGTATGTCATGTTCCTCCAATAACTCCTGCGGTACGTTATCGCTCGCTTTCAAAATGAGACTATAGCTCATCGCCTCATGCCTATGTAATATCCTCGTCTTGGCTCCTTTCTTCTCATCAGTCTTCGTCAATATCGTCTCAAAATCTGCATAAATTACTATGGGGTGTCTCTGGGTCTTATTCCACGCCTTGAATTCAGTACAGTCACCCTCTTTTGGCATCTCTGGTAAAATTGGTGTGTGTTCTCCGCAAATCAGCTTGTGTTGATTCAGCGCCTCCTGTCCGCTCAACTTGTATTTATGCCGCCTGTCATCGAATGACGTAAAACACCTTTTACAAAATACAACGCGTTCATCATGCTTAGTTTTTTGTGCCCGCACAATTCGTGAAAAATTCGAAATGTAAACGTAATGCGAGTTTTTGTCGTCCTTTACCAACAACAGGTCGAAGTGGTCCGGTTTCTCTTCGTCAACGACTCGTAGCGGGTATACCTCATACCTCGGGGACTTTGGTGGCTGTATTTTTCTATCTATACCATAGACGTTAACGGAGACGCTGGAATTGTTTTTTTCGAATTTAGTTATATCCGATAGCGGTGTCGGGAAGGTGAGGCCGTCAAAATTATATTTTCCTTCATGTTTTTTGTAATTTTCACCCACACAGCATTTATATTTATCAGATAAATTATATGCCACATGCCTCGCTAGAATCGCCCACTTAAAACATTCCTGGTCTGTGTTTTGTGGATTTATTGTACCCCGTTTCCTGTCGATATACGTTGGCAACTCAATATACGACGAGCCACTCATCGGTGTATATTTATATACCGCCAACAACAATCCGTCTATGCTCTCCAATGTAAATCCGCTTCCACGTGATTGGTACTCATCTTTCTCTGTCATTAACTTCATATACGCCCTCTCTACAATCGTTCTAATGTCACTATCCGAATAAAGTTCTACCGCCGAAGTTTTGAATGCCCGGTTCTCCGACGAGTTTGGTACGTTGGGCCGGTTGTATGTTGCCTCGAGTTTCAAATTGAATTTGATCGCATGTTTTTTCACGTAGGTTTTCAATAAATTGACTA